>CM030044.1:25346900-26041900 GCA_017639485.1 Pluvialis apricaria | reverse complement strand
AAAAATGACAATATTGTAGTCAAGTATCTGTGTACGCTGAATGAGACACAAACTGGGAACTAGGGAACACTTGGGAACTAGGGAACAGTTTTCTTCTAATTCAATCAAAGCTAAAATTATGAAAACCTATTTTCACATACATTCTGTAAAAGGAGCAAAAGCTGGGGGGGCACCTGTTTGCAATTGCAAGCAGTCATTTAGTACTTAGCAAGTCTAAAAAAAGTCCATTAAAGCATCTGCATAGGCTAATAGATCAGAATAGAAGAACTAGCAAAGTCCTTTTTTGTCTCACAAGTGTATTGCTTTGTCCCCCGAGGCAATGCCTCTCAAGCTCTACTATAAGCTTCACTGTTGCATTCACCCCCGTTACTGCTATGTATGAGATTCTCACTGGAAAACATGCAATAAAGCAAGCAGCACAATTTCTTTTTAAGTTTCTGTATTACAAGAATCTGTTTTTTCTTTATACACACACAAGCATGCCTACCAATGACAGTGTGATACACCAACTACAGAAGAAGAGCTACTCTTAGAATATTTTTTCTTCTTGAGTTCTTGTTATATACAAGATAGAAGAAGCACATCCTCCAGCCTATAACTTCTGCTAATGCAAACAAAAGATTCAACTATTAGATGGTATGCTGGTTCCACTAAAAGTGACTAAAGTTTTACCATGGATTTCGAGAGCATTTCCACCACATTAAAGTTTGTCTAACATATTCTAAATCTGCGATGTGGAACTGTCCAGCTGACTTAAAGTATGTCAGGATAAAGTCTTATAGTGACACCAATGGGTTCCATTTAATCAAAAAAACAATGGTTAGTACAGTTTACAACCAGCCAACATGAACAAGAAAAACTAGCCATAAACCCAAAGATATGTGTATTTGAAGTGAAATGCAGGCACGCTTTCTCATCTGTCTGGTGCTACTAAGAGTTTCAGCCATATTTGTTAAATAAGTCACAGGCCATCTCATGAATCACTGGTGCTTTTTAACACCCATGTGAAAGAGAAACTTAAAACTTACCAGAAAACAGCACACACTGTGAGCAGAACAATTCAGCAAGAACCTTTCTTACATGCCAGTTACTGTGCTCCAAAGGTTATTGTCAGTATGTGTCCTACTGCAATTGTCTTACACTACTGAGCTGGGAATCTTTTGAACATCAGCGTGCATGTTTCCTGCTTGAAAACTTCCAGAACCCTTGCCTTATCCCTGGCAGTTCAAAGCCAGTGATTACTGAAGAATCCTAGAGCAGCAACAAAATCCATGGGGTCCAAACTATCTTCTCTGAAGTAAATAACAAAATCAACCGTACGAATGTGTAGAGAATAACAGTGTTTTCTCAGGATGGTGACAGTGAGAAACTTCAACATCAGAAAGACAAAGCACTGCTCTCCCAAGCCCGAAATCTTCTAGAAGTCAAAAATTATTCTACACTCCTTGCACGAGATGGCTTTCTGGGTGGATATTGTAACGAGTAGTTATGCAGTTTACTTAGCATCCTTTGGTTTTGCTGAGGTTTGGGTAGCACTGGCACACAGCTACCATCAACATAAAATTTTCTCTGAATTCTACAAGGAAAGCCTGAAAAATTCACAGCTGAGGGGCCAGCTAAGCCCACAAACAGCTTCCATGTCCACATGGTGATTTTCAGATGAAGTGGCAAAGAGGAGCATTGCAAGAAAGTTCAGAAGAACATGTTGTATCACAACATGTAGAAAGACAAGCAAAGATATTGCAGTATCGATTAATTTTAAAAAATTGGCATCTTCTGCAGTGGCTTTGGCAGCTCCACTATACTCAGATTGAATTAGAAGAGCAAATCTGGATGTGGTGGAGGATATCAAACAGGCAGTCCTCTCTGATAACCTTTGCCTCAAAGTGCAAGTTTTGGCTACCATTGGAAACAACTCCTGGAAAATTTTGGAATGCCTGAAAGCTTACATTTGAACCAACAAGCCTCACCAGGTCAAGGACAGCATTTCCATCTCCAGCATTAATTGTCCACAAAACGTCTCCTCAGATTTTCATATAGGAGAAGCTGGTCAGTGAAGTCATTGGTAATTCAAACATCATTCTCCTTTCTTTAGGCATAAGGTTTGGAGCCCAAAATAAAGCCAGCAGGCTTGCACTAGCACCATGGCCTCCAACTGACGTCATAGAAAACAGCTGTCCATGCCACATAGGACAGAAGAGATAAAATGAGATGGGGAGGTTGGCTTCTTGGAAAGGAGGTGTTCTGGTGTTCACTTAATGCTCAATCTCTTGCTGTGGAAGCTGTCAACAGTAATATGTTTGAAATTAAATATCCTGGGGACAGTGTAGAAGAGAGTCTTCCTTCCAACTCAAGCTCTAGCTATGTTGTCTAGCTTGCTTAAGCCCTAGTTCAATCCACTGCTTGATTAATCTGAACTTGCATCACAGATTTGAGAGCATGCACATTGTCATGGATGTAAATCCCTCAATGCAGAATATGGCTCTGAGGACAGGGGACTTACAGGGGACTCCAAGCAACAGGCAGGTTTAAAGCCTATAGGACTGGCATTTGCTGCAGTGACAGCAGCATATCTGGTTGCAAATTAATGCAGTGAAAAACCTTGGAGAAACACACCAATTTTTTGCTGACACTGCTCATGGCTTCAGCTGACCACATGGCTGGCTGCACAAGAGAACCCAGACCAGGCTGCCTGGACCAGAATGGAGTATCCGTTTTGGCAGCAGTCTGCATTTAAGTTGGGTTACTGTGACTGTCAAATTGCCTCCTTGCAAGGTAGAAAGGTAGGAAGAAAAATTTTTTAAAAGTAACTGCATTGAGAAAGAGTTGCTGTGATTCTTCCCTTTATTTTTCAGCAGAGAAAAATGAGGAGGCTTCACTCCAGTGGACAGCATTAGTCCAAAACCAGCAAGTTCCTCATTGGGAAGACTACATTCAGATCCCATTGATACAAAAAAAAAAAAAAAGGTCCTTTCATTAGATTTGCGAGTTATACAAAGAAATCAAGACCTTCAATCCTCTCTGAATTAAAATCATTAGTATGCTAGATATCTCACGTGCTAAATTAATTATGCTTTTAAAAAGTGCAATGCTAGAACATACTACAGATACAGCCAGTGTCAGCTACTTCTGGAAAATACTGGATATGAATCCTTCATATCTTCAGCAAAAAAAAAAAAGATTTATTTTTTAAATTAGAATTTATAATTAAGCCTGTCTTGTCTACTCAAATAGGTGCTGCTTTAACTGCTCTCCTGTATGCCAGATTTCACTGTACAGTTACCAGTATAACAAGTGTCAAATATTTCATCAACTTTTAAGAATGTTGTTAGTATAAACGTACAAGAATATCTTAAAAACAGAACAGAGACAATCTGACAGGCAGACATTTAGCTTTTGAAGAAAACTGATTTTGTTATCTTTAGATTTTGTTGGAATAATAAAATAGCTTTCATGTTTTCCTTTCATATTAGTTTAGCTATGAGAAAACAGGGCATGTGTCTTAGCTTTTTGTTTCACTGACTGCAAACCCAACAGCTGCAAAATACACAGCCACGGTCAAATAGATTTTATGTTGTGCTAAAATTGATGGCAATAATAATTAAAACACACAATATTTTTTACCTTCTTCAAAGGAAGATAACTGAAGACTTCTGCTTACAGGCCTTACTTAAAACCTGTATTTAGCATTAAAAAGGTTATCACTTTAATCAGTGACTAGTTTATTTTACAGCAGTCATTAAAATGCAAAGATCATCTATTGCAGTAACACTGATGGGAGACTTGACTCAGAATTAATATACACAAGACTCATGAAACCTACAGACTGTAAAACTACTCTTTTCCAGAGTCTTCTCTTGTTTTAGATGAGCACAAATTATTAGGTATCTTTTTCCTATCTTGCATCTGTGAAAAAATTATCAGAGAGTTAACTAGTACTGCAGGAGCCACATTACTTGATCTCCTTTCTTTTCTCAGTAACTGCCAGAGATTGAACAGAAAAGACAGTGGGATTCTGGGAATAATCCTAGTGTCTGTCTGCAGTGTTACTGGAGAAATAATGGAGGCTTCCTTCCATCACCTAGGAGAAAGAAGTACTAAAACACATTTTTCCAAGGAGCTATGAAATGACTATATAATTAATGAGCACTGAAAGCCTTAGCAACAACTGCTCGATGTTGTCATGTCATACTGCATAAGAAATTTTATTTTTCAGGCTTTCTCTTGATTCCTAGAGTGGTAGGAGAAAAAGGTCGCACAAAAGATACTTACTCAAGAAGTGACAGAAAACAGCCTTGAGTCCTATCAGATTATTTGTATCAGGATCTCCCTGCCATGGGCAACAGGGATCAAGACACTGCATGTGACTATAAAATGTGGCCGGTACACCGAACACCTTATGGTCCTAGAACATTTTCTGGAATCGAGTTAGAGGGAGATGCATCATTTCTTGTGCAAGGTATTTTAAGAGGAGACTGTAGCTTCAGAAAACAACATTGCACAGAATGCACTAAAAATAAGCAGAGCTTGCTTCTGTAAGACCTATCTCAACTCAATCTGGCTCATACCTATTGATATCGAATAAGGAAAAAAAACCCCTCTCAAACTACACCAGAGACCCCCACAAGCCAATTCAGCTGGGAACCTGCAACATACACTAGCATCCCTCAGCGGTGAGTGAAGATCATGTCTTAAAAAAGTACTTTTGTTTTCAAGATGAAAGATTTAATGATGTTCAGACAATCAGTACAGATGTTAAATTTTATCCAGGAATCCTACTGAAATCCACTGACCTAAAGAGAGGGAAGGGTGTGAGACAGAAATAGCATTATCATTGAAATCTAGAGTATATCTCTCTCAAACTTTCCTTACTGCAGCCTAAGCGAACACACGTGTGAGCTGCCACCGCTGGCTCAGCACCTGAGCCACTGTAACTGAGCAGCCACATGCAAGTCATTCTCTCCACCGTACAGACCCACAGCGTGCTGCAAAGCCCAACAGCAACAACGTCTACAATAAAACATGGTTGGATCATATATCTGTTCCCTCCAAGACAGGGGCATGAGAGCTTCAAAACCAGTATGATTTCACAAGTTTTTTTGGCTACTGGCAATGTGTATTTGAGACCTTTTCAATGTAAAATTTGGTGCCTTTTTTTTTTTTTTTTTAAAAAAAAGCTGCCACAAAATCATCTTCATTCCGTTTCATTTAAAAACTTAAAATGGGAGAATAAAATTGCATAGCTTTTTCTCCTTTGCAAATTTAACACTTCTGTCTGACCAATCAACAATATAAGGTATTGCAAACTCAGATGCCAGTAGTGTTACTGACACCCAGCCACATGCCATATTAGCAGAGACACTATCCGTATGCATTCCAAACTTAAGAATGCTTTATGGATTTATATTTAGCCCGTTGTACATACTATACTATATATACGTGTGGGTTAAAAAGGATCAGGCTTTAATCAAAATCATTCTCTGCGAATTATGCTGAAAACCTCCTTAGAATTCTTCCTTGGGTTCCCCCTGCTATTCACCTGTGTATGTTTCACAGCGACGTTGAGATGCCTCAAACAATAGGTCTTTCTTAATCATGACCAGGATCCTAGATCTCAGTCAGACATCTAACACTTGGAAGGAAACATTATGAGGACTGCAGCAATCACAGAAAGAGTAAATAAAAGTGATAGATTGCATTATCAATATACCTGCAAATGTAAAGGAAGTGCTGCAGCAGACAAAATCCCAAATAAATAGATGAACAACTGCCTGACAATTTAACTCAGCAGCCACTTTGCAGGAGCTGCAGCTTTGGACAAAGGCAGAGTAACCCCAGTGGATATCTGAACAAGGATTTTATAAACTCTGCAGATCAATTAAGGTGCTACAGACTACAACTGGTAGTCTTGATTTCATATAGCATCTAGTTCCAATGCCAAAATAAACAGTCACACAAAAGGCATTTTAATCATTTGGCAAAAGATATTTTAATTATTTGACAGAACTAAACCAATCATTTGAAGGAAAGCTGGGAAGGGAAGAAACAAAGTCAGACTTAAACTTGGAAAAGTTCTGGTAGGCTTTGATACCAGAGTCTCAATCGCTTAAAGTAGTATCATATAGAGAACTCTGACTATAAGATATTTCTATATACCTCTTTATGATAGAAATTCTCCTTCCTCATTTAAAATAGCAATACTCTGGGTATTCTTAAAAAAATGCAGGGTAATATTTTTCAACTTTCGATAAACAGCCACAAAATCTCTGTGAACACTGCTACACTCTAACACAGCATTTCAGTTCCAACCATCATGAACTGATGCATCTCCAGAAGTTGCAAATGAAAATCTCTTGAAAGGATTACAACCTTTTATTACACTCTGTACATCTTTAATGTCCTTATTGCAGAGACTTCTGATATGCTGTTTGTAAAGTTACGGGTTTTTTATACCCACTTGGTATAAACCTACGGAACAGTCGAGTATTTTCTCCACGTCAAATTAATTTCTTAGACAAGATTTCTTACAACAGCAGCTCAATTCATTATCCTTCCTAGTTAAACAAAAAAAAAACCAAAAAAACAACGAAGCAAACCAACTGAGTTTTGATAAAAGCTTACCATAGAGAGCTTTATTAGGAGGGAATCCTCACATTCTCTACAGCAAAAATTGGAAGATTACATAATAAAGAAGGATTTACTGAGTGCTTATGGGCACTGAACAGATGTCCTTCGTAACACTGAAGGCAATGATATTGATAGATCATTGAATGCAGAGATGAAAACAGGTTATTGTAACCCTCTCTGTACTTTTTAGTTCATCTCACAGGGAATGCCTTTTTAGCCTGTTCCTAATGCTAAGTAAGTAACAGGTCATCACTTAAATTCAGAAATAGATTTATCAAAGTAAATGTGAATGCATGGAAAATAGCATTTTCAAATAAACACTTAAAATGCAATGAAACAATGTTATCGTTTTAACATGTCAGTAATCTGGTCCTCAGATAACGATAAAAGCATCTGAGAAGATACATGAAGGATGTCAGACTAGAAAATAAGCACAAAACATGATGAAACAAGCAAGTTTTCTGAAACAAAACCTACCTTTGAGCCATCCAAACTGATTATCCTGTAGACATTTCTTGTGCTGTCGTAGAAGTAGGACACAGTAACAGCATGCTTGCTGGTGGGAACCCAGTTCTTCTTAGTGTTTGGGTCAATCTGGAAGACGTGAGCTCGGGTGCTGAAGATGGGTTGTTCCCTGAAGGACAGAGAATAGAAATCATGAATCTAATTTGTACGTAATGTTGATACACACAAGTTATCTGCCAGTTGTGCCCACTGGGATGTACACATTTCACTTTGCATGATAAATTTTTCCTAAGAACTTCTGTGTATGTTGCATAGAGCAGATAAGCGCATTAATATACATACGTAAACAAAATGCAAGCCTTCTAACGCAAAAATCAGCACCCAGCCGTAGAGTTAGATAAAGACAGACATCTCTAAATATAAATTCAAACCTGTCCCATCATCTTCCCAGTCCTCACCCTCCATCTACCCCTTTAACCTAACTGGCATTAATACATGTGTAAATACATCTCATTACACTGCAGAATGTGTATGACTTCAAACCCCCATCTTCTCAAAATTCTTTCAACATTCTGATTATTCTAATCAATTTACAACTTATTTTCCCCATGGTCATTACTAGGACATACAGTATTGCACAGAAATCTAAAAACATTTTAGTATCACTAGATGGTTGCAGTTTAAATTCAGGGACAAATAGATTGCCGTATTCTTCAGGGAATGTTGCCATCAAATCCCAAAGATACTAAGTACCGGAACTTTAAGTTGGATTTAACTTTTTAGGGTTTTGGACTCTTGTTTTCTCCCATTTCCAGGATGTGAAGAAACATATCCTTTGCGTCTGCCCTCATCTCCCTTTAAGAGGTAAGTTTTTCATACATTTTTCTGCCCAAAATAAAAGCAAAATCAAAAAATAGGATTTTGGGTACACATAGTCAAAGGGTTTCAATCTAGCCTCATTACAAAGGGGTACATGTGAACCCTCAGAAATCTCTCTATTGCTTGGCAGCAAGATCAGCCGAGACCAACTGCTTTCAGCAGGAGAATCGCATTACTCAGCTGGCAGTGGAGGCTCCTTCAAGCTCATACTGCCAGAAGATGTGCTGTTCTCCTATGTTGCGTGTCGGAAGTGACAGAAAGGACACAGAACAGACCAGAGACAGCGAAACAGACAGCTTCAGTGAAAGCTAAAGGAGAAGGAAGGCAGGCCAGGGGGATCAACGCACATGCTAGTCCTCCATGCAAATGTCACTGTACCCTCAGCACCGACTCATCTTCTTCTAAATCACCAAGCTATAGCAGGTTGAGTTGCTGTTTTCCTGATCCCAGTCCCTTGCACACAAACAAATGTTATGCAAAGGTGACTTTTATAGCCCTTTTGTTTAACAGAACCTTTTGTTTACCAGAACTCTTCTGAGTATCTACAATTACTTCTTCAGTCATAGTTAAACTTCAGTTCTTGTCTTCAATGTTAGATACATTTTGCATTTATCTCCCAATTAAGCATATCCAAATGTAACGTGATGTGTATTTCCACAATGCAACCAGTCCTTTAACTCTGGAAAGTTAGAGCCCACCAAATTAAAAATCTTAGAAGCCTGACAATTATTTGGATGACACTGAAAGGAGAAAATAAATACCCTGACCACATTAACTAAAAAGACAAAAGAAGAGCTGAATCCAAATTGTGGACGTGTGGTTAATGAATACACGTTTGACCAGCACTGATATCCAATTGTGTCGCAGTACAATATCCCACACAACTGGGACTTTCAACATACCATACATTAGGATTTCAGTATGTAAAAGGTAAGTGAAAACCATAGGACTAAAGCAAGCGGGAGTGTCAGTAAGAGTTCAGCTGTTCAGCCCAGAGCTGCTGCTCTCCTGCACTGTCAGCACAAAAGTCTTCCATAGCCCCAGCTAAATATCCTCCACCTGTGTGACGAGGTGGCCTGCATACTCCTGCTGACTGCTCAGCAGCGCTGCTCAAAGACAAACCAGAGCACTTTGCAGGGCACATGTGTGGGTCTGGCACAGACACTACAGTTAGGTATGGAACAGCACAAATGAAGCTTACGTACGCTTTTTTTAATTGCTTCTGATAAACTAGAGTTACAGTCTTTTCTTTCCAGGTTTTAACTGAAACTACAGCTTTGCTGAATGACAAGCTGTCTACCCTCCATGTAGCATAGCTCCCTTCATTAAACTAGTTGGATAAATCATGATTTTGCCACCTTATGTCTACAGGACTAAATATGTTATAGAATCAGTCACTGATGTGCCACTGAAGTCCTTCGAAGCTGCTGTACAATTAGATCATCTGTATTCTTCTGTAGCAACTAACGATAGAGCTACTTAAATTTTAGATCTGCTATTGCATACAGAAACAAACAAAATGCAATATATAAAACACATACAAGACTTGTAACTTCAGGAAATCAATCTTTACTCAAACTTTTTGTTCTTCCATTATCCACACAGGACATGATACCCTCCCAATCTGGAAGTTTCAATTAATTCAGCTGAAGTAGTACTAGTTACAGGAGTATTAGTATTAGTTAAATAGGATAATAGTTTCCTTTTTCCCTTGCTAAGTGCTCAGATAATTAATATATATTATAAAATATACTTTCATATAGAATATATATTTATATATATAAAAAAATAAAAAATTACTTTTGTCTATACAGAGTTGAGATAGGAAAAAGGGAACAGCTTTAGATACGAAAAAGCAATCCCATAAAAAACTCCTGTCAGGTCCTTACTCTTCCCTCTCTTCCTCTTTCAGCTTTCTCTTGCTGTTCTTTCATTATCAGAAAGTATTTAGTACTAGTTAAAGACACTAACAGGAACTAAGACAGGGACTCATCACTAATTACAAACAGAAGTCATTCATTTTTCCAGAAATATCCTGATGCTGAACAAAAATAAAAGAAACTAACAGAATGCCATAGTAACATAGTTCGACGATTAGAAATGTCCACTCAGGCATGGCAGAAACATTAAGACTAATATGCTGCTGTTCTTAATTTGCTTAGACTGCAACATTACAATGGTCAAACACAGACTAAAAGGAAGTTAAGTGTTAAGTCCTCCCGGACTTGAGTGAAAATGTGAGGACTAAAGAAGCATGAGAAGTACCACTTAAGCAGGCAGAGTCACACCAGCTTTTTTCCTCATTGATACAGAAATCCATTCATTGATATGTGATCAGTCCTAGGCTAGGCTTAGGAGAAATGTTGAATGAACAGTGTTTTCAACCACTCTTTCCATTTTGACACCTTAACACTTCCTTTTCAAAGAAATGCAGACTACTGAATATAAGAACCTACGGTTTCATTTTTCCATACGTTAGACTAATTAAAGCTTTCACAAAAGAAGCTTAAGTTAGTACAGAAGGTTAGAAAGATCTTCCCTTGCTAATCCATAACTAATATTTGCTTTTTTTTTAAAAAAAAAAGTATCTATTCTTTGACATAGGCAGCCAAGGCAGCCAGGAGGGCCAACAACATCCTGGCCTGCATCAGGAATAGTGTAGTGAGCCGGAGTAGGGAAGTAATCATCCCCCTGTACTCGGCACTGGTGAGGCCTCACCTCGAGTACTGTGTTCAGTTTTGGGCCCCTCACTACAAGAAGGACATTGAGGTGCTGGAGCGTGTCCAGAGAAGGGCTACCAGGCTGGTGAGGGGTCTGGAGGACAAGCCTTATGAGGAACGACTGAGGGAGCTGGGGTTGTTTAGCCTGGAGAAGAGGAGGCTGAGGGGTGACCTTATCGCCCTCTACAACTACCTGAAGGGAGGTTTTAGAGAGATGGGGGCTGACCTCTTCTCCCACGTGGCAAGTGATAGGACAAGAGGAAACGGGTTCAAGTTATGTCAGGGCAGGTTTAGATTGGATATTAGGAAGCATTTTTTCACTCAAAGGGTTATTAAACATTGGAATGGGCTGCCCAGAGAGGTGGTGGATTCACCATCCCTGGAGGTGTTTAAGAAAAGGGTAGATGAGATGCTTAGGGACATGGTTTAGAAGTGGGTGTTTTTAAATCAGGGTAGGTTAACGGTTGGACTTGATGATCTTAATGGTCCCTTCCAACCTCACTTATTCTATGATTCTATGATTCTATGACATGTCTGGTACTTCCAGATCACACCAACACTAGTGCTGAAGACATCCCTCCTCTTACTTCTTTCCCCCCATGTTGTTGTTTACCATGACTCAAGTTATTTTCATTGCCATAATATCCATAACTTCTCAAGGCTGGGATTCTGTTGTCTTAGGTACTGTAAAAACGATAAGGCCACCGAAAAGAAGGTACGAACTTCTACAACATTAGTTGATGTCCTACTTGCTACATCTTACAGTGTGTTAATGATGCTATAAATACCTTTAAAATTACACACCCCTCTCCCTTCCTCCTGCATACTGGGCTAAATTAACAAGGTTTTGGTAGTGAGGGTGCTGCACTGTGTTGGACGAGATCAGGGACTGCCCTGTGCAGACACAAGAAAAAAAGAGACACAGGAGATGACACCCAAGCAGGGGCTGGAGCAAAGAGTTGCCCAAGAAGGAGCAAACAGCAGACACGGGGGCAGGTATAACACTGAGGGGACAGTGGCCCACGGAGGAATTGAGTTTAAAAAAAAAAAAAAAAAGGGGAGCCACCACAGGTATTGGCATTGACCACCACCTTCTGAGTGCCACCCGTGGTGAGGGGATGGGAGACCAGGAAGGAGTTGGAGAGGTGTCCACAGGCAAGATGAGGTGTGTTTTCTGTGTTTATTTAATCGTTTGTCCTTATCTTCATTGTCAATAAACTGAATTTAATTTCCTGAATCAAAATGGTTTTGTTGTGCCTGACATTCCCTCCCTGCCACAAACACAAAAAACAGACATAAAGCTTTATGTAAAAGCCTCTTGGATCCCCAAAGTATTCAAATACAGTAGAGGTTTTAAATCTCTAAGCAGACTGTTTTTCCCCAATAAGTAGAACAAAAGGGGATGAATAAACAGGTCCAGTGTGATGGGGTCCTCTTATTCAGCTCAGCTTTGATAGCTCCAATGTATCTATGGAGTAATGAAAAGTCCATGAGAATGAATGTTTATGTCAATCATTTCTGCAATTTCTATTTCCTTGATATGGATCTTAAAAATTCCAAAGTGCATTATCCAGACTTACTGTTTTTGATGCACTTGAGTCCACATACAAGACTGTTTTCAAGACAAGTCCAACAAAATATGCCTTGGAAGTCCTTTTCATCACGTTTGTAACTCCCAAACAGAGCAAGATCCCACCCTTCAGACTTCAGTCTCAGAGCTTCAGAGGAAGACGATGCCCTGTGCATTCAAAAACAGGACAACATCCCTGTGCTCAGAACTGGAGCCCGACAACACTCCAAGTTCCCCCTACCCCAGCGGAGACTGGACAAAAGGTGTGCTGCCCTCAGCCCATTACAGCCACGGGCACAGCAGATGCCGCCACACGGCAGCCCGCACGCGCCGCACACGCGCTCAGGCGGCCCCAATGACTGCAAACTCTCTCAGCGGGCATCACACACGTGCTTTTGCTGGTGGTAATTTTGTGCAGAGTGAGTTCTGAGTCTCTACAATATCTGTCATCCAAGGTAATTTCTCCCCATATCGCACAACATGAATCCCCTGCATGATCTCTCAGGCGTTTGCTGATTATCCTCAGATAGGACAAAGACCTTTTTGCTTTTTCAAAACAACAACATACCAAGACTACTACTTTCTCCCAATGCCCTGCTACAGTCTTCAGAAATACTCTCCCTAGCTTGCTTTTAAAGCTGCAGCAAGCTTTTGTTGCTCTAAGCGGCTTGAGGAGAGATCCCTGAGAAGAAATGAGGAGAGCGATTAAAAGTGCAGCTATAGTCAAAACTAATTTGTCAACTATGGCATCCAAACTCGACCAATGTTTTCTCAGGAATCTGAGCCAACAAGTGCTGCAAACACAATTCAGAGCAACAGAAAAACACAGAACTTTCCTTATTCATAAAGATGCTCTTAAGCATGATAAATACTGTATATGGTAGCTTCTGGGATGGTATCGCATAACATGGGCTTCTTCTTGTAATAAAATCTCTTTCTGGACAGAAAGTGACAGACGACTGCCATCTTGAAACAGAAGTTAAAATTATAAAGTACTTGAACAAAACATACTCAGCAGAAATGTGAAATGAGTACATCTTAAGATTTTGCTTTCTATGTTACATACATACAGTAATAACTTTGATGTCTCAAAACAAGCTTTGAGATAGTAAGAAAAGTGGAAGCTACAATTGAGCAACCAGATCGAAATCTATCCTATACCACCAGCGGTTTATCTAATTTTACACTTACATTCTTAGACCTGCTCTTGCTGTTATGTTTTGAGTTTAAGTCAGGTTTATTCAAGGTCAGTAAAAGCTCAGGAAGTTGTTCCTAAAAAGCTTGGTAAGTTTTCTGTATTCAGTTAGAAGTTAATACATGCATCTGCCTATTTACCTATAAAGTTCATTACTTCACAGAATATGTTTATAACTACATAATACTGCACAGAGCAGTGCCTTCAAGCTGTTTTCTAAAATGTTTTGTTCCTGTTCAACAATCAGCTTTCAGTATTAGATCTTTAACCACTCCTGAATTAGCACACCATCACAAATAATACCAGCAATTTTTCAGGATTTGAAGGGAGAAAAATGATCTAGAACCTTTAATTAAACCTACAAGGTTAAGTAAAAAATACATTTACCTTTGCCAGACACATCAGTACATACTGTACGTTAGATTTTCAAGGATCTGAAGTTTTGACCAACTAAACTGTTTCAGCTTGAAATCTGGTATTGCACAGTATTTAAAGGACATAAGATACAGGAAGTCAGAAGAAAATAATTAAGTGATCTGCCCATATTTACATTTCTATTAAGGTAATGTTTTATCGTGGGCGATGAGGAGGCAAGGCTGTGCTGATATGCCACAAGGCAGCAGCCAGGCCTGCTGGGTTAATCAGCTTGGCCAGCTCCAACACTTTGCTTTTCCAAGGGTAATCTGTGGCCTATGTTTTTAACATTTATTTTTATAAATCTACAATAGACATTTTGATGCCCCGTGTTGCCTATTTTTAGGCAGGAAAAGTTCAAACCCCAGCCCATAAAGTCTGCCTCTGTCCACACTACAGCATCTATGCTTCTTCACACGTGTTCTTTGCTGATTAGCTCTAGTCTTAAACGTGAACAAAGAAGTTTCAAAGATGGCAGAAATACTGAACATAGTATGAATTAATTCCAATCCTATGAAATTACAGATCAGACTTTGAAAATACCGAAGAATTATTCAAACATTAGATTTTTGGATTTCCTTAGATGTCAAATAACTTCAGAAGATAATGGCAAACCCCATACAGAATCAATGAAACAGCTTCTAACATTAAAGGGTATATAAATAAGCAAAGTCCCCTGGAGTCCCTCTTAAACTGCACTGCACAATGGTGACACTAATGTTAAACAGACCGAGTCATAGCTGGTTTTAGAATTCAAATTGACCTAGTAGCTTTAGTCCAGAGAATGGGAAATCACAACATGCTCAAAGATACCATGCAAGCTGGAAAACGCTCTTTACAACTGGAAATGACTCTGTGATGGGTTCATATAAAAGTCCCTGGAAAACAGCTTACAAGAAAAGACTCCAGAGCACTGGTATTACTTATACTGAAGGCATACAATTAGATGTAACAGACATATCACAATACCCAGTCCAGTGGAATGTGACAGAGAACTTCATATTCATCCAATTTTACACCTGCATCATTTTGTATCATCCTAAAGAGACAGCATATCACACAGTTCCACACTCCATTCATTCAATAAGGAGCTGTTGGTGATGACAGGCAACCCCTTTTCCTCTTCCTTACCAAGTTTTGGGGTTTGTTTTTTTTAAGTATTTTTACAAATAGAATTAATAAAAATTGGTTTAAAACAAAATTCTAACTCACAGTTGGTCCTCCAGCATCTAACAAAAGGAAACTTCCATCTGAAACCTTCCTGCATTTTGGGGCAGAACATCTGACCCAAGAGATTCCTCTGTGACTATCAGAACTTGAGCTCTTGCTCTCTCAACAAGCACTGTTTCAGACATGGCTCTTTACTGTGACAAAATTCTCAGAAATCTATTATCTTTGAAATGTCAATGTCCCTATAAAGACTGGTTGAAATCTGAGAGCAATTCAGGCAGGAGGGGGAACAGTTGCATTCTATTTGCATATCTTAAAACCCTAGGCTTTAAAAAACATTAAAAAAATTAAAAAAGAACTCACAACATTTTAGTACGGGCTAAGAAGTATATGCAAAACACATATGTATACAGCTAGGTGCAAAGAATATAGTTTTATACAAGCTAGGCTAAATTTGACACCTATAAGCAGACAGAACTAGTGAAGTCAGTGATTATGAACTCATTAGTAGAAAAATTGTCTACTTGTGATTATTTGTATCAATGAGTAACAGTTTCCGTATGATACAGGAGGCAAGTCGGGAAAGCAGGAAAATTCAAAATGTAGGGCAGGAAACGTTTCTGAAATTGACTCCTTCTCATAATGTTTTGGCACACCCACTGATGTGGATGGCGTCTTTATGAGCGTGTAATCCTATAAAATAGTCCACCTGGGAAAAAAATGAGCCACTCTGTATGCACCAATCTCAACTAAACACTCAGGAAGCCCATACATGAGACTTTCCAGGGGGGGAAGGGACAGAAGAAAGGCAGAGGGGTATCCCACAAGCAGGCACTGTATGACAACTGCAGACAGCACTTAGAATTTATAGTCATCATATAAAATCCCAAGAGCTAGGATTACCATACCTGGGGAAATAAGGCTCTTGCTATTAAACAAAACAAAACAAAACAAAAACCTCAAAACCCAGAAAACATAATTATGAAGAGCAACGAGAAAGTTGATTTAAACTCATTCCTCTTGTGTCTGAGCTTCCCATTCATAAGAGACCAGTGAAGGATAGTAGCTACTGGTAAACTTTAGAATAGTAAAGAGCTTCTTCCCCAGCACAGATTAAAAATTAACAGTGGCACAGCACAGAGATTACAGTCTTAAAATTTTGTAACATCAGCAGCGTGGAAGCTGGCAGAGTTGCAAAGCACAGGACAAATCAGTGCCCCGGCTCCCACTCTCCACAGAGGACAAGAAATGCCAGGCACAATGAGTTTATTGTCATGACAGCGGTGGTGGCAGGAGAGGATGCCGCCTGTGCTGGCAGACCCAGGCACAGGAGAATGGAGCGAGTCTCAGACCAGGACCCAAGTGACCTGGCTCTGATGCGTCTCTGAGACCTACCTTCTTGCCTCATCGCAAGTCATTCATTTGACCTCACCAACACTCCTCTGGCACCCACCCTCTTAGAAAATACACTTTTCCATCTATTTCACTGGCACTTCTGTTCGGTCATCTCACTGACAGGGAAAGCCCTACAAATCATCAGGAAAAAGGGTCCCTTAAACAGCTGTCCCCTAAGTATTTGTCTCTGATACTCTTCTCTATCCTACTTGCCTTCATGGCCTTAATGTCACATTCATTTTGACATGCTCCGAACAATATTTTTACATACACACACATATATACACCTCAAAGATATGCCAAACGGTGCTAATATAAGTGGTCACTAAATCAGTTAGCATACTTTGAGCACAGCAAGCAGACAGATTCTGCCCTCAATTATCTTGCATTAGGAACACCCCCCTGCAGCCCTCCTTGGCCCTCATCATATCGCAAGGCACAGAAAATGCAAAAGCACCCACAAACCACAAATCGTCTTTTGTTTCATCCAGACTTCCAATGCCTAACATCAGGTGGGGAAGGCTTTAACATATTAACTTAAAATTAATGACATTGATGAAATAAATTATTTTAGTAGGTCAGTGTTAACATCACTGCACATGCCAGATGTTTAAATTCTTTTCTTTTCTTAATTTCCACAGGAAATTTAAGATATCAGTAGAGAAGACTTAAATGAATTCTCTAGTTGCATTACTATTTCTCAGAATACAATGAAAATTTGAACGACAGTGTCCGCTCCTTTTCCTTCACACAAGCAATGGATCAAAATTCATCCATGATACAGTGAAATCAGATGGGTCTTACCAGATAACATTCAATGTCCAGATCAACAGTAAAAAAAATCCTTTTGCTTTCTCACAAATTGGAGAATGCAGGCACATCCTTTAGAGAAAGAGCAGGACATAGTGCACAAGATTCTACCGTAAAATTCAGCTTACTTAGATGAGAGTCACAATTACACCTGTAGCTCAGGCATTTCATCCTGCTGTCTAGGTTGTACCTCAACAGTTGCTTGTCCTCACCATGATGAACCTCTTCTAGAAGTTTGCCTCCTAACTGCACAGAACAACTTGCAGTCTAGCACCGCAGTTTTCTAGGGCTCCCAAGATGGTAAAGGCATTCCTGCTGAGCTCTAACAAGCAGAGCCAACGTGCCCTCAAAGTCCTGATCAAAACAGAACACACTGAATTACATTTGCCAGTTAAGATGCAAACTCATATATTGTGAATAAAAGAGATACTACTTAAAGTTAAGGCTTATATTCTAGACCAAGGAAAAAAAAAAACAACAAAACTCTCAAATTTTTGGTATCATGTCAGTGAACATGGAGCTGCTTGTGCTAAAGAGTAAAAAAGGTACCAGGAGGATATGACAGTGTAATGTTAACCTGATTTTTTTTAAAAAGGAAGAAAAATAGATAAACATTGGATTTGCTTTCCCTTCTATAATTCTGTGGGTTTTTAAGAAATGTCTGTTCTCCAATGCCCCCAGCTATCACACGCTGCTTAAGTCTGCAGGTAGGCAACCAGCTGAAGTGTTACAGAAAACATCCACACCAAGAATTTGACACTGAATATGAAAGTTCCTCCAACAGCTGCATGAAGGTCCATCTCTCTAAGGTTTTCCTTTTTGCCTTTCCACCCAACCTTCAAAAGCTCATTTTCATACCATGAATCAAGTGAAAGCTTTGAGAGTCAGATCAGATAACAAAAAGCATATTACCAAGGACAAGTACTCAGCTTTATCTCCACGCTTTTCACTTCAGTTTATTAAGTTATTCCAGGGATATAGGAATCTTCAGAATTTTTGCAGGTACCCAAGTGATTATTCCTTTAAATCATGCAAGTAAGTGGACAAATTATCTCTGAATTAACTTTTACCTTAAATTTGTTTTTAAATTACAAGATCAGAGAGAACTAATCAGCAACTTTTAATGACCTAAGAGCAGCTAAATTATCTTAGGTTGAATTTTAGGATAGGTATTTACCTATAGTGAAAATACTAAGTAATCATGACAGCAAAAATTGATCCAAAGTTGTGTTTCATTCCTGGATATTGCTCTGTCCAAAAATTCTTGTCAAGGGAGGATTTCTTCTATCTTTATGACTAGACAAATAGGTTTAAGATATATAGCTATTTTCCACATCTAGTCACTGAAAGCGTTAACCAGAAGCAAACAGAAAAACAACCTAATGTCAGGTTCCATTCTGTGAACAAAGAACCCTGGAAAAACAGGCTAACGAGACATTTCTGAAGCAGTCTAGATGTTAACATTCCTGCAACAGCCCTTACATACAGTAAACTAAGCTAAAATGCATCTGTAATAAGAAACAGGCAGGCAACGGTCTGAAAATACTCATTTCCCTCCATTCTACAGCATGGAAAAGCAACTTAGCCACACTTGCAACACAAACAGAAATGAGAGGAACAAAGCTTACACAGCACAATGTAGCAAAGGAAGAAATAATGTTATTGATACCTGTTAGGAAAAAAAGTTTAGAAAGGTCCAAAAGCTAGTGATAACCAGGTTTTCTTTTTAATTCCCCTAGTTCCTTGATAATCTCTGTATAGAGGCAATCTTTCCTTTGTGATCTGCATCTAAAATCTCCCGTGCAGTGGAGTTGTGTGTTAGTCAGATTACTCTTACAGAACTCATGCAAATATTTTAAGGGAGAACATAAAGCAGCTTAACTGTTCAGCCTGAACTTCTACAGTTGCTTGGCACAGCACTTCAACACAGTCATACAACCAGTAAGTTACAGTGTCCTGTGCTCTGCACCACCAACTTTATTGAATTTAAATAAACAGACATTTTCTAGACACGGTCCTCAGGGACAGTATCTATAGTCTTCAGAACCATTACAAGAACTACAGTTTTAAGGGGAAAAAAAGGAAATAAAAAAAAAAAAAGAGAAAAGAAAGAAAGAAAACCCCTCCACCAGCAGAACACGCACAGCTCTCCAAATACAGAAGCAGAGAGGGGGAGAGCTCAAATTTGCTTCGGGGTCCAGAGATGCTGTTGGTGAGCCAGGACTCCACGCCCTGCTCTACAAGTAGGCCCACAGTGCTTTCTCTTCCAGGGCAGTGGAGGAGGAGGGTGAGGAGGAAGGCTTCAGACAGGACAGAATTTTCAATCTACTGCCATCTCCAGAATGCAAGCCTATACCCATCCGGCACGTCCTCCTTGCCATGTTTCACAGACACCCTCAAATTAGTTCATGGACTCTCTGAGATCTAAACTTCTGTTTCCTTTGCAAAGCAATTTTCAGTTTGTGAGAAGGGCTGTTACTGCCACTCACAAATAACTAATTAGACCAACTGATGCTGACTAAACAAGGTGAGAATTAAGCCAAATCGGATGGGGCAACTTAGGTGCTGTTGCTGAGGCACAGATGGGGAAAAACCAGCACGCTGCAAGCACATGAAAACTCTTTGATGTTAACGATATTCTTTGGTGGTATAAAAGGTAGTAGTAGAAGTGGTAGGAGTGACGCACAGAGTAGCATATTCAAACAATCGACAGACTGAAACTCCTTGCTTTGTCCCGACATGAAAGCATGAGACTGTCCAAAAATCAACACCCTCTGTCCTAAAGTTTGGTTAGATCAATTTAGTGGCTGTAATGAAACCCTTCGGCAGCACTGACAAGTGTCACTGTGCACAGCCTAGCACAGCAAGAAGGCACCAAGAACAGAGGGTTGGCACTAGGACATGCAGTCATGCAGAGCACTGAAATAGTAAGAGTGGCAATCCTACATTAGCTTAAGTTCCATAGAACACAGCAGAGTTCAGGTAAACAATGTAAATGCAGTATTTTCTAATTTGACATTCAATGTGATTTTGTGTGCTCCATCAAGTCTCGTCATTGCCTACGATAAGAATCTCTGTTCTAATGGCTGCATTTCACAGGTATGAGGCAACCGAGACAGAGCTGGGGCGTTTGACAGTAGAGACCAATAAGAATTTTGGAACCTAAAAAGGAATAGAAGGGAGACAAAATCATAGAATCAATTCATCATGTGTTTCCACCAAGATAATCAGCAATTACATGGTAAACAGTGATATTATTTAAAAATTTAGATGATGTTAAGCTTAACTGCTATTTTTCCAATCATCTTTGAGAGAAAACACTCAACTAATACTAGTCATGATTTTGCTACTGTAAAGACTAGATCTCTCAGCAACTTGTTCACTACAGAAAAAACAAGTGATACGTATCTTCCTTGTTTATTATGAGACACTTGGAATTTGTCTCAAACATATTTCTGTTGCAAGGGTTTCCTCACTTGGCACCACAATCTCCAGCAACCCCTCCTTGTAATACTTCTTATCAGTTTTCTTTCATTACCCTCCTTATTGGCTTTAAACTTCCATTTTGCTTCTATGCAGGTCTTCATACAGAAATTATCACATCTCCTTACTTCTCACCCCATCAAACAAGTCAGCCTCACCTTTCTCTGCATCTCCAAGTCACTCATTTTGACACGCCTTCTACATGTGAAAATGCTTTTTACTTTAGTGGGCCTGGCACTTGTCATTCTTTTCATTTCCAGATTAAAACTCACAAACCCCTTACTTGACATTAAAAAATTGTCAGTTAACAGTCAGTTTTTAGAGCTTTTACACTTAACTCTCAGAAATAAACACCCTGAAATAAATCATTACCACGACCTGCACTTTGACCTCACACACCTGAAAGCTCAAGTCATGCTTCCACCTGCACCAGTGGAAGTATCAGAACTTACATACGGAGTGAGCAGAATGAACCAGGCTGAATTAACGTGCATTTCATCACTATCACCATCAACTGATCTTCAAACAATTTGCAATCCCATCCAGACTGCTACAGCTGCATGCTAAGTTTCAAAAGGAATCACTGGTCCACATCACAAGATGAGAATTGGATTATTTCATTTGTATCAAGGAACTGAATTAGACTCCTAGAAAGGTAAACAAAATAATTTTATATTCATAAGTAACAAATCAATTTGAATCATCCCACTGAGCACTGCAGGAGCTATAAAGCCTCTTTAATTCACTTTGAGTGTGCCATTACCATGCCAGCAAGTCCCTCCCCTCTGATAAGTTACAGCCTAGTAAACACTATTGAATTTTGGAAGCAGTGGTTGCATCTATATTGAACTGTAACTGGAAGTGACAGATCTCCGTTTCCCTGATTGTTCACACCACACATATGGCAAACATGTTGTGAGACTCCTCCTAAGGCAGGACACCCAAATACCGTTCCTGATGGGCCTCCAGAGCAGTTTGCTCATCAGATCACCGAAGACATTCCTAGGACAGCTCCAAATCCCGTTTCCTCCAATGACGTGCCTTGCAATGTCAGGCACCTTCCCACCGTAAAGGTGAGATTTACAACAAGCATACAGGACCCAACCTGTTTTTAAATATACCAGTATGACCACACACGGTGCGTGGAGGAGACCGTGCCCTGCACAGCCCACTAGAGGGGCTGATATGGGAATAGGTACGCAGGTCCGCACAGCAAGGGTCAGCCCAGGGGTTCTGCCAAGTGCTGTGCCATGGGGACGGCCCCCGACAGCTGGAAAGGAATGGCCAAACCTGGACTAGGCTGTCTCATGGATGAACAGTTCATAGGGAAGACGACCATGCTGGAAACATAGTGGCTGCATTAGTGCTACCCTTGGGTATTGCTACCCAAATCACGTAAAGAAACATTTCTTCACTGACAGCTCATGCGCTTGCTTTGATTGCTCTGGTGGAGGCTGGTAAAGACAAAGCATTACGTGTTAGTTGTACTGGAACTAGATTGTTAACCATCCTGCAAAGCATACTTCAAAATACAGCTTATACTTCAGAAAGGCACCTACAATGACTGTAATTCTAACCCCAAGATAGCAGGTAGGTATCAGGGCTTTACCCAGATGGAAGTTACTTTACTTGTTGGAAGTGTAATTACAGGGAAAAAAAAATCAGATCTCACAAAACTGCTCAGCATTTTGACAAATTGAGCAACAAAATGCACACCATACAGTTTGTGCAGAAGTGTTGGCTCAAATGCCTATGTGACAGATAACATTGGAATTTTCTTAGCTATTTCACATGGAATTGGAATTGCCTACATTAGAGGTCTATACTTAATAGTTCAATAAAGAATTCAAGCAATAAATACATGCTACCACAGTTAGGAAGCGTCTAGTCAAAGACCAGGAGCCAGTGCTTGTTAAGAGCTAGTCAGTTATAACTTTCATTATGACCGTTTTTTATGGACATGAATTATTTTCCTTACATGGTATCTAAATGAACTGGTGAGGTTCAATGTATTCAAAACCTAGGTACGAACCAAGAACTGGAAAAGCCTCCATCACCCACTCCTTTGCATAAATATCAGAATAGACATTAAATGTAAGAAGCTAAGCCCTAGTGTTTCTGTACCCATGAAATAAGCAGAGGCCAGAAACAAGCAGGTTTATTAGCTACTTACTGAATGCTTGCATTGCAAAGTCAGTTTTAAAGAAAGCTGTATTTAAAAACATTTTACTCATGTATGCTAAACATGGTATAGTCTTCCAAAACTGGAGCACATACGTGCTCACGTTTACTTCCAAAAGAGGCTTAACTGAAGCTTCAAATGCAAGTCCATGTAGCAGAAACTGCCATTTCCCACTCTCTAACAGGTTTTGTGTCTAGAAACTGAATACATACTATGATATACGACTGCTTAACCTAGTAAATAGAATGCTATGAGTAGGAGGTACTAATACCATACTTAATTGCAAAAAAATCTCAGTGTTTACAAGCAAACGAAAAGGAACGGTTCTTCAGGAAGACAAAAAACGTACATATAAGACAAGACTATTTAGAGCAATTTTTTTTTATCTGCCAGTTAAAGTTTAAAGCACCAGTTTTAATCATTACTTAATCGACTCTGTGTGAAGTTTGATCATGACCACTAATTTCCCAAACCTCTAGCGTACAAGCACATTTGTTTATAAGCATAACGGTATCTGAAACCAGAATCCTTGTTTTTTTTCATTTTTCTAATGGCCTTCATAAGGTGTCAGGTGACATAAGCAGGTCACCATGACTGTCAAGTTTCAATAAAGGTTTACTGCTATTGTGCCACGCTAGAGATATTTCTTTTTCAATAGAACAAAGAACAATTCTTCTCATAGAAGAATACTAGCTGCATTTTTCAAATGTGAAAGAAAAAATTTCACTTGGTGATCACAACCAGCAATGCTAATCATAAACTGTGTGTTATCATCAAGTTCTCAATAGAAGCACATGGTCATGTAATTTGCTGCAAAACTGCTATTCATATGAGGCAGCATTCAACGACGCAGTTTTCCAAAAATCAGTTAACTTACAGTGTGAAATCATCATTCTGTCCCTCCCAATATTTCTTCTCTACAATGAGGAAGCTAGCAGGACTTGTACAGGGTGAAAACAAAAGTCTGTATTTTGATAACTGGGTAAATTCCACCCATTCTTCCTGAGGGACTTCAGAGAAATATTATCACATGGAAGTTGCAGGATCATCAAGCCAGCAATTTTCAGGTTCTAAACAGACTCATGAGGATTTGTCCAGAGCCACATAGGACATCAAATCATCACCTGTTCCAGGTTCTCAATACATAAATAGCATTTTCCAAGGCTGCAAAACTGTTTGGATGGCTGGATTTTGTAAAACCACCATGAACTTGAACATGGTGTTGACAGTTAATATTCTTCCTTGAAGAATCCTCCTGTCAGGGTGTTCAACTATTCTGTTCCAAATGATTCCAGAAACATACGCAACATCCTACACATGTTGCTCTAAGGGACAACAAGGTCCTCTGAATCAGCGAAGTGTTGAGTTTTACGAAAACAATAGCCAGTGGTAGAATCATAGAATGGTTTAGGTTGGAAGGGAACTTGAAGATCATTGAGTTCCAACCCCCCTGCCATAGGCAGGGACATAAAGTAACAAGACACCAAGACAAGGCAAGAAGGTGGAACAGAAGGCAACCTTTACAAGATCTAGATTTGGGTCCTATCTGTAAAGGCTGAGTTAGTGCAAGTGATTCCAGGATTACCATGTCCATCTCTCAGCACTCAAAGAACAGCAGTATTCTTTACATCTAGGATTTAAGGTTGTTACTACGGAGCAGAAGAGAAGGACTCTTTAAATATAATTTCATACTAAGTAAAATTGTTCATTGTAAGAACAACTGGGGAAGTAGCAGATACTGTTTTCTTTGTCTAAGAACTTCGCTCCAGAATAACATTCAATATCAAATCCTGCTAATGATAAAAGTAAGTCACAGGTGGTATAGAAAGGCCCCTATAATGCCCATCAACCCACCCATAATAGAACTATTCTAGCTTTTGTTCCAACCTAATTTTAAAAATTCATAATTAACGTGGACAAAAAGGGAGGATTTTTTTTAAAGACTTATCTCACATGTAAGGTCACCAAATACATAATTATCAGTAAAAATTATCTCAGATCTTGAGTGGCCCATTAAGATCTGTTGTAAGAAACACCGGCAGCATTTGCACTCAGATGTGAGGTAATTCAGGGAATCTAGAGTTTAGTGCTCACGTTTCACAGACATGTCATCAAAATGGAACATCACTTAACCATGTGCTTCAGCACCTGTGTCTTTTTCCAGAAAACTTCTGAAAGATCCCGGGAGTTTTACTGTTGTGCATAGCCAGACAGGCTGCCACCTGAGCTGTGCAGTGCTTCTGAAGAACCAAGCCCACCTAGGACTCACATCAGCAGGACATCACCCATTCCCCAAGCACTGCCAATCATTCCCTGGTAGAAACCCAGTTCCCACGTATGTCTAGCTGCACAGAGCTCTGGATGCCTGAGTAGTAAGCTTGCTAAAGCAGACACAGGAAATCCTTCTATGTTTTGTAAAAGAACAAGAACAAATATTGACTTGGGAGGGACATATACTGAAAAAGCACTTTGAAATCAATATCCAGAAGCTGAAAGTAAGTTAATCCAAGAGAAAATTGTTCCTGTCTAATTGCAGGTTAACTCTTTTAGTCACACACAAGTCAGTGAAAAATACAGCTAGTGCAAAAGCACAGGTGGTCCAGTTTCAAAGTCAAATGGCCAAATAGCTGCTTAGGACCTCAGTTACTGCATGCAATGATTTGACAACAGAGCTGCACAGCGTGTATTATTCCATAAGCATACTTTTGTTGGCTTGGAAAACACTTCATACCTTAAGAAGCCCTGACACGACTGCACACTCCTCAGTAAGTCACGTGTTGGAGGAAACACTGGATTCTCCAACATCACACAGGACCTCCTTCTAGATTTCTGTACAGACAAGCCAGGGCTAACAGACTGTGGGAAATGAACCCACACAAGAAGTAGGAATTGCAAGAATACATGTCAAAGATTATTTATTTCACCAACACTTCACTGTGAAGTGTTGACCACTTAAAGCTCATTCTTCAGTTTTCAAAACTCAAGAAAGATTTTATTATACATCCTGTTACAAGAATAGCTTCAAGATTAACTATGGATTCAAGACTACAGCATAGTATTTACAGAATAAGTAATTTAAAAGCATTTAAAAACCCCAAATTCTAAACCCCAGCAATATTACCTATTGTGTTTTTTACTACGAAAGACACTACGGAAAGGGGAAAAAATGACATTTCTCAACAAGCTGAGACTCAACCTAGTGGACAGTCTCAAAAAAAACCTTTCCAGACTTGAGATTCAAAAGCGAGGAGCAAAGTCAGACAGGCATAGCTCTGAGTCTGGATCTTTTTAAACACTTCCCGCTAGAATAAACAGACACTGCTGGAGCAAAAGTTAGGTCTATCCCACCTGTAATGACACCTCCCTTGTGCCAAACCCTGTATTTGTACAGCCATGCAGTCAGCTAGGTTACAGTACTGATGTGGCTCACTGCACAAAAGCTTGTGCTGCAGCAGACAACAGGAAAAATCAGTCCCTGTCTTTTGTTCCCACTTTTTTAGTGGCAAGCTCAGTGAAAACTTAACGATCAAGGTGTTGACAAAGAATACAGTCATGAATATCGACAAAACACTGCCTGCGATCATTTGCATGTATATGGAGGAAGAAGAAAAACCGGAGAGGAACTACGTATTCCAAGTTCTTCCCTCTTTACTCAGATAAAAGCCATTAGTCAAAACAAGTGATGCAGACTGTTTAAGTTAGCTAACTTGATATCTGTAGCTACAAAAAAAAAAAAAAAAAAAAAATTTAGGACTAGACACTGGAAATGTCAATACATGCTTGTATCTGGCAATCCAGCATCATCTATTGCATGTTTAAATAGTGTCCCCCTAGACTAGTTTTTTTAATGATGACTGGCATTCACCACTCCTTGCCACCAGAGAAGCGTGTCAGAATGCAGTGTGTTGCCAGAAGCGTATTCGTGATGCAGTTCCAGAAAATCAATACAGTACTCAAACACAGTTCCATTACTTTGCAGAATGGAGCAGACAACATTAACACCACTACCAGCGCTCTGCATAGATACAACAGAGTCCAACACTGCATGGTGCAAGGCCCAGGTGGACTAAAACCACAGCTCCCTCTAGCCTCCTCTCTCCTCTGACCTCCTAACCTCCCTCTCCTGAACACAATACTAATTCTGGTGGATCTCACACTGCCCAGTCTTGGAAAAAATAAAAACTGGAACACTCGCAACAGAATGGGGAAAAGAAACCTATTACCAATATTAGATCTAAAAGTGGGGTTTTCATAGTGCAATGCTTCCACACCCATTGCACCTTACCTTTAAGGCTGAATACATCTGAAAAAGCCTCGCAGAGAGAACAACAGCACGAAACCCTGAACTGGAAAGCATGCTCTTGCAATTTTTTTTTACAGAAGGCTTTCACCTAAGTAGGGCTTTTAAATACACATTTCAACTTAACATGGTATCTGTTAAAAAAAAAAAAAAGATAGACTGAGTACTCTGATTTTTGTTTTTACTTTAAGTAATACAGAATACTTTGTCCCTTTGTTCATTGTTACAGTTTCCTGTTACTAAGACTATAACCACACACATGGGGAAGCCTGAGATTTTTCTCGAGTGCAGGACTGTCTCAGATACAAAAGGCACATTGTTAAAACACAAGGATACTTAATTTCTGTGTGCATATATACACATATACTCATGTGAGTTCTGTTCCACATCAAGTCTCAGCCTCATTGGGTATCTCTACACCACACTTGCTCCCTTGCTAAGCACCTCTTAAACTGTAACTTATGGACTAGAAGAGACAACAGATCTTGGCAATTACTTTAGGCCTCAACAGACCAACAATCTAAAAGAGTAGACGAACTAAGTTTCTAATGTGTATGAAGTGTTTGCATTGTTTAGATGGTCACTCATCTGGAATACACTGGAAAGCCACAGGCTCAGCTAAAAGGATGTCCCAGGCGCCCATACTAGTGAGAAACTACTAGTAAATTAGTGTTCTATCACGAGATAATGCTCTTCTCTTCATAGTACACTAACACATAGACACAGATTGGGAAAGCTGTGATTTAAAGAGTCATCAGCTAAGTGCTTACAGTTATGTTACAGTATTTCAAGCTATTGCAATCTCTATGGCTTTGTGCCTGCATGTTTCCTCAAGTACTGGCTTGACATCTGGTTATGAGTCCTGCAAAGATAACGGGAATTGTGGTAGGGCAAGCACTGTTTGGGAGAGAGAAATCTCAAGAACACACACACAAAGCATTCATCTGATGTTTGCCTTGAGACACTGAGAATAAAAATAATCTCAACATGATGAATGTGAAGGACTTAGATGTTTATTTTCAGCAGAACTAAGATTTCACTCAAAGAGCTGGTCTATACAAGCCTTGTAATACATGGAAATACTGAAACAGATCAATCTCAACCTTAAGGCATTACAAATACTTTCACTAGATCAGCATGGAAATCATCCCCCGTGGTGTTCAGGACACTCATTTATGTGTTGTGAGTCCAAAAGAGCTGGTTTAGATTTCTCATGCTTATTTCATGGTCATAAAACTACCATGACAGAAGATAATTTAAGCATGGTAGAGGTCTCCACACATTGCTGCCTCACAAAGAAGTCCATTAACCATTTCAGGCTGATTTATATACAGTCCATCTGCCTAGGTATTTACACCTTACTAATTTTTTTCAGATAATCAGGTTTTGTGGGTGTTATCTTTAGTAAGTGATGTTGATCTGTTTTTGTGACACTCTCCGTGGTGCTACAGAAGACAGCATAAACTACTTTGCTGCCATTGCTTCCACAAAATAAGCATCTCATTTTACCCCTGAGATAGCAAGATGGCCAGGAATTGCAGTAACACTGAACTACTGCCAAGAAGCTGTACCTTCTGTTCTATTATCTGCAATATTTCTGTGTCAGAGGAGCACAGCTGATGGAACTGTTGCTAAGACAAAGTTTTGGGAAAGCTACCATTAAGCCTTGTGGGAGGGAAGAAGACAGGTTCAAGAACCTGAATCAGGTCAAATCCAACAGTCAACAATGCTTCCAGCTCCCAACAGCTTTATAGTCGTCCTGTCTTGTTACCCAGCTAGAGAAAGGAAACTGAAAAGTTTAAGGACAAGACCCTGATTTGGAAACACCTGAAAAAGCATGTCAACCGGCAGCAAACCAAAACCAGTTTCCACAGTAAGATTTGTCTATCCCATACGTTCAAACACTATAGACTCTCACATATTTTTAGATTTTAAAAGCTTCAAATGGGCTTTGTAAAAATTATTACATCCTACAGTTTAGAATTAGCATGATTTGTCAATTCCCCTACAACTACAGTATCCTCTTTTGAAAATAGGACCCTGCATCCTGAGTGCTTTAAAGAAATGCATTTGACTAACTCCCCATCCTTCAAAAAGGGTAAGAGCTAGGAGCAGATCAACCAGCCACACACATTTTACCAGCTGCCAAAAATTAAAATAAAATACTTATTTCTAGGCAACTACAACGCTAATAAGTACATCCTAAAATACTAATCTTCCACAATATTCTCCAGCCAGCTGAAGAACCCTAGTATTCTAATTCTGCCGTCTCAAACTGACACATATCATAACCACCTTTATGAAGATAACATGCTAAATATAGTCCAACAAAAGTGAAGAAAAGCTGAAGTCTTTGTAAAGACATCTTGATTAACGTGACATGACAGAGACAAGCAGATCTTACAGAAGCTTTT
The DNA here is from genome assembly GCA_017639485.1 of Pluvialis apricaria. Classification (NCBI taxonomy): domain Eukaryota; kingdom Metazoa; phylum Chordata; class Aves; order Charadriiformes; family Charadriidae; genus Pluvialis; species Pluvialis apricaria. The sequence goes on along the minus strand of CM030044.1, from coordinate 26,012,276 downwards.
ACCTTGTAATTCCTTACCATTCAGCAAGAGTGAAGGGAAAAACTAGTAAGATAAATTTGGATACTTGTCCACAGCACAGAAGGCCACAAAGGAAAATAGTTATGGAGAGACTACCATTAATAAACCAGGAATTAATCCAAGAGATTAAGTTTAACAGGACACCAGCTTCTCACCCCTAGCAGAATTCATGGCTGTGCAGCTTCCATACTGTGTCTAGCATGAAGTGTATTCACTTCAGCCTAAGCAATGACTGCATCACAGTCCAAAAATACAAACCTCTAATTCCCCTGCCCCCAGCTAATAGTAAAGGCAGTGGTGGTTTTGGGGATGGTTTGCAGGTTTAAAACGGAATTTACCTGGTCAATGTATACGATAATCTAGGCTACCAATATGCATCTGGAGGATGTTTATGTAAGATCTAGTTCTTGAGGATTTTCAACGTAATCAAAGACAACTGATTGCACAACACCAACAAATTCTGTATTTCTCAATAAGAGGAATACAAGAAAGACATGAACTAGGACAGAACATACTGAAGTCATCTTATTTACAGAAAAATCCGTGTTTTCCTATTAAAGAACACTGTGTTCTGTGTGGTCAACCCAACAGAAGGGCCTTCACAAATAAATGGTTGTAACACTTGACAGTGACTATTGGTAAAAACTTGTATTTATGCAACAGGGATGAGGAACTAGGAGAGGGGAGACAGACTGGCGGGTAGAGAAGCAAGAGTGGACATCCTCTGTGCCTGGCCTATATAATGCTCAGGGCTCAATTCGTTTACCTTCGCCAATGAGATGAGAGACACCCACAGACATATGGGATACAGCACTAAGAGCAGTGTCTCCTGAACTACTGCACCCTATATACCATTCTCTACTTGCCAATTTCTCAAAACAAGTATTTCATAGCAGCACTGGCCCAGAGACCAGCCACCCACACCTTGGTACCCACCACGTACATAGCGCATAATTACCTGGCTTGCCTTACGGTATTCAACACGCCGAGCAGGCTGAACTACACTGGCAGAACTATAACTATAACTTCACTATAACAAATGAGACTAATAAAGCCACTGTCGGTTTGCCAAGCCAATTCTTTTCCCCCATCTCAAGTTTTCTGTGTTCTGACCATCGGAATGGGTAAACTGTCCACCAGCCAGGTACCACACGCTCACTGTACAAGCTTATGCATGATAGCAGTACCCAGTAAATACTGAATGTACAGTACACAGACCCTCGTGTGGCATGGTAAATGGATTATCAACCATTTTGCAACTTGCTTCTAAAGCACTCAACTTTAAGACCTTAGTTTGTGTCAGAAGACTATTTTTACAACTGCAGTGTTAAGAGTCCAGTACAAATTGGTCCAGAAATACTCAGAAATCTATGGGCAACTGCATTTAGATGTTAATACAAGCAGCTACTGAATCAAGACCTCTGCTCTGAACACTAGCAAACATCTGATACTTAACCGCTGAGTTGGTGCTGGCCCTGGCTTGGATGCGCTCACTCACATTTAGAGAGCAAGGAGCTTACCAGTAACATGTACCTACGTTTCTGGTTTCGTCCACCTTGTTAGAAGATGGTCTGCAAAGGAACTTGATATTGCAATACTCCAATGTGTGCTGTCTAAAGAGTCTTCAAAATCTTTGCCAGCAAGTTTTGTCTTCTTGACCTTAATGTGCCAAGGTACTACCCCAGTCATCACACCAGCAACTTCAGTATTTAGGATTATTTCAACTCCCTCTATGGATACGGATTTGTACTGTTCATTAAGAAGCTACGACACTAAAACACCAGCAGTACTGGAGCTGATGAAATGAGGGAATTTTTTTGTTTTGTTTAACTCAGGTTTTTGCTTTCAGAAATGCTCAATTTCATTCTGGAGAAAGATGTTTACTCAACAGTTCTCTGTATTTGTAATATGATACACTTAACTGATGTATCTACAAACACAATAGGGATTTTAAATAAACAAGATGTTTTCCATTATTTGAATTTTAAAAGCTACCTAATTTTGTGTCTACTTAGCAGTTTTAAGAATGTATCCCATTATAATATCATTTAGCCTTTTGGCACATTTCTGAAACACATTATCACTTTCTCGAATATGTAAATAGCTGCAAGCTTGGGTTTACTCTGGGATTTTAAATTTTTTTTTTTTATTTTTACATGGAAAGGAAGGCAATAGGAAAACCATGTTGTACCACGAACCCCAGTAACTAGGACAGAGCCAAGGATCCAGCAGTTACCACCCCACATGAAGGAAGTTAATATAGCTGGAGAATTCCAAGTGTCCTTAATGGCTTGAGGAAATAGACACTTTGAACTTCCATATTAATATATCAATTTCACATTCGAATTCCTGAGTGACCAAAGTACAAAGGACGTGATTTGTAACTTTTATACTCTGAACTACGTCATAAAGTCTTAGAAAACCAGCATCCTGTCAATGCACTAGAAGTCTGCCTCCACCTTGCAGTGAGCCAAATCATACCAGGTTTCTGTTGCTTTTGAACATGGATGAGTTTCCATTCCACTGAGAGGCTATCAGACAAGCCCGGTACCAGGGAATTTTGCATCTCACTATATTAGTAAGGATACAACGGTGGAAAGTTTTCACGGGTATCTATGTCACTTTTTAATCTGCTCATTTAGATACCATCGGATTCATTTTAAAGATTTTATTCCTTCTCATTTCCTTAAAACCTGAAGTGGGTGTCCCAATTTACGAAGGGACCTGCTGTAAAGCAGATCTCCTTAGAGCCTTCTTCACTTTATCGGGAAATTCACATGTCGTTTTACATCCCCTGAAGACTCCAGAAGAGTTAAAATGAGCCTTGGCTGCTCGGAAGTTTCACCTTGTCACACCGAGCTCAAAGCAGTCGTTTCCAGGACCGACCATCCCTGGACGACCCGGGGATGGATGGTCCTCACGGCGGGGATCTGATGGGAAGCCGAGGCGGCTCTTCCCGCCGCCCGATGTGGCTACGGCGGCGGCAAACCTCTGCAGAGGCTGCTGCGCCCCCCGCCCAGCGCACCGCTCTCCCTCCGCCGGCCTGATGCACGCCATCCGTGCCGGCAGCATCGCCGCTCCGCCGGCGCCCCGCCACTGAAACCACCCGCCTCCGTGCGCATCCCGCACCGCCCGGGCGGGCCGCCGCGTCCACCCCACACACACACACACACACACACACACACCCCACGCCACACACCACACACACCCCCCCCGCCCCGCCACCAAGCCCGGCGGCCCCCGCGACATCCTTACCCCATGGCGGCCGGCGGCGCCGGGCACCGGCGGTGCCGCGCGGGCCGCGTCCCCGGGGCGCTCCTCGCCGCGCCGGCAACTCCGCAGCCCCGTGGCGGCGGGCCGCTGCGCTGGGCTCGCCGCGCCGCGCAGGCCCGGGGGGGGGGTGGGGGGGGGGAGAGGAGGAAGAGGGGGGCGGGGAGGGGGGGCCGCGCCGCCGGCTGGCGGCTGCCGGGCCGAGCGGGGCCGCCCGCGCCCTAGGGAGCGCCCCCCGCGGGCCGGGCTCCCATGGCCGCCGGCCCCGCCAGGCGCCTGCAGGCAGCGGCTCCGGCACCCGGGCGGGCGGTGGCGGCGGCGGCTTCGAGGGCAGACGGGTCCCCTCCTGCGGGCGGACGGGGAGGCGCTCGCCTTCTCCGCGAAGGGCTGGCGGCGGCTGCGGCGCTTCTCGCCGGGACGTGAGCGGCCGCCGAGGGCTCCGTGCGCCTCAGAGGCGGAGCGGGATGGGGCAGGCGGTGCGCGCAGGGCTCCACGCCGCCGCTCCCCCTAGCACCCCCGCCGGCAGCCTGGCGGGCACCGATGCATTTTCCCGAGGAGGCTGAGCGAGCCGCGGCACCGGCGCTGGCATCGGGCTCCCGGCGTGAGGCGGCTAACGGCGGGCTGCGGCCGCGCGTCCCCCGCGGGCACCGGAGCGCCTCGCTGCCCCGATCCGCCCGCCCGCCCACCCCCGGCTGCGGAGATACGGGGCGCCGCTCCTCCTTCCCGCGGCGGCGGGTCCGCTCCTCGCCGTCACGCCTTCTGCTGCGGCGAGCGGGCGGGCATCGTCCTGGGGCGCGGCGGGTCGGTCACTGCCGGCGGGCGGCGGGAGGGGCTGCCGCTGCCCGAGCCCGCGCTCCTCTGCGGCGGGGCCGCGGGCTCAGCCCCGCCGGTGGGACGGAGGGAGGGAGCGATCGCCGCCGCCTCAGGCGGTGCACGGCTGCTCCGGCGCCCCCGAGCCGCTGCTTCTGCCCGCTCGCATCCCCCGCCTCCGCCTCACACCTCCGCTGCCCGCCCGCCCGTCCCCCCGCGGTGGGCAGGCACAGCCGCCGCCCGCAGCCCGCTCCTCCCAGGGGAAGGGAAGGGAAAGCGAGAGCCGGGCCGGGCCGGAACGATCCCCGCCGCGCCGCGCCCTACAGTGCCCCGCGCACGCCGCCGCACGCTGCCGGCCCGCTCCTGCTGGCGGCGGCACCTGCCCGCTCTGCCTCCATCCTCCGCCCGGGGAGCTTTAAATAGCGCACGTCACCGCGCTCCCCTACGCACCGACGTCACGCACCGCTCCCGGCGCTGACGTCACCGGGGTGCGGGGGATGATGTCAGAGTGGTCCACGGCGCCGGAAGCTCTTCTATAATAGGGAATGGCGGCGGGGGGACAGCGCCGGAGGGGGCTTGGGGATGGGGGGGGGAGCTCGGGGCCCGCCGCGGCGCGGCCGCCTCCGTGCGCCTCACCCGGGGCGCTGGCGGCAAGGGCGGGCGGACCGCCGCCTGCCGCCCCCGCCCCCCTGCGGCGCCGCCGTCTCCACGGCAACGTCGCGCCCGCCCCGGGGCGGTGCGGCCTGCGGCTGGGCGCGGAGCGGCGGCGTGCGCTGCCCGGGGGCGCGGGTGAAGGCGGCGGGGGGCCCGCTGCGCTCCGGTGCGCAGCGCGGCTGCGGCTCCTTGCGAAGCCCTGCGCCCCGGGGGTAGGGGCGGCAAAGGCGCGCCGCTCCAACACACACAGACACACACACACACACAGACACAGACACAGACACACACACACACACACACACACACACACACACACACACACCACCCCCACCACCCCTCCCCCCCGCTCTGCCATCACTTCAAACCCGACAGCGTGACCGGCTAAACGGGGAGGAAACGCAGCAGTCATCCTAAAATCGCCCCCCCCCCCCCCCAACAAAAAAAACCAAAAAAAAAGTGGATTCCAGCACGTCCGTGCTAGTAGGACCGCAAAGAAACCACCAGCACCGCGAGCTTGCCGGATCCTGCTGGTTTTGGCCGAGCCCTTCACTGGTGCCATGCAAACAGATAGCACGTGTTGCTGCGGCTAATTCCACAGAGTAGCCCAAGCTCCCACGCCAGCTACTACCTTGCAGGGCACCCACCTCGTCTTAGATTCAGCAAATACTTCCAGTAATTCTCCAGGTTTCCCTGAATTTATAAACGTTGGGTGTAACTGCTCCTCGGCAACGCCAGTGGCACTGCGACACCCCAGGTGGAACATGCATCCCAGCTCCTTGCTACTTCTAGGACCCCTAATCAATATTTTCATGTTTTCTTCCTGCTCAAGCAATGCTGTAGCCACCAGAGGTGTAATAAACTCTAATGAGCGTAAGAGGGAGGTACCAATATGATCCTAGATGTGACTCCCCACATAAAAATGGAAGAAAACTCAAGTTTACTAATGGATGTTACGGCACTGTAAAACATGACAAAACCCAACAGTGTTACATCCACAGCTGTTGCTTTTAACAAAAGGTTGTTTGTCCTCTGGTAAGGTCTGGGACCAAGCATATCCCATGAACAGGCTGGAATGAAAGACAGCGAAAGGATTTACAAAACAATCTGCTCTCCCCAGAGTAAGGACATGCATTTTCAAAGGTTATTGTAATTCACACGTCCAGGTGTTTTACAGACCCTTGCTTCAACATTTTGATCTATAAAAGTAATCAGCTATGGGACAAATTAAATGTCAAGGGAAGCCTTCTCCAGACAAAAACAAGAGCAAGAGGCGTGGCGTGAATCATTCCTAGCAGTCACAGCCAGGCAGACTGCCTCACCAGGGAGAAAGCAACAGCTTCCTCAGTTTCCCGTTTCTCACGCACTACCTCATAACCTAGAGTGAAGGCACTGAGCTACACAGACTTCAGACTGAGTGGCAACAGTCCAAGGTTTGCGGTGGGCAATGCCTGGAACACGCATAGTTATGATGAGGCTGCATTACCTTTCTGGAATGCCACCGTCATTTCTCGGTTGGGTTTCACGTGCTAACTCTGAAAGACACAAAGCTCCATGTATTTTCCACTAAAAATCAAATTAGATGTACAGGCTTCTATCCGTAAAACTCTGAGGCAGTCCCCCATGCTGGTGGGGGAAAGATGAAGATCCACAACAGTTCTTTCTTCCCCGTGATAAGAGTGGTAAGAGTGAAAGAGACTATGATCAAAAATAATTCAGACTAGGCAAGCGTAAAAAACACACAGCTTATAAATATATTGCTTGATGTCAAGTAGCTAGGAGCCTAGATTCATTAGCTTCTAAAAGTCCCACATGACATTTTGCATGCAGTAACGGCAGGTCAGGAGTGAAGAAACTAAGGCTCTAAATCCACGTATGAGTAACTCTGTTGCATCATTTTTGTTCTTTCAGCTCAAGCTCACACACTAATGCAAATACTTTAGTATTTCATTATGTCCAAAGTATTTTGTTTAGATATCACAGAGATGGCTCCATCTGTCTCTGCCTTTCAACTTGTTCACATATTTGGCTGGCATGAAGTATGTTTTCCCACCGTATGGGTGCAAAACCAGAAATCCCTGAGACTGAAGATAAAAGAAAAAATATAAAAGAAACCAAACACACACTGAGCCCCAGGGAAAAAGAATTGCATGTTCACTTGAGAATGAGAGGTGTGAACAGATTCAGGGGCAAAGAAACACTATCTCCAAAACAATCCCGTGTGGGATACCAAGGGTGTCTTCACTGACTTGTGAAATGCCCTATGTATTTCATACTCCTCCATAATAAAAAATGAGTATTGGGACAGATAGGATGCCGGGTGGGGGAACACAGCTGTCGGGACAATGAAAGCGTCACTCCAAGTAAATCTCAAGGTTCATCTTTATTTCCTCTTAATTCTTCATTTAAACAGTGTTAATTGATTATCATAATTAAGTGTAGAAGCTCCACATAGTTGATTACTTCCCTTCCATATTTATTGTCACTGTTCCTCAAGGTCTGACTGAGCTTTCTCTACGCCTTAAGCTCTGTCTCAATTACACCCTTTTACAGTTTTGATCTGTCTCCAGGTTGATTTGGTTGAGTTAACATTATTTGTCTTGTGGAAAAAGCCTTTGTGTATGCTTGCCAAGCTTACTGAAATCACTTCTCTGTCTTGCCATTCCCCAAATTAATACATGATATAAAAACATGGTGCCATCCATCAGCTAACGCTGAACTGTACACGCAGATACAAAGAAAGCAAACTAGGCAATTAAATCATAGATATGAATAGGAGAAAAAATACACAATCACCTCATCTTGAAGACTGACGTAATATAACATGGAGAAATTTAATAGTGATGACAAGAGGCTCAGCTCTGAGTTGGATGTTTTGTTTTTTTCTCCCTGCTACTTTAGAACACTTCTTTTTCTAGAGCGCTCTGATGGAGGCAGTCTTGAGCTGTAGAGCACGCCGCCTGATGGAAACTGTCAGCAGGTCCGTAGCTGTTACTCCGTAAAGACACCAAGCAATGCCACAATCAAACAAGAGACGGATGGCTTCAGGCAGGGCAAAGCACAGGGTGGTGCAGGAGAAAGGCTGTTGTTTGCTGATCTAAAGGAGCATATTCCTGGCATGTACACTCATAGCCAACGATCGAGCTGCCAAACCCTGTTCTGACACCCATGCCCCGAATGGCCAGCCAGCTGGGGCAACACCTGTAAACTTGGCAGCAGCATTGATACCTCTGAAAGGAGTGTTGGGTCGAACCTCCCAGTGGGATAACTGTAGATGGAAAAAACCCAGATGGCTGTGCTATCTGAATCTCAAGCCTGCTGAGTACCAACATGGCCACTGGTCTGGCCAAAGTCCTGGAAGAGCAACAGAGCAGAGCTGGAAAAGCAAGAAGCACAACAAGGGTCTGCATTTTGCCTAACCTTCTATGGTGCCTCTGTTTTGTCCATGCAAAACCAGATCTGTACTGATTGATCGCACATTGGTTAGTAGCTACCATTCCTACAGAAAAGACAAACGTGCTTCTAAGAGACAGGGAAATCCCACTGAAAAGATTTGAACTGCAATTCCTTGTTCGGCTCTGGTCAGCACATTCAAACAAAAAGGAATTCTAGCATGCCAAAAACAGAGAGACGCTCTAAGGATGTTTAGGGAACCTCAGAGCTGTGGTTTGAGAGTAGAAAAATAAAAACTAGCTTGTTTGGATTATCAAACTAAAATCCAATATGACATACTATTATGCTCTCTCTCCAAATATTTTGGGTGAGGTTAACACAAACAAGGGAGCAAAAAGTGCTATTAAAGAGCTAACAAATAAATGAGTATAAACTCACTATAAATATTTTTTCCTGGCACTCCAAAGGTGGTTAATCTTCAAGGAGTTGGTAGCTTCAAGAGCAGTCTTCCAAAATAAGGACCGGGTGCAAAAGAAACAATGACTGACAAGTAATTGCAGATGGCACCCATCACCGCCTCCACGTGGGAGGAGGTGAAGGTGGCTGGAAGGATAGAGACATCCTTCCTTCGGTGGCTCGCAGCCTGCAGACACTACTTCCTCCAGGGCTCTGGGCTGGGGTACTACTGCTGCTCCCTTACATCAGCTGCTGTTTGTTTTAACACCAGATGAGTGTAAATTCCAAAATCCCTAAGGAAACTGAGGATGTTTATCCCTTTTGAAGATGAGGGAGCCAGCACCTCACACTTCCCTCACTTCTTATGCATTGCTGCTATTTTATGTCTCTTCCTTCCTCCTACTCCTTTATGCCTTTTCCTTGCCCTCCTTTCTCCTGTCTAATCACAAATCTCCCTCCCCACACACATGCTTCTTTCAGTGAGTGGGATCACTTCTCCATCATTTTGCTTGGAGAATCTGCGATTAAGTTATAAATGAAGTAGAGAAAAGAGGGGAAGAAAGCAAATGGCATCCTCTTCCCTGAGCCCAATATTTCTGTCTACATTTTCATCAGTCTAGAAGAATCTCCACTGTCACATCAGGTGGGCCTGGAGGGATTCTGGAGGAATGTATATTCACCATTTTTTCTCTTGGAACAGATGAAGAAACCTAGGTGTTGCCTTATATTCAAGTAAATGCGGTACTCTCAAACTAAGACTAGATTTGTTTTTGAAAGCAACTGTATGACATAATTCCCTGAGATGCCTTATGGTCCAATATTTCTAACTCTGTCCTGTTGCCAGTGAATGCTCGTTTTCCGGCACCCACTTCCAACATTTCATTGTCTTACCACCAGAAATAGATCGCACATCTCCTACACAGCTCTGTGCCACTACACCCCTACAGGAATTTTTTAAAGATACTGAGCCTTGAGTAATGCTTTCATTTCTTAGTCAGGTTTATCAGTGGCTGTTATTTCCTCCAGTGTTTTTTCTGACCACAGAGAGAGCACAGTTTATGCCACTACACTGATTATGTCAGCTTGTCGTTTCTGTTCAATTACTCTGGGTTTATCTAGATACATCACTCAACTGTGCTTCCCAAAATCTTTGCAGACATTTTTGCAGTTTCAGCTGAAGATGCTGAAAATACTGTAAAAAAAACAGTGTATTTTTTACTTAAGAGTTTTGAAATGTAGAAATAATGGCATTGTGGATCTGAAACCTCTCCAACAGCATTCCTTTCTTGGCAAAACTGTACTTGCATACAATGAGTCTTCTTTTCTAGTGCGTCCTCTGTGGATCACCTCTGAGAAACCACGTGCTTTTTCAGTCATATTTACATGATACACAATATGGTCTGTGTTTTCAGAAAGAGTAAGTCATAGCAATCATAATGCTTTTTTCTTTTTGATCACTCCTGACAAACCAGACCAAGCTGATTTCTAGTAGAACTAACAAATTCCAAACATCACCCATGATTTCTGTATCCGTTCTTCCTATCTTCGACGTAATAGGTTAGTATTTTTATTTCTTAGGACTTGAAAGCTTGTAGTGTTTGAAGTACTCATTCACTAGTGAAGTTATGAGATTGCCTTAGAATAATTAGTTGCTGTTTTTAGCAATTCTTCTTTCCTACTTATTTTTTAAAAGTTCTTGTAGATGTTCCAATAAGAGCATCTGTGAATACTTGAATAAACTGCTTAATTTTCTGCCTGAGTTTTCCTTCTTAGAGGTGAGTTTTCCTGAGACTTTGAAAAAGTCATACTTGGAAAAAGTTATGCTGTATTTCTGTAAATCTTTCCACGAAGAACATCCAGAATTTCCAACTATTTCCACAGAGTTTCCATGCACTTTGACTTCAGCTGCTGCTGAGAATGAAGTCCTAGCATATACAACATTTTTTCTCCATGTGAAAAAATGTTAACCAAGCTTCAAGAAGCACTGATATCTTCATGCTGTGAAGAAGAAAAATTAAGTTTGGCCATAAATACTCTGATTATCTTTTTTTTTTCACTTTTACTCTTCTTCCATTCCTCTAGCAGGTTGGTCCAATTTACAACAGGCTGAACTTTGAAAAATAAATTACTTTTCACGCACTTGGGAATTTATCTACAAATCTCTAAAGTGCCATTCTGCAGCTCAGGCTTAAGAGAGAAGACAACTTTGAGACTGGGACCAGCTTGATAAAAAGTCAGACCAGCTTTTCACATGATGGGAAAACAGTCAGGACTCCAAGTGGAAACCATGACTAACGACCAGAGAAAGAAATGGCAGGCAAAGGAGTGGGAACCAGTGAATCAAGAATGAAACAGAGATCAGATAAAGACCAAGGGATAAAATCCAGTGAGAGACACCTGAAAAAGTTTAACAGGCAGGGAAACTGATTGGATGAAAAAATAGGATGGGGAAAATCTAAGCTGGAGGGTAGGAGGTTCAAACTGTTAGGGCAGTGAATAGAGAAGTCTGATATTTAGAAGCTCAAACTGGCAAGTCAAAGATAATACAGACCTGAGGAGTCAAAAGAGGAGAGGGTGAAATGGGGTGTGATAGAGGGGACAAAACTGTTCAAATCTGATGGGTGAAACTGCAGTCTCCTCAGTAGGGCAGGCGTTTCCTCCAGATGCAGGTAAAGGACCCAGCATGTCATTCCTCTGCTGTCAGAACAAAGCAGTAAAACCCACAGGCTCCATTGGCATTTCACCCCTGTCCAGTGCTGCCCGTGTAATGATGGTAAGCTCTAAATCCTACCAGTTATTCTGAAGAGTCAAGTAACAACATGACTCCATCCTGCCAGTGGCCCGTGTGGACCATATGAGGCCACACGTGGGATTTGTCTTTTATGGTTCAGATTTTTGAAGGACATCCAGAGATTGCACTGAAAGGTTGTATCATTAGGCTCTCAAGGGTTAGAAATGCCACAAATGAGGATGTACAGGCAAACTTTGTCATTTCCTTGTGTATATATATACACATTATGATGAAGTAACCACATGACTGTAGCTATTTTTTGCACAGAATTCCAATTCCTACCTCATTCAGTAACCAGGATGGACCGATCTGCTTGGAAGACCACCTGCAGTGAAGGAAAACCTCCCTCTAAGAAGCCTTGTGTATGGCATTTCCTAGTGGAAACTTAAGTCTCTATCTGCCCTGAACAAAAGGCTTGTACTGTAAAGGCTCTAAGAAGAGCCACAGAAGTAGGTTTTAAGTGGAAGAGAAATGAAACGAAAGAGAGGATGATTTTATCGTTCTAGGAGCTGAATTCTGTTCAGGGGAACCTAACCCCTCCTTGCTACAATACCTGTGTAATTCCAGCTGAGGGATGACTTTAAAGTTGGCAGGAGAGCTCTCCATCTTCTGGGAGACTCAAGATGTTGGCAATACTAGCTGTTGGGATTGTTAATAGGATTTCTGTTTCAGCAGACTGAAGGATACATGCAGTGAGCATAATGCACGCACACAAAGCAGCTGCATACAATTACACAAGCAACCTCATTCCTGTCATTTCCCAACCTGACTGCTTGGCTTTATATTTGAATTGTTGGCATAGTCTGGCATAGTTTTTTCTATGTCTAAGACTTGTGTAAAGGGGTTAAGGTTTTCCTTCCTACAAATCAGTGAAATAGAGAAACCAGACTGGGATGTTACCTTTCTCCTCCATCTCTGTTCCCGTTTTCTTCTGTGTTTTATGATTACCTTTGTCTTTTCAGTGTACTTCTACACTCTTGATCCTGTTCATTTAGTGACCTTAACAAGTTCTGTAGTAGCCCCGTGTAAGTGCCTGCTGTCTTGCCCCACCAGCTGCCAGGACACTGCCAGCCTCACATTGCTCTCAAACAGCCTGAAGAAAAATCCATTTCCACTGTCCTCCTGATGGGGCCAAATACCTCATCCAGCCCTTTCACTTACTCTGCCTCGTCTTCGTTGGTCAGACTCATAGCTCATGGGCTAGGTAGGGTCCTGTCCCATTCAACCTCCCCCTCCTTTGTTCGTGGCCTCCTGGCAGGACAGGACAGGGCAGTGCTGCTTAGAGACTGCACAGCATCCCACAGTTAGAACAGAACAGACAAGTCTATTTCTGTTGGAAGGGACCTACAACGATATCTAGTCCAACTGCCTGACCCCTTCAGGGCTGACCAAAAGTTAAAGCACATTATGGAGGGCATTGGCCAAGTGCCTTTTAAACACTGACAGGTTTGGAGCATTGAAGCCTGTTCCAGTGTTTGAACACCCTCTTGGTAAAGAAATGCTTCCTCATGTCCAGCCTAAACCTCCCCTGCCGAAGCTTTTAACCATTCCCACATGTCCTGTCACTGGATACCAGGAAGAAGAGCTCAGGATACCAGGAAGAAGAGCTCAGCACCTCCCTCTCCACTTCCCCTCCTCATGAAGCTGTAGAGAGCAATGAGGTTGCTCCTCAGCCCCCTTTTCTCCAAACTAGACAAGCCCAAAGTCCTCAGCCACTCCTTATAGGACATGCCTTCCAGCCCTTTCACCAGCTTTGTTGCCCTCCTCTGGACACGTTCAATGACCTTCACCTCTTTCTTAAATTGTGGGGCCCAGAACTGCACACAGTACTCCAGGTGAGGCCGCACCAACACTGAATACAGTGGGATAGTCACCTCTTTTGACAGGCTGGTGATGCTGTGTTTGATGCCCCCCAGGATGTGGTTTGCCCTGTTGGCTGCCAGGGCACATACCGAGCCTGCCATCAACCGGCACCCCCAGATCCCTCTCTGCAGGGCCGTGTTCCAGCTGCTCCTCTCCCAGTTTATACTTGTGCCCGGTGTTACTCCATCTTAGGTGCAGGACTTGGCATTTGGACTTGTTAAGATTTCATCCCATTAATAATTGCTCAATGCTCCAATCTACCTAGATCCCTCTGCAAGGCCTCTTGTTCCTGGAGGGAGTCAACAGCACCTCCCAGTTTGATATCATGAGCAAACTTGCTAATGGTGCTTTCAGCTCCTGCATCCAGCCTAATGATAAATCTATTGAACAGTACCGGCCCTAGAACAGAGCCCTGAGGAGCACTGATGGTGACCAGATGTAGCCTCAAAGGTGGAGGCATGCCTCTTCCTGGGCCTGTGTACAGCCTGACGTTTAGGCCCTTGTTTGTCCACTATCATCACAGTCAGAAGCGCTCAACATCAGCGCAAACCACCAGGACAGAGCAGGCCGAACCACCTTTACTAAGTATTTAGCCTTAAGTCTCATTGGGTGCTGGCTGATACTAGCCGTATCGAAGCAGACACTCCGTTACACACCAACGGACCAGTACATGTAGTCTGAAGGTTGAAACAGGCCGCAGTACCCTGAGAGATGGCACAGGGCAGAACCCCTCCCTTCCCATCCTGCTCAGCCTGTTGAATTTTGACAGCGGATTCACTTACTTCATACGAAACAATGTAAACCTTAGGAAGCCTTCTTGTGTAAATCTACAGTTTTGCCTTATGGGGAGTAAGTACCATGAAGAGCACAATTCACACTTTGGGGAATTAAATGGAAAAAAAAAAAACCCAACAAACCAATCTGAGCTGGAAGGCCAAATCAGGTCTTCAGGTCCAGCATATTAACACGGTATATATCCCTGTACTTGTCACGGCAGGAAATTCTACAACTTTTGGTACATACGCCGCAAGGGCAGTGCGCAGTGCCCACAGGGTGGCCCCGCAGGGGGACCCCGCGGCGCTGCCGGCCGCCCCCCGGCTCAGCGCCCGCCGCCTCCCCGAGGGCTCCGCCGGTCCCCGCCCGCGCGCCGCGCCCTGAGGGGGCCGCTTGGGCCCCGCCCCCAACTCCTCCTCGCGCAGGCGCCACCGGCTGCTCCCATTGGCTGAGCTGTGCCCCGGCGCGTGTCCCTGGGAACCGGCCGGAGCCGGCTGTGTCCCGCCCGGGGCAGCCTCTCCTCACAGAGGGCGCCCCACAGCCCGGCCCGGCCGCTCCCGGGGCTAAAAACGGACCAAGCCAGAAAACTTGGCGTTCTAAAAGCGGGGTGGGACCAAGGCTAAGCCCTGCGTGGCTGCTGCCGGCAGGTGACGAGCGCAACAGTGCCATGGGCGAACTGGCGGCCTGCCGCAACATGGCTGTCGCGTCCTCCTGGTGAGCTGAGGGCTGGCAGGGGCAGCCGCCCCAGCCGTCAGGAGGCGGCGAGACGGCCTCACATTTCACACCTCTTCTGTGGCTTTCTAGGAAGTAGTTGCCAACGAGTACTGTCGATTTGAAGATTTTACTTTACCTGAACATCACGCTCACCTGTTCTAATACTCGGTGATCTTCAAGGTCCCTCCCAACCTAAACCAGTCTATGATTTACACGTTCTGGAAATATATTTACTGTTAACCAAACAGTGCAGCCAAAAGTGCTACCAGCAGTTTGAGAAACAAAATTAATGACACACTCATTTTAACATCTTCCTCACAGTGGAAGGTTATTATTTATTTACACTGTTTTGATTACAATATTCCAAACTTTAATGAACATACTGGAAATCTTAGCTGCAAGTGTGCCCTCTCCTGAAACAGACTCTCCCGGATATTCATGAATTGATGTCATGGACAGAGGGCTTTTTTGGACCATATAATTTGCGACACCTTTGAAGACACCATACTAAAGATGTTGGCTTACTGCCAGGTGTCTTGGCTTGAGGTTCCTGGTGCTCAACATGTCAACAATGTTCCTTGCGTATCAATCAAGCCAATGGCCAATTACAAGAAGACAAAACCTCATATAAATGTGCCCCTTTAGCAGGCAGATACAGGAATTCTGAATTGGGCTGGAGAATGTTCAGACTTGTAGCCTAACGCAAACTTTGCAGGGGCTTCATACTGCTCACCAAGCTGTTGGAAAGGAAACTGGAGGAGAAGGAGCGAGACCTACATCCTGTGAAGTACAGGATGAAGTACTGGAGGGAACAACGCACGTTTGTAAAGCACTAATGCTGTATTTTCACACTTTGCTGAAGAAGCGTACCGTCATCCTACTTAAGCTTCCACGAAGTACCATTTTCAGTTTACCTCCTGTAGATTGCCTGTGTTTTCTAAGATTTTGCTCTTCTTGTGATGATACTCCGTCATGTGATGGCCATACTGTGTCCAGTTCTGCGCTCCCCGATTCAAGAAGGACAGGGAACTGCTGGAGAGAGTCCAGCAAAGGGCTACAAAGATGATTAGGGGACCGGAGCATCTTTCTTATGAGGAAAGGCTCGGGGACTTGGGGCTTTTTAGTCTAGAAAAAAGACGACTGAGGGGGGATCTTATCAATACTTATAAATACTTGAGGGGAGGGTGCCAGGTAGATGAGAAGAGTCTTTTTCCAGTGGTGCCCAGTGATAGGACTAGAGGTAACGAGCACAAACTTGAGCACAGGAAGTTCCATCTTAACATGAGGAGGAACTTCTTTACTCTGAGGGTGGCAGAGCACTGGCACAGGCTGCCCAGAGAGGCTGTGGAGTCTCCCACTCTGGAGACATTCAAAACCCGCCTGGACGCCGTCCTGTGCAATGTGCTGTAGGTGTCCCTGCTGTGGCAGGGGGGTTGGACTTAGATGATCTCCAGAGGTCCCTTCCAAACCTGACCATTCTGTGATTCTAACTCAGAAAAAGCACTTTTTAATACCTTGGCCAGTAAGTTAGCCATAACACTCTTTTCTAGATACACATCATATTGTCACCTTAATATTGGAGCGCAAGATACAGTCAGCCACAGCAAACGCCTGATTTCTGATGTCTGCTGAGTAGCCAGTGCAATTAATATGTGTTATAAATAGCATTCAATATAATTAGAATTCACATAAAAAAAGGACACCTATACAGAGTTGGATAAAGAGGAAGTAATTAAAACCATAGCATACTACCTACCTAAAGGTGTAGAGTTAAGTTTCCATGGCAACCTTAACTCTGCATTTCCTGCCTTTTGTGATTTCAAAAGCTCAGCTCCAGTGTTGCTTTAATATAGTATTTCACACTGAACACTTTCACCAATAGAAGGATTATTTTGAAATTTGACATTTCTAGGGCTCCTAATACTAACCTAGTTTGCACAGCAACATTATAAATTATTCAGAAGAAACTTTACTAATACATAGCTCACAACAAAGACTGAACTTGCCTCAAGCTGGTGTAATGTATTATGGATATGTGGTAGCCTCTGCATAGATAAGGTGCTGGCAACTTCCCTTTGGAGCCCTGTTTCATTTCCTCCATGGCATTGGCTGAAATACTATCTGGCCTGAAAAACGCCAGATTAAAACTGGCAAGAAGGAACACGTCTGCAAATGTAAAATGGGAAAAAAAAGTAGTGCATTTGAATTACAACTCATTAAAGAATACATACCAAGCGCACCTGGAAAAATGCTGTTTGTGAATAAAAGCAATGCTGTGGATTACTCCTGCATTAGACAGAGTTGTTCCAATTTTGAACCTATACGTTTTGGTTAGACTTCTGTAACAGACTTCAGCAAGTATGGGCATACAGATACATGTCCATCTCTTGGCTGCCTGGATTTTAAAATGAAAGTCACTTTTACAGCTTACTAGTAACATAAATGCTAGCAACTTGAGAGAGAGGGGCCTGGGCTTTCAGAGCAAAGTACATAGGTCCAACTTTTTATAGGCCACTTTCCTTAAATGCAAAGTAAAAACTATGCTTTTAGTTATTCCTATTGTAAGGCTTCGTAGAAAAGCCCTGAAGAAAACACATTTACACATATTGTAAAGTTTAAGGTAATCTTTGGACTTGTTAACAAAAATGTTCTGATTTCTTGAGTAAAAACTCTTAAACACATTTTATTTATAAGTTTTTATAGTACATGGAAATGTTCCTCATTCTGCCAAATGTATTTTAAATTTGGCAAACTTTCCAACAGCATTTCTGTAAGGAGACTTGTAAAGCCAAGAATAGTAATATCTTTAATAATCTGCTCTGGGGGCATATGATTAAGGAATTTCTTAGTCAACAGGCACACATCTTTGCCAGCATAGCCACTACACAAAGTTTTTTTCCATAAAATACTGTCATCATTTACATCCAACTGACAAAGTTTAGTTCTTAAACATGGGAAGACTCCTGAATCAAATAAACTGGGTGTTCAGATGCATTTTCCACAAACAAGTAGGCAATCAAAACCAGATATGAAAATCTGACAAGAACAGTGAAGAAACTAAATACAACAGAATTTAAGATAACCACCAACAGCTAGCCCATGTGCCCTACTCAACCTTTGGCAGAACACACAGGAAACATTAGGAAAAAAGACAGCAGGTAGCAAGTTCTATTTTATTTATTAATTCATAATAGGACCTTCCCAACTTGTTCAAATCTCAATATGCTTGTTGAGACCTCATAATTTCTAAGTGCATGCGTAGTGAAGTCAGGTATAAAATAGAAGTAATACTTATTACCTCTATAAAATGCCTATTTCAAGAGAGAGAAAACGTTTGCATCTCTCTGTTGTCCCAGCTTGGGGATGTTAATATATACACAAAGTTAAGTTAGTGAGTAGGTATTGCCTCCAGATCCATTAACCCTAAATCGATTTTTCTCAGCCACTGAGAAAAACCAGGCCACAGTGAAATATCTACTAGACCTTTGCAACAATAACCAAATTCCTTCTTAAATACCTAACCCTCAGGAACTGACATATTGGGCAAACACTTCAAAAACTTTACTGACTAGTTTAGGACTTGGGGAACATGAATATCCTCCCAAGAGTACAATGGATTAAAACAAAACTAAGTGAAAAAAACAGTTTTGTAGAGTTGTGCAGAATTAATTGGCATCATCCACTGTTTTCAACTAAAATTCATAACCTTGTTTATTTATTTTAAAACTTGTGTTTAGTCACACACAAGAGAAAATATTAAAATTCAGGAAAATCCAGAAATTAGACCTTCCTTTAAAAATGTATTTAAAGGAGTTTAAATACAAAATTTAAAAAACCAAAGGACTGAAGTAATGAAATTACTAGCAAATATACTCACTAATCTAACCAGTGCACACCATTAACCATTTATCAAAACAGCCTTAATTCTTATCAAAAACAAACAGTGTACTTTCAACAGTAATCTAAAATGGCCTCGTACAAACAACTCATCTGAAAAAGATACAGGGGTCATTCATATGTAGACATGTTTTTAGATCATCCCAAATTAAAAAAACCTATATTTTGCTATAAATCAGCAAAGTAGATTTATAAAATCTGCATTTTATACTTTTAAGTTGGACTTCATAGATATAACATACATGTTTGCATAATTACTTAACATTTTCATATCAATGCCTATGATACACTAATTAAATTTCATAAATACTGTATATTATGTGATGTGTATATACATATACAAAATTAGCATATTGCACTTAAATATATCAACTGATCTCTCACTTGAAAAGCACTAAAACAAGCATATAAAGGTGTACATGAACATCATTGAACCTGGCTGAATGCTGAACATCAGAACTAGGATGTGGCACAATGGGAAAAAAATACTGCATCTGTTTAATTAAGAACATTATTAAATTTTCTTTTTATTTTTTTTTATTAATTTTTCTTTCAGTATTTACATGCTAAAATTTTGAGTCTTGCTTATAATGTGGTGGATATTTACATAGACGCCTGCCAAGCTTCAGCAATTCATTTGTGCCTTTTTATTATTATCAAAATCTTCTATTGTTTTCCTGAGGAAGGATGCTTTTTGCCTGGTACATAAAATTTATTTTAGACCTAAGTCTCTGGTTTGGCTTCAATCCCAGAATGTTCTGATTCCTAAACAAACTGCAAAGCATATCATAGGGGTATCATGATTAAAAAGCTGCAGTCTTCACTATGGATCCTGCACCATATTAATCCTTGTTATAGCTCCATCCATTTATTTCATTGGAGTTACATTTCTTACTTTAATATACTTGCCATGTTTGGGCTCAGTACAAAATACTTAAAATGAAGCACTGTAGTGACACAAGTGTCATTATTTCAGACGTGGTCCTGGAGACTAATAATATCATAAATGATCATACACTACAGCTGAGTTTGAAACTGAAACATGTTTCAAGTAAGTTAAGTAACTTCCCAGTAGGGAAAGCATGAGTACACGAGTACATGTTTTTAATCACTCTTAATCAGGTAACACTTTTAAAAGCAGTAGTATCAAATGCTCGTTCATAAGGCTGTTTGCTATGGTAAAGCACATTTGGAACATACAGGTGTCTCAGTTCCCATGGGCCTTCTCTGGTCCCAAGAGATAGAGCAAAGAGCCTATAGACTTTTTTTAAGATTAGACAAAGGTTTCCATAGAGGAATAGGGCTCTTTCCTTCATTTTTTTCTGCTTGAACTATTGAACGCTGAGCTGCTTTAACCAAAGTTTCCAGCGCTATTTACCTTCAGACAGCAACAATACCCGGAGCACTGCAGCGCTAAAAGTTAAGGAAAATTGCAAATGGCACCAAACAGGAACTTCAATGTTGCAAAATTGTTTCCATGCTATGAGAGAGATTGCAGCTGGTTTATCAGAAACCTCTTCACTAATGACTTCTGGAAACCACTCTCTCTTCTATCTATCAGAACTAAATATTGTTTATAGTTTTGAGGCTGAATTCAGCCTCTGCTTCTATTAGAGATCATAAATTTCTTTCATTGGTCATTCAGTTTCTTTGTTGTTGTTCCAATAGTTAGTTTTACAAACTGTTCTGTTACAATAAATATAACATTTTTATTCTAAAGCAGTATTTGTCTTGGGAGGCAGTAACCCAAGACCGGTTCTAGTCCTATTCTATTTTGGGGGATCTGGTGGAATCTCTAGTGCTAGTTCTCAAATTCCCTTTTTTTTTTTTTTTCAGGTTTTCAGTTTTTCAGTTGAGTAACTCTTGACCAGCATTCTGATTCTTTGCTTGAATGACTAAAACCAGAAGTAAGGCTTTCTAAGTCTTTTCTGACAGAAGAGAATCTAACCCATTCAATTTCCAAGATCACAGTCGGGGTCAGGAAGTAAGAAGGCACATGTTGAAAAAAAATAGAACAGCTCTCACCATGTCAAAGCAGAGAGATTTGTCTCAGAAGGCTGTTGGTGATTTGTAAAATGTCAGGTGCCTCACTGAAATGCACAGCTATTCTGACACGTGGATGCAAGTAAGACACAGGGAAAAATCCTTAGGAGTGAACAGTCTGTGCCAAAAAAAATGGTTAAATTTAGTATCTAGATTAAGGCAAATGCAAAGCATTGAGGTGCTTTGTGCCAAGGAGCAGAGAAAAAGAAGACAAGACAAAACAAAGCAACACAAGTTACTTTAATTGGGTAAATGCATTCCTAAATATTTTCTTCTTTTTCCTTTTCTCTGTACAAACAATGTTGATGCTTAATACACTGCTATAAACACAGCCTCCTACCAGGTATATTGATTGTATTTATTGTAGGCCCCACGGCAAATGTGAGAAACCTCAGAATGGCATGTTATTGATTAATGGATAGATTAAGGTGAGAAGAGTGGTGAAATGGTATGGAGAACACCGCTTGAATGGGCCAAATGGGGAGGGAACTCCAGCTATCAGGAGTTGTATCACTGACTTTAACAGCTAAGACATGAAGTTTCTGCCTTAAACAGAAACTGGAAAGTTAAGTTTTCATTCCAAACAAATAGCATATAAAGAGGGCCAAGTTCCAGATGAAAGTCACAGTCCTGCATAACTGAGCACTGGTAGGATTCTCATGAAACTAAAGATCGTATGCTACTCATCCTCTGTTTAAGCTCTCTTGGGACTGAATTCCTTCACAGGGGAGAACTCTTCCTTCATCCCAATACCTCCCATTTCAAATCCTTATCAACACCCCCCAAACAACTCACACCATGACTTTGTAACATGTATAAACCATAATCCTTACCCCAGCCCTAATCATAACAGTGAGCTGACCTTAGCCAAAGATCCCAAACCACAGCCAAGATGGAAAAGCTCTCAGGGGACTAGACCCCTAGGAACCATCTCTTGTCTAACCCTAAAATTGCCCAGAACCCACCTTCTGCAGCGCAAAACTTCCCTTGGCAGCTTTTGTGCAGTCCCACTCCATCTAGAACCCTCTCTGAACTCAAAGCCTAGCCTTACCCTAAGCCATGTGTTGAGCCTTACCCTAGAACTTCAAATAAATAAAAATCAATCATAATTAAAAATAATAAAACTGGCCAAAATAAAAAGTTGTTCTGGGAAATAAGTGGCTAAACTTTCCTTTGGCACCACATATGCAGCTTCACTCCATAGGTTTGTCCACTAGGGTTTGTCTCTCATAAATGGCTAACCATAGCCATGGGCTGACCCTTATACAAGGATTCCAAGCCATGGCCAAAATGAAAAAGTCTGAGGGAAGGATTCTTTTTGCAGCCCAAACTTTCTTTTGCCAGTCTATTTGCAGCCCCACTTCCCTTGGCCCCCTGCGCTTTGTGTCTTTCTTATCCATTAAGTCTATCCATGAGTAGCCAGAGCCTTAAGCCGTGGCAACTCCAGCTGTGGCCTGCTGTCAGCTGAGTGAGCCCTCAAGCAAGCAGCTCTCCATTGAGCGAGCCCTCAACTTACCCTTTCCTTCTCAAAGATGGAAGCTTCAACAGCATCTGTGTGTGCACAAACTCATTGTTTTGGTACCTACTCAATGCCAAGAGTTCACTTATGGTAACTGTCCTTCTCCACGGGAAGAAATCAAACATCGACTTGGTTCACATCTTCTGAACTCTTGATCCTTCAGGGTGCAAGCATTTTAGCCTGTTCTTGCCTTCAGATTTATTCTAGCACACCGACAAACTCCAGTGGCCAAATCCTAACTTATTTATTCAAACATTATCTTTTTGAAACACTTCTGAAGAGTAGTTCAATTACGATTGGTCAATAACTTCAGAAAGCGAAATACCTGCACCGTCATTTCTATCTTTTGGCCTTAGCAAGACCCACTTGTCAACGGAGCACTGTGAGCTGTAACCTCTGCCTTTTATTCCTTCATCAGCACAGAAAGGCCGTCAGCTCTTTGTCAGACAAGCCACTTGTGAATCATAACAGCTGGGGACAGGGAAAACACAGGCCGGGCCTTAGGTTCCCGTGGTGCCGCCGCAGCCCCAGCGTGAGGGCCGAGCCGGTACCTCCCCAGCCTGACAGAGGGGCACAGCAACGGGGCGGCCTGCTACACCGCCCGCCCCGGCCCCTGCCCCGCAGCGCACGGCGCCGCCCGTGCCTCTCCGCACCCCCAAGCACCTCGGCGGGCACCAGCCCCGGCCCCAGGCTGCCCGCCGCCAGCCTGCCGCTGAAGCGGCCGCCGCTAAGGCCCACCGCCGCCATGGCCCTGCCGCCAGGGGGAGGGAGAGGCGGCGCCGCCGCCGGGCGATGCCGTCACTTCCTGCCGCCCTCTGCGCATCCGGGTGAGAGGGCAGCGCTCAGCTGGAGGATCGCCCCTGCGCTTCCGGACCGGGGGGCTGCTCGGTGCCGCCTGCGGGCCCGGCCCGCCTGCCTCCGCCCGGCCCGGCGTGAGTCTCCCGGCGGGGTGCGGGCGTCCCTCTCTTGCTGTGGCGAGAGGCGCCGGAGGGGGGGGGTGGGGGGAAGGTGCGGATCAGGGCCCGAGGGGCAGAGGGTGGCCGCGGCCGCCTCCCGCTGGGCCGCCAGGCGCTGAGGTGAGGGGCTGGCGGGGCTCCGGTCGCCGCGGCAGCGGCGTCTGCGTTTGGGCTTGCCTGCACGGGCAGTGTACCGGCATTTACTTGTGTGCTTCCCTAAAAAGTATAGGCTGGTTTGGAAAAAGTGCTCACCGGTACACGTGTAGCTGAATTGTAGCGATTATGAAAGTTTTTGCAGAACCTGGCAATTTCCGCCGAGGCGATCTCTGCCGAAAGCCGCGGTAAATGCCGTTACAGCTCCTGTGAGACGGCAGTGATACTACGCTGTTTTGTTTTGGGTTTGGGAAGGTAACTCCCTCATTGCTCCGGTATTTGCAGCTGAATATCATTCAGATTAAATGTAAACGTTAGATGATTTTCTTGTCGTGTGATTCGGTTTTGGTTTTTCAGCAGAACTGAAAGTAAACATCCCCAAAATAACTTTCATTAATACATAATATTTTGCTTCTCCCACCCCCCGGGGGAAAGGGAAAAAAAAAAAAAAAAGAGAGAGAGAGAAAAAGCTGTGAGAGCATTTATCTTGATAGCTTTTTCCTGGGGCTAGCTCAGCAGTGTCCATGTAGGTAGTACTGGGTTTTTACTAGTGTGGGTTGTTGTCATCACAGGAAGTAAGGAATGAAGTCAAACCTGAGCAAATAAACTCCTTGGTTTTTATTTGCCTATGTTCCATGTTAACGCTGCCTGCAGTGACAGTCGGAGCTGTCTGACGAGTTAAAAGTCGTTTGAAAAAACTTCTTGCTCTTGTATTTGAACTCTTGTTTTGCACTAATTGGATAAATATTGTTATGCAGAGTATTGAGATCAATCATGTGCAACTCTGTGTGTCAGTGACACGTCTTTGTTTGCAGGATTATTGTTTAAGACTGAATTAAAAAACAAATGAAGAAGCTTGAAAATAATGTCAGGTTTTCACTGCAGCTAAGAGATGTATACAGTACTGATAACGGGTTTTAAAAATCTGGTACACTTTTTCCAATAAAAGTCTGAACTTTTATTGTTTCCAACATGTCAGTTGAGCTTCAGGTAAAATACTGATGATTTGCAAAATGGATGCAATACACAGTTTAACCTATTGTAGAGGCAAAGATTTTCTTTTTCATCCAACCTTTCTGCTAACGTGTAATGCATATAATGATACAAGATCAAACAGCAGTCAGTCGTGCTAGAATAAATTTTAAATTTCAAAGATAGTAAACCTACATTTTTCTATCACAGAATCCATTCGTTAAATACAAACATTAGATAACACTATATATATAAGATATTCTTAAAGCATGAGTAGATTACTTTCCATTTGCTATCATCATTTGGCTGCTTCTTTGCATATCATGTCATGAAAAAAATTAATTTTACTTATAGTTAACAATCAGCTGCGTCTTCATGTTCTTATGAAGTAGTCAAGTGTTTCTTTCCATATATTGTGAATCTCACTGTGGAATGTTTGAAATAGGAAACATATTCCACTGTAATATGTTACTTTTCCTTGAGGCGAAAACTCTTTATGTCGTGTCATGTAATTTTTCTAAAATTAAACTTAAAATGTAGAGGAGCAAATAAAAATTCACTTTTAAACATAAATAAAGTAAGTAGTAATTGTGAAACTTAAGAGAATATAGTATTTTTATTTAGTGTCTTGTCCCGAGAGGAGATAAAACTAGCCCACAATGACAATTCTTTAAAGCAATTTCTGGAAATACATTCTAGGTTATTTGAATTTTTAAACTGAGAGTTTAAAAGGTAACTTTTAAAAGATATTTCTTGTTGCCTAATCTCTTTTTTGTTGTTGGTTTTTTGTTTTTTTTTTTTTGTTTTTTAACGTAGGTAAAAGGATACATGTTAACTTCAAGTAGAAAGGAGCATGTTCCCAAATCCCTCCAACTTGGGTCGTCCACCCTTCCCTCCAAAAGATCAACAACAGAGTAATTTCATCAATAAGCTTCCTCTAAATATACCACCTACTCTTCTTTCTCACCAACAAATTGTTGATGCTCGGTTTAGTTTTCAGAATGCAGCGTAAGTACAGTGGGATTTGATAGCAGGGATTAGCTTGAAAAAGAGAATTGATGGTCTTTTGAAAGAAGTATTTCTGTTTATGGAGGATGTCTTCCACTGTTTTTAACATTAAACTACATTAAAATAAAAAAAAATCAGAAGGGGCCATGTGTAAAACAGAGCTGTATCGTACCTGTTGGCGACCTGCAAGTTTTAATGCTCTCCTGCATTGTGCATAATGCATGAAATGCCATTGCACTGATTAGAGTTAATAGTCCACAGTTCAGTTTTAAGTATCTTCAATTGCATTTGTTTACTGGCGAAAATGGAGGGGATGAGAAAGGGAAGAAACATTTTTTCTTGGGGCTAGATTTGAAGACACCAAGTGTTCTTTAGGCTCTTAAATTTAAAAGTAACTTAATTTGTTTGCTACCCTCTTGCCATGGTTTCAGTTGGGATAGAGTTAACTTTTTTATTAGCAGCTGCTATAGTGCTATGTTTTGGATTTGGGATGAGAAATACTTTCGATAGTGCACTGGTGGTTTTAGTTGTTGCTAGGCAGTCAAGGCCTTTTCTGCTCCTCACACCGCCCTGACAGTGAGGGCTG
The DNA here is from genome assembly GCA_017639485.1 of Pluvialis apricaria. NCBI lineage: Eukaryota > Metazoa > Chordata > Aves > Charadriiformes > Charadriidae > Pluvialis > Pluvialis apricaria. The sequence goes on along the minus strand of CM030044.1, from coordinate 25,986,402 downwards.
CGGGTGCACAAGCAGTTGGTAGGGGACACAGCTGGGACAGCTGACCCCAGCTGACCAAAGGGGTATTCCATACCATGTGACATCATGCTCAATATATAAAGCTGGGGGGAAGAAGGAAGGGGGGGGATGTTTAGAGTGATGGTATTTGTCTTCCCAAGTAACTGTTACGTGTGATGGAGCCCTGCTTTCCTGGAGATGGCTGAACACCTGCCTGATGGTGGGAAGCAGTGAATGAATTCCTTGTTTTGCTTTGCTTGTGTGCATGGCTTTGCTCTACCTATTAAACTGTCTTTATCTAAACCCACCAGCTTGTTTTTTCTCTGCCTTCCCCCTCCCTTTTTTTTCCCCGCTCTTTCTCCCCACCCTTCTGGCGGGGAGGAAAGGGAGGAGGGGTAAGCAAGTGGCTGTGTGGTTGTAGTTGCCAACTGGGGTTAAACCACGATGCCTTTTCTTACATGTGTGCTGTGAAGAATGACCATCTTCTCTTTTTTTAAAGAAAAATATATACTGAAATATCTCTTCATTTTGGACAGAAAAGACAGATCTATTGCTTCTAAGAAAAAAATGACAGGACTTGCTGAGTTTCATATTCACATAAGAAAAACTACCAACCCATAAAAAGCATCTTAGTTATCATATGAATAGCAGTTAAGGACTGTAATCTTTCCAGGGCTCTTTTGAGTGGGAACCTTGCAACTATTCCAGCTGTTACACTGCAGCCAATGACTTATGGAAATGGCAGTACAGTACATATGTCTGATGCCCCCACGTCATTCCGAGGAAGAAAGTAAGTTCTTTGTGTGTGTTTGATTAATTGTGGTTGTAATGTACCCATGGTGAAGCTTGTCTAATATCAATTTCTTGTGCAACTTTTTTGTTAGAAATTGTAAGAATACTGAATAAAATGTTTTTTGATGAAACAGGCCATGTCATGGCTTTTTAAAATGTTCATATACCTGCTTTTGAGAATTATAGTACTCATAAGTGATTTAGTATGTGTAGTTTATCTCTTCCAACAGCTGTAGCCTTACAGAACTGTGGTTTACATGTTTTATTTAAATACTATAATAGATCGTAGTCTGTATGTGCTCAACTATAAGAGGGTTTGTGTCAATAAATTGAGTGTTCTCTTCCTGTTAATTTGCCAATTTATGAGTAAAACTGCACCCTTGATGTTTTATGGGAATTGTGGTGTTTTTCTGATGACATGCTAGACATTTCTCCTGATTTTCTTAATTATCTAATACTTTATTTTTCGAATACAAAGTGCTAAAATCAAGAATATGTAAGTTCTTCTTCTAAAAGGAATTTTATGGAAACATAGTTTTTCTACTTTTCAAAAAACTAAACTTGCTTGAACGTACATAACTTCCTTTGTTACTTTAGTTGCAACAGAAAGGCATTTCAGATGAATGTATGGTTTTATTTTCTTTTCGTCTTTTAGAAAAAAAAACCCACTTCTTATCAGTTCAGAAATAGTAGTTGATACATGTTTGTAATAATTCTGTGAATCAGCTGTTAGGGAGGAAGCTTTTTGTAATCTGTCTTCAAAACTATTTCTGGTATGCTATTTCTCTTCCAGGTTTAACAGATCGGAAAATAAGTACAATTAAATATATGATAGTTATATAGTCAACTGTAACTTAGTATCACATGAATTAAAGAAGTTCGTAGTTTCATGCTGCATGTATGTTTTCCTCTTGACCAGTCTGGTTTATGGAAAGCTATGCTATGTTAGTAGATTTTCAGTCAACTAGTTAATCCTGAGATCTTGGGTCGACTCTTCTTAAGGTATTTTTGCTGAACATGAATGCATGCAAGTTCTTCTCAGTCAAAATAGGCTGAAACAGCGTTATGTTTTGATTTAATGTTATGAGTTCCTTTAAGATCGTGGGTAGGTAGTGTTACCTTCTTGATACTTCTTGAACTTCTCTCACACTTGAAAACTGGAAAGATGATTTGAGGTCTCTTCAGTTAAGTTTTTATTATTAATAATACTATTTGTCCAGGTCCCCAAACTACTTGATGCTAGCTTTTCTAACTACAGGAAGTGACTGTAGTTTTATTAATAGTTAATTCATTGAGACACGCAAACATTTGCTTTCACGCCTTTTAATTAAAAAAAAGTGTGAGTACCCCCGTACTGGTTAACTTTGTGCAATACTTGATGTATAAACAAAACATGAATGTCCTGTCTTATTCTTTACTGTGGATGGACCACGGTGTTCAACTACTGATCAGCTTTCAGTACAATTTTTTCATAATGAAGAGTTCAGGTGCCAAGGGGCTGTCTACAAGCACTATATCTCTTCAAATACATTTGAATTCCTGTGACAAATGACTTGACGAGGAGTTACAGACTAGGGTTTGAAAATGAGACGTTAGGTTTATGACCTGTGTAGCTTAATACAATCATTAGTTTGATTTGCCAAATGAATCGCGTTTCTTTTTTGCTCAGATTACACAGTTTACTGTCCGTACAATCTAAGACAGAGAAACGCTACATTTGAATTGCTGTTGTGATAAGTTTCTTTTTCTCACCTTCCCACTGCCAAATTTATTTTATTCGTCACTGGGTATTCAGAACTCACAAAACGTCTCACTGCACTTACATTGATTTAACAGAAAAGTACCCTTACATACTCTGTATGTTTTGGTTTTGTTTGTTTTTTTTTTAAAGGTATGTTGTCACTGAAATAGTATGACCAGCTTTCCAAGCTGTCCTGCTTCACTGAACTTGCCGTTTAGTTTTCACTTGGTTAATACAGACACCCTTGTAAAGCAGTTGCATCAGTTTGCTTCAAGGGTAGCTGCACTTTTGCAGTTGTATGTACTCTTTTCCCATTTCATGTTTATTTCACTTACCTTCTAGGGTAGGCAAGTCTTTTGTTCTGTAGAATACTTGCTTTTAGTGAAATAGTCACATAATTAAGCATTGGTATTTGTACTTTGTAGCAGCTGTCTTTTAATCATAGGTTGGAGCTTGCAAACTAGCTGTCTTGTCTGTCTTTTTTTCCTCTTCACTTTATTTATTTATTTATTTATTTATTTTTAGGAGACTACGTGAACAAAGTGGTCCACATGATGTCAAACGGCAGCGGTTTAATTCACATTGTCCTGAAACAACTGTAGTTAACCAAGCAGTGCCTTTACCAGAAGAACGTAGATACTCCTTCCCAGGATCAGTTCAATCTCCATTGCTCCATGCGCATTACACACCAGATTTAACTGGATGTGTCCCTCCATTGCAAGATACTTTGTTTCCAGAGCCTATAGAAACCACTCTCCCTGTGGCCAAAGATAAGGTAACATCTTTCTATGCCTGTGCTTTACATCTGCCTTCTGAGTAGGCAGGGTCCAGTGGTGCTGTGGGAGACCACAAAAACTTCTGCAAGGTTCTTTGACAGTGTCATGGGGTCTCTATTGCTGAGCTGTCATTAGGAGGAATATCAATAAGTGTAGCTGCCAGTATGGTCCTATTTAGCCTCCTTGTATGTGTTCAGGTTTGGAGCGTTTTTGGGGGATAGGAATGGTGTTTGCTTGTCTTGTTCGGTTTCCATACTAATGTCAGGAAACCTACCTGTCTGCTCCAGGAAGTAGAAATTGGAGGGATGGTCCGTTTGTCACATGATTGGGAGGCAGGGAGAATCCTGATGGGGATAAAAACCCCCACCCTAGTAATGTGAGAGAAGCCCGTTCTGAATAAATACAGTATTGTGTCCGTAAAGGTGTCCTCTGCCTCTCTTCAGAAAGATAAAATTTACTCTTCTACTTTTTCTGGAATATAGAAGAGCATGTCTTCTTTAGGTGGACAGTGGAGTTGGAACTGTGTTTTGGGGTTTTTTTCATTTTTAATTAAAAAAAAACCAAACATGCCTAATCAGTCTTCATATTTTATCTGCACCAACATGACAGAACATTTTTTTTAGTATAAATATGACTGTTGATTATAGCATGTAACATTATTTTGAAAGAGAAACAGTTAATACCTCCTTCCACCAAAGGTCTGACTACTTTAACAGTTTATGTGGGATAAAAAAGGAAGCTAACTTAAATCAGTTTTAATATTTATTTTTCTCCCTATTACTGGCAGGCAAACTGTTGACATTAAAGTCAGCAGAAGATATGTCTGGTCTTTCACTGGTTATTCCCTGAAAGGCTGCAGATACTGATGAGGCAAAAAATATTTTCTGTGGATAGGCATTTTATAACAGATTGAACAAATTTAAATTTAAAAACTTTGCAGAAATTTCTTCCGGGGAGTTGTTCAACATGCATTCAAGGGCAGTAAACTCTAGACAATGGAATAGGTTGTGTTAAATGACACTAGATTTTTTTGTTTGTTTGTTTTAATGCAGTTTTCTGTGTTTCATGTAATTTCATTGCTGGCAGGAAAGAATGTTCACTTCTCTGTATCTTAACTTTTTGCATGTGTGTGTCAAGTTAAGTCAGCAGGTTTTGGATTTGTTTCAAGCATGTCAGCAACAGACCTGTGATTTGAACAGAAAAGAGCTCTGCAGAACGGAACTCCAGAGAGAGATTCAGCGAATATTTCCACGTATGTTTTGAATTTGGTTACTTAGTATCAGTTTGAATGTACTTCAGGTTCACAGTTCTTTCTTTCTCTTAAACTAAGATATGTTACATCAGTTTTTATTCTGTGATTCTTCCGTTACAGAGAGCCGACTCTATTTGGTTGGGTCCTCACTGAATGGATTTGGCACTCGTAGCAGTGATGGTGACTTGTGCCTGGTGGTTAAAGAAGAACCAGTAAGTAATTCAAAACATGTATAGTTAAAACAGTCCGTTTTTAAAATATACGTGCTTTTGTAAGGCTGGATGGGCCCTGGTGGGATGCACCCACGAGTGCTGAGGGAGCTGGCAGATGTTATTGCGAAGCCACTCTCCATCATCTTTGAAAGGTCCTGGAGAACAGGGGAGGTGCCTGAGGACCAGTCTTGTGTCACACAAATCTTGAAAAAGGGCAAGAAGGAGGACCGGGGAAACTACAGGCCAGTCAGCCTCACCTCCATCCCTGGAAAGGTGATGGAACAGCACATTCTGGATGTCATCGCTAAACATGTAGAGGAAAAGAAGGTTGTCAGGAGTGGTCAACATGGATTCATCAAGGGGAAAGCATGCTTGACCAATCTGGTAGCCTTCTGTGACGGCATGCTGGCTGGGTAGATGAGGGGAGAGCAGTGGACATTGTCTACTTCGACTTCGGCAAGGCTTTTGACACTGTCTCCAATAAGATTCTCATAGGTAAGCTTAGGAAGTGTGGGCTAGATGAGTGGACAGTGAGGTGGGTTGAGAACTGGCTGAATGGCAGAGCTCAGAGGGTTGTGATCAGTGGCAGAGAGTCCAGTTGGAGGCCTGTAACTAGTGTGTTCTCCAGGGGCCAGTACTGGGTCCAGTCTTGTTCAACATGTTCATCAACGAACTGGATGAGGGAACAGAGTGTACCATCAGCAAGTCTGCTCATAACACAAAACTGGGAGAAGTGGCTGACACACCAGAAGGCTGTGCCGCCATACAGCGTGACCTGGACAGGCTGGAGAGTTGGGCAGAGAGGAACCTAATGAAGTTCAACAAGGGCAAGTGTAGGGTCCTGCACCTAGGAAGGAATAACACCATGCACCAGTACAGGTTAGGGGTTGACCTGCTGGAAAGCGGCTCTGCAGAGAGGGACCTGGGAATCCTGGTGACAAGTTGACCATGAGCCAGCAATGTGCCCTTGTGGCCAAGAAGGCCAATGGTATCCTGGGGTGCATTAAAAAGAGCGTGACCAGTGGGTCGAGGGACATTATTCTTCCCCTCTACTCTGCCCTGTTGAGGCCACGTCTGGAGTACTGTCTCCAGTTCTGGGCTCCCCAGTTCAAGAGAGACAAGGAACTACTGGAGAGAGCCTGGCAGAGGGCTATGAAGATGATCAAGGGACTGGAGCATCTCCTTTATGTGGAAAGGCTGAGAGACCTGGGTCTATTTAGCCTGGAGAAGGGAAGACTTGAGGGAGGATTTTACCTATGCTTATAAATATCTAAGGGGCGGGTGTCAAGAGGATGGGACCAGACTTTTTTCAGTGGTGCCCAGTGACAGAGGCGATGGGCACAAACTGGAACACAGGAAATTCTGTCTGAACATGAGGAGAAAATTCTTTACTTTGAGGGTGACAGAGCACTGGAACAGTCTGCCCATGGAGGTTGTGGAGCCTCCTTCTGGGGAGATATTCAAGATCCACCTGGATGAGATCCTGTCCAACCTGCTCTAGGTGAACCTGCTTTGGCATGGGGGTGGGACTAGATTATGTCCCACGGTCCTTTCCAACCCCTTCTATTCTGTGATTCTGTGGATTCCAAAATGAGAAACAAATGGTCAAATCCTTTTGATAGAATAACATATCTTTGCACTCATGGTAGCTGTGAACTGTGGGCCCAATAATGTTGCAAACATGAATGTAACCCTATAAACCCTTTAACCCAACAACACTTTAAAAATTAAGCATTACCTTCACTCCATAAGTGAAAAAAACCACAGCAAAACAGAGAATTGCCTAGAATCAGAGGGTGGTGAGACACTGCAACAGGTTGCCTAGAGCAGCTGTGGAAGCTCCATCTGTGCAGATGTTCAAGGCCAGGTTGGATGGGGCTTTGAGCAACCTGGTCTGGTGGGAGGTGTCCCTGGCCATGGCCAGGGGGGTTGGAACTAGGTGATCTTCAAGGTCCCTTCCAACCCAAACCATTCGACTATTCTATGATGAAAATTGTTTAGAGAACTCATTTTAGATGCTGGAACAACTTTTACTAAGTACAGGTTTTTTATTTCATTATTTAGGTTCATAGCCCCTAATCTTAGTGAGCAGGCATAAGAAGGAATTTGATATGCGAAATATCTTCAGTATTTTTGGTGTTAGTAAATGTTTGTGAGTAGAATTTAGGTTAGAAAAGATGTAACAAAAAAGAAGTCCGAATAGAGCATAATTTTGAAAGAGTTGAAGCATCATTGAAGAGGAAGGAGAGGACATTTCTGTACAAGTGGGGCTAGGTTTTTGTCAAGTTCTGTGATTTATGAATGTCTGATTGTTACTTTACATATTGAACGTGGATTGTTCTGTCTGGCTTTTGTAACAGTAAATGTATATGTAGGCTCTGGAATGGGTTGCTATATGTGTTCATGTCTTATCCTGAGAGTTAATTCTGTTTGAAAAGTAGAGTAAACTCTGTTTAAAAAGTAAAGCATGCTTACTTGGAACATCTAAATGAGAGATGCCAACATTTTTCTTTAATTTTATTGTCGTGTTTCAGGTAAATCAGAAGACTGAAGCAAGGCATATACTCAGCTTAGTCCAAAAACTCTTCAGTACTAAACTTTGTAAGTTCCTGGCTACAGTGAGGTGGTAAGATTATTGGCAAATCTGGAAGAAGTATTGATGCATAGTTGTAACTAACTTGTGTAATTGATCTATGTAATTGCGTGTTACAGTATCACAGTATCATCAGGGTCGGAAGGGACCTCTGGAGATCATCTAAGTCCAACCCCCCTGCCACAGCAGGGACACCTACAGCAGTTGCACAGGACGGCATCCAGGCGGGTTTTGAATGTCTCCAGTGTGGGAGACTCCACAGCCTCTCTGGGCAGCCTGTACCCGTGCTCTGCCACCCTCAGAGTAAAGAAGTTCCTCCTCATGTTAAGATGGAACTTCCTGTGCTCCAGTTTGTGCCCGTTACCTCTAGTCCTATCACTGGGCACAACTGAAAAAAGGCTATTCTCATCTACCTGGCACCCTCCCCTTAAGTATTTATAAGTATTGATAAGATCCCCCCCGAGTCTTCTTTTTTCTAGACTAAAAAGCCCCAAGTCCCTGAGCCTTTCCTCATAAGAAAGATGCTCCAGTCCCCTAAGCATCTTTGTAGCTCTTTGCTGGACCCTCTCCAGCAGTTCCCTGTCCTTCTTGAACCGGGGAGCCCAGAACGGGACACAGTACTCCAGATGCGGCCTCACCAGGGCAGAGTAGAGGGGGAGGATGACCTCCCTCGACCTGCTGGCCACACTCTTCTTGATACACCCCAGGATGCCATTGGCCTTCTTGGCCACCAGGGCACATTGCTGGCTCATGGTCATCCTGTTGTCCACCAGGACTCCCAGGTCCCTTTCCGCACAGCTGCTCTCCAGGAGGTCAGCCCCAACCTGTACTGATGCATGGGGTTATTCCTCCCCAGATACAGTACCCTACACTTGCCTTTATTGAACCTCATCAGGTTTTTTTCTGCCCAACTCTCCAGCCTGTCCAGGTCAGGCTGTATGGCAGCACAGCCTTCCAGCGTGTCAGCCACCCCTCCCAGTTTTGTGTCATCAGCAAACTTGCTGATGGTACATTCTATCCCTTCATCCAGGTCACTGATGAATATATTGAACAGGACTGGACCTAGTACTGACCCCTGAGGGACACCACTAGTTACTGACCTCCAACTGGACTCTGCGCCACTAACCACAACCCTCTGAGCTCTATCTGTCAACCACTGTTCAACCCACCCCACTGTCCATTCATCTAACCCATACTTCCTAAGCTTGTCTGTGAGGATGATGTGGGAGACGGTGTCGAAGGCCTTGCTGAAGTCAAGGTAGACAACATCCACTGCCCTCCCTTCATCCACCCATCCAGTCACGCCATCATAGAAGGCTATCAGATTAGTCAGACATGACTTCCCCTTGGTGAATCCATGTTGACTACTTCTGAGAACCTTCTTTTCCTCCAGATGCTTGGAGATGACCCCCAGAACGAGCTGTTCCATCATCTTTCCAGGGATGGAGGAGAGGCTGACCGGCCTGTAGTTTCCCGGGTCATCCTTCTTGCCCTTTTTAAAGACTGGAGTGACATTGGCTTTCCTCCAGTCCTCAGGCACCTCCCCTGTTCTCCAGGACCTTTCAAAGATGATGGAGAGTGGCCCAGCAATGACCTCTGATAGCTCCCTCACCACTCGCGGGTGCATCCCATCAGGCCCCATGGACTTGTGGGTGTCCAGTTTACTTAATTGTTCTCTAACTTGTTCCTCTTCAACCAAGGGAAAGTTTTGCTTCCTCCAGACGTTCTCTGTTACTTGCAAAGTCTGGGACTCCCGAGAGCTGGCCCGAGCAGTGAAGACAAAAGCAAAGAAGGCATTCAGCAACTCTGCCTTCTCTGCATCATCCGTCACCACAGCACCCATCTCGTTCAAGAGTGGGCCCACATTTTCCCTGGTTTTCCTTTTGCCTCCTATATACTTAAAGAAATCCTTCCTATTGGTGTTTACATCCCTCGCCAGGTTCAATTCCAAGGCTGCCTTGGCTTTTCTCGTTTCATCCCTGCATACCCTGGCAGCATTCTTGTACTCATCCCAAGTCGTCAGCCCCCTTTTCCACATCCTGTAAACCCCCTTCTTCCACCTGAGTTTTTTCTGAAGATCCCTGCTCAGCCATGCAGGTCTCCTTCCCTTGCCCGATTTCTTGCTCTTCGGGATGCACCTATCCTGAGCTTGGAGGAGGTGGTGCTTGAACACCAGCCAGCTCTCTTGAGCCCCCTTACCCTCTAGAGCCCTCTCCCATTTGATTTCTCCCATCAATTTCTTGAAGAGCTCAAAGTTAGCCCTCCTGAAGTCTAAGGTTTCAACCCTACTTGTCATTTTCTTCATACTGCACTTAATCCTGAACTCTGTCTTCTCATGATCACTGCAACCAAGTCTGACCCTGACCTTAACATCTTCCACCAGTCCCTCTTTGTTTGTCAGTACTAGGCCTAGTAGTACACCTCTTCTTGTGGGCTCTTCCACCACCTGAGTTAAGAAGTTATCATCAACGCACTGGAGGAACCTCCTGGACTCTGCATGCCTAGCTGTGTAGCCTTCCCAGCAGATATCAGGGCAGTTGAAGTCCCCCATGAGAACCAAGGCCTGTGATTGTGAGGCGGTTCTCACCTGTCTGTAGAAGGCCTCATCAACTTCCCCATCCTGATCAGGTGGCCTATAATAAACACCCACAACAGTGTCTCTCATGTTACCCTGCCCCTTAATCCTTACCCACAAGCTCTCAACTTGCTCATCATCAGCCCCCAGGGAGAGCTCAATACATTCTAGTTGCTCTTTCACATAAAGAGCAACTCCCCCACCTTGCCTCGCCAGCCTATCTTTCCTAAAGAGAACATATCCCTCCATGACAGCGTTCCAGTCATGCGAGCTATCCCACCATGTCTCGGTAATTGCAATGAGATCATGGCCCTGTGACCGCATGCAGATCTCTAACTCCTCTTGCTTGCTCCCCATGCTGCATGCATTAGTGTATAGGCATTTCAGAGAGGCCAATGAGTGTGTAGCCCTAGAGAGGTGGTGGGCCTTCTGATCCTTAACAGTTCCAACATCCTGCCCCACAAGTGCTGAGCTACTACACTCAGGTGCCTCTCTGATGAGCCCAGTTACATCCCCATCCCCCCATGTTGTCTAGCTTCTAATCACTGTATTGTTTGGAGAAAAGCTACAAATATTTAGTAGTGTTACTTATCTTTGTGCTCATGGATAGTAATTAGAAAAACATAATGGTTGCCTTGCAAACTAGTGGACTTCAAGAAAGTGTATCATCCAAAATGACTTGAATTGTGGGCCACAATTGTGGGGGGTGAGGGGAGGGCGCGGAAAGTAGATTCCTGTTTGGAAAACCTCTGTTAGTGAACTCTTACTGCTCTCTTCGATTGCAGTGGCTTTTTGGGGAAAATGCTCTTAAGAATTTGTAAAATAAGATCATAGAATCATAGGATCATTTTGGTTGGAAGAGACCTTCAAGATTATCAAGTCTAACCATTAACGTAGCACTTCCAAGTCCGCCACTAAACCATGTCCCTCAGCACTACATCTACATGTCTTTTAAATACCTACAGGAATGGTGACTGCACCACTTCCCTGTGTAGCCTGTTCCAGTGCTTGACAACCCTTTGAGGGAAGAAATTTTTCCTAATATCCAATCTAAACTTCCTCTGGCGCAACTTGAGGCTGTTTCCTCTTGTCCTATCACTTGTTACTTGGGAGGAGACCGACCCCCACCTCGCTACAACCTCCTTTCAAGTAGTTGCAGAGAGCGATAAGGTCTCCCCTCAGCATCCTTTTCTCCAGGCTGAACGACCCCAGTTCCCTCAGCTGCTCCTCATAAGACTTGTGCTCTAGATCCTTCACCAGTTTCGTTGCTCTTCTTTGGACATGCTCCAGCACTTCAGTGTCTTTCTTGTAGTGAGGGGCCCAAAACTGAACACAGTACTTGAGGTGCGGCCTTACCAGTTGTTGTGGGTTTCGCCTCAGCTGTCAACAAAGAACCACACAGCCGCTCACTCAACACCCACAGCCGTGGGGGAGAATTGGAAGAAAAAGGTAAAACTCGTGGGTTGAGATAAAGGCAATTTAACAGAACAGCAAAGGAAAGAGAAAAACAACAACAATTAACACCGATAGAGGAATGTACAAATGCGATTAAGGTACCACTGCTCACCCCCAGGACCGGGCAGCCCCAGCCTCAGCCCACTCCAAGTGGGGACTTCCTGCCCTCTCCCCTGGCCAGCTCTCCCTATAGCTTTGGTATGATTCACATGGTATGGAATACCTGTGTTCCCTGCCAGATCCTTGGGGACATTAACCCTGTCCCTGTGGAACCAGGACATTGTCCACCACTTATTCTATACCATCTACGTCATGCCCAGATCTTATAGTTCCCAGTTAATTATCACCACTTTTCCCTGTCTCTTGTATTTATATATGTACATATATACATATACGTATTTAATTTCCATAGTCTATGGGTCATCCCTCTAAAATGTCCATTGAGTTCATTTAGTCCATGACTTTGGGCTCCATCTGTTAGAATAGTCCCTCAGGGCAGGTGAGATGGTGTGGGGTGCTGGACTGGTGCACGCTGTATTCAGAGCTGGTGGCTGGTGTACCCAGTATGGCCCGTGCCCATGATCTGCAGGTTGAAGATGTCAGTCTCAAGGAAGTTGCTGGGCACCAGCTGCTGAGATCATTTCTGATCCCATCACCGCTGCACTTTACTTGGTTTCATCAAAGTCCATCTGTCATTGGTTTGGGTGATTCTTACTGTAGATAGCAATTGTAGTAATGATGACATACGGTAGCAGGGTTATTTAGCACTTAACATCATACAATTTGATTCATTGGCTATTCTCAACAAAAATCAGATCCCCATGAGGTACACAATGGACCTCCCCATCCTCCCGCATCACCCACCACGTGCACCCAGGTCCTTGTGCAAAAGCAATCCCATGGAGGGATTTGCCTTTGCCTGAGGCAGGGCTAACCCAGACCGTCTTCCCTAACATATTCTTCATGTGCACTACAGGGACTTTATCCCCTTCTACTGTATGTGGAAGTTTTGATTGGGCAGGGCCAGCTCGGTTGGCAGATCCCCTGGTGTTGACTAACCAAGTAGCTTTTGCTAAATATGTATCCCAAGGTTTTAAAGCCCCACCACCCATGGCTCTCAGTGTAGTCTGTAACAATCCATTGTATTGTTCTATCTTCCCTGAGGCCGGTGCGTAATAGGGGATGTGATATACCCATTCAATGCCATGCTCTTTGGCCCAGGTGTCTATGAGGCTGTTTCAGAAATGAATCCCATTGTCTGACTCAATTCTCTCTGGAGTCCCATGTCGCCATAAGGCTCGCTTTCCAAGGCCCAGAATAGTGTTCCAGGCAGTGGCATGGGGCACAGGGTATGTTTCCAGCCACCCAGTGGTTGCTTCCACCACTGTGAGCACATGGAGCTTGCCTTGGCGGGTTTGTGGGAGTGTAATATAATCAATCTGCCAGGCCTCCCCATATTTACGTTTTAGCCATCATCCTCCATGCCAAAGAAGCTTTAAGCGTTTGGCTTGCTTAATTGCAGCACATGTTTCACATTCATGGATAACCTGTGCAGGAGTGTCCATAGTCAAGTCCACCCCTCAGTCACGAGGTCATATATATGTTGCATTTCTTGATGGCCCAAGGCATTATGAGCCCACCGAGCTATGAATAATTCACCCTTATGTTGCCAGTCCAGATCCACCTGAGCCACTTCAATCATAGCAGCCCGATCCACCTGCTGGTTGTTTTGATGTTCCTCGGTGGCCTGACTCTTGGGTACGTGGGCACCTACATGATGTACTTTCACAGCCAGATTCTCTATCCGGGCAGCAGCATCTTGCCACAGTTCAGCAGCCCAGATGGGTTTACCTCTGCGCTGCCAGTTGCTCTGCTTCCATTGGTGTAACCAGCCCCGCAGAGCATTTGCCACCATTCACGTATTCGTATAGAGGTAAAGTACTGGCCATTTCTCTCGTTCAGCAATGTCCAAAGCCAGCTGGATAGCTTTCACTTCTGCAGACTGGCTCGATTCACATTCTGCTTCAGCGACTTCTGCAGCTCATTGTGTAGGACTCCACACAGCAGCCTTCCACTTCTTGATGCTTTCCCACAATCCAGCAGGACCCATCAGTGAACAGGGCATATTTCTTCTCATTTTATGGTAGTTTATTATAGGTGGGGCCTCTTCCACATGCGTCACCGCTTCCTCTCATGGTATTCCGAAATCTTTGCCTTCTGCCCAGTCCATGATCGCTTCCAGAATTCCTGGGCGACTGGGGTTTCCCATTCAAGTTCGCTGTGTGATCAGTGCAGTCTACTTACTCCACATAGCATCAGTCGCATGGTGTGTGGCAGGGACCCTTTCTTTGAACATCCAGCCCCGCACTGGCAGTCGAGGTGCCAAGAGGAGCTGTGCTTCAGTACCAACCACTTTCCAAAGCTGCTCAAAACCCCTCATATGCTGCCAATATCTCTTTTTCAGTTGGAGTATAGTGGGCTTCGGAACCTCTGTATCCCTGACTCCAAAATGCTAGGGGTTGACCTTGAGTCTCCCCTGGTGCTTTCTGCCAGAGGCTCCAGGTAGGGCCATTCGCCCCAGTGGCGGTGTAGGCACATTTTTAACATCTTGTTCCACCTGGACTGGCCCCAGGGCTACTGTATGAACTATTTCCTGCTTAATTTGTTCAAAGGTTTGTCATTGCGCAGGGCCCCATTTAAAATCATTCTTTTTCCAGGTCACTTGATATAGGGGGCTCACAATCAGACTGTAATCCTCGATGTGCATCCTCCAAAAACCTGCAGCACCTAAGAAAACTTGTGTTTTCTTTTCACTAGTCAGTGGAGACATAGCTGCTATTTTGTTGATCACATTCATTGGGATCTGACAGTGTCCATCTTGCCATTTTAATCCTAACAACTGAATCTCCTGTGCGGGTCCCTTGACCTTGCTTGGTTTTATGGCAAAACCAGCTCTCAGAAGGACTTGAGCTATTTTATTCCTTTTCTCAAAAACTTATTCTGCTGTGTTGCCCCATACGATGATGTTGTCAATGTACTGCAGATGTTCCGGAGCTTCACCCTGTTCCAGTGCAGTCTGGATCAGTCCATGGCAAGTGGTGGGGCTGTGTTTCCACCCCTGGGGCAGTCGATTCCAGGTGTACTGGACGCCCCTCCAAGTGAAAGCAAACTGTGGTCTGCACTCTGCTGCCAAAGGCATTGAGGAGAATGCATTGGCGATATCAATTGTTGCATACCACTTGGCTGCCTTCGACTCCAGTTTGTATTGAAGTTCTGGCATGTCCGGCACAGCAGCACTCGGCAGTGGCATGACATCATTCAGGCCACGATGGTCCACTGTTAGCCTCCACTCTCCATTAGATTTTCACACTGTCCATATGGGACTGTTAAAGGGTAAGCGGGTCTTGCTGATCGCTCCTTGAGTCTCTAGTTGATGAATCAGCTTATGGGTGGGAATCAGAGTCTCAGTTAGTGCGATATTGCTGTCGATGTACCATTGTGGTAGCAATCGGCACCTGTTGTTCTGTGACCCTGAAAAACCCTACCACAGAATGGTCCTCCAGGCGAGGTAGACAGCTGTTTAATTTCCTCCGTCTCCAAGGCAGCTATGCCAAAAGCCCACTGCTATCCTTTTGGGTAGAAGTACCCTCTTCTGAGGTAGTCTATGCCAAAGACACATGGACACTCTGGGCCAGTCACAATGGGATGCTTTTGGCACTCATTCCCAGTTAGGCTCACTTCAGCTTCCAGTACAGTTAACTCTTGGGATCCTGCTGTCACTCTAGAAATACAAATGAGTTCTGCCCCTCTATAACATGATGGTATTTGGGTACGCTGTGCACTGGTGTCCACTAGAGCCCTATACTCTGTGGGTCTGATGTGCCAGGCCATCAAATCCACACAGTCCAATAAATGCGGTTGTCCCTTTCCCCCACCTGGCTGGAGGCAGGGGCACTTGCAGAAATGACTTGGAGGTCCCTTCAAGAGGATCAGAGGTAAGATCAGGCCTTCTACTCTGTCTGGGGAGCTGCCTGCTGGAAACTGGAGTGGCACTTTTCCTGGAGAGATACCCTTTTTTGATTGTTCTTCCTTGCAACTCATGTACCAGTGCCCGTAGGGTCAAGGTAGGGACAGTTTCTCCACAGCTGAGATGAGGGGGGAAGAGAGACTTTCCTCGTGTTGCCAGAGTCGGCCAGCCACCTCATCCACCATTGGTCCCTCTACGCCTTTCCATTCCATCCCTGCCAAGGAGTTGGCGTATGATGATGGTGCGCTCTGCACAAACTTCCGCCATATTGGCCTTGTGCATTGGACTTCATCAGGATCTGTGGGTAACTGCATTATCTGGATAATAGTAAATCATATACTGCACGGCTAATTCCCTCAGGTACTGGATACCTTTTTCCATGGTGGTCCACTTGCTTGGACGACATACAACATCTTCACTGAAGGGGTACCTTTCCCTCACACCTGACAGGAGTCGCCTCCAGAGGCTGAGGGCTTGTGTCTTCTTCCCAATCGCCTTGTCAATGCCCCCTTCCCTAGACAGGGATCCCAGCTGCCTGGCTTCCCTGCCCTCTAATTCCAAGCTACTGGCCCCATTATCCCAGCATCGGAGCAGCCAGGTGGTGATGGGCTCACCCAGAAGTTGGCTGAAATCTTTTTGCATATCTCGCAGCTCACTCAGGGATAGGGATCGGGTGATTATTTCTGGTTCCATCTCTTCCTCCCGTTCCTTTGATGGCCCTGGTTCATCGTCATCCCTTACTAAGCGAACTGGTTTCTTGGTGTATTTCTTCTGTATAGGATCAACTGATACTGGCATAGGTTGGTTGTCTGGTTCAGCTGCAGTGCCTGGCACTGCGGTTTGAGTAGCCGCATTGCCTGCCACCATGGTTGGAGTATCCACAGTGCCTCCTACAGGGGTTGGAGTAGCCACAGTACCTGCCACAGGGGTTGGAGTAGCTGCAGTGCCTGCCTGTCTGGTTTCCCCCTCTTTCTCCAGTGGGTGTGATTATTAATAAATTCCAAGGGATGGTGCCCAAGGTATGGGCGGGACAGCAATACTGCATAAACACCCCAACATAACCAGCTGAACAGTGATGTTATCATGGAATCATAGAATGGTTTAGGTTGGAAGGGACCTTGAAGATCATCGAGTTCCAGCCCCCCTGCCATGGGCCTCCCGCTAGATCAGGTTGCTCAAAGCGCCATCCAGCCTGGCCTTAAACACCTCCAGGGCTGGAGCTTCCACAGCTTCTCTGGGCAACCTGTGCCAGTGCCTTACCACCCTCAGAGCAAAAAATTTCTTGTTAATATCTAACCTAAATCTCCCCTCTTCCAGTTTGTAGCCATTCCCCCTCATCGTATTACTACATGCCTTTGTAAAAAGTCCTTCCCCAGCTTTCCTGTAGGCCCCCTGTAGGTACCGGAAAGCCACTATAAGGTCTCCCTGGAGCCTTCTCTTCTCCAGGCTGAACAGCCCCAACTCTCTCAGCCTGTCCTCATAGAGGAGGTGCTCCAGCCCTCTGATCATCCTCATGGCCCTCCTCTGGTCCTGCTCCAACAGGTCCATGTCTTTGCTGCGTTGGGGGTTCCAGAGCTGGATGCAGTACTCCAGGTGGGGTCTCACCAGAGCAGAGTAGAGGGGCAGAATCACCTCCCTTGACCTGCTGGCCACACTTCTGATGCAGCCCAGGCTACGATTGGCCTTCTTGGCTGCAATCACACATTGCCGGCTCATGTTGAGCTTCTTGTCAGTCAGCACCCCCAGGTCCTTCTCCTCAGGGCTGCATTCGATCCATTCTGCACCCAGCCTGTATTTGTGCTTGGGATTGCCCTGACCCGGGTGCAGGACCTTGCACTTGGCCTTGTTGAACTTCATGAGGTTGGCAAGGGCCCACCTCTCCAGCCTGTCCAGGTCCCTCTGGATGGTCCCTCCCCTCCAGCGCATCTACCTCGCCACACAGCTTGATATCATTTGCAAACTTGCTGAGGGTGCACTCAATCCCACTGTCCATGTTACCAGCAAAGATGTTGAACAGCACTGGTCCCAGTGCTGATGCCTGAGGAACACCACTTGTCACTGCTCGCCACTTGGATGTCAAGCTGTTGACCACAACTCTTTGAGTGCGACTGTCCAGCCAGTTCCTTATCCACTGAGTTGTCCATCTGTCGAATCCATGTCTCTCCAATTGGGAGGCCAGGATATCATGCGGGAGAGTGTAAAACGCTTTGCACAAGTCCAGGTAGATTATATCAGTTGCTCTTCCCTTGTCCACTACCACTGTAACCCCCTCATAGAAGGCCACCAAATTTGTCAGGCATGGCTTGCCCTTCGTGAAGCCATGTTGGCTGTCACTAATCACCTGCTTATTTTCCATGTGCCTTAGGAGAGTTTCCAGGAGGATCTGCTCCATGAGCTTGCCAGGCACAGAGGTGAGACTGACTGGCCTGTAGCTTCCTGGGTCTTCCTTTTTTCCCTTTTTGAAAATAGGTGTTATGTTTCCCTTTTTTCAGTCAGCAGGATCCTCACTGGACTGCCACAACCTCTCAAATATGATGGCTAATGGCTTAGCAACTTCGTCTGCCAGTTCCCTTAGGACTCACAGATATATCTCATCAGGTCCCATGGACTTGTGCACCTTCAGGTTCCTCAGGTGGTCTCGTACTTGATCTTCACTTACAGTAGGTGGTTCTTCATTTTCCCAGTCCTTGGCTTTGCCTTCTGCATCGTGGGTAGTGTGGCTGCAGTCTTGGCCAGTGAAGACTGAGGCAAGTCGTTGAGTACTTCAGCTTTGTCTCTGTCCTGGGTGACCAGGTCTTCCATTTCCTTCCAGAGAGGGCCCACATCTTGCCTAGTCTTTCTTTTCTCGCTGACATACTTATAGAAGGATTTTTTGTTTATCTTGATGTTCCTGGACAGATTTAATTCAACCTGGTCTTTAGCTTGCCTAACCAGATCCCTGGTTGCTCGAACAATTTCTCTGTGTTCCTCCCAGGGTACCCGTCCCTGTTTCCACCCCCTATAGGCCTCCTTTTTATTTCTGAGCATGTCCAGGAGCTACTTGTTCATCCATGCAGGCCTCCTGGCTTTTCTGCCTGCCTGCTTCTTTGTTGAGATGCATCACTCCTGAACTTGGAGGAGGTGGTCCTTGAATATTAACCAGCTTTCTTGGGCCGTTCTTCCCTCCCGCACTTCATTACATGACACCATAACAAGCAGATTCTTCAAGAGGCCAAAGTCAGCTCTCCTAAAGTCCAGGGTGGTCAGCTTGCTGCACACCCTCCTTGCTGCCTTAGGGACCTTGAACTCCACCATTTCATGGTCACTGCAGCCCAGGCTACCCTTGAGCTTAAACTGCCTACCAGCCCCTCCTTGTTGTTAAGGACAAAGTCCAGCATAGCTTCTCTCCTCGTTGGCTCCTCTACCACTTGGAGAAGGAAGTTGTCGTCAATACAATCCAAGAACCTCCTGGATTGCCTATGCCCTGCTCTGTTATCCTTCCAGCAGATGTCGGGGTAGTTGAATTTGCCCATGAGGACCAGGGCCTGCGAGCATGATGCCACCCCTGTGTGTCTATAGAGGGCTTCATCCACTTGGTCTTCCTGGTCAGGTAGCCTGTAGCAGAGCCCCACTATAATGTCTGCTGTTCCTGGTTTCCTTTTAATCCTGACCCATAAACTCTCAGTCAGCTCTTCATCCATCCCCAGGCCGAGCTCCATGCACTCCAGCTGGTCATTGACATATAGGGCAACACTGCCTCCTCGTTTCCCCTGCCTGTCTTTCCTGAAGAGCCTGTAACTTTCCATGCCAACACTCCAGTCACAGGAGCCATCCCACCACGCTTCCGTTATGCCAGTGAGATTGTGGCCTTGGAGGCATGCACATGTCTCTAGCTCCTGCTCCTTGTTCCCCATGCTATGTGCATTTGCACACAGGCTTTTCAGCTGGGTCCTTCTTGAGGCTAACTTGGCTGGAGTGGTTGCAATTCCTTTGCGGTGTATTAACAGTGCCTCCCCATTGGCTTCTATTACGCCAGGAGCTCCTGGCTCGTCTGTGTAAGACTAAGTGTGCTGCAGTGTAGCCAGCACATCTCGGAGCAAATGACTGCAGGCCCTGGCCAGCACACTGTTCCTCTGTTCTTGGTGTGTCATCCCTTGGCTTGTCACAGGCGAGCCTGATAATACCCCCTTCCCCGTCGAGTCTAGTCTAAAGCCCTGTCAATGAACCCTGCTAACTCTTGGGCAAAGACTCTTCTACCCCTTTAAGTGATGCCAGCTGGCCTGGTGTTGTATAGGCCATTCCATTGTCAAAAACCCCAAAATTGTGGTGGTGACACTGGCCACAGAGCCACGTATTAACTAGACTGAGCTCGTCTGTTTCTTTCAATGTCATTGCCCTCAACTGGAAGTAGGGAAGAAGAAATAACCTGTGCTCCAGATTCCCTTACTAGCTATTCTAAGGCCCTGGTACCTCTTTTAATCATCCTCACACTCCGATTTGCACTTCCATCGCCCCCCACATGGAACAGAAGCAGTGGGTAGTAATCCAAGGGCCGCACCAGGCCAGGGAGTTTCTTCGTCGTGTCCCTAACCCGAGCCCCAGGGAGGCAGCAGACTTCCCTAAGACTGGGGTCTGCCCTACACGTTGGACCCTCTGCCCCCCTCAGAGCCAAGTCACCCACAATTATAATTCTCGTTTTCTTCCTCGTAGAGGTGGTCATAATATGGTGAGTAGGCCTTTCTGGTCTCAGCAACTCTGCTGCTGTATTTGGACCATCAGCCTTAGTGTCCTTTGGCTGGTCTGCCATGCCCAGGGCCTCATACCTGTTGTACAGAGGCACCTAGGGAGGAGAGGTGGGCAAGGAGGAGGTTCGCTTGCCGCCCCTAGCACAGACTTGCCTCCATTCACTGCTCTCTGGTAGGCCACTGCCGTCAGTCCCTTCAGCCCTGCAGGGCCAAGAGATGAGATCCCTTTGAGCTTGTTTTTTTTCTGGTGACTCGCCCGGTCTCTCTTTCAGGAAGCTCAAAGCATGGGTCCACCAGTTGTTTTCTTTCTCACACTCCCTGGTACTCCTTAGCCTTTCAGCTTCATCTCTGAGCTCTGCCACCAGGCTGAGCAGATCATCTACGTGCTCACACCTCACACACCTGGTTTCGCCACTGCCACTTGCTAGCCGTGCAAGGCTGTGGCACTCCCTGCAGCCTGCGACCTCGTATCATATGTTGGTATTATATAGGACAGCAAAATGATAATCCTGATGCCTCTCCCAAGTTAATAAACAGCATTATGGGGAATACATAGCACATATAAGAATTTACAGAACACAGCCACGCAAACAAACGAAGCAACATTGTCACCAGTGACTATCTAACTAATGAGAAATGCCTATAACAAATTTGTGTCAACAAGCTCTGGTCGGATCTGTCGTTATCTCAACCCTTTGGGCCTCACATTGGGCGCCAAAAAGGACTGGCGTGGTTTGGCCTCAGCCGGCAACAAAGAACCACGCGGCCGCTCGCTCAACCCACGGCTGTGGGGGAGATTCGGCAGGAAAAGGGAAAACTCATGTGTTGAGATAAAGGTAGTTTAACAGCACAGCAGAGGAAAGAGAAAAACAACAACAATTAACACCGACAGAGGAATGTACAAATGCAATTATGGTACCACCACTCACCCACCGGAGCTGGGAAGCCACAGCCTGCTCCTAGCCAGCAGGGACTCCCTGCCCCCTCTGCTGGGCCAACTTCCCCCTGTAGCCCTGGCATGGCTCACATGGTATGGAATACCTGTGTCCCCTGCTGGATACTTGGGGACATTAACCCTGTCTGTGCTGGAACCAGGACACCAGTGCCGAGTACAGGGGGCCGATCACTTCTCTAGTCCTGCTGGCCACACTATTTCTGATACAACCCAGGAGACTGTTAGCCTTCTTGGCCACCTGGGCACACTGCTGGCTCATATTCAGCTGGCTGTCAGCCAACACCCCCAGGTCCTTTTCTGCCGGGCAGCTTCCCAGCCACTCTTCCCCAAGCCTGTAGCGCTGCCATGGGGTTGTTGTGACCCAAGTGCAGGACCCGGCACTTGGCCTTGTTGATCCTCATACCATTGGCCTTGGCCCACCAATCCAGCCTGTCCAGATCCCTCTGTAGAGCTGTCCTACACTCAAGCAGATCCACACTCCTGCCCAGCTTAGTGTCGTCTGCAAACTCACTGAGGGTGCACTCGATCCCCTCGTTGAGATCATTGATAAAGATACTAAAGAGAACCAGCCCCAATACTGAGCCCTGGGGAACACCACTTGTGACCAGACGCCAACTGGATTTAACTCCATTCACAGTATCACAGTATCGTCAGGGTTGGAAGGGACCTCTGGAGATCATCTAAGTCCAACCCCCCTGCCACAGCAGGGACACCTACAGCAGTTGCACAGGGCGGCGTCCAGGCGGGTTTGGAATGTCTCCAGTGTGGGAGACTCCACAGCCTCTCTGGGCAGCCTGTGCCAGTGCTCTGCCACCCTCAGAGTAAAGAAGTTCCTCCTCATGTTAAGATGGAACTTCCTGTGCTCCAGTTTGTGCCCGTTACCTCTAGTCCTATCACTGGGCACAACTGAAAAAAGGCTATTCTCATCTACCTGGCACCCTCCCCTTAAGTATTTATAAGTATTGATAAGATCCCCCCTGAGTCTTCTTTTTTCTAGACTAAAAAGCCCCAAGTCCCTGAGCCTTTCCTCATAAGAAAGATGCTCCAGTCCCCTAAGCATCTTTGTAGCTCTTTGCTGGACCCTCTCCAGCAGTTCCCTGTCCTTCTTGAACCGGGGAGCCCAGAACGGGACACAGTACTCCAGATGCGGCCTCACCAGGGCAGAGTAGAGGGGGAGGATGACCTCCCTCGACCTGCTGGCCACACTCTTCTTGATACACCCCAGGATGCCATTGGCCTTCTTGGCCACCAGGGCACATTGCTGGCTCATGGGCATCCTGTTGTCCACCAGGACTCTCAGGTCCCTTTGCACAGAGCTGCTCTCCAGGAGGTCAGCCCCCAACCTGTACTGATGCATGGGGTTATTCCTCCCCAGATACAGTACCCTACACTTGCCTTTATTGAACCTCATCAGGTTTTTCTCTGCCCAACTCTCCAGCCTGTCCAGGTCACGCTGTATGGCAGCACAGCCTTCCGGCGTGTCAGCCACCCCTCCCAGTTTTGTGTCATCAGCACACTTGCTGATGGTACACTCTATCCCTTCATCCAGGTCACTGATGAATATATTGAACAGGACTGGACCCAGTACTGACCCCTGAGGGACACCACTAGTTACTGACCTCCAACTGGACTCTGCACCACTAACCACAACCCTCTGAGCTCTATCTGTCAGCCACTGTTCAATCCACCCCACTGTCCATTCATCCAACCCACACTTCCTAAGCTTGTCTGTGAGGATGATGTGGGAGACGGTGTCGAAGGCCTTGCTGAAGTCAAGGTAGACAACATCCACTGCCCTCCCTTCATCCACCCATCGAGTCATGCCATCATAGAAGGCTATCAGATTAGTCAGACATGACTTCCCCTTGGTGAATCCATGTTGACTACTTCTGAGAACCTTCTTTTCCTCCAGATGCTTGGAGATGATGCCCAGAATGAGCTGTTCCATCATCTTTCCAGGGATGGAGGAGAGGCTGACCGGCCTGTAGTTTCCCGGGTCATCCTTCTTGCCCTTTTTAAAGACTGGAGTGACATTGGCTTTCCTCCAGTCCTCAGGCACCTCTCCTGTTCTCCAGGACCTTTCAAAGATGATGGAGAGTGGCCCAGCAATGACCTCTGATAGCTCCCTCACCACTCGCGGGTGCATCCCATCAGGCCCCATGGACTTGTGGGTGTCCAGTTTACTTAATTGTTCTCTAACTTGTTCCTCTTCAACCAAGGGAAAGTTTTGCTTCCTCCAGACGTTCTCTGTTACCCGCAAAGTCTGGGACTCCCGAGAGCTGGCCCGAGCAGTGAAGACAGAAGCAAAGAAGGCATTCAGCAACTCTGCCTTCTCTGCATCATCCGTCACCACAGCACCCATCTCGTTCAAGAGCGGGCCCACATTTTCCCTGGTTTTCCTTTTGCCTCCTATATACTTAAAGAAACCCTTCCTATTGCTCTTTACATCCCTTGCCAGGTTCAATTCCAAGGCTGCCTTGGCTTTTCTCGTTTCATCCCTGCATACCCTGACAGCATTCTTGTACTCATCCCAAGTCGTCAGCCCCCTTTTCCACATCCTGTAAACCCCCTTCTTCCACCTGAGCTTTTTCTGAAGATCCCTGCTCAGCCATGCAGGTCTCCTTCCCCTGCCCGATTTCTTGCTCTTCGGGATGCACTGATCCTGAGCTTGGAGGAGGTGGTCCTTGAACACCAGCCAGCTCTCTTGAGCCCCCTTACCCTCTAGAGCCCTCTCCCATTTGATTTCTCCCATCAATTTCTTGAAGAGCTCAAAGTTAGCCCTCCTGAAGTCCAACATTTCAACCCTACTTGTCATTTCCTTCATACTGCACTTAATGCTGAACTCTGTCTTCTCATGATCACTGCAGCCAAGTCTGACCCCGACCTTAACATCCTCCACCAGTCCCTCTTTGTCAATACTAGGTCCAGTAGTACACCTCTTCTTGTGGGCTCTTCCACCACCTGAGTTAAGAAGTTATCGTCAATGCACTGGAGGAACCTCCTGGACTCTGCATTCCTAGCTGTGTAGCCTTCCCAACAAATATCAGGGAAGTTCACAGGATTCACCACAAGTCTTTGCACCCAGCCATCCAGCCAGTTTTTTATCCAGCGAAGCCTACGCCCATCCACGCCATGAGCAGCCAGGTTCTCCAGCAGAACACTGTGGGAAATGATGTCACCCACAGTAGACTGTGTAGAATTTATCTTCTGGCGGGGCCTTGATACCACTGAAATAATTAACTTAGGTGCATGGTGAGGAAATATTTAATGTTGACAGTACCAGCACATACAGGAGAAACAGGTCGATTCATAGTTCTTGTAAGTCATTTAGACTCTGTTCAGATGAAGAATTCACATGAGCAGTTCTTGAGTTGAATGTAAAAGCCTCCTACTTCAACGAGACTTTTCTACCATGCTTTGAATTATAAAAGATGTCATTTATTGATATAAATGACTGTGTCCCCCTATTTCTCAGACTTGTGATACACTCTTTGATGCCACTCCTTATATTGCTGTTCTGAACAATCCTGCAATGGTAAAAGGAACAAACCATAAATTGAGAAGCAGACTCCAAATTTCTTAATCAGCAAGTGTGCATACCCAAATTTCAACAGCTCAACTGAAAGAGACTTGATAAATCTATTGCAGAATAGGCATCTGATATTTAATGGCTTACTGCCATTGTATATTAATGTTTGCATAACGAATCCAGAACTTAGTCTGTGTTTGACTAGGATGCAAGTTGTTCCAGTGCCTTTTGAGGAGCACAGTGATAAAATAGTTGTGTTTTCAGGTATCAGAAAGGGAGCGTCTAAATAAACAGTCATCCTCTTCTTTTTTCAAGAGATTGTGTTCTGTGACAGAGCTTTAGACAAAATCAAGATTGTTTGCCTGGGAATACGAATATCAGAAAGACATGATGGTCATGTGGGAGCAATCCCTGAAGGTTTTTGTGCCATTGCTCATTTTTGATCCTTTCCTAATTCTCTGTTATCTTGCAAGTGCCTTTAGTCAGCTTCATTTAATCAAAATGTTCTGTGGAAGGTGAGGTAAGACAAAACACTGCTGATATTACTGCTTCTATTGGACTCTATTAGTTGTGGTATGTAGACCTCTTAGATCATTGCTTCATAATCTTAACATCACTATGGGCATGAATTCCTGTACCTAGCCTGTGTATAGATGTTCTATGGATAGAACTGATAGACAAAAGTTGTTTGAAATGTTCAAAATGAAAAGACTTTGCCATATGGGTCTTCCATTCAAATTTAGTTTATTTACAAGCTGCAGCTCAACTATGCTAAGGTTCAGTACTTCCGAAACAAGGGGTTTGCCCAGTTAGTTTGGTTAAAGTTTATTTACGCAAATATAATTGCTGTAATCCATAATTTCAAAATAGCTTGTGGGTTGGTTTTGGTTGGGGGCAGGGGGGAGTTTCCCCAGGTTAGACTTCAGAAGCTAATAGATTCGTATGCTTTTTCTTCATCTCTGGAGAAACGATCCTAGCAGTATGCACTTCAGTGGTGTCCTTTTGACGTCCCTGCAGGTTTGTGGAGTAAGGTTTACATGCTTAGAAATGGCTGTTCATTGCCAGCTCCAGATTGGCTGCTAAGTTCTTTTTTAACAGAACTGCATTTTTTTAAGTTACTTCATACCTTCTGGTGCTTTCAGAAGTCAGCTGCCCCCTAATCTTCAAGGATGGGATCTACAGGTACATACATTTAAAGAAAAAGCCTACAGAAATTGTAATTCGAGACGCTACTGCAACTTGAACCAGGATTCTAGATTTGCAACTTTTAAACGCTTAGCGGTGCACATATGCTGCCACTGTGTTTAAGCAAGTGTTAGATTTGTCTGTACCAAGGTTCTTTAAGAATTGCAATTTCATTCCAGCAGTATTCTGTATTTTATTGCATGTGCATTTTAACACCTAAGAGATACGAACCTTCTTCTGATCATTATTTTTAAGTTTTGTGCTATCCAGTTAGTATGTATGATGCTATTCTGTAATCTTAAGGTAATCCCTCTTTGACAATACTAGTTAAGTATTTCCTTCTATTTTTTTTGCTGTAGAAGAAAGACTACAGCACGTTCTCAACAAGTGTGTGAGCTGTCATTAAGCTTATTCCTTGCTTCACACGGGAGAACGGAAAGAAGCATAGTTTGTGCCAAACGTGAAAGCTAACGATGTGCCAAGATGTAAGAGAAACAAGAAGGGGGAGGAAAGATAAGATGTTATTTAAAACAATGTTCTTGGGCTGGTTTTGTAAAAGAGTTACAGGACAAAAAGAAATAAGTAGGAGATTTGTGGTATAGGTAATGTGCCAATGCTTTTTTAACCTTTTTCCGGATCATTTCAATTCAGAAACTTGGGAGAAGTTTTCTCTAGCTGTGCCTCTCATAACATCTTCCTCTGTGTTCTTGCACACTGTGATGGTCTGTACATTGCAAAATAAGGGCTATGAGAAGAATGTGATTCTCTGCTTATTTCATCTTAATTCCATGATTGATTGAAAAATTAGGAAGCATACCTAGTGCAGATTAGATCAGTCTCTTTCACAATTTGTCTTTCTTTTAGGTAAAAATCATCTTCAGAACTTCAAGTGCCATCTCTTTTATATACAGTTAAATGTGATTGTTATATTAGTGTTTCATTCTAGGACGTTTGGGAAGTGGATTCAAATTTTACCTAAGCTCCAGTTTATTTCAGTTTCAGGCTTGCAGAAGGTAACAAGTGTAAGCAAGGAATTTGAGCCCATCAGATTTAAAGTCTTAGAGCAGAGGGTCTTCTGTGTTGTCATTCTGCATCTAGTATACTGACTGAAATGAAGCTGTGTTCTTTTTTTGAATAGTCTCCTTGCGAAGTAAAGTAGGAAAAAGCTTCTGATATTTATTCACTGTTTTTGTGGGACATGTTAGTCTTAGAGGTATGTATTTTGTTTCTCCTCGAGTAGAGAAATGTAAGGATAACAGTAATATAGCTTCTGTTTCAAAGACTAGCAGAGTATGTGTAACTTCTTGACTCTAGTTGGTCAGATACCTGCACATATCTATTTTTTGCAGTATTGGCTAACATTCCCAGAACTGTACGCTCAAGCCAATGTCTTTTAGAAATCTGAAACATGAATTTGGGGTGGTAACTTACAACATATGGAGGAGAGTAGAATCTAAAGCACTGAGAGTAAACGTCAAACTGATTACTTTCTTCAGATTCATCTTGGCAGGATTCATTTGAAAAACAACTTTGCAGTACTAGGTTGACTGGTGTTTACTATCTGAATAAATGACAAAAAGCTTGTTTTCTCTTACTTATACATAGAGATGCAGTAGTGTTGATACTAGGATATCAGAGTGGAATCCGCCTAACAGTTGTCTAGTAGGGAATGTGCAACAGCTAGGACAAGCAAGGGAACTCGAATGAATGACCTTGAAGGACTATGCAGGTGGGTGAGTGAATTCCAGACATCAACAATTAATTCATCCTGTGCTGGGTTGTACACTCCTAGATTCTTCATGACTCTGGATTCAGACTTCTGTGTCACCCAGTTTCTCTTTTTATAGTATAACCCTATCAATGAGAGCGGGCTATATGTGCAGGATGCCAAAGATCTTTTTGGCATATGCCATGTTTGGGATTTATATTTTGTACAATTGTTTAATCTGTTATTCTGTAAAAGAAAAGAGAGACTTAAGATGTTTAATCTGAAATTGTGCATGAATAAATTATTTACAAGTCAGTGCTTAGTCTTCTTTGAAGTGATTATATTCTTTTTCACTCCAGCTGAAGTGGCAGTTGTGACTATTTCATAGACATGCCCAGAACTGTGGAGCAGCTATGTGGAATTCTTTACGTATTTTGGTGTAGCCCCTCTGGTCATAGCTTCAAGGTCAGGTGATAGTCAGTTTACTAAGGTACTTAACCCGTATGTATTTCAGAATTCCACATCCTGTGTTTGTTACTGTTCCTTTGTAAGTATGACAATCTAATGTACAATAGAGATTCTGCTAACAGTGTCATCAGTGTGAGCCAAGAAAGAGGGTACCAGCAGCAAGTTACTGCCTTCCAACATACTCCTTGCTTTGTTTCACCCTGGGAAACAGATTGGGATTATGTTTCGAGATTTATTCTTTTTTTCTTAGCCAGTGAATTTGACACAAGCATCCATCAAGAACTGGGAAGCATTTGCAGACAAGGATGTGTTTGGAAGTGGATTGCCACAGGAATGAGTTCAGTTTACTTCTAAAGTCCACTTGAGAAAGGTCATAGTGAGGAAAGTTGAATTGCTATGGTA
Source organism: Pluvialis apricaria (assembly GCA_017639485.1). Lineage (NCBI taxonomy): Eukaryota > Metazoa > Chordata > Aves > Charadriiformes > Charadriidae > Pluvialis > Pluvialis apricaria. The sequence goes on along the minus strand of CM030044.1, from coordinate 25,958,011 downwards.
TGCAAATAGATACCCACCATTGTCTACCATGTGCTAATGCACTGAGCGTGTTGGTCTTAAATTTAGTAGTGAAAGGAAAGGAAGCAGAGAGCTTTTAAGCACTTTATAGCTTCACTTTAATAATGTTCTGGGATGTTGGACGAGGGATGCTTGGATGTGTCTGCAGGTGCAACTAGAAAGAGGGGATGCTTGTGTAAGTTGTACTAGGTTATATGTTCTGTTAACATGGATTGGCATTCTGCAAGATTCTTCCTTTAAAATTAGTAAGTTAATAAGATTATCTCTTTTTTTGAGTGCCAGTCTGTGTTGTTTAGGATTATACAATGCATTCAAATCCAGATAAAGGATTACCTCAGATTAAATCTGTCCAAACCTACACATCCATAAAACACTTTAAGAAAGTCTCAAAAAAAAAAGAAGTAAAATTTGTTTTAATAGAATATTACACAGTAGGGTTTTGCCAGCATTGAAGTTGTTTGCCAAATCCAATGGAGATGACACTGTTTAATCGAGGTTGCTATCCAAACTGATAGAAATAACCTTTTTTTTTCCCTAAAAAAGTGAAGATCAGCTTTTATTTAGGTTGTTTTTAGTTTATGTTACTTCTGGCTTTGTCATACATATTTATGCTAATTTGAGGTTAATTTATAGAAGCAAGGGGAAAATGTGTGATGTTACATATGGGGAAATTAAAGTGGTCCTAGATTTTGCAACAGAAGAAATTACTAAAATTGTGCTTTTTGCCCAAATTCATAGCATGTAACTTACAGACTCTGCTTCTCTTTGTCTTTTCCATTACTTTCTTGGGCACATTTCTCATTCAGGATCATGGGCAACTACTAAATATAGCCTGAGAAATCATCAAGAATAGGGAAATTGCAGATAATACTACTGATGTAAGAGTTTGGGGGAGCGGAGTGCAAAGGTGCATTTGGTGGGACTGTATGAGTCTGGCTGAGTTTAGTATGTTTGGGTTTGGATGGTCTGGCATTGAGCCTGTGTGTCAATACTGTGTGGGTAATCATCTGAGGTGTGATTGTATATTTATTGCATGCCCTATTACCATTAAAGCAAAAGCAAATAAAGCTTATCCCATCTTTGATCAAAGTGTTGTCCTGTTTTCAGTAACAATTCAATAGGAAATGTACTTCTTCGTATGTACTATATCAGTCAAATAAAGTTTTTAAAGGAAGTTTTAAGCATAATCAGTGCATAGTGAAGATACAGTTATGTTAATACTTTTTGATCAGTAAAATGGATAGTTTCGACTCTAAGCAAACTGGACACGATTAAAAAATATGCAGCTGATCATATGCCTGTTGCTACAATGTAGTGCTGTGCTTAAGTGTCTGGCCATCCTGGATGTTCTTGCTCCCTTCTTTTTGAACCTTAATTATAACTATTCAGGATTTCTATTAGAAGTAATAGACAGTGAAAGCATTGTAGAACTGCATTCCTTATGTTCAAATTTCTAGAATATCCTTCCCACAGAAAAGTCTTCCACTAATGTTTTTCCCTAATGTTTAGTGCATTTTATTCCACACACTTTCCTAGATTGTATTTTTGCTGCAGTTGCTAAAGGTTACTTAGTTTAGCACAACCCTTCTGAGAATATTTTTGCTAAATTTAATAAGCTATTTGCTATAAATCAGTCAATATGACTCCGCTTTAGATCTTATTTTAAGACCAGCATCTTACATGAAACTTAATTGCATATTTTTCTCCCTTTCAGCAAGCTACATTGAGCGACCTCAGCTGATTCGAGCAAAAGTGCCAATAGTGAAGTTCAGGGATAAAGTCAGGCAAGTATTCTGTTCAACATCATTTTTTAGACTCTGACACAGGAAAGCGCTCTATATATGTACTGTCCATATGAGTAGTCCTACTGAAGTCATACTTTTGTTTATTTGTATTGTACTATAGTTGTATTGCAGATTTGTACAGCTAGCATGCAGTGGCAGTCAGCTTACTTCCTTGATGGCCTGAAACACCTCTTGTGATGCTGTTTAGTTTCTGTGATGTGAATCAGTACATCATGTATTTCTATGGGCTATTTGCACATAGTGGACTCCAGTTGACAAATGGTTTATGACAGAAAAACAACAGTGGGAAGAAAACTGTTGTGAAGGATAGTTTTGCTTGCTGCGCAAACTTAACTGTTGAGCTACTTAATGACTAATTCACAGTGTTTACACTATAAAAACAACATTAAAACAAACTTGAGTTTCTTGTGATTATGTTGTTTTCTTGATTAAAAGATGTTTGTTAATTTTAGAAGAGTATATTCTGCTGTCTTCTAGGGAGGTATTCTTTGTTTAACAAAGTAGTATTACATGTTCTATTCAGTGCTAGGTACGAATCTTATGACTTTTTTTTAGAAGGGGCAAGTGGATGTGTTGTATGTTATTGTATTCATTGTATCTTCATTTTGAAGACATGAAAATGAATAATCAAGAAGCATGTACTAGGACAGAGAACAAAGTATTTCTTATTGTGTGTGATAAAAGTGTCTGATTGAGGAAAAAACTGCGCAAAGCACTCAAATTGGTTAGGAGTCTGAGTAATGTTCAAATCTTCCTATATTTATTGCCTTGGATTTTGTAAGACTTCTGTGTATCACCTTCATGTAATAACATAGGTTGACTATTCTTTGTAAATAGTACTTTAAACAACTGTCTTGTATCTAACTATCTTATCCTTCCTATATACTTCTAAAATTTTGCAACCTTATCTCTGTCTTTTAAAAACAAACAAGCCTGCTTCTCTGGCCTCTCTTTATAAAAGCATATCACAATGTGCTTTTGTCACAATATACTTTTATCCCTGCTGTGGTGAAACTGGATCTGTTATGTTTTCCATTTGAACTAATAAATATCATCCATTTAAGCTTTTCTTGCATCTGAGAGTATATAACACTTTTTAGGGTTTTTGCTTTATCCTTTTTTCTTTACTTACACCTAATCCCATATTTACTTCTGTATACTTGCCTACCTTTTAAAAATTGGAATCATTTTTATCTGTTGACTTTCTCCTCTAACAGTACAGAAGGTTGTTTCTCCCATGCTTTCTGAAAATATTAAACTTGTCAAGCCAAAATTTGTGTTAAATGGCTTAGCTACATAAAACAGTGCTAGTCTTTTCATAGATACACTAAATGGTAAATTCCTGGTACAAGTATTGAATAAATCATGGAGATACAGCAAGAATATGTTTTTCCAATTTAAAATCAGAAAGTAAACTCTAAAAAGAAACCTTAAATTTGGAAGTGATTATGTCAGAAGATTGAAGTCTTTTTGTAGGCATTTATAGTCCATACTACAGTCACTTGCCAAAAAAAAAAAAAAGTAGCACTCATGATATTCATGTACCTTAAAGACAGGATTTAAAGAATTCTTTATTTCCTACTAAATCAAAGTATAATCTTCTTAGACTAGAAGCTGCCCATTATATTTTTCAGAGCAAAAACCAGTACTGTTCACCATCTGGTTTCCTGTGCTGTTTTTTTGGAAGAGGGGAGAGGGGGAGAATGACATGAATTTGGGTTGGGGTTTTGTTTGTTTTTTATTTTTTTTCTCTCCAGTTATTTTTCTCTTATGTAACCTGTCGCTTCCACCCATGTTTTGTCTTTTTATTTAATCATCTGTCTCTTTCCAGTCTCTTACTGGCCTCTATCTTTTGTAAGCTCGTACATACATGTACATGCACACTCATTCATTTTTTCACAGAGGTCTTGAAAAATGAATTGGATATTCTGTACACAAGGCAGTAAGCTTGTTTCAGCCAAACCCAGAAACTAAACATGACAAGTTTCCAGTGAAAGCCAGTTTTCTTGATGCCTGGCGGCTGGGAGAAGATGGTAGATTCAATGGGTGGTATAGAACAGAATCATAGAATAGTTTGGGTTGGAAAGCACCTTTAAAGGTCATCTAGTCCAGCCCTTCTGCGATGCGCAGGGACATCTTCAACTAGATCAGGTTGCTCAGAGCCCTGTCCAACCTGACCTTGAATGTTTCCAGGGATAGAAACCTGCGGGTAACCTGGTCCAATGTTTCACCACGCTCATCGTAAAAAATTTCTTCTTTTTATCTAGCCTGAGTCTTCCCTCTTTTAGTTGAAAGTCATTACCCCTTGTCCTATTGCTACAGGCCCTGCAACAAAGTTTGTCCCCATCTTTCCTGTAGGCCCCCTTTCAGTACTGAAAGGCCGCAATAACGTATCTTTGCATCTCAATGCTATTGTGTTGCCAATGGTCCATATATACCTGAAAACTGCCATTTCCCACTTACTTGATTTGGTGAACAAGAAAGCATTCAGTTTGTGTTTGTTCTCCTTTTTCATCTTAAAGGCGTATTTAGTGCTGTAAGGGAAGATCCATTGCACTTAAAGACTTTTTTTTTTTTTTTTAGTCTTTCCCCTTTCCCAGGAAGTAATTCCAATGCTGAGAGCCACCACTGAGCCAGCAGAGTGCTTACAGACAAGCCTTTGATTAATTAGCAAGATTTCTGTACTACAGAGGGTGCAAAAGCTTCCTCTTAAGCTACATTTGATGTGCAGTTGACTCTTTTCCTCTCCTTTAGTGCTTTTGGTACAACTTGAGTCCCAACAGTACAAAACCTTTTTCACTTGCCATAATTGCAACATCTATGAAATGTGCATATTAAAGTACAAAATAACTGCAATAGAACTTGCTTAATCAGCATTTTGTAAATAGTAATCTTGTCAGTTCAGGTTAATTGGAATCACACATGCAGCCTGGCATATTTCTTTATTATATTTGTGCGTACAACTAATATTCTTACTGGTGTTTATGCTTATTTTTACAACTGTCAAGCAGTATCTCAAGGTTGTTTATTTCCTGTACTATTATGTACTATGTTCTTAAAACATCTAAAATGTCATGCTTGATATTAATTCAGGTTTAAAATTATGTAATATTTTTGATGCAGAGAGTGTTTTAATGTAGTTAATGATGTCAGAAACCTTTTGTAGGCACCAGATTGATGTGTTTTATCCAGTTTAATAAATTTCAGGTCCACATTCCCCTTGCAATAATTCAAGAAAATCCAAAGGAATATTCAGGGAAACAAATGCTGTGTGAATGAGGCTTAGATATATAAAATGGAAATAGCTGGACACTGCAGATAGCTACTTCTTTGTCAATAATAGGCTCTTCTTGTTGCGAGTTACAGTGTTGCTATAGCTTATTAACTATGAATTTAATATAATTTCTTGAGTAGCGTGAGTAGTTAAGCTGTATATGCAGTGCAAAATTCAAACTTTGGGGCGGGGTGTGTTATAAATAAAGCAGGTAGGGCTTGTTTGCCTTGTTCTTATTTGCTTTTAACAGCATGAAATGGTTAAAAACTGTTTTATGACAAAACATGCCACATTTGCTAATAAATAGGTTTCATTTCAAAGTGCTTGCTGATTCTCTCTGACCATCATTACAGAAAAGAGATTCTTACCTTTCAACCTCTTCCAGTTCTCCTTCTCAGTTCATTGGCATGATTTCCTAAACTGATACCCCAGAGAATCTTTCCTGGCATCAAAAGTTGTCCATGGTAAATCATGTAGTGCAGGTCTAGTTGGGAGAAAGATTTATTAAAAATCCAAACATATATGATATATTAAGTTATCTTAAGGTCTAAATTTGGATCTATATGTATTCTCTGTGTAAAACAACAATTACATTTTTATAACAATGGAATTCAAGTCTATAAGCAATTCAAGTACTATAAACAAAACCAGAGTAGAAATCACGGCATCAAAACTCTGAAGAAAGTTTCTAGAGTATTATCTTAAAGTTACATTTCTCTACCTCTGTCACTAAGTAGGTAATAAATATTCCGAAACTCAATACCATGATGCTTGATTCTTTTTCTTTTCTTCTCCCCGATAGCTGTGTGGAGTTTGACTTGAATGTAAACAATGTTGTAGGAATAAGAAATACATTCCTTCTGAGAACCTATGCATACAGTAAGTTTTTAATGTATTTTCTTATTTGTATAAAATTTGGGGTTTATTGTATTTTGGTATTGATAGACTATTAAAATTCAGTTCAATGTATTAGGTTACTATATATAATTACCTAATGAGCTGCATTAGATACCCTTAAGATAACTTCTTGTTCCTCACTCTAAATATGTGGAGAAAACTGATATATTGGCTAGGTATGTGTTTAATTGAGTATTACTATATTCAGAAGATAACAAAGATTCTTCATAGTAAGGTCCACATATCTGCTACAAGGGCTGCTTCAGTACTCTGCAGATAATGAGATCATTATACTAATGATATCTAGTGGTATAATCTCCAGTTTCTTTTATTTCATACAGCCACTGATAGGTATTTGTCGCTGATAGCTGGCTGTGTCTGTATGCTGTTACAGAGTCTTTCCTTGGAAGATCCAAAATACTGCTTCAGTTTTTGTACTAACCCCAAAACAGAACTGGTTTGTGTCTTCTCAGGACTTTGCATTTTACGGAGAGATTGTAAAGCAGACTTTGGAGGGGAAGTAATAAGAACAGCACTCTTAGTGCTAAACTAAGGTTTTCTTACTTAGCATCACAATGTCATTTGGCAGATAAATACATAGGGAGTGGACCTCAGGCTAATTCTAGGACATTTGTGGTTCTTCCTTTACCACCTTCTTCAGTTCTTGCATACAGGAATTCCTTTCTGTTTAGGGTAGGAAGTTATTAGTGGAAGTTACCTTTACTAGTTAATTTTTACTAATATTTTGGTCAGAGTAGCTTCAGTGTTCCGTATTCACGTTACTAGGAGAGTCTACGACTTGTCCTGGGCCAATTGGTCAACTCTAATTTCTTCATACATCCAGTAAGGCATATGCCTGGGAAAGGATTTCCTTCCGAGCTTAAAAAGGTTAGGGAAATAAGCTCTGTCTTTCATGGCTACAGGTGAGGGGTCACTTGACCAGGTCTAACTTCTGCCACAGATTTCCCTTGTTCCTCTCAGCAAATCACTGTAGGGCAGACAAGAGTCCAGATGTGAACAGAGCGGTGGAAGGGTACCTAGTGTCCCACCTTTTCTTCCGTTCTGCCTGGGTGCCCACTTTTTTAAGGCAAGCAAAATTAACTTTATGCCTCCTGATGAAGGATAAATATTTTTCATGAGGTTAAGAAGTGAGTTGGTAACTAAGGGAGACTTGTGGTTGAAAGGATTGTCTTGAATAGGCAAACTATATCAAGCATAGTCTGTCTTGTCTTCTTTGGACCAGAAGACTCTCAGGTACCATAAAGCAAACAAAAGTAAATAGAAACTTTTATCAGACAGTCTCTTTACATACTTTTAGAAGTCATATCAACCAGGGTGGATAGCATTAAAAGTACTAGCCTGCTCATGTAAATTAGTGGCTGAAGGGCTGCACCCTGCATGGGAGAAAGAAAGATCAAATTACCTCTTATGTAGAAGATGTATGGCTCTATTTGTTCCATTAGAACAAGTTAGATGCTCAAGCAAATGAGGGACTCATTATCTTTGTGAGCATGGTAAAATACCATAAATATTTCTGTGGATGCTCTTGTGTCATTTTTGAAATCAGCCCTTCTATGTTCGTGCATAGGTGCTGTAGAAAACGTGAAAGAGGATATGGCAAAGTGAAGCAGAATGTCCACAGAAAATGTGGGTAGATTAAGCAGAGCTAGAAAATGAAGTCTATACTGTTGTGTTCTCAGTTGTTTGCCTAAGGAGGCATGTCTGTAATTAAATCAGCAATTGATGGTAGGTATTTTTCCATTAGTGGAAGTTGGACCTTTGAGCAGATGACATTACTGTGCATTTTCTTGAGTGGGTAGCTTGCTGACTGATGAAAGAGTATCAGGAAAAGTTTACTGGCCATGTTGCACAGTAACTTTGTTACATACTTTGTTATCACAGGTGCTAGCAGACAAAAAAATCCTTATCTCAGAATAAGGTCAACTAAAAAGAGATCTTTTCTACTGTCACACACACACACACAAGAGTCCCGTTTGGAATTCGAGCCTATTTGCATTTTTCTGTCATGCAAAAATCCTGTTTCAGTTAATACATGTTCATATGATGTCTGTAAAGTAATTCTTCTGCATCTCACAGTTAGTGTACTAATAGTAATATTTTTTTCAGTTCAACCACTGGTGAATAATGTTGGGAATAAGGTGACTGGCGGTAACGAGTTTTGTTGTTTCTAAGAGGTCTTCCAGATCTAGGTCATTCCTGCTGAGAAAAAAAGTGATACTTGCAGGGGCATGTGTGGTGAACCACTGTGAACAGGTTGTGAGAAAATCACATGCTTGATAGCATTTTCAGAATAACAGAGAGCACCCCAACTGGTGCTTTTGTAGGGTGTCTGTTGTCCTGGATGAAGTGATTACCTATTGTTATATTCCTGTCCTGATGTCCAGAATACAAAACTTTGCACAATGTTGTCTGGTTAGAAAAGATAATCCAGAACATATAAGGCATTGTAAGGCTGTCATAAGGAACCTGACTGAGCTGACGATATGCTTGCACATATCTGCAAATAATAAATCAAGTATTCTGCAAGGTCACTAGGAGGTGGTCGTGAGTGACATCTCCCTACAACACATTACTACCTCAATTAGAAGGCTATCTGTATTCTCCAGAAATTCAGAATATTGTACCTGGAATATGACTGTATGTATGTCTTTCCTCATGAAAAGCATACCTCTTGATTTAATGAGTTACTGTCTCTAACATCTCATCTACATAAAAAGCTATTGAGGACAAGTCAAATTTAAAATTAATGTTTGTATGCAGGGGTTATTGCTTTCACCGATCCTGACGAAAACTTACGAATGAGCTCGGTGTCCTTTTCCCTGCCCTCAAAGTTTATGTAACTTAAATAAATAATAATTAAAAAAATCAGATGTGCTCTGTCCTGGCAGCCAGTTAATTCAGGGAAAATTAGTACAATGAACTGGAGAGAACTTGAATTGGAGTGTGACACTGCTACATTGACTGATGCATCCAGTTTTTATCTGCAAGTTAGCTGGCATACCCCTTGTAATGCATCTGTGGATCTTACTACTCAAGAGACTGTTTTCAAATGCAAATTTTTTTTTTATTTTTTTAAGATGGATAGTAGTTGTAGAATAATTAAGTACTTTCTATAAAATGCTTGCAAAAGGTAACCTTAGAATACAAGAGTATCATGTTGCTCAAGTAGGAACAAATGTTGATTGATTGCTCTCTAGTTAAATGTGCTTTTTTTTGAGATGTATTTATTTTACTTGCAGTTGAGAATCGAGTTCGTCCATTAGTACTTGTTGTTAAGAAGTGGGCGAGTTTTCATGAAATAAATGATGCCAGTCGTGGTACTTTAAGCAGCTATAGTCTTGTATTGATGGTTTTGCACTATTTACAGAGTAAGTATTTTTTTATGTGTTGAAACTGTCCCTTTTCAGTTCATATTTGTGTAGTTTTCCTCTTTAATAAAATGAAACGCCAGCAGGAGTCATCTTCCACACAGAAAAATCTGAAAATAAAGTGGGTTTACTCCATTTCCTTAGTGCTGCATTTTTCTTTAACAAGTGGACCTCGTCTCTGGAGGCTTTAAAGGGTAAAAATTACCAGCTTTAAAAAGGTGAAGATTAAAAAAAAGTAAATCGATGTACCTGCAGGACATTGTATAACTACAAAATAAACTCAAGCGCTAGTTAACAGAAATCTGCCTTTTAATAAAGGGAAAAGCCTAAACATAACAATTTCAGTGCATTTGGTGATTTTTGTTGTGTGTTCTGTTGGTTTTGTTTTTTGTTGTTTTGGTTTTTTTTTTTAATTTGGGAACCTCCAAGAAAATTCAAAGGGACAACAAATGCTGTGGGGTCTTCTTGCTGTCTTCTGGTGAGCGAAGGACTGAGCATGGGGGACACATATGCAAGGATGCACTACCGTGTGGTTAGATTTTTCCACTGATTACTGTCTTCTGTAAGGTGACAGATGTCAAAGACCATTAGAAGTTGGGATATTTGACTACCAGTGGCAGTATCTTTTCTGGTGACTTCAGTATATTGAAACATTGAACATCTGTAGGGAGCTGGAAAGCTTTACCTGAGAAACTAAGTATCCCTGTTGAGAATTCAAGAATCCCATGCAGCCCAAAAATGTTATAGAGGAATAGATTGAAATGAGCTTAACCTTCCCCTATTTCTGTCCTTCATTAAAGGAAATCCACGTTTGTGATTTTTGTAGTTTGCAATTCTTGCTTAAAACAGAAGGATTAAAATTTAAGAAATCGTTTAGCTCAGTATGAGTTTCTTGGTTCTTTATTGGGAGATAAGTGGCTTCAGAAAGGAAGGCAATGAACCCCTGAATTATACATTTTGTGGAGTAACATGCCTATAGAAGTATTTTCTTAATTCCTGTCCGTTCGTGTGTAGGCTGTGTATTTTGCTGCTTGTATTTTTTCTACACCATTGTTGTTTTTTTTTTTTTCTGTAACGTGCTGATTATTCTTGTTCATGTTATTTTAATCACAACTAGTTCTTAACATTTTATGATCCTATCTGTGGACAAATAGCGTAGGTTCTCATTCTAGACTTACCCCTTTGTCAGTTTTTGTAGGTTTTAATCTTTTTTTTTTTTTCAGTCGGGTAGAAACAATGTTTAGCTCTTCTGGCAGCTTGTTTGGCCTGGAAGGTGGTTGCTGTAGAGTGGGTAGCCAACTATTTATTATTTTCAAGATCACACTACACCCACTCTGTACTAGGGTGGAAACCTTTTTACGCTAGTTGACTCAAGCTAGTCGCTTTCTTTCAGCTGAACAGTATCTGTAATAAGGGACCTAGGAGGGTGTATTTGGGATCCAGTTGCCTGGATTACTTCTCAATTCTTTGACGCCAATAGCGTGTGCTTGTTGTTAATGTACCAATCATGAGGACAGTAGAACGTAAGCTAGTCTATCCAGTGAATATGTTTTTTTTTTTTCTCTGTGTCTACTGTGGTGGAATTCCATAGATTTCTTTGTTTCTGTGGAAAGAAAAGAAAATGTGGCCAAGTCTATCATCACAGCTCTGAAACCATACTGTAGGTGACTGAGTACTTCAATATAGAGCCTTAATACACAACAGGGGGAAAAAAAAATCAAACAAACAAAAAACATTGACTTAGTGGAGATGAAATGACAACAAACTTAAAAATGCCAAAGTGATTATTAGATACAAGATTGAAAATGTTGGGAACTACTGGATGTGAAGACTGCTATGCAAAGCTGAAGCACAAACACGAGAGGATAAAAAGTATGTTTACATGGTCTAGCAATTAGTGACCATCTTAACAGTGACTTGATAACCATTTGATAGTTAGTGTTACACTTTTAATGGAAACAGGCATTTTCACTTGGAAATTTATTCTCCAAATCTGTTTTCATTGTATCACAGTTACTCTGGAGACTTGTATTGGGTGCTGTGTGCAGTCATGGATGGCCAATTACTGAGCTGTGCATAAAACTAATGCACAAAAGGGAAGAGAGTAGGAGTTGCAAGGAAGTATAAATGTGTAGACTTGCCAGAATGTTAACAACCCTGAAAGCATGAGGACGTTTGCTGTGGTCATCCGTGGCAGCTGCCACAGCTGTCTAGGGAAGGGGAAAAAAAAAAGTTCAAATAATCCTTTTCATGCAAAACTATGATCAGTCAAGTTGCCTGGGAAGGATCAGCAGTCCACAGATGAAAGAGAAGCCTTTTACCTGTTCTTCATCAGCCTTTTCTGCTAAAAAAGGCTGATGTGTGGCTCTGGATCCAATGTGTATCTAGCATGAGCTGTTTAGAGTCTGATGTTTTATTCAAGCAGATTTTAACCTTTTCTTCTTCTTTTTTTTTTTTTTTTTTTCATTTCTGCTACATGCAGGTGATGCTACTGAAAGTAGCTTGTGTCCTGGTCATAGAATTTCTAATAGAGCTTTTGTTGATGTTCCTGGGAGGAAAAAAAAAAAAAATAAAAGCTTTCTTTTGCAGTAAATAGTGTCCCTGTCTTCACTAGGCAAACTTATTTCCTTTACCACTTAATCCATTTCCATATTCTTATATTCGTGTGGATGTCTTTTGACCTAAGGTTAGTGTGGCTTGAGTTTATTTTGTAGTTACATCAGTGTCTTGTACGTGAACTTTCCTGCAGGTAACAGGTCCAACTAGCTTGTACAGTAAGTAAAGGAAAACTCATGTGGCAAATGCCAGTGGTAAGTGGTAACTTTTCCCCTTAACTCCACATCCTCTTTCTAACAAACAGACCCAGATAAAGTATCTTGATTGCTTGTATTGCTTAGATTTTGTTGCCTTTTATTTCACTGTGGCAGAGAACTGGAAATTATCCAAGATGTTGCAGAAATAAGATGCTCTTGCATATTTCTAAACACCCACAAACAAAATAAAAGTATTATTAAAGCAGCTGTGTTCATATTCTTAGCAGTCCTGCTAGTTAATTTAGTATACTCTTTGAAGGCATCCCAAGCATGTTCTGCGAATTCTGCTGTTCTGATTCTAAGTCCCTATGGAAAATGAGTCTGTAACATCTCATCCCCTGTGAGACCTTGTCTGAAGGGTGAATTAAGTCCCAAGTCAAAAGTCCTGTGTGCTGAACTTGTCATCTCCCTAGTGAATGATCTAGACCAACTATTTAAAAAAAAAATGCTGAAGACGTGATGTTAAAACTTCAGTATTGAGGAGTGCTCCAACAGTTCTGTAGCTGCTATAAGACTTGTGTGGGCTGTGAATACTTTGGGATTTTTTTTCTGTCTATCTGTAGGACCACCTAACCTGGGAGATAAGTTTTTTCCCTGGTACTTGTATTGTGCAATAGATGGTCTCCCATTCGTGACTTTCATAAAAGTTACAATTGTTTAGTTCATTTTGTGTTTGTTAGTATTGTTAATGTCTGCATAATCTTTATAACCCATTTGCCGTTTAGGAGACCAGCTAACAGCATTAGACTGTATTTATGTATTTTATGGGGATTTTGCTAGCAATGCCTACTAAGTGTGTTGGGCAAAAATGATAAAAATCTTTAGGTTACTTTTGGAGACTCAGTATGTAATGCTTTGCAGCCAACAAATGTGTACTTTTGTAGTAACTGGAGACTTCCTATGCTGTGGTAGAATCATGCTGTATTACATGTAGTTAAAAAAAAAGAGTGATTTTTTCCTTTAGGGAATCTAGATGAGTTTCTTATAGTCATGAATTAACATGAATTTTAAAAGTAAAGTCAAACCCAGCTGCTGTAGAATTTTTCTTGTCTTCTACAAACAGTAGTGTCTTAGTAACAGCTTGCCATAGCTGAATTGACTCCTTATACTGCTATATACAAAATATAGTAATAGAAGGATTTGCTGAATAACTTTTATTTTACAAAATGCATGAAAGTGAAGTTCTTGATAGATGTTTTTAAGATGGAATTTCAGTCCAACCCTTTGGTGTAGTTGATATGATATTGTTTCCTGAGAATTACATGAATCACAGCAACTTTAAACTTTTGTTTTATAGCCCTACCTGAACCCATCCTTCCATCCCTCCAAAAAAATTACCCAGTAAGTGTTTCTTATGAATTTACTACATCATATATGTGTATGAAGCTGCTTATCTGAAATACATGAGTTCTTAAATATCTCTAATGGATTAAGTTAAACAGTCTGTAAGCCTGGTCATTGATACACTAAACATAAGCGTGAGAAAGGCTATTTGCTGCTTTTTATAATTTCTTTAGTGAAAACAGTCCATTATATATAAGAAGATTTCACACGCAGTTGGAAACAAGTGCTAATGAGAGCTGCTGACCTAATTCTCTTTATACTGGCCTGAAAATATCCCTGTGTCATCTGTAACTTTCTGATTCTTATTTCTTAATACATTAAGTAGTGTTTTTTCCATTCAACTCGGGTGTTTCAGAATTCCATACCTTCCCACAGCTGTTGAGTTGCCTGATATTTCTGGGTGCAGAGAGTGAATTATATATGTTTACTAAGGAGACTTTTGAGACCTCACAAATTTGGGCCTCAGTCCAACAAGAAAATTACTTTTGGGGGCTTTGCTGTTATGTCCAGATCATACTGTTGATTTTCGAGAACTCTCTGAGTTGGTATGCTTTGATCCTCTGCAGAATTAGGACTTTAATTAGGGAGACAGTCTACAGAAGATTACCTAGAAATAACAGCTACCCTCCTAAATACTTGTCTGGGGACAAAAGAGCTGTTGCTGAATAGTTCTATATTATAACTTATTCACAGAAACTCCTCAACTCCTTCCTCCTTACCTTTCCTCTCATATGTCAATTTTTAAATTTTTCTTTATTCATAGTTGCCATAGTTTGGTATCCCTGTCTACGTATCTTTTTTTACTGTTGCCGATAATTGTGCTGAGGTAGTATCAGAAAGCCATTCTTTCTTTTGCATATATTTCCTATAATGCTGAAAAGGGAATATTTGATGGCACTTTACATCAGGGAGAAAATACTCTGGTGTCATCCATTTTGGGTAATTAGGATCATTGAGATGCAGAAGAAAGCTTTGAGCTATAGTATACTGCAGTTTTATTTCTATTTTGTAGACCTGCTTAGGCATACCTGTGCTAAATTTTTATGGTCTTTATTTTTTCCTCTGATTTTTTTACTGTACTATATGCCTTCTAATTTCTTCATTGTTAGTGCTCAAAGGCATTTGAAGCTGTTTTTCACTTCTTGGTGGGTTTTTGCTAAATTTGCAAATTATGTTTACCTAATGCTCACCTGCTGTAGCATTTTAAGTTTTGTGTAGCATGTAATTTAAAGAAAACAACTGGAAGAATTGGTAACTTTTGACTCCTTTGTAATAATAATGCAAACTTTTCTATTTGTAGTGTTTGAACTGTATAAAGGCCTTCAGAGCACTATACAAATACTAATGGCTTAAATGATTAAGGCAAAAGTATATAATACCATAAGATGAAAAATCTAATGAATTTGTGCTAAATGCAAGGTTTTATTTTGTGTCATGTGAAAGTAGTAAATCACTTGCAGGTTCCTGTGTTTCCAGAACACTGCTGTAAGAATAACATTTTTTACCCTCTTTCAGTGTAGATTTGTTGTTGTTGTTGTTGGTTATCTTGCCTTTGGAGGATGGACTAAATATTTTAGGATTGCTCATAAAATAAAAAGACTATTTTGTACATGCTTAGTATAAAACCAAATCAAAACTCTGGATTAAGATTAAAAAAAATACGCTATAAATTTGCAAATATAGTTTTTCTCTACTGTCTCCATTAGGAATATAATTAAGTGTTTAAGAATTGTGAAAGTTACAATTTCTGAATAGTGATATTGCAAAGAAATTTAAAATTAAAATAAGAAAAACACCAAAACAATTCTGGTCTTTCAGCTTGTGGTAATAATTACAAAGCATGAGCAAATGTCAGTATCCAAAGAAACCATATGTTTTTCGTGTGATTGTAGCTGGTCAAAGCTACATATCTTACAAACGGTGGGGCAGAAGATGGGATGGTGTTTCCTGTAGCTTCTTCATGCATGGGAGTCAGTCCTTGGACAGACACAATTAGCTTCACTCTTTGAGTTGCACTTTTTAAAAGTATAAACATGGGTTAAATGTTCATTTGTAAGACTGGGGAAGGCTATTTTATGTGTGCAAATATAGATATCTATCAGAAAATGGTGAGATACAATGCTGATGTTACCACTGTAAACTTTTTTGAAGGAAGAATCTTGTACATTCAGGGTTAAACACATTATACATCATGATATTCAAATGTAAAGGGTTTTTTTTGATGTATACTTGTGTTCCTTTCCAGTGTGTAGGGTGGAATGAGAATATGTCTAAGCATTACGTAGCTTGAACATGAAGCATGTTGCTGAATGCTAGTGTTTCCTTGAGAAATCAGCCAACCAAGGTCAAGATTAGAGATCTGGCCAAAAAAAAAAAAAAAAGGAAAAAAGGCTGTAGGGTATTTTGAAATAATGAATAACTCATTTGTGTTTGTTGCTCACCCATCCTTCATTCTGAATTTCTTTGCCATTTCTTAAGATGGCATGAGGCAAAGAAACAGCAAGTGAATTAGGGACTAGTTTTAAAAGAAGCTGAATTTTTTGGCCTCTAGAGCAAGTGAAGGAGGGAAGGAGTTGTTCCCCAAGTCCCTCTGCCGGGAAGGAGAGTACTGTCATCCCTGTTTTACAACAGGTGAATGGGGGTGGGTTGAGGCTAATGGATTTTCATGGGTTGTGTGTGGAAAAGCAGAAAACTGAGCCTAGGTATCCTGTGGCTGGTCTGACCTCTTGTTCACTGGACACTGAGTGATTGCTTTCTTAAGAAATGGCCTTAAACAAACTACGTTGTTGGTTGTTGATGTATTGAATATTGGTATATCTGGACAGAAGTTTTCATTGAATCTTCTCCATACCCAATTTTAAGCAATAATTAATTTGGTTTTACATGTAAAACTCAAATCTGGTAATAGCGATTTCTTCCATGACATTTTTTCTGTATTTCAGAAAGATGAAACACTTTTTTTTTATTCTACATGTGGTGATCAGCAGCTCACAGTGTTTAAAAAAATAAGTTGACTAACAGTATCAGAAACATATGATTAACAGTTTGCTTTAGTTAGTGTAAAAAAAAAAAATCTTCCAGAAAAGTAGTTTCAGTCATGCTTTCCACTTTGTGATACTTAGTTGTCTTTTTAAGAGTCATTTTCATAGTGGTGTAACCACTAAAACAAGTGGAGATGGGAATTATTTATACATGTCTCTTAAACCAGGTGGTTGGGAGTTTAAATTATTAGCTACTATGGACTGTAACTTGCATTTTTACTAGAGCACTTGTATAGAGTAATATGTGTTTATTTTTTGAAGAAAATGCCTTTCTGAATAAGGAAGACTGATTTTACTAACCTTTGTGAGGCAAGTGTATTTAATATACATCGTAAAATTTGGAACTGCAAGTTTCATTGGATTGAACTTGCTTTTGAAAAAAAAACCATCATAATTTTAGATTGCAGAATTGAAGAGTTTTAATCCTAGTTACTAAACGAAGATTTAGAAAATTGCCTTCCAATGCAGGTGTTGTGGTTTAGGCTGAACCAGCCACGGGGGACGTGGGGCACCCCAGATGGGACCAACAGATGCCCCAGCCCCCCTTCAAAGAGAGAGGCAGAAGAGGGAAAAGATACTTATGAGTTTGGAAGGAACTAGATTACTTTAATGAATTATTATTAATAAAATAAAAAAGAAAATAATGAAATATACACAAAACCGTATCAAGCTCCCAGGATGACAGTCACATCACCGGCTGGCACTGGGGCAGTCCCAGACTGGACTCAGTGACAGATGGGAACTGGATTCCAGATCTGGGTTCAGGATTGGGATCAAAGGCAGATGAACAGACAGAGTCCTCCTGAGACGTTGGCCATGGAGGAAAGAGGCTGACCCTTTGATCTCTCAGCTTTTACACTGAGCATGAGACAGATGGGATGGAATACCCTGTTGGTCAGTTTTGGGTCACCTGTCCTGTCTGCTCCTCCCTGCAGGTGCGACCCCTCTACTCTGACCCTCCAACAGGGCAAATAACAAATTGAGCTGGCCTTGGGTGTTACAGCAATAAGTATAAGCAAGAACCTCTCTGCATACCATGCCTTGCCATCAGCTATAAACATAGCTCTTATCACTTGGAGAATGAACAGTTTCTGCACAATATGCTGTTAATTTCAGTAGTTAGAAGAGGCCCAGCTAAGAAGTAAAGTAACTGAACAAAATTGGTCCTGTTTTACCTCAAACCAGGACAGCAGGTCAGGAATTTTACCTCTGCTGCCATGGGTAGGAATCTTTGGAATGTGGTACATTTCCTGCTCCTCAAATTTGAAGACTTTTATCACTGCTGCTTACATGACTTTTGAGCAGTTGCAAACTCAGTGGAGAAAAAGACAAACTAAATATCCTGAAAAATGCCTTCATCTGGACTATGCTTCTATCATAATCACCCTTTTTAAAACAGATTTGTGATTTTAAAACTCTGCAAGGTTTTGTAACTTCCTATTTCATTAACTGCTAACAAATCTTATTGAAAAAATTTTGTTGGATAAAGTTGTATTTGCTATGCTTTTGCTCTTCAGTTTTTTTCTGGATGTAGGCATACACATACAGGCACACATGTATTCTCCTTTTTTGCCAAAAGTTTTATTACAACTATATTTGATATATTGTCTTGTGCTATTAGTAGAACTGTTGATTTATTTTTTTTCTTATTCAAATGATGTACAAACACTAATCAAAATTAATTGTGATCAATATATAAAACATTAATAAAATGTACTTAAGGTCAAGACTGATAAGAAAAAGCAACATCCTGTCTAAGCTTGTAATAGTACTAAACAAAATAGCTTATTTATAATCCTGAAAATAATATCCCGAAGTCTGACTTTTTAGCTGCTCAGTATGCCAGCCTCAGTGTGGTGGCAGATTTTTCTTGCAGTTGAGAAGTTCTCAGGCATTTGAACATTCAAAGCATAAAAAAAAATCTTATGTTCTCCTTTTCAAAAATGTTTGCTGCCTCCAAACATTTACTTATTAGTCTTAGTAGACATCTGTAGTTGTAGTTGCATTGCATTTCTGTTTTGTGTTGTTCAGAGGTCAGCAGCCCTTGTTCTCATTCCCCCCACCCCCTTGGTGTCCATTTCCTTGTAAGCTGTTATATGCTAATACTAAATTCATTTGTTGTGACTCTTCTATAATTTTCCATGAGAGTGGGCAAGGAGTGACTTTCACTGTAGTACCTGTCTGATTACCTTTATAAAGCTATATATACTGTATAACATAAGAACAGCTGTTCCCCTTTTAGATCTTTATATGCTGCACATCTCCTTTTTATGTCTGTCTGTCTCCATGATTTTGGTGTGTTCTGTTGGATTGTAAGCTGTTAAATTCTGAGCCCTGCTAACTATAATAATATTTTATATGCAAAGTTACATCATGTGGTAACAAGACTTGAAATTTTTCATAGCTGGAAGAACGGCCTTTTTTCCCAGAAGGTTCCCACAAGGTTCCAGGAAGTCTTGCTAGAATTGGCAAAAGAGGATGGGAGTCCCAAACTTTCCAGTCTTATTGGTTTGACTGCTAACCATACTTTTCTCAGAGGAAGCAATGCCAGCTGTGAACTTGGAAATAGTATTACAGTGTACAGTGCTTCCAGTGATATTCTAGTACTATAAAGTTTGAGTCATGCCTGATACTACTCTTTAAAATAACAAAGGAGTGGGAGAGGAGATACAGTAATGGCTGAATAGGCTCCTAAATTTACATAGATGTATTTCTTTATGTGAATGTAAAGCTTGCTCTTGTGTATTTTGGGTTTATTTTCCTTAAAATACACAACATTGCTGTAAAATGCGGTATCCTGGTGTTACCAGGTTTTAAAAATCGTTTCTCTAGCAAGAGAAGATAACGTTCACCTCCATGTACCCCAGTCGGTAGAGGATGCAGTGGACACCCAAACAGTGTAGCAGATCTAAAACCACGTTAATTTAGTCTTGTGTAGATTCCTTTTGAAGTGGCAATAGTGACTTCCATTAATAGTAGATCTGACTTTTTCTTCACCACCCCACCCCCTTTCCTCCCCCCTGAAGCAAAGCATACTTCAGCTTAAACGCTGCATTCTGTGTATTCAGGCTTTTTCTAAAACTTCTCTTTTTTATTATCCTTTCAGATAGGTTGGCTAGAGGAAGTGCTGCTGCAGTCTTTGAACTCACTATGTGGGAGGGTGCAGGTTCATATTAGAGCCAGGGGGTTTCACATGCAATTTTAACTCCATGCTGTGGGAAAAATAAGTCAGGCCTTCCTTTTGGATTGTTTCTATACCACAGTTATGGGAACTTGGTGATAAGTGCATTAGCTTCACCTGCCCTATCTCAGTTCAACTCCAGCCAGCTCAGTGCAGGCTATCTTACTCAGCTTCTGCTCATGGGGTGTTACTGGCATGTAAACACAAGTCCAGTTCAGAGATTCTCCCGTGTTAAAATTCTTTAGCAAACAAAAGGCAAGGGATGGTCTTGGACGCTCCTGTGCAAGATGATTCTACCTGACTTCAGGGGGAGTAACTAGTAACCAACAGAGGAGTACAAGAGAGAGAGTCCTTTGCTTTTAACTTGTTCTTGAACTTCTAATAATCAAATGATAGGCAGCTTTTTTATTGTGAAAAATTTATGCACCTAGACTGTGTGTGTACATACATGGTCTCTGATTTTCTTTTGACAGGAATCTTTTGATCCTGCTATGCAGTTGCGTCTTGTTCATCGAGCTCCATGTACCATTCCTCCTTACTTCTCAAAAAATGGATCAAGCCTTGGAGATTTACTAATAGGCTTCTTCAAATATTATGCCACAGAATTTGAGTAAGTAATAAGCTCATCTTAGTGTTTTAGAATACGCAAAACTTTGATTCCGTCTATTTAGTGTATCAACACTTAATAACCCTTGAAGAAAAAGAATAGCAGTAATGCAGGAGTGAACCTTAATAGCTGCGCTTGTCTTCTGTCACCCTGAGTCAATGGAGGTAACTGACCAGGTGGCTCCTTACTTTGATTATAATATATATCAATATAGGCTACATCTAGTGAAGAATTCTCCCATAGATAGCTGGTTCACTAACCTTGTTGGTTTGCTAGAATCTGGATTTAATTTTGGCATCTGGACTTTTTTGTAGAAGAGAAGTGCTTGTCCATATAAAATATTGAATTACGCTTTTCTGCTTACAACCTTCTAACGGGGCAAGTAATGAAGTTAGCTGGACTTGGTTGTTATAGCAGTAAGTGTAAGCAAGAGCCTCTCTGCATACAGAATCACAGAATGGTCAGGGTTGGAAGGGACCTCTGGAGATCATCTAGTCCAACCCCCCTGCCACAGCAGGGACACCTACAGCAGTTGCACAGGACGGCATCCAGGCGGGTTTTGAATGTCTGCAGTGTGGGAGACTCCACAACCTCTCTGGGCAGCCTGTGCCAGTGCTCTGCCACCCTCAAAGGAAAGAAGTCCCTCCTCATGTTAAGATGGAACTTCCTATGTTCAAGTTTGTGCCCGTTACCTCTTGTCCTGTCACTGGGCACAACTGAAAAAAGACTGTTCCCATCTACCTGGCACCCTCCCTTTATTTATAAGTATTTATAAGTATTGATAAGATCCCCCCTCAGCCGCCTTTTTTCTAGAGTAAAAAGACCCAATTTCCTCAGCCTTTCCTCATAAGAAAGATGTTCCAATCCCCTAATCATCTTAGTAGCCCTTTCCGAACCATTCCTTGCCATCAGCTATAAACATATATCTTACCACTCTGAGAGCAAGCGGTGCCTGCACAGTATGTTGCCAATTTCAGTAGTTAGAAGAGGCCCAGCTAAGAAGTCAAGTTACTGAACAAAATCGGTCCTGTTTTACCTCAAACCAGGACAGGTTGTGTTTCAATAAGCTTAAGGATCTTCTAAAGAACTTGTTTCTGAGGCAATTGGTTCATACGTGTTGCTGTCCTGTGTATGTGCATCATACCCATTTCCCTGAAGGAGAACAAAATGTATAACTGCTGGCTATTTGTTGTAATTTTTGAAGCATTCATCTTTTACTTCAATGTTAGAAGTGAACAATCATGAAATCCTTGTAAGAAAACATCACTGGGGTGTGCACCACATGTGGAATATGTAAGCTAAATCTATATGCCCTGTGGTAATTCATGAACTAATTGCATTTTGTGCATGCATAAGCCTGATTCGGAGAGATTTTCACATAAAGGATTTTTCTTCAATGATCTCTGCAGATAAGGGAATGGTCTTTTGTCCTAAAAGTTTCTCCTGAGCACCTGTCCTTTCAGCTGGCAAGGTGCTGTTTGCTTAACAGGTAAATTAGAAGACACTGTTGGGGGATATCCTCAGGTTCCTAAGCATGTTGGATGCTGGATGCATCCTCTAGTATTTGTCTGTATAATGAGCTGTTAATCTTCTCATATATGAAAGTAAATATCTTTTCCACTAAGGAAGACATTTCTGGTTTACCTGTGTAAACTAGCAGAGAAGATCTTGTCCAAATGCAGGAAAAATACCTACTTTGACTTTTCTGGTTTGGGTGCTTGTGAACATTGTCGACCAGATTTCTGCGTAAGTCAGTAGCTGGTCCAAGAAGACTTTTTTTTTCGTGCTTTTAGACATGCAGGATATACTAAGAAGTATGAAGACTAACACTGCTGCAATATCAGTACTCAAACTGATGGTAATCCCTGAATATTATTTTTTGTGACAATCATAAATGAGGAAAAAATATTGTCTACATTTTATCACAGAGGCACAGGGGAGCTTCTGATTAAAACAAAGCCTGCAAAAGTGGATGATGAAGATAGGATAGTTGCTAACATCAAGGGAAGAAATGATTTTTAAAAAACAACCAACCAAGCAAAGAAAGAATATCTGGCTTGTTTTTCCAGTGTTAAGTATTTAAACATTTGACTGGTGATACTCTGTTTAAAAAAATAGAAAACACACACAAGAAAAAAACCCAACAACAACAACAACAAAAAACCACGCCAAAAAACCCTGTAAAAAATAGCCATTAGTATTCCTATGTTGAAAATGTTAAATAGCTGAGAAGTCATATCAGGAAATGATGCACCCAATGTAGCAACCTATATTATTTTTAACTCTCTGCTACAGAAATAAAGCTTAGTCAGGTGTACTGTTTATGTGACTATCTGTGTATATCCCTGACAACTATAAATCCTGTTTGAAAGGAGCAGGGTGTGTGTCCTGAAGATACTACAATTCCATTTAGTTCCATAAAACCTGGTAATTGACTGGAGAAAAGAAACCCAAAATAATGCCAATGCTGGGGAAAATGCGGGCAGAACATGGTGTTTAAACATTTTTGTGTGTGTGATAGCCAGCCAATGAGAACAAATAGTTATCATGCTATCCACAGTATCTGTTACTTTGCTTTGAACTTGCTGATGGAAACAACATTATCGGTGGGAATGAAGGTAGAAGTTAAATACACACAAAACAGGGCTCTCTTAAGGTCTGCCTTTCATGGAAGAACTAGTATTTTTCTCCTGAATGTGCTGCATATTTTCATTGCTGTAATCAGTATTTTTTTCTGTGTTTGCTTTCCCTCTAAAACATTTATGAGTGTTTTTATGCACAGAAATTTTGAGATTATATTTCAAACACTGTGACTGTTAAGTTAGGTCACATTTAAATGACCTGTACCGTGCCAGTGAAGTTTCACTATTGAACTGTAATGTGTTTGATGAAAAGATTGCTAAAGAGAATACCACTTCACTTTTCATAAAAGTGACTTTTGTAGATTCCTATTGATGGATTAGGACACAACACTACCAGATTTGATACACAGGATCTGTTTTGCTGAAAGAACAGCATGCAGTTAAGGGTGACCAGATCATGTGTGAAGATCACTGTTCTGGACAGAATGAGTCATTGACGCCACCTGCCTGGAATGCTTAACTGATCAACTGTATTACATGTATTGGTCAGGAAGATGAAGGGAAGATGGAGATAACGTTGTTTTAAACTTCCCCCTCAGTCTAGCAAAGTCCAGTATGTATTTCAGTTAAAGTCTATGTTTTATTTTACTTGATGCAGTGAATAATATTTAAAGGCAGGATGAGCCCAAAGAAAGAAACAGGAATCTTGCATGCTGTGCAGCCATGAATAAGTTTATCTCCTTGTGCTGTGTTCTTTTCCCTTCTGGTTTTAATCTGCTTTGTTTATTTAGACTATAAGGTCTCACAGAAAATTGCTGATTACCATGGGTTTATAGAGTCTACATTCCACAGTCCTCCTCTGGGATTTTTGGTGTGTCCATAAGAAGTAATTTTTATCCCCCTTCATAAGTTACTGGAAATGTGGTTTGGAAATTGCTGCTTATATTGGACTTACAGACTACATATGGCAAAGCTTGATTTGCTGACATGGTTGTATAATTAGCGTGCCATAAGAGTTCAAGTCTGCATAATGTTTTGCCTGATACAGCTGGCTGAAAGTGTGCTTATAACTCCATTTTAACTTTTAAGTATTTCAAACTATCAAAGGTTTGCAGATCACACACTGAATGTCACCAAGTAAAAAATGTATAGAGGTGTTCTCCAAAGAAAGCATTTGGAAGCTGGTCCATGTTTACCAGGCCCTCTGTAGAGAGTGTCTGGTTTCATTTCTGCAGCTGTGAGTGAAGGCAGCAGGTTTTCACTTGGCTGTCTCTTTACAAAGTGAGACCTTGAAGCAAGGCCTTGCTCCCCTGAAGCCACTGCTAGGGAACCTAGAGATTGTCCTTTGGGACTGTACTTCTCTTAAATTGTTTCGAGTTAAAAGATCATTTGCTGGTTAAGTTGTATTTGGTGGACATGATAAAAGATTGGTTACATTATCATGGCAAAATATAAAATACAATTGCTCACAGCTCTCTTCAGGGTAGGACTGGTCTGGTAACAAAGGGATCTTTTAAATAGTATATTGATTTTAATATGCTTGCAATTTGCACCCATCTTAGTGTGTTTATGCAAGTGGATTTGGCTTACAAGAACACTCTGGAAAAGATAAGCTTTATAATCTCTTTGTAGGGTATTCATACACACTTACACCTGGAAATGCCTGGTCTTTTTCTTCCAAATTCTTGCCTTCTCCATGAGCAGCACATACCTAATGTGGGCAGTGACACCAGAAATAACATAATTGAAATAGCTGTTTAAATGATTATTGTTAACTTATGGATTGAAAATGTGTACTTGCTTTGTGCTGGCAATAATGATTTTTCTGTGTGCAAGCTAAAATGGTTAAAATTGATAAACAAATGATTTGCTATTGGTATTTAATTTCTAATTCAGACTGGTTTCAGTACTAAGGCAGGGTTAGTGAAGGTTTAATGAAACTATTAGATAAAGTAGTTGTTTTGAAGTATAAATAAAAAGCTGTTTAAATAGCTAGAAATGTCACCTTTTTTGTTGCTTTTTGCTAAACCAGTGTATTATAAACACATTTGGTTTTTGCTGAGGATTCAAGCCAAGTATAACCTAGAAAAAAAAAGAAATCGAGAGAAGAGTTACTTGTTTGATGTGAAACAATAGTCCCTGGTTTGACCAAACAGAGATCGAATACTATGTTGCATGGGTTTTTTCCCCCCACTGGCCTCGTTCTCTCTGATTTCTAAATAAGAAATGGGTTAGATGAATGGACAGTGGGGTGGACTGAGAACTGGCTGAATGGCAGAGGTCAGAGGGTTGTGGTTAGTGGTGCAGAGTCCAGTTGGAGGCCAGTAACTAGTGGTGTTCCCCAGCGGTCATTATTGGGTCCAGTCTTGTTCAACATGTTCATCAATGACCTGGATGAATGGATAGAAGGTACCACCAGCAAGTTTGCTGATGGCACAAAACTGGGAGGGGTGGCTGACACGCCAGAAGGCTGTGCCGCCATACAGCGTGACCTGGACAGGCTGGAGAGTTGGGTGGAGAAAAACCTGATGAAATTCAACAGGGGCAAGTGTAGGGTACTGCATCTGGGGAGGAATAACCCCATGCATCAGTACAGGTTGGGGGCTGACCTCCTGGAGAGCAGCAGTGTGGAAAGGGACCTGGGAGTCCTGGTGGACAACAGGATGACCATGAGCCAGCAATGTGCCCTGGTGGCCAAGAAGGCCAATGGCATCCTGGGGTGTATCAAGAAGAGTGTGGCCAGCAGGTCGAGGGAGGTCATCCTCCCCCTCTACTCTGCCCTGGTGAGGCTGCATCTGGAGTATTGTGTCCAGTTCTGGGCTCCCCGGTTCAAGAAGGACAGGGAACTGCTGGAGAGGGTCCAGCAAAGGGCTACATAGATGATGAGGGGACTGGAGCATCTTTCTTATGAGGAAAGGCTCAGGGACTTGGGACTTTTTAGTGTAGAGAAAAGAAGACTGAAGGGAGATCTTATCAATACTTATAAATACTTAAAGGGAGGGTGCCAGGTAGATGGGAACAGTCTTTTTTCAGTGGTGCCCAGTGATAGGACTAGAGGTAATAGGCACAAACTTGAGCATAGGAAGTTTCATCTTAACATGAGGAGGAATTTCTTTTCTTTGAGGGTGGCAGAGCACTGGCACAGGCTGCCCAGAGAGGTTGTGGAGTCTCCCACACTGGGGACATTCAAAACCCATCTGGAAACCATCCTGTGCAACCTGCTGTAGGGGATCCTGCTCTGGCAGAGGGGTTGGACTCTCCGGAGAGATGATCTCCAGAGGTTTCTTCCAACCCTGACCATTCTGTGATTCTGTGATAAGCTTTTAAAAAAGCAGGCAAGTTGAACAGTCAGCTGCTTCTGCTCATGACCAGTGTTCTGGAGCTGCAGTTTAGGCTGCTTTGATGCTCTAGTCACATGCTTTTTCTCTGTTGTCTTTTTGTGTTTGGTTGGGGTTTTTTTTACCGATTCATCTGAATTTCTTGCTAAGCTTGTGTTGATGGTAGTCTGTTAAAAAGACGTGATAGGAAAGTATTTGGTGCTTCACAATATCTCTAATTCTTGCAAAAGTAGTCTGCTATGGCAGTTAAGGAGAGGAAGAGTGATGGGATCGAATGAAAGCTTTAGTTTGCATTGAATGCTAGAAATGATCATCACCTGTACTAATTTTCTAAAGAATGTATCAAGAGAAATCTAAATATACACAGCAGTGGGTGAACAAGTAATCTGAGGTATCCTAAACAATGCTTCATATGCTGTGTCCTGCATCTTTTTGAAATAGGCCCTATTCATTTTCTTAAATAGAAGAATAATGTACATGTTCTATGGGCGTGTAGTTATTCAAACAGCTCGCTTTCAAAAGTGGTTTTAAGCATGAGTTGTATCCAAGATAATTTGTAGAATTCCAGGCATGAGTTTTTAGCTGGTGTAAACTGTCTTATCACCACTGACTTAATGGAGTTATGACAGCTGATCTGTGGCCTAGGGAGCACAGAGTTCTTCCAAATTTAACTGATGAATTATAGGCTGTATTTTGATTTACAGTTTATACTTACAGATTTACTGCAGGTGGTTGATGCACCCAGCCAAGCTCCTCTCTCTTTGCATTATGTCAAAAGATTGATTCAGTCAGGAGATCACGTCAGGTGTACCTAACACCAGTAGAGCTAGCAGCACGCTACCCAGCTGTTTCTGAGCCCTGTTTAGTCATGGCATGTGGTGACGCATTGTCGGTGATCCAGGCGTTTCGCTGAAATGGTAGTTCCCTGGTTTAGTTAAGAGCAGCTGAAAACGGGCTGGGTAGATAAGAACATAAAACTGCAAGTGGTTGCTTTGGCTTCCATTATGTTTGGCATATTGTTGTGCCAAGCATCATAAAGATCATAAAGATGCTTAGCACATCATAAAGATTGCCCTATAAACTGCCTGCTGTTCCTATTTCGGTGTGGTCATTTCCTGTGGTTTTGTTGTTGTAAAATTGTGTGCAGAAAGAGGTAGAATATGTTCAAATGCATATTTGAGTTGTTGTTCTGTTGTTACACTTGTAGGATATCTAAAATTCAGCATATACAAAGTGTTAGTGCTTTCTAATAATAGGTTCCTTACGCCAGGAATGCTGGCTTGTAAGCAAGCTATCTTTATATCTCTTTATACTGTTGAATATTTTTTTAAATGGAATGCAGTATGTGACTTCATCTGCACTTAAACTCCTTATGATCCTTTTCTCTCCACAGAAAATTCTGAAAGATAGATTTGAGGCTATAATTTCTTTCAAGCTTAGAAATAAATGTAGGTGTCCGTATTCAAGCTGACATCGTTTTTTGGAAAAGTTACTCTGTCATGGATATATGTTACTCACAGATACCTGTAATGCTCTGTTTTGCAGATGTTTTCATAAATAAACTTCTGTTTGTGCAAAATTTTTCTGGTTTTCTACCTATCATTCCGTACTCTTATGTAGTGAATTATGAAGATGAGACTGTTACACTAAATTACTCATTGTTATAAAGTACTGTGTTATCCAGGCTTATGACACAGCAATTTGACATATTTTTTTTTAGTGCAAATTGATATTGTTAATTTAGAATCGATGTTAAAATATCTGCAAACTGTTTTTCTTTTCCCTAGTTGGAGCCATCAAATGATTTCAGTTCGTGAGGCCAAAGCTATTCCAAGACCTGACGGTACTGAATGGAGAAACAAATTTATTTGTGTAGAAGGTAAACTGTAAAGCTTGCATTATCATGTTGAGCTGTTAAGACACCAAGTACATAAATCTATCAATTAGATGTTACCTAGATTGTGTTTTAATAATGCAGACATGTACTATATTTGTGTAGAAAATTATGTTTAACCAGTGTAAATAGTTTTGGGAATAGTCCTGCCAAAAACATTTGAGAAGGAAGCTTTAAGTTCTATAGTGTTTAAAAATAGTTCTCCTGACCTTTTCTTCAAGAGCACTCGTTGCTCTGTTACTTTTGGAACAGGGATTAGAACTTTGACAAGGAACGGCCTTTATGACAGTAGTGTGCGTTTTCCTGCTCTGCAAAAACAGTTGTCAGTTTTGCCAAGAGTGAGCTTCTGAAAAAACGCGGTGGGCACATATTCAGATCCCTCTCCAAGAATATTCTTTGTTCTAGAAAAGTTCTGGCATCGCAAGTCCTAGCAGTCACTAGATTATGTGTATGTTGATCCCCTTGTGGCTACTATTTTTGCCTCACTTGTGTATACAGTTTCTGCAGAGACTGTATGATGCCCTCCAGAATTGGAGGGTAAACCCTTTTGGAGTTGCAGGTTTCAGCCTTCTTAGTGCAGACTGTACTGGGCAATAGCAGTACACAGGGAACCTGCTTCATGTGCTTTTGATGCCTTTCCACTGCCACGGGGAATATACATGGAGAAAATGAATAGTTGGTGTACGTAGGAGATGAAGCTTGGACGAGGGAAAGAGAAGATAATAGACCAAGAGGACTGGGATGTCAGGAGAACGTAGAGAAGCAGGGAAGGGACTGAGAGGTGGTGTGTAACTGGGAACAGTTAACACAAGAGATAAGAAAGGGAAGTGAGAATCAGAATGCAGCAGGTGAATGGGAATTGATTGGACAAGGGACATTTGTTAAGGAACCAAGGTGGAATGGGAGCAGAATTAGAAGTAGGTGGTCTAGGGCACTCGGGTGAGGAGGGACGGTTTGAAATGGGAGAGGTGGCCTGGGCCCCGTCTGTAAATAAATGGACGCTATTAGGATCAGGATATCAAGGGCTGAAGTTTTAGGATAAAAGAGGAATAGAACTTGGACGGGAGCCAAATGGTATGGAAAGAGTTATTAGAGACTGGGAAAATTTTGCCGGGGGAGGATGGGGATCAGGCAGAAGTCCTGTGGCTGGAACAGACATTCCTTAAGATTGCTGGTGGTGGGAGTGCACCCACGTGTGCGTGCACGTAATTTCCTGCATTTGTGCTGCTCTGTGCAGAGAGTAATTACCTACTGGTGAAGTCATTCTGTGGCCTAGAGCTCACCAACTTGGCCATAATCACATGGACGGCAGTGTGAAGCCACATGATGGGATTCCTGTTCTTTATTTGACTTTTTGGGGAAAAAAAACAACTACCAGTCATAGGGAAAATAATACACTGAAAGACGACTGCATGCTTGACTCTGCAGTCTCAGAGTTGAGAAATGTGAGAATCAGAGTATCTGCACAGCTGAAATGATTTGGGATGGCGCAGTGCAGGCACTGCCAAGGCTCTGGTCTGAATGTGGGAGGTGGGAATGCTGGGCAGCTGTGTCTGCTGCTGACACATGATACCGACCCGCTGTGTTGCGGGGGGGGGCTCTGTGTTTCAAGCTCAAATTTTTTTATGACGTTACAAAATGGTTGAATAATTAGATTTTCTTTCTGTCAAGTTGGAAAATAGGGTATCAGCATACAAAATAGACATATTAGAATTTGTATTAAGTGGGCTTGATTACATACAACTTTTCCTTAAGAGTGCGTCTTGCATTTGCACTGTTAAAAGAGCAAAATTATCTATAGCGGCACATCTGATTCCTTCCTGTTACAATGTGCTTCAAGACTTTATTAAGAGCCTCACATACCATGTTTTTGCTTCTGAATTGGAAGGGAAAAATTAAATTTCCTATTTCAGCTCAAAGTAGGCTTCATGTTTATAACAACTGTTAAGCTGAACTAACTTCACGAAGTGTGTAGATAAACTTCTGTGTACTTTGAGAAGAAGCTTTTAAAAGCTAGCTAAACGTATCAATATATTCTAGTTTCTAAGCCTTTGTCAGATTTTCCACCTAGTGGACTAAAATTTCAGTAATTGGTATTACTGCATCTATTTTCTAATGTTTTAAATATATTTGTTGATAGATTACAGAAGTCTATGCCTGCAAGTTGCCATAATTCTGCATGTAGCACTGTATGTAGGCTTGCTCAAAGAAAAAATTGTGTTCTGTTTTAATTTTTATTGACCTTAAGACTGATTCTTGCTTGTAGTTCTGCTGTTAGAGAAACAAATATAGTAGACAGTTTAAAATATGGCAGGCTATTACCATTATGGGGATACAGAGAGCACTGCTGTTAGCTAACATTTGTGAACATGCCTTGTCAGAAATAATAAATTGGAAAAGCTAGAAACATGGTGATTTTGTGAGACAATTAAATTGATAATCATTTAGGGAAACTGGATCAGAAGCAGTCTCAGCTGCAACTGATTCACGCTTGTACTTTCAAATCTTTCAGATCCATGTTAAAAATAATTCTAAAAATAATTTCTCGGGGCTTGGTTTGCAGCAGTTCTGAAGTTTTATGATTTCTTGTATTTTCATTTGGAAAGATTATCCCCTTTAGCCTTTCCCTCAAGCATCAGTGTGGAAGTTGTATTACTTTTTTTCTTTTAATATTTTTATCTCTGTGTGTGAACAAAATAACTTGTGATGGACTCTCACTGTCTTAATGGTTAGATGTAGTGGTGTAAATAGTAACTGATTGCAAAATTATTCTTGCTGCGCTCCAGTGAGTGAATTTGTCTTTTGACAGTCAGTAAATATGCAGGAACAATAAAGGGAAGATGTGAGTCAGCTTTTCTGACTAGAGTAACTTTTTTTTCCCCATTGATGGTTTCAGAAGATTGTACAGCTTTGCTTTTGTTGGTTTAAAAAATATATCTGATTCAACATAAAGTACATAAAGGTTCAGGCATTAAAGAAACAGTTAACATCACATTTAAGGCACACAAAATTAATGCAGTACTGCTTCACATGGTAAGGGACACGGAATTCTTTGTGGCAGTAGGTCGCTGTGTCAAATTGTGGGACTGACTTTAGAGGACTATGTACCTTTTTTATTTGATTGCCATTTTTTTGTTCCAATCTAAGTCTATGATGCATTCTAAAGTAAAATAAATCTGCCTGTAAACATCCACTGAAAACTTGATAGGTAGTTTGAAGAGAAATCTTTTAGAAACCAGCTAAATACAACATTTAATCCATGAAACAATTTCTTTGTGAATTTAAATAACTTGCAGAAATAAAAACCCTGTGCCGTGGAGCATGTTCCAAATTTGAAGTCCCAGCCTCCATAATGGCATAAGCCCTTCTGATGTCTGTTTAATGCTTTATTTTACTATTTGTCCCTATCTGAATAAAAGCAATTCATAAGCAACAAACAAAAAAGCGACCTGATAATAGCAAATACTTCTGTGGTTCTGTGGCCCTTAGGGATGTTCATACAGTCTGCCAATGTGACATATACCATGTTCCTTAAGCAGTTCTCTAGTAAGGTAAAAAAGACTATAACATTTGTTTTGTAGCGTATTGTAATGCATAGTCTCTGCATCATAATTTTTTAATATCTATTGCTTTAATGTTGGCAACCCTATCATCAGCAAGGAGTACTTTTTTAATCCTGCAATTAAAAACCAAAAAGTTCCAAAGTATTTATTATGTTAGCAAAACCAGAGGGAAAACGTTACAAAAACTTGTAATCTGTTAGAAGGTGGAAGCCCCAGATTGTTCACTTATGAATAGATATTGTAGAATAGGTATGAACTGATAAAATATATTTTTCAGCAGTGGATACATCTTATATAAAAAGTTATAGTAAATATTTTACTGTACTCCTTGTATTTCACTGAGAATGTGTTGAGTGAGATGACTCTAAAGTGAACAGTTCCAAGAGACACGTGTAGGAAGTTTCAAAAAATTCTAATATGCAAGATCATATTCTGATATATCATCACAGACTATTAAGCAGTAGCAAATAATTACTGATGCATAAATTCAGCACAATCATAGTGTGCTTCAATAGATACAATAACCTGACTTTATTATGGATTGCATGCCATTAGACCATTCGGGTTTTGGGTTGGTTTGTTTTGCATGAATGTTATGTAGAAATAAAGATTGAGAAGTAAAGACACTCAAAGCACTCTGAGGAAGCAATGATGTGTTGACCCTTCTGGGTTTTGTCTGATGACTTGCTCAATGAAGACAGCCTAGCGCTAGGGTTTTTTTAACACTTCTAATGTTTGTGTTTGGTCTTGCAGAGCCCTTTGATGGGACAAACACTGCTAGAGCTGTACATGAAAAACAGAAGTTTGATATGATCAGAGGTGAATTTCTGAAGGTAAAAAGTACATTTAATTTAAATTTTCCAGTCTCCTTGGTTTTCAAGATCGTTATACAAACGCTAGTCATTGCACCTGCCTGTTTCTGATGTTTGTGTTATGAGTATCTTTATGCTTTGTACTAGATAAATAATAGAAATGTATCTTAAAAAAATGTGGAAAATTATTTACTTAGAGTAATTAAATCTAATTATTTAGTAAGAGTACTTAATGTCTGCCACTAAGCATCAGGCTTAAGTTGAAATAGATACTTGAAATAGTAAGCCCTTTGTCTTAGATTTTCTTGTACATGTAAAATTCTAATGATAGTTAATAGCTTTAGAATTACAACTTTATCTTCATTCATTATTTCTTCTTACGTGAATTTGACTAGTAATAAACAGTGTTTTATACTTCCTATCCCTTTCTTGTAAATATCACCACCAATGTTTTTTAAAATTGTTGCTTTTCTTTAGAGATACAACACTCATAATTTTAGAACATGAGGAGTTCAAACTGGAGCTTTCACTGTTCCAGTCAGTGGAGGAGGCAAGGGCACTTTGAGGCAAGCAAAGGTTTAGGCCTTTAACTCTTTCTTATGCTTGTCTCCTATCATAGGCATGCATTTGGAATTGCAGCTCAAATTCTAGTTTTCTGAGATCTCTGACTATTCATAATGTAGTTAGCACTAGGGATTGGTGCACAGAACTGGTTTCCAGCTTTAACCAGTTAGACTCCCCTGTTATGCTGTCATTGGAGGCTCCTGTTTACTCCAGTTAATCAAGTCCCTAAATATCTTGAGGGCTCCTCCATCAAAAAGGAAATCAATGCCAGATACTTGTAATAAAACAAATGCTATAAGGTGCTGCCTTAGTTAGAAAAGGATAACTTTTTTGCTTTGTAGTTCTGTTCAGAAATGTCAGTTTCCTTCTATTTAACCCTGTTAGCATACAAAATACTGAACTGTTCACATACCTTTACATAAAATACTTAATTTTGTGAATCTGCTAAAGCAGTGGTTTACAAAGTATTTTGGGCTCTGTCGCTGTTCTGTGAAATCAGAGTAAACTTCTCTTTTCAGAGTTTTCAGTTAAAAAATTGGTTTCAAATCTGTGTGGTTTTCTGAAAAATGTAAAAGCAGTTTTTTGATCTTAGCTGTCTGGAAGCCTCTATACTAGAGTGTTACGGCCCTGAAAAAATTTACTTTTTACTAGGAACCATAAGGAATGACAGTTGCTTAAAACTGCAAGTACTTATTAATATCTTGCACTTTTTTTTAAGAAGCCTAAGGAATCTGTTTGTCTCATTGCTCTTGAGAGATTATTCTTCCTGCGGTTTTCATTACACATTGTGGTTTAAATGAATTCCATGTAAAGACAGGAGGGTCACTGCAATTATTTGCAGGTTCATGGCCTAACAGTTGTGGCAGATGCGTCCTGGAATTCACACTAGAATACATAAAAAATGGAAATAAACTATTTTAAAGACACAATTAAATTCTGGAAATGTCAGAATATAACATCTTGTATCAGGAACTTTGACATGTGTGAATTTGAGACAATTCTTTTGCAGTCAGAATATCAATGTAATGCTTAAATAATGTTAACTTCTCAGTCTCCACAAATCCATTGTCTTCTTAAATGGCTGTATCTTCCTCAATATTTCATTGCATTTTGTGTACCTTTTGGATTTTTTCCTCCCTTAAAAAAAAAACAAAACAAAACAAAACAAAACCCCCACTCTTTTCAAGAAGGGTGAAAATATCAACCTTATTTTTGTGGGTCTGTGAAGCTTACTGCTGACAATGGTATTTAAGTATTAATGACAGAAGTATTTAGCCTTTTAAAACTTTGTACTTTTTTCCCCAGTCTTGGCAGGTATTACGAGAGAAGAAAGACCTGAACTGTATATTACCTCTAAGACCAGCCATGCAGAAAAGATAACCCGCTTCTTTCACTTTCTTCTTATTGGATCCTACTGAAATAAAGAACAGTATCAAAATCAAGAGGCAGTTACACCATGTTTTTTATGACATGTTTTTCTCTGCAAACTTTTGTTAAGGAAATGTTTATAAGAAAGATTGCATATTTTATTATTGAAATTTGTTAGTACAGCTGTTGATTCAAAGATATGTTTCCTGAAAAGCTTGCTTGGTTGACTTCTAGAAGAAACTCAAACAGGAAACCACAAGAATAAATCCTTTTTAAGGAAAGTTGGGGATATACTGACTTGTTGTTTCTGTAATCTGTGTAATCATTAATTCAGACACATTTAACCGTGAAATAAAGACACTCAGAGCTGAACGATATGCTAGTCTGACTGTATGCTTAAGGCATTGCTCACAGTACCCACTGCTTGCTGAACAGGCAACCCGTGCTTTACATTTGTTTAATTGCAGTAAGCACTTTTGCTCAACTTCGCACTTTCCAGTTTTATTTCCCTTTTACATGGAATAACAAGCAACGTTTTTTGAAAATTAAGCTAGATTATGGTTGGCAGATATCAGGAACTGTAATCTAAACTGGAATTTTCAAGCAACAGTTCTGCTACAAAGAAGATGAAATAAAAACGGACGAATCAATATATAATGCTTCATATTCACACGGAGTAAGCAAGGTACTTTTTAATTTTTCCTTTTATATATTTGAAGCGGTAGTAATGTGTGCTTTGGGGGCAAAAAAGGGGGGGAGGGGGAGGAAAAAAAAAGAAAAACAAAACACCCTAGAACCCTACCACTGCTACAATGAGCTAGACTTCTGTTTTAATTTTGTGTAAATATTTGTAAATTGGTCAGTTATTGTAAATTGAATTTAAATAAGTAATCCTGAAAATTTTAGCTTTTCCAAAATGAAGTTGTGAACCCTCTTTTAGACCTGCTGTAGCACAATTTGTGCGTCTCCTATACTTGTTACTGAAGACCAATTCATTGTTAAAACTGTACTTACCATTAATGTCAAATTCATATTCTCATTTTTTTTAAGTTTAATATTTTGTATGGTGTCCAGTGGAATAAACTTTATATACAGAAGATACAGCTTATTTTTCCAGCTTACGTTATTTTGTACTGCATATTTAAAATATTTCCTATGGTCAAGTAGAAAAGGAAATACCTTGTAAAGGTAAGGCCCCTGTTGCAAATCATAAACTTCTGGATGGCTATTCTGCACTGCATCTGTGTACAGGTAGAAGTTTAAACTATTGCTGTTTCTAACAAGATTGTGAAAACCATTATAATTGTGTAAAATAACAATTATTATCTCTTCTTGGGCAAACTTTTAAGTTCTAATTTATTTCCAGTTTTACAATTTAGAAGTTCTAGAAACTGTAAACTATTTGGCTGCTGCGAGGTTACTTACTACACACTTCATCATGATCTAGTCTATGTAAGATTTTGGCTTGCTTCTTAAAACAGCTTCCTTCTGCAATTTAAACAGTCTTGCAATTTTGATCTGACTCCAGAAATCCACTAAAATGTTCTCCGTCCATGCGTATGTTCCCCCTCACTGCACTTCCTCTTTATAAGATGGTAGAGTTGTTCTCAGTGAAACATTCACTTTGACCTGCTTTATGGAAGCACAAGTTTTTAGTACAGGATGATGTCTGGATTCAAAGATGCCTTACAAGCCCTAGATGGATTCTGGGTAGAGAAGAGGGCTTCTCTTTTTCTAAAAATGTGCTGGCTGGCTGGCTGGCTGGAATATGTAAAACTTTCCCGACATAGGATAACTAAAAAGGGACATACATCTTCAAACCTGGCAAGAATGTATTTCAAGTGAGCTGGATGTGAGGCACAAAACTTCATCCATGTCTATCTCTTACAAGCCTGCATTGCATCACCAAAGGCATCAACATATCTCACATCTTAAATTACCGCTCCGTGTTTGAAACCGCTTCAGTTAAAAAAACTGTGGTACCTCCGGGCAACTCAGTAAACATTGACCCACCAACTCAGCGACCTTTTTAATACAAGCCAAGGTCTGTAACCACAATGGCCTGTGTCTTTCAAAAGAATCTTTTTGCATTTTTTTTTCTGAAGTTTATGTACTTCTGTTAAGCTACTGGTAGTTTTCCCCAACTGCTTGGGGACAAACCTGTTTGTTGCATCGTCTCTAACAATGGAAAACTCCCCAGTAATTGACTGTGTTGGCTAAGCAAGGTGCAAGGAGGTGTAACTTGGTTTAGCTCATAGCAAAAAAAGCTAGTGGGTAATGTGGCAAGAGCACGGAAAGTGGCAGTGCTCTCACATACTAAAAAATAATCTGAGAGGTTTTGAAAACAGGTTTCACCAGATGCCATATCATATTATTCTCCTGTCAAGGCAAACAAGAGCAGCACTGTTTTCTGTGGAAGTGCCAGACAACTGGAATGACACTGAACAAACATAATGATATTTGTTAAATGGTGGACTGCAACTTTCATCAGAAAGCTTCAGATAAAATACCACAAAATAAATGGTTTGTGGAGAGTGAGCACGAGCTGAACTTTAACTAACTTTCAGTTCAGTTCTGCGTAGTCTGAAGTTGCTCAGAGGTTTAATGACCTGGATTTTCATCTACTCTGGTCAGGTATCCAGAGCAAGAAATCCACTGATGGCTATCATAAATCTGAGTGTGAAGTTTTTCCTTATCCTCAACTTCACAAGGAAAACCTTCACACACCTATCCCTTGGCGCACGCCCTAGCAGGAATAGTTTTTCTGGGAGATCTTTGGTAAAAGGTGTTTTTCATGACTGACCAAGGTTTCGGCATGTGTGCAAGGTGCTGACTTCTCTGAGGCTTCTTACTGTCTTGAAATAAAAATGCTTTAGTGCAGCTGTGTTTAGGTCTAATTTTGACGACCCATTTCGGCATTGGGCTTGCCTGTCCTTTCTTACCGTATATGATGTCAGAAACTGCTAGTGTCATGTCTAGGATTTTAGGAACTGTCTTTAGTCTTCTAGCAGTGTGTTTAATTAACAGGCTCAGAGGTGTACAGGAGGACCAAACGTTAGTGAGAGCTTGCCATTCGGCACCAGTAGTGCCAGAACTGGCATATGCTGTATACTGTGAAACCTGGAAGTTTCTCTTCTATTTCTCTTGCTCTCACTTCTCCTAAAATGTGATTGTGTAAGTGTACTCTCTGTACCTTAAGGTGTTCTGATGGTATGAGAGGTTATTTTTATGAAATCCTTTACAAAGAATTCAATATAAACCAATTTTAAGGCTCAAATTGAAGGGTGACATGGTTATTTGGGAGAAATGGGCAGCCATGATAAAAGGATGTAAGGCGATTTGTAGATAACCTGAAGTTAGTGCTTGTGAATACCGTCCCAACTGCTTATTTGGAACCAGTGGTTTCCTTGAACTTGGGTCACTGGACTCAATTCACAGTATATTTGGTGTTAAATTTAAGTCCATCAGAGAACGTCACTCTTGATTTAATGGACTCTGCTTGCTCTGGGTTATCTCACATGTCTTTTGTAGTGTTTGTTTTTGTTTGGTTTGTCTTCTTTTCTCTAATCCTTGTGTGTTTTCATATAAATCTTTCCCTCACTGATTTTACAGCATATGGTGCTTACAGGAAGAGCATGAAAGACTATGCTATTTTGATCAACTTACAGGTCAAATTAAGTTGTGAGAAGTACAGAAGGAAGAGCACTAGGTCTGGAAATAGTTTGAAGGCATTCTGGTAAAAGGGTACTCACCTGCTTGCTGTGCTGAAGACTGAATCAAAACTTGTGCAATATGTGTATGCTTCATATATATGCATTTCTAGAAGATTGTAATGCTCTTGACTTGTAAAGAACGTGAAGTCCTCTACCTTAAATTTCATTGTGCTGCATACACTGTCTCTGCGCTCATGATAAAATCTGGAGTTTAGGTTAATATCTGTTCCAGGTACACTTCTTTGAGAAATTATGTTCTGATCTTGTAAATTTTGTACTTCAGTGGGTAGGTGAAGAGAGCCGACAGGTTTTACCTGTACGTACTGTTTAGGAAATATTTTACTTCAAGTCAATCTGTCAGTACAATTTTAATTGAGCATTCCAGAGAGAGCTTGTACTCAGAAATACCTGCTTGGCTGTTTCTGTACTTAAAACACAGGGAAGAGTTTGCTGACTGATTTATAATTAGCTATTTATTTGAAGAAAAACAAAAAGAAAAAAAAAGAAAAGGAAAAAGGGGATTAGACTTACACTGTGTATACAATGTTTTATACCTGAAATAACTTGAAAGTTCTTTACTTAGAGTCAGGTCGGTGCTTCTCCCCCTCTTCTAAAAAATAATTTTAAATGCAGTCATTACTTTGGCTGGTACAGGCTGAAAATATTTCCATTTTTTTCTGTGAAAAGCACTACATTTTGTGACAAATGCAGAATAATAAAGGGTAAGCATGGCGTAACCTAAACCCTACATGGTAATGTAGTTTGTCTTTGCTTTAAATGAAAATTGGCTCAGGTCCACTCAAAGAGGAAATTTGAAATGTCCTGTGATTTAACACATCGAAAAATTTGGGGATTCAAATGTATTTCCTGTGTATTGTTAAAAATGGCTGTGCATCTGATACCTCTCACGGTACAGTATTGATTGTTAAAGGTGGGTGTCCGGGCCTCATCCACTGGCAGTTGTATGTGACACCTCTGGCTCAAATTTGAGGTGCTCTGAGTGTGCTCCAGGTCGGAACTTGCTTTTGAACACGCTAAGTGCACCTTTCTGGGGGGGGAGCCACCAGAAAACTCTCCTTCCGCTTCCCCCTATGCCGCCCACCCCAAATTCTCAAGAGATGGCTTGGGACGGCCTGCTGGGACCCCAGCCCCTTCCCCCTGCCGCCGCCGGGCTGCCCCGTCCCCGCTGCACGAACACCCCCTCAGCCGCGGCGGGCAGGCCGAGGGGACGAGCGGACGGAGAGATGGCCGTGGGGTTTCACCACGTGTCCTGGCACCCGGTTGGTGCTCGGGCCCGGGGTGGGACCAGCAGCCACTCAGCGCTGCAACTTCGCTGCCTTCTATTTAAAGCCTGCCCTGAGTCAGGAGAAGTGAGAGCTGCTGGGGATGACAGTTGCTTCAGGCAACCCTGGGGAGGACAGGGTCGGGGGTAAAAATCACCGGCGAGGGCCTGAGCTGGGGAGGGCATGGAGGGGTACCGCGGCGCCCAGTGCGACAGGGCGTCTGAGACCTCGTCCTTCGTAGAGGATGAAGAAGAAGAGGAAGAAGAGGAGGAGGAGGAGGAAGAGGAAGAAGAGGAGGAGGAGGCTGTGGACCCGGGGGAAGCAGAGGAGCTGACTAACAGGTACTGCCTCCGCGGGGGCTCGTGGCCTCGGGGGCAGTTGGTGGCTTCATCCCAAAGCACAGGCTGGGTGGGATGCCACGACTGGGACCCCATGCTGGTTTCTGTGCCTTTCGCCCTTCGCTTCCCCAAATGCTGCAGATAAAAAATGGGGAGAGGGGTGGACTGGTAACGGGGGGTGTTTCGGATGGGTATGGCTGCAAGTAAGTTTTGTGCTGTAAGTGCCTGCCCCGAGTTCCCTGAAAGCTTTTCTATTTAAAGCTCCTCTGGCGTGCCAGCTCGAGTGGCATCTCTCTCTGCTCCTCCCTCTCCGGCTGACTTTTTGTCACACATCCATCTGAAATGCTCTGCAGATCTGCTCGTCAGGGGCAAAGGTGGTCAAAGATTATAACAGCGCATTGAAATTTGTTCCTTCTTGTGGC
Source organism: Pluvialis apricaria (assembly GCA_017639485.1). Taxonomy (NCBI): domain Eukaryota; kingdom Metazoa; phylum Chordata; class Aves; order Charadriiformes; family Charadriidae; genus Pluvialis; species Pluvialis apricaria. Next base: position 25,917,765 of record CM030044.1, on the reverse strand, counting down.
CCTTTCTCCCTTCCTGCTTGTCCTGCCCTCTTCAGTCTCTTCTTCCCCCCAAAAAGGAAAAACTTGTACGTGCTCGCCACCGCCTGCCATGATTTGTGTGGCTGATTTTTGGGGTGCAATGAGGAATATTTTATCACTTCGATTTTTTTTTTTTCCCCCTTCTTAATAACCCTTGCACAGAAACAGTTTGTTGTCCTAACACTGTGCTCCGACTGTCACGAAAATAGCGAGCGAGACAGTGGCCGGGTGCCCAGCGCGCAGCCCCATCCTGTGCAGGACGCGGAGGCGTCTGCAACCCGATCCACGCAGACGGACCCCTCTGGCCATGCCAGACCTGGTGGTGTCCAAAAGAGACCATGAGGCCCCAGAGTCCCCCGGCGCGTATCGGGTCGCGAGATTTCTTCCTTGTCTTGAGTGAAGCCTATGAGTTTTGGGTGCATGGTGCAGGAAGACGTTTAAGGTATTTCCAGAAACCAGTTTCTTAAGAAATGTGGGTCATGCAGTTCCTAAAACCTCAGTGCTGCGGAGCTGTCCTGCGTTTATAAACCACGCTGGGTGTATCGCAACTCAAAGCGCTTTCTGACATGGCTGATGGTCACTGGGAGAAAAAAAGCCAGCAGAGAGAGACGGGGAGGCCCTGTGCAGCCTCACCCACCCTGAGCACTGCGGGCATGAAAGTCAAACAGGGAAATGTAGCCCAGGACTGTCGGAAAACCTCCTTGCAGAGGGAACAGAGAGCTGGTTTCCCAAAGAAAGGTGGTGGACAACCCCCGGTGTGTAATGCTGCTTTTCTCCACAGGGAGTTGTTGACTCTTCAGTCCTGTACAGGCAGGGAGCGGGGTTACATGCTGATACAAACAGCTTGCACATGGGTGCAAACCCTACGAGAAAACCAGCTGAAGTCGGTGGAGTGGAGCTACTCACTGCGGACAGCTAAAACACAGTTGACTGCATATTATTTAATGCAATCTGCAATTAAATGGCTAATAATAAAACTCAAATTGTAAAACATAAGCGCGAATGGCTACCTTTTCCCTTAACGGGAGGGAAATCTATGTAGCCTTGCAGTTATTTACCGCTCGCGCCGGCAAGACAGCTGCTCCACGGGTGCCAGTTAGCAGCTCCCCGCAGCTGGGTCCTGCTTCTGGCTGGCCGCCTGCGCAGCGCAGGCTCAGGCAGCACATCTCACGGCTTAATTAAATCACAGCAACCATTCCCTTTAGCTCTCCGGTATATTAAGAACTGTAGAGTTCATCTCTATCCTTAACCGTCTTACTAATAAGAGAGGTCAGAGTCTAACAGAGAGCTTTTTCACAGCAGTGCTCAGCGGTAACTGAGTATATTTAAATCCATTTGATTAGTTTAATTAGGCTCAAGGTGGAGTTAAATTTGGGGTTTGACACAGGTATGGCAACTGCCCCGAGTGTTCAGCAAGAGCTTAGTAAAGTTAAATAAAACTGATTCTTTAACTGCTTAAATTTTGTAGTTGCTAACGTCAGCGTGGTTGTTGAGCTTACAGCCGCCTTCTGTGCCAAGTGCCTGGACAGAGCTCCAGGGAGGTGCTGGCTAAGCAAGAACAGCTGGGCCGAGCCCCTGAGACGAACTTACTCAAACTGTAAGCTAATTATTTGTTGACAAACAGGTTTTCAAGCCCCTGTTGCTGAACAGATTTTTTTTTTTTTGTGCTTTGACAATGTAGCTTAGAGGAGATGTAACCAATATGTAAACTTGGCTGAAGACAGCCTGTTCTGGACCCTGCCGTCATTGATTTATTTTTAACAGCCCCAATCTCTCTGCTGCTGTTGTCTTCCTCCGCTGTGTGCAGTTCAACAGCACCTGGCTGTGCAATGTTGCAGTCAGCAGGAAATTCCCCATTCACTCCTATTTCCACCTTCCAAGCATGCTAAATATCCTCATTCCTATTTTGTAAGACAGTTGCAGCAAGATGTCTGGCCCAAGGTCAGCAAGGGCCTGTGGGACGAAAGCAGAAGAGCCCCAGTGTTTTCCCGGGACACTAACCCCTGAGCCCTGATGGACCCACTCTGCTGCTGCACCAGTCCTTCTGCAGCATCCGCAGGGAGTAAAATCCCAAAAGCTGCAGCAGAGCTTGTGACTCGCCCCAAAATTATGATGCATGCACATAAAAAGCAGAAAAGTTTGGGTTTCACATCTTTATTACCATTTTGATGTAATCTTTAAATAATATGGGTTCATAACACAGGTTTTTGTGCCAGTAATGAGACTAACACATGGCATGAGCGCCTATTATAAAGATGGGATAAGGCATCATGTCCTTGTCAGCATAAATAACTGACTGATCTCCAGAGGGTTCATGCACTATTTTCTTGCCTTTGGGCATTTTACTATCTGAGATAGACAGATTGTGGCAGATGTCTTTTGTTTCTAGCTCCATGTAGAATTAATCATCTAAACAGGGAAAATATTTTGAAAGTGGGTATTGTGTGTTTTAAGGCAAACATGAATATGAAGTTAATAGGCTTTAATTTTTGTACTGATAATGGTGAGATTAAAGCCTAGCTATAGGAAGATAGTTTACTGGTTTACGTACCCACTGGAATATCCGAATCCCTAACAACTACGTGATGGGTGAGCAGCTCTAACACGGTTCTGTTTCTCAGACCGTTCCCAGGTGGATTCCTTTTGCAGTGGGAAGGTGTCTGGATGTGTCTGTACATGGGGATTTCATAAAAATTGGTGTGCAGCCAATTTACATGTGTTTCCAGGTAGCTGGTTTGCCTGGAAGGGGCATGAGGCTGCTGTTACCTATTCATGTAGTGATAACCTAAGACCAGTAAATGAGGAGAAAGTCCTGGAGTTCTAGAAAGGTTTTAAAATTTCATTTATTTATTTATTTATTTATTTTTAATGAAGCAGTCCTTCCACAGGAAGGTCAGAGGTGTGAAAGCTTCAGAGCCAAGTCTAGCTTAGGATGAGTGGTGAAAAGGGTGAAAGGGGAAGCAAAGCGGAGCAGGAGGCTGCCTGCCACGTGGGGGATGCTGCAGCATCCAGGAGAGCGAAGGAGTGGAAAGATGAGGAAGGGGAGGGTGGGAAGGGGAGTGCTGGGGATTTGTCTTCCCAAGGAAAAGATTACCATACTCTCTCCAAAGTGAAGACAGTAAGACAAGGGGAAAGGATGCATGATTTTAGTGTCCTAGATGAGGCGGCGCCCAGCTGGGGCCGGGGTGGAAGGGGCTGGCAGGGCTGTTCGTCTGCCGCTGGCTGTGGGGAAGGCGAGAGTGGCGGGAAGTGAGGGTTTTCCAGCATCCCTCACAGCGGGGCAGGGGCTCAGGCTACAGCGCACAGGGAGCAGCTGAACGGGTCGAAGCGTTGAGGCAGGGGCATTGGTGCAGTTGGTGACCCCACCTCGCATCCCGGCCCCAGCCGGCAGCTGCAGCCGGGAAATACACCTCACTCGGTGTTTGGTTTCTCTTCAGCCCTTTAGATAATATTAACTGAGTCCTTGATAAGGGTCTAGATTGCAGTTCAGACCTAAAATAACACATAGACCTTGAGAAGTTCCCTGTTAGGTCTCAACAAAGGGATTAAATCACAGTGTAAGGGAAGTCTCCCACCCAGACCGAAGTGTTTGTTCTGTGCTCCCACCATGACCTGTTCAGTGCAGAATCCAGAATGCGGGAGCAGGGCAGACCTCTGGGGCACAGAGGTGCTGTGTTTTCTCAAGCAGCACGTGAAGCTGTGACCAGCAATGCCACTGGGCCATGCAGCGGCCTGACGTCTGGAAAAGAGACCAGCAGCACCGCAGCGGGTTGTGTCACTTCCCAGGCATTTGCAAGCATCAAGGGTGGAACAAAATGTCTGAGGCCAGCCCAGCTCCTGGCTCCCAGCTACTCTTAATAAAAATCAGCTCTGTAGCCGTGCAAGCAGCAGTCTTACTGCTTTTAGGTAATTATTCGTTTGAATTTGGACAGACACATGAGCCACTGTGTTGCCAGAAGGGGCATCATTAACACTGAACAAGTTAGCAGTACGCTGACAAGCGAAAGGCTGGATTTAAAATAGTGACTTTCTGTAGCTTCTAATTCTTTTACCCTGAAGAAGGAGATGGATGAGCTATAGCCCTAGGAAATGCAGAGCAACAGGCAGAGACCTCGCTGAGCATACTGATTGCTGCAGGGGAAAGGGGCAGCATTGTAAAGGCAGAAACTACAGGGACGTACAGAACAAAAACACAAACACAGACAAATAAAATATTTCCTTTAACTGGGAAGGTAAGCTGGCCAGCACCAATTTCCACCTCCCCTGCACTGGGCCGGCAAGGTTCAAGCAGGAGCCTTCAGGGGATGAGAGGTCTTGCCAGTGCAAGCCATCGCCACTGCTTGACATCTCAGTCATTTTAGCTGGGTTTTTTTCGGCTTGCGAGGTGTTATGCAGCAAACAGCAACAAGTTTTTATGATACCAGGAGTGACAAGGTCTGATGTGAGGGGGTTGAAGGGAGGCTGTGGAGGATTTGAGAAAGCTGCTGGGCTGGCTATGCTTCTGTGTGATGGTGGTGGTGTAGCACAGATTGACAGACCTCACTCAGCGTGTCTGAACACAACTGCTTCGGCAGCTGGGGAGGCGAAAACTCTTCCCTGGTATGATACATAAGGGAACACGTGCCCAGCCTGCTGGGAGGGACTAGAAACCTGAAATCCTAGCAGACGCAGCATGGAAGTCGTAGTGAGAAGCAGAGGAATGTGAGCAGCAGGGACAGACGATAAGAAAAATCTGGTTTTTAGCTGTCATGACAGGCAGCACAAAACCAGTTGCCAGTGTCTTCAGGGCTTATGAAAGGTTTGAGTCAATGTCCTCGCAGGGAAATAACAAACTGACAGCATACGTGCCAGCAGGATTGGATGTGAAATGTCTACGTGGAAAAAAGACAGCCCTGGCTTTTGTCCCCAGATGTCAGTGGCCTCATATCTACATTTATGGAGCAGAAACATTGCAAACTTCTTTTGGCAACGGCAGACACTTCCTCCAACTAAAGAGGGGTCTTTCAGCTACTACTGTGCAGCATGCAAATCGTATACAAAACTACAGCAGCATTTTGAAGTATAGTGGAAGGAAATGCTTCACTTATGTGTCTTTCATTCTGGTGTTGAAAATATAAAGCACCATCTCATCGCACTCTAGAGGAATATGAACTGTGACTGCAACCTTGGAAATGGGACAATGATGTGAATAATTCAAGCTTTTTGTACCGGTAGGGCCAGGGCAGCCCATTCCTATCCACTAATATCCACTGAAGTGGGAGTGCTTCTCTCTTTTGCATGGGGTTTTATTTAATAACACTAGGTAGTGCAGAAAAATAGGTTTAAATATATAGGCAGGTGATTTAGAAGTTGAAAAATCTAAAAAAAGATTAGTCATTTTTATCGTGGACTGAAATAAGACCTGAAAGCTTCCTTAGTATTATTGCTATTGATTTATTTTATTTTGCTGTGCCGAAGTCAACCTAATGCCAAGCCATGAAACTGGCAAAGGAAAAGCTAGCAGCAAAGTTGGTATAGGTTTGTTTGCTCTGCCTCTTCCTCCAACCTGTAAATTTTATGTCATGGAGCTAGCCTTCCTAGAGTGTACTACACCAAGGCAGATAATCAGCTGTACATCCTGGGTTTTGTATCTGTTTGAAGGCTGGTTTGGGTTGGGTTTTTTTCGTTAAGATGTGATTATTTAATATTGCACTGTCAGACCCGCTTTGAATCATGGCCTTTAGTCCAAGCTGTCACGGTCTCCAGGCCAGCCCAGTCACCACAACTGGCTTTAAGCTCTGTCACTGGGCTTTGATACCATGTTGCCCCACCACTGCCCAGTCAGGCTGCTGTCCCACAGGGTGACTTCGGTTTTCAGTTAGCACCAAGGACGTCAGAGGCGAGACGGTCTGCGCATCAGTCTGCATAGACCTCAGCATGGGGCAACCCAGGGCAGGCCTTCTTGTTCTGTGCTCTGGAGAGCAAATTCATGGAAAGGTAAGGCCAGCATTGCGAGTTTAGGGATTATCTTTTTGTTTCCTATAGGTACTGAGCAGTTTTGCTGAGTGCCGTTTACAAAAACCTTGCAGTTTGGAGAGTTTGCTTGATGGAGTGATTATGGCTGTCCTCAGCATTTCCTCTTCTCCTCCTGCAAAGACCTCAGCATTCTGCCAGGCACTCAGCACCCTCCGGAGCGATGCCGACTGCTCCTCAGAGGTGTCCCCCCACCTCTGCAAGCCTGCAGGCATCTCTGGCACCCGCACGGTGCTGGGTCGCAGCCTGTGGCTGTTGGTCAGATGGGTTCTGCTTCTCTGATCCCATGGTCAGGAGCCAGATTTCTTCACTCTTGCTGAAGTGCTTTATCTTAATTACCTGGAAAGCAACCCTTCCCTCTGTTCAGTGGAAGCAGGACCTTGTGTGGCCATAGGTTTGTGTCCTTCCATGGGAGTTACAGAGACTTCACCACTTCTTCTGCTCTAGTGAGGCCTCTGCATTTGCTAGCAGATACTCTGCCTTTCTTTCCATCAGCTACTAACATGATTTCCCTAAATCAATTGTCTACTGAAGAAATATTGGGGTTGAGTGTTTTGATTGCCTTTTCTATGCTTTTTTTGGGAATAACTATTGCAACCCTGAAAATACGACTTTTTTTTTTTTTAAACAATGTTATTTCTTTTAATTGCTTTTGCTATTCTTTACAGTCTTATTTCCAAGACTGGTTTTCTTTCCTAAATCTTCCCAGAAAACATTTCTGCAGCCTTTTTTTTTTTAAGTGAGAGATATTTGATTGCAGCATATCATAGTGTACTGTTTACATATCATAAGGTTTAAAATTAGCTTTATAAAACATTGTTATTTCATTTGGGGAGGGCTCAGTATATTTTTATTGTTGAATGTATTCTAAATTACTTTGCTAAACACATAGAGTGCTTAGAGGATGAAACATACAAGACGACAGTAACAAACTAGTGGATAGATTCTCTGCTGCTTTGAGCATTGTATAATCATTTACACTTGGGCAAAGCAAGTGTGAGTGCTATTAAAATACTGACAGTATCTTATAAGTGTTTAATGCAAGGTTTAAATTATACTGTAAGATAACCATGCACTGGAGAATAGCCCCAGAATCAGATCAGTCTGACACTGGCAAAAAAATGTCAGATCAAAGACTATTTTTCCAGCATTGTCAATAACATTTAAACACCTTCCCTTCATTCAACTAACTTTGCAACATGCAGCTTTACAAAAATTTATCTAAAATACATTTGTCAGATGAAATATGACTTTGCTTATGCTTGTGTTTCAAAATTTATGCACATGCAGTACTGTTACAACTTTGAAAAGTATTTTTGTTTTAATGCAAAAACTTAGACTTTACTGCAATAATTTAATTCATTGTGTGTTTTTACAGCTTTTTTTCCTTTTGTTCTTTTTGGTTTTAGTTTAAAAGATCTTATCCAAAGTGAAGATGTGAAGCCCAAGCTGCAGTACATCATGACTAACCCTTCCTTTTCTATGGTAACAGTTCAAAGCGAAGACAGTGGGATAACCTGGGAAACCAGCTCGAGCAGATGTTCTACTCCTTGGGCCTCAGAAACTAGTACAACTTCTGATCTTTACAGTATGGAAAGCTCACCAGTAGGTTCTCCTCCAGGAAAAGTTATCTTTATTATGGATGAAGGTAAGATTATTCGGAAAAGAAAGCGCAAAGCTTCAAATAGGCTGTCAATGGCTACAAGTCTGAAGGGAGGCCAGGGCAATAAAAAGCGTGACTCTTCTGGAATGCAGAGGCAAGAACAAAGAACTGTTCTAGGAGATGTGCAAGCCTCCATGTTGAACGTCGAACAGGTGGAAGCACAAGACACAGATGAGGAAATGCTGGACGACAAAGAAGATCTAGAGAACATAGCAGAAGAACCAGTAAAACGTGCTCCGATAAGATCAATATTTAGAGAGAGCAGACTGAGAAAAGTAGGGCCGATCCTTGGAGGACCAGTACAAGCTAGAATCCAGCTGTTCAACTCAATTTTTGGAGGGACTGGGCCAGCCCCTGAAACGTTGGAGAAAACCAGAATCCAGAGAAGCAGCTCAATTTCAGGAGATTCTGAACAATGCCTTGAAACATCAGTAAAAGAAAGATTGCAGAAGTTCAAGTCTCTTTCAGAAGCAGCGCGCCGAAAAACTTTCCAGAGAGCAAGTAGAAATCTTGAAACACCATCAGAGAGAAGAAGGGAGCAAAGACAACAATCTACAGCACGTGCAAATCAAAGCTATTCTTCACCAACAATGCCTCTTGAAAAACGGCTTACTAATAAAGGTGATATTTCATCTGAATATATTAAACCAATCAAAATGAAAGATAAACCAAGCAGATTTTCAAGCTTTGGTGCAGAAACAACTCTTCAACATGAAGAAAGAAAAGAGAGACAATCTCTTTCAGAGACTCCAAATCAGGTATCAGGACATTCACTGAAGTCCTGCCCTCCTGAAGAAGTCAGGAAGCAGCAACGTTATTCACCTGCAGCCAAAACATCAGTAACAGAGCAAACAATCTCCATTTCATCAGAGTCTGATGATAAATCAGAGAAACAAGTATTGCTTCCCTCATCTGAACATACAAACAAGAAGCCAAACCAATCCCTGCTGACAGCATCAGATCATCTGGACGAACCAAAGGAGCAGGAAATTCAGCCCGATTCTGCATCACAGTCTGTTTCAGGAGACTTTGTTAATGAATTTGATAGACAAAGTTCCCAACCTGTTTTGCCTACAGCATCCATGTCAGAACACCCTGAGAGGGAAGCACAGAAGTCAGCAGTTCAGTCTTACTTATCTAGTGCTCCATCAGCTAAATCCAAATATTCCACTCTACCTGAAACAAGACAGGACGATATTATTCCTCAGTCATCAGAAACTGCACAATCTGAGTCTGAATATGTGCTTCTACCACATTCTGTAGATGAAACAGAGAAGCAAGAAACTGAGTGTCACTCATCAACAAGTGCACTGTCAGAACCTGAGCCTTCAGATCTATTGTATTCTGCTGAAAAAGAGGGTAAAAAGACCCCACCACCAGAAACTCAAAATGTTCACTTAGAGAAGCAAACAAAATCTGAACAAGACTTTTCCTCCTCCCTTCAGGAAAGAGAGGAGCAAAGAATTCAACTAAATCCACCTATTCCTGAAAAGATAGATTCTAAATATTTTGGAATCTCCTATCCGGTTCACACAGAAAGAGGAGAAACTCAGAAAACTTCAGCTATGAATAAATCAGTAGATTTGGATCACCTTGACTTTTCCATTGAAAAAACCAAACAAGCAGAGAGTGCGCAAATGGAGATGGAGCATTCCAGTAAGGAAACTGGGGAATCAGAAAGAACACAGATGGAGACAGAGCATCCGGACTTTTCATTTTCCAAGGAAGAAACAGAAGAATTGGAGGGAGCACAGATGGAGATGGAGCATCCAGACTTTTCTTTTTCCAGGGAGGAAATGGAGGAATTGGAAAGTGTTCAACAGGAGACAGAACATCCAGATTTCTCATATGCCAGGGAAGAAATGGAGGAATTGGAGGGTGCTCAACAGGAGATGGAGCAGCCAGATTTCTCATATTCCAGGGAAGAAACAGAGGAATCAGAGATTGAAAAACTGGAGGCAGAATATCCAGAATTGCTTTTTTCCATGAAAGAAACAAAGGAATTGGAGAGTGTCCAACTGGAGACAGAGCAGCCAGATTTCTCGTATTCCAGGGAAGAAACAGAAGAATCAGAGAGCACACAGCTGGAGACAGAACATCCAGATTTCTCATATTCTATACAAGAAATAGGAGAATCAGAAAGTGAACAACTGAAGATGGAGCACCCAGATTTCTCATATCCCAGAGAAGAAATGGTAGAATCAGAGAGTGCACAGGTGGAGACAGAGTATCTAGATTTCCCATATTCCAAGAAAGAAATGGAGGAATTGGAGAGTGCTCAACTGGAGACAGCGCAGACAGATTTCTCATTTTCCAGGGAAGAAACAGAGCAAACAGAGAGTTCACAAGTGAAGACAGAACATCCAGAATTCTTTTCCAAGGAAGAAACAGAAGAATCAGATAGTGCACAGCTGGAGATGGAGCATCCAGACTTTTCTTTTTCCAGGGAAGAAATGGAGGAATCAGAAAGTGCACAACTGAAGACTGAGCACCCAGATTTCTCATATTCCAGCAAAGAAATTGGAGAATCAGAAAGTGTACAACTGGAGATGGAGTATCCAGATTTCTCATATTCCAGAGAAGAAATGGTGGAATCAGAGAGTGCACAGCTGGAAGATCAGGAGTTTTTATTTTCCAGGGAAGAAACAGAAAAACAAAAATCTGTTCCTTTTGAACTGGAACAGCCGGAGTCTTACTCCCCTGAAGAAGAAGAGCAAGAAGAAACAACACAGCTTGCGCTGGTAACTTCAGATTTATCAAGTTTGATGGAAGAAGCAGAGAAAGAAAACACTACAGAACGCCAGTTGGTACATCCAGGCATATTTGATTCCACAAAAAGAGCTGAGACACAGCAAACTGCGTATCGAGAAACACCACATTCAGATTTACCATATCCCACAAATAAAACAAAGCAGCAAGAATCGGCACAAGCAGATTTGGACAATTCTCTTATGTCATATTTTGGTAACAAAGGAGAACAGCTGCAGTCTATACAGCAGGATTCACAATCTGGAGGTAAGCTGTATTCCCATGCCAAGGGAATGCAAGGAGAGACTACTCAACTGCAGTCAGAGCATCCAGTTTTGTCATATTCTACTGGAAAAGAACAGCAACAGAAAACCTCACACCTGAGGGCAGAACAGTCACGTATGTCGTATTCCAGTGGCGAAACAGAACAAGAGGGAATATTGCAACCGAAGTTAGAACAAGCAGATTCACCATATTCCCAGGAAGAAACAATACAAGAAGCTGTACAAAGAGACTTAGAAGGTCCAGAGCCATCATGTGTCATTAGTGAAGCAGAGCAACATGAAAATGTACAGTTAGCTTCAGAAAATAAGGATTTCTCATTTACCACTGAAGAAGTAATGCTGGAAGGAATGGAGTCAGGATCTTTGAGGTCCTCACATTCAATTGACAGAGCAAATCCCTGGGAAACGGCACAAATGGAGCAGGAGCAGTCACTTCCTTCATGTTCCACTGCTGGTAGTCAGCAACAGGAAACACCACCACTCAGTGTGGCCCAGACAGATATATCATATCCCTTTGGCAGAATGGAACAACAAGATATAGTACAAACACAGCTGGAACAGCAGGAAGCAGCCCAACAAACAGTGATGCAAATGGAAATGGAGTGTTCAGATTTGTCAGAAACCTTGGGGAAAGAAGGACCCCAGGTCATAGACCAAATTAATTTGGCACAGCAAGGAACAGCTCAACCAGAGTTAGTACATCCGTCTTTGTCATATTGTCTCAGTGAACAAATGCAAGAAGAAATGCAAATAGAGCCAGCATATACAGAACAGACTTTCTATGCAAGTACAGAAATGCAAGAGGAAATGGCACAACACAAATCAGAGCAACAAGAAATAGTACATCCAGAGCTGGAGCAAACATTTTTGCCATCTTTCAGTGGAAAAGAAGCTCCACTGGAAGTGGAAATGAGTTCAGAATATCCAGATTTGTCATATTCCTTTCATGAAGCTGAACAACCAAAAAAGTTGAGACATCCAACCTTACCATTTGGTTTGAAGCAACAAGAAACAGCACCACTGGTAACGGAACATCCAGATTTTTCGTGCGACAGTGAAGCAAAACCAGGCAACACTGTAGACCAGGAGTCAGAACATCCAGAGCTCTCATACTCCATAGGAGAAACACAAGGAAAATCAGAACGTTTGGATTCACCAGAAACCCTGAGTGAAGCAGCACAAGATGAAAGTATGGAAGTGGAATCTAAGTACTCAAACTTGGCATGTTCTGATGGCCAAAAAAATCAGGAAGAAACTTCACAATTGGATTCAAAATATCCAGATTTGTCATTTTCCTTTGGTAAAGCCAAAGAACAAGCAGCTCAAGAGTTTGAGTCTGAATATCAAAAATTGCCTAAAATGGCCAGAAAAAGAGCTTCTCCAGCAACTGCACAAATAGAGTCAAAACATCCAAATTTGACATATTCCCTTGGCAAAGCAAATAAGGCAGAAATTGCACCATTGGAAATGAAGCATCCTGATTTGTCACATTGCACTGATGAGACAAACCAACAAGAAGTAGTAGTGTTGGATCAGAAACACAGAAAAATTTCTGCTGGCAGTGAAAAGCAGCAGCAAACCACAAAACAGCAGTTAGAGCAAGAAAAATTATCACAGTCTCCTGGTAAAACAGAGCAATTAAAACACGCCTGGGAGGACTTGGAACAACCAGATTTATCATTTTCCATTGACAGGCAGGATGATGAAACGGCCTCACCAGAGGCAGGACACGGTGATGTGATATATCCTCTGGACAACATAGAGGCACAACAACGAGTACGACGAGAATCAGAGCAAACAGAAAAGTCTGGAAAAGCAGAACAGAAAACAGTTCAGCCAGAAGTGGAAATTCCCCATTTGGCCCGTTCTGTGGGTGTGGCAGGAGAAGTGGCAGAACCAGGGCAGGGACATCCTGCCTTGACTTATTCCACTTTCAAAGCAGGAGGACTGCAGACTGCACAACTAAAACCCGGACAACCTGGTCTAGCATGTTCCCTTGACAAAGTGCAAGAAACACCCCAGCTGGGGTTGGAACATCCAGATGCATTGTGTATTAGTGACAAAACAGAGCAACTCCCACCTGCCCAGCTGGAGCTGGGCCACGCAAGCTTGGCATCCCCTGCCGACAAAGGGATGGAGCACACAGCCTTGGGACACCCTGATAAGGGACAGTTTGTGAGCACAGCGGAGCATCCACAGGCTGCAAAAGAGAAACTAGGAGCTCCAGATGCATCATCTCATAGTGGAGAAGCAGAGGAAAGAGAAATGGCAAAGCCAGAGCCAAAGCATCCTGATTTATCATATTCCATTGATAAAACGCAGAGACAAGAAACTACACAACTGGAGTTAGGAAAACAAGATCTATCGTCTTGGCCTGGCAAAACAAAAAGAGCACAAACTGCTCAAGAAGAGCAGCCAGGCTTCCTGTATTCCTTCAAAAAACCTGCACAAGGAGAGAAAGCAAAGCCAGAATTGGGACATTCACAGTTATCTTACTCTGTCAGTGAGGCAGAACATGAAACTGCACATGCGAAATCAAACCGTTCAGATTTATCTGCTGGCAGATCAGAACACCATGAAATCTTACAAACAGGGGCAGAACTAACTGATTTATCATGTTCAGTTGATGAAACACAGCAACCTCAAATGGCTGAAGTGGATTTGGAGTATCCAGATTTATTGCATTCCACTGGCATGGTACAGCGACAAGAAAAGATTCAACGAGAGCAGGAACAGCCAGGTGATTTTGCATCATCTCTCAGCAAAGAAGAGCAATGGGAAGGTGCAGGAATGCAGGCAGAAGACCTTGAGCTGCAGTGCTCTATGGAGAAAACAGAAGGACCGCAAAATTCCCAAGCAAAATCAGAATATGCAGATCTGTCGTTCTCTGTTGGCACAGCAGAACCTCATAAAACAACACAGCCAGACTTGAAAGAACATGATTTGTTGCATTCTTTTGTCAAAACAAAGCCATCATGGGCTGCCCCACTGGAGTCTGAACATCCAGACATCTCGGATGCCATGGGCAAAGTACTGCACCCTGATTTGTCCTCTTCTGTTAGTGAAGAAGAAAAAAGTCCACAACTGGAGGTCAAACAGGAGAGGGGACGCTATACATCACACCCAGAGGAAACAGTAGGACTGAAATTGGAACAGCCAATGCTGTCAAGTTCTCGTGGCACAGCAGAGCAATCAAATAGGGCTCCGCTGGAAGGGGAATTCACAGACTTCTTGTATTCCTCTGGCAAAAAACAGCAACAAGAAATGGTGAAACAAGAGTTGGAGTATTCATATTTATCATATCCCACTGATAAAACACAGCGACAAGAAACCACACGACTTGGGTTAGGGCAACCAGATTTATCATCTTACCCTGGGAAGACAGAGCAACCACAAACTGTTCAAGTAGAAGCAGAGCATCAGGACGTGCTGCATTTCACTGGGAAAACAGAACAGCGAGGAACAGCAGAAGCAGAGGCTGAGCATCCAGATTTGTCATATTCCAGTGGCAAAGTAGAGCAGCCACCAGCTACACAATGGAAATCAGAGCAGCCTGTAACACTCCATCCCATTGGAAAAATGGAGCAACAAGGAATGCCACATCCAGAGCAGGAACTTCCCAGTTTATCATATTCCATTTGCAAAACACTGTCAGAAGAAGCAACACAAATAGACTTAGGGCAACAAGATTTAACACATGCGCTGGGTAAAGCAGATGAAATGCAAACTGTGGAAGAGGAACTGGAGCATACACGTTTGTTGTATTCTTCTGGCAAAAGAGAACAAGAAATGGTATTGCCAGAGTTGCAACATCCACAGCTATCTTATCCTGTTAGAGAAATAGAAGAGGAAGCTACACACCAGAAATCAAACCACCCAGATTTATCATATTCTATTGGTCGACAAGAGCACCATGAAATTGAACAACCAGAGGTCACAGGAATGGATTTATCCTATCCAGCTGGCAAATCAGAGCACTTACAACCTGCCCCAAAAATATTGCAACAACCAGAGCTTTTGGAGTCCTTTGGCAAACTAGAAGAAAAGCGAATCGCCCGACCTGGCTTTTTGCACTCCCTTGGTGAAGAGGAACAGAAACCAGTTTCACAGTTAGATTTAGTGCAACCAGGTTTATCATATTTGCTCGGCAAAACAGAAAAACAGGAAACTCAAAAACAGGAAAACAGGTTCATGCCTTCTGATTTTTCATATTCCACAGGAAAAGCAGAGAAGTTGCAACCGGAACAACCAAAATCAAAACACTCAGATTTGTCATATTCTCTTGGCAAAGCAGAGACTCATGAAATGAAACCACCAGATTTATTGTACTCCTATGACAAAGCAGAGCAACCACAGGCTGCCCAGCTGGAGCATCCAGAGACATTATATTTCATTGGTGAAAGGGAGCGGAGGGATGTGGCACAACCTGAACTGCAGTGCATTAATTTGCAGTACTCTGTTGCAGAAACCAAGCAACCAGAAACACCTTCTCTATCATATACCTCTGGTAGGACTGAGGAGCAGGGAACTGCACAACTGGACTTTGAAAAATCAGATTTATTAAGTCCTACTGACAAAGCAGAAAAGCATGAAATGGCTCTGCTGAGAGCAGGACATTCAGAGAAACGAGACCCTGGGGCTACTTCATCTCTAACTGCTCAGCTGGAAACTGAACCACAAGATTTATCCTTTTCCACTGAGGAAGCAGAGAGCCAAAAAATTCAACTGTATTCATCTCTTATTGAACAAAGAGTGTCTGTACCTTTGGATGTTTCACATTCTGTCTCTGAAACAAAACCAGAAGGAAAACCCAAGTCTTCACCTGTAAGTGGAGGCCTGTCCCCCAAGCACTTACATTTATCTTACACCCACTGTAAAACAGAGCAGTCAGAAACTGCCCAGCCTGAGTCAGCTTTCTTTTTTGCAAGAAATGAAGCAGAGAATACAAAAAGTAATCTTCATTTGCCTGTGGCTGCACAGTCAGAGGCTGAACATGTAATTTCACCTGAAACAGAGAGAGAGCAGACTCTACGTTACTTCCACACAGCTACTCAATTAGAATCTGAACAATTACATTTATCATATTCTACAGATAATGCAGAAACACTAGAGAGTCAAGGTTATTTAACTGTACCTTCAAAACTGGAGTCCCTACCTTCAGTTCCATTTTATTCAGCTGACGAAACATGTCAGCAAGAAATTCCACCTTATTCAAAACCAGACTCTGAGTATTTGGTTCCCACACGGCCCCTTGCTGAACAAGAAAAGCAAACCATGCAGCCACTTACTCCCCAGTCTGCAGAGTGTAAACACGTAATTCCACCACATAAAGGAAAAGAACTGCAAAAAGTTGAGCTCTGTTCATCTAAAACAGCAAGCCTGAAGACAGAACAGTTGGAGAGTTTGTCTCTAAAGCACACACAAGACCAAGATGAGCAAGAAACTCAAGATCGTGTGTTGGACACAAAATATTTGTCATCAGAGCAGCTAAGAACTCCCCCCAAATTCACTGCTGAGCAGGATAAGCAAGAAATGCAACCTGATGTGCCAAGGTTGGTGACCACAGACTCAAAGGTGACTGCTGTGGCAGACTGGCAAGCAGTGTCGTCAGATTCATTTGCACCTTTTCATACGTTACCTGAAAAATCAGTATCAGTGGCTTTCACTGATGAGAAAGAGAAACAAAATATTCCATCATCTTTATCTGATGTTGTAAGCATGGTTGGAAAGCAATCTAATGTAGTTTCAGGCATTTATACTGAAGGAGAGGATAGACGTGAAATGCAACAATATTTTGCAGACCAAAAGCACACATCCTTAGAGCCTGTGGGAGCTGTTTCATCAGATCTTGTTTATGAAACTGTGACACACAAAACTCAGCATTATTCTGGTGAACGGAGCAGCCTTTCTTCAGCAGAGGTGAAGTATGTTAGCTCTAGTTCTAATGAAAAGCAGAATCCAGATATTCCATCTTTTGGGCTAGCTAGCTGGCTGGCTGAAGAGGTGAAAGCTCGCTCAATTAGTCCAATAAGAGCTGCAGAAGTAGACAGACAAGGAATTCATCTTTCTTCAAATGAGGCTTCTGATTTTGGATCAAAAAAATCCCCAGCTGGAAGTTGCACAGAACTTACAGTTCATGGTGGTACAAAGAACGAAGGAAATATGTTTAGAGTTTCTGATTCAGTGTCAAGTGAAATTTCCCACAGAATGTCCTCAGACACTAGTCACAGAACGCAAAGGTATGATTTGCCGTCTCTGGTAGGAGATAAGCCAGGTCTAGACAAAATTCCAGACCATGAAAATACCATTGGAAACCCTACAAAAAGGGAAGCAATGCAACATCTGGAGGTAGACAAAGTGTCTGAAGTGCCTGAACATTACCTGAGAGAAGACGAAGAAATGGAACGTGTGAGCGCTGTAGAAGACAGTCAGCAAGCTCCAGAGACCACTGAACAAAAAGATCTATTTAATATCATTTCAGAAGGTTATGAAATACTCAATATTCATGCTCCTACACATATTTCTTCTGTTGATCAAGAAGAAAGTGAACACATGCCAGATAAACTAGAATACTTGGAAACAAATCCTTCATTTAAAAGAAAATTAGCTGATGATGGCCATAAAGCCCTAGCTTCTGGAACAACCACAGAAATTTCAGAAATCTCGATGTTGGGAAAGCCCACAAGTCAGGAACGAAAAGAAGTGATAAAAAATGATGATGTTGAGGAAACTGGAGAAACACAAGAAGAAAATCCCTTGTTTCCAGAAAACAATAATAATGCAGATCCTAATAATGGTATGGCCGATATGGATTATTTTGAAAAATATACGTTGATTGATGACAAATCCCCAGTTAAGCCACATTTTGAAAGACCAAGTTCATTGTTTTCTGTGACAGAAGATCCCAATGAACCTGTGGAAGAAGCCATGTCTTTTAAAGAAAGCACTGAGGTAGATACTTTGGAAGAGGAGTTTTCCTTACTTGAGGATCTGGATGAAGTCTTTTATGGTACTGTGAAAGGAGAAAGCAAAATGCAGCCCTATGCAGATGCTCCAAAACCTTTACCTCTGCAGAAATCAATTGATATCAGCAGTAAAAAGGTTACAAATGTAGAAGATGAACGGAAGTCACCAGGGACCCCACTCTTTGATTCAGAAGAAGGAGTGCTAGAGCGATCTCTGTTGTTCCCTACCACTGTTGCTGCAGTTAATCCAGAGCTTCTAGAGGAGCCACCTGCTCTGTCATTTTTATACAAGGACCTCTATGCAGAAGCAGTAGGAGAAAAGACAAAGGATGAGACTCCCTCTGATGAGGAAAGTGGTAATTCTAATGCGTCTTTCCCTAGCAGAAATTCAGACACAGATGATGGAACGGGAATATATTTTGAAAAATACATTCTTAAAGATGAAATTCCAAGTAAGGCCACAGGGCCTCAAAAAGATCAGATGCCGGAGGGTGAGTCCTTTAGTGGAGGGATTTCAGCTCAGAGATCAGAGGACAAACACACCCAGGGATCTGGGGATGTTCAACATGTCAGAACTGAGGTTCTGCGAGAAAGGGGTGTTGAGGAAAGAGAGAAAGTCCAGGTTGACAGTGACATTCAAGCAACAATTTGTAAACCAATGCATGCCATTCCTTTTGGAAGCAAAGTATTTCTTTCAGGTGCAAGAGCTGATACCACTGAACAAAGGGAAGAAGAAAATGTACCTGTAGAAACAACTGAGGAGTTGCCAGAGCAACCAAGTCATCAAGTGTATAGTCAACTAGTGGATTATCAGGGAGCTGCGCATCAAGAAGCTGGTAATAAGCAGGAAGAACAGCACGACATAACAGCAGTTCCTCAAATGGAAAAATATGTCCCATATGTCAGGACTCCTGTTGAAGACAGTGAAGATGATCAGTATACTCAGGAAACTCTTTCCTGTGTCCCTGCCATTCAGCAAACAGAGAAGCCACACTTGCAAAGAGAGGAGCAGCACCCTGATGTTTATGAAGATCTTGCTGAGTCAATGGACTATGATGTGATTACACAAGAAGAACTTTTGCAAGATGAAATATCATCTCAATTAACACATGAGGAGCTATTATTTGAAGACAGGGACTCTTTTGAGCATGCTGTTGATAGTTATGAATTTGTTAATGAGCCAGAGCAAAGAACACCTGTTGAGCTTGAAGATTCAGGCTTTGTGGTGATGTATCCTGAAAAATCAATAACAAACATTCCTCAAGTTGAGAGCCCACAAAAAGAGTTGAAGAAGGCGCAAACAGACACTTACTGTTACCACTGCAAGTGCCCAATATCTGCTATTGACAAGCTTTTTGGAGAACACAAAGACCATGAAGTCACAACACTAGATGATGCTGCAACCAAGATGAAGGTAAGAATTAATTTGGGTGATGGAAAGAGATACTGAGGCTAATTTCTCCAGACCTCCTGTGTTGTCAGGGGAGAGGCTTCAGAGTGCAGTCCAGAGGCTAAGCCACAGTATCCATAAAATAAAAACCATTCCTAAACACCTGTTAGAGATCTTGAAGGGAGACTATCTTATTAAGGTATTCTCTAGAGTCCCAGGCTTGTTAAGCTGATATTTTTATTTGTTCAGAAGTTTGAATGACCTTATTTATATGTAGCTGTTATCAGACTTTCCATCTTTTAGCCTTCTCACCTGTGTAAGTTTGTTCTGGTTTGTATGTGTAGGGGGAAAAATGGGAAAAGTGTTGTTTCTATGAAAAAAATATTTAGTAACAGCAGCTCCTTTCACTTGACAAGGTACAGAAATCTCCATATGTGGGGAACTGTATCACCATAAAGTGTTCACTGTCCTAGTTACATGTGTAGGTTGCTTGGAGATATTAGACAAGTTACATAGTTTGCACCACACAGTTTTGTTGAAACTGCATCCTCATTTTCTGTTCAGTTCATGTTCATCTGTGCTGATAGTGGTTTAGCTGTAGCCCAGGTAAGAGTTTAGCAAATCCTACTTCTTCCCACTATCTCTAAGCTGTACCATGCTAAAAGATGTATAAAAATGCCCTCCGTTTCAGTAGTGTAGTCCTTCGCTATCAATACTAGTGAAAGTGCTTCCGCTTCTGTGGAAGCTGTTCTCCATTAAATTGCAATTCTGCTTGTGAAAACAGCATGTATGTGATGTCTCACTTTTCCCATATCAGACTTATTCATGTACAAGTATACAGATATTCCTTTATTAGTTATTATTTAATGTCACCCCAGTATCCAAAAGGTGAGGTCTCTTTCCTGGCACATGTTCAGTTGACAGTAATACAGATTTTGTGTAACTTCATTAAAATTCCAGAAGGCCTGTATCTGTGGTATTTATGTTATCCTTATGTTAACTCATATGCAAGATAGAGAAATTAAAAGTGGTAGGAGTCAATGTGACAGTTTCAAATATCAGTATTTACAAACTATCTCCATGGTGTGCAGATGTATGACAGTGGAGTTGCTTTTTATATATGGCCATTCATGCTTGACTTAGAAGCGATAATTAGCCACCAGTAAGTAAGTAATGATTCACAGACTCCAACCATCCCTCGAATGTACCTGCATTGCAGCGTGTCAAGTTAAGCCACAAATAAATGTCCCATGATATCACTCCCTGGCTGTGAAGCACAGACATGAAGCCAATATTAAATCTGGCCACAAGGCAGACTTGGCTTCACATGATTTCTAGCACTCAGGGCTCAGGTTACTCTGAGACGGCATTTGTATGTTTCTTGTTACTTCTGTAAAATTACTGAGAAAACATTAAGATAGCAAAATGCTTGTCACCTGAGTTTTAACTGTAGGAACATAGCTTCACAGCAAATGAAATGAGCTATGGATGGCATCTGTCAGATTTTACAGGTTATCTTGACAAACAGAAGTTTGCCTCTGAATCTTGGTGATTGGCCCTAAATATTTATAAAGTGAGCCTTCAATTGTATGACATTTATAATTAATGGAAAATCATGTGCTAGTTCTCAACAGATCTAGCTGTAGAAATTTGCCCTAATAGGAAGCTGTTACCAAAGGAAGTTAACCTTCCTTCTAGATTTATGCCAGCTAATTAAAACTAAGTAGTTTTATAAATTATAAATTTCACCTGAGCAGATGGCCAGCTTGCTTTCACAAAAGGTCAAGAAGGACTAGGGGAAAGTTCTAAGCCATCTCTGATGGCTGTTGTCCCATGGACTGCTTTTGTTTCCACATCTAATTCTACCAGTGATTTTGGTGAATTCTAGTTTATAGGAAGTAGCTTTTAAAATCTAATTAAAAAATTGCAACACTGCATAATTTATTAGCCTCATAATTACCTGCATTATCTTCTTTTTTATGGGCTTGTTCCTGTGGTCTCTTGAGGACCCTCATGAGGCTCTGAGTACACTCAATGTCTAGCAAAACTGCACTGGAATTCATAGCGTTCCAACAACTTGTATGGACACTCAGCACCCTGTTGAACTGAGCTCACTTTTTTTGGTTTGGAAACAGTTTTGTGGCTGTTCCAGTTGCTATTTCTGTGCTTGTCTTTGTAGCCAGGGAGATACTTGAACTTAGTTTAGCAATTGTTCCAATTGTGGCTCAAGGCAAAACAAAAATATTCACATAAAATGAGTTGCATATAAAAACTTTATAAAATAACGTGCCTATGTTACTGAAATATTTTACATTTCAGGAGCAGTTAGGTGAATTGCTAATAGCACTGGAAGAAAAGTCAATGAAGATTGAAGAGTTTGTGAGTGATATTGAATCACTGTTTAACTCTGTTGAGGTAAGTCCAGTGTTCTATCGCACTAGTTTTCTTTCCCGGTACAAAATTATTTCTAAGATAAGCTTGCGTTGTTTTGTAGCATTATTGCTTCCACTAAACCAGGCTGTTTCTCTAGTCCTCAAACTGACCTCTCCCACTGGAAGGTATTAACTTTAGGGGAAGAAAAAGATGGCTTTTTTTGCACCTTATTGCGAAGTGGAATATGTAACTGTCAAGCACTGGAAGAAAAAGTTCCCTTAATTTTGTCTATGCTTTTAAAAAGCTCACACTGTTTGTGTCTTTATTTAGAATCCTGCGTGAAGCACCTAAATGAGTTGCCCAATGTCTTAACTTAATGCCCAAGTCCTTAAGCCTTGAGGACTGTATTAATTTCAGTTGAAAGTATTGATTTTCAGCTATTTTGTAGTCAGATTTCCTGTCTCAATGCTTAAATATAGACATTTCATTCTAAACACTAAGAGTAAAAAAAAAATAATCTGCCATTGTTTTTACTGTATTTCTCTAGCATTATTTCTCCCAGATGAGCTTGCTTACAGAAATAAAGTTTTCTTATTCTCAGGATGCCAGAAGGAGTCTGGTGGATGGCTCATGTATGGGTAATTGAGAGTTTCTGTGTATTCATTAAATGTTGTAATTTTATTCTGCAGATCAATTTACACCTGTTTTTATGTTGCAGGAAAACTGTAAGAAAAACGCAGATTTATTGGAAAAGCAGAATGAAGAGATGCTTAAGAAAATGGTAGCACAATATGATGAGAAATCAGAGAACTTTGAGGAAGTGAAGAAGTTGAAAATGGAGTACCTGTATGAGCAGATGGTTAACTTCCAGCAAACTGTTGATTCAGCAAAGGAAGCTTTGGAGACAACAGTAAAAGAAATGGAAGAACTCGATGGATTTGTTTTCCTAAATGTAAGTAAAAATGGCTTTCATACTGTAGCTTTTATGATACTAGTTAGGAAACCACTTATACAGTACCTACACTGAGAATGAGTTACATACCTTCTTATTTTTCTTAAGATAGCTAAATCCTTCAAGCTCATCTATTCCACTCTGAAACTGCTAGATCATTTGCTTTTGTCATGTGAATGCTCAGAAAGAATTGCAAAGATGATTCATAAGATGAAAACATGCCTTATGCCATTACAGTGGTTTTGTTTTGTGAAGAGAAGGCTAGGAGGCACTTCAATAGTTTATCTAGAATTAATTATCCATTGAGGAGTAAGAAATGTTACCATTAAAGGTATTTTACAGTATGAAAAATAAAGGTGAAACAAGAAAGTGTAATTGAAAATTATTTAAATTGGCAGCAGAGTTGTTGAGTTGTGGGGTTTTTGCTGGTAGTTTTGGTTTTTTTTTTCAAATGAGCAGACACAGACAGTAGTTATGCATTCAAATTACTGAGGCTGTGATAAATGTTTACTGCTGAAAAACAGTGAGTAGCTGTGTGGTGCTTAGTTGCTGGCCAGGGTTAAACTACAGCCATGGGCTAGATTTAGGAATGTGCATGTGAGGTGCGTGTCTGTAATGGTCCTTTCTGGACATAAAAACATCACTTGCAAATCTGCGTGACTTGAGTTACTTAGCTCATGCAGTCAGCGGTTTTAAGCTGGTGTCAGAGGGTCTTGCAGGTTAATTGTTAACAGCCTGGGTCCTCCAAGACTGTTCTTGTGGCACAAGACTTGTCCATAAGTGAGCTGTAACACTTTCGCCTTTAAGGAAGTGTATCGGCAGTCTTGAAGGGGATGGGATTTCTGGGACAATGATCTTGTACCATTATGAAATTAGCATGTAGTCTGGGTGTTGCAGAGAAACTATCCTGCGATGCAACAAATGAAAAGTTGAAGTTACTGTCTAAAGGCTGATCATTCATGCAAAATAAAACAGCTTTCCAAATACAAGCCCCCAGCCCATATACCAGCGGTTATGGAAGTGGTGGAGCAGTATTTGGCTTTCTCCCCTGCTCCAAGCTGTGCAATGCCTTAGTATCCTGTAACTAAGTGAATGCCATGGGAGATTGGATATTTTGGGATGGATGAGAAATACATCTTATTTTCCTGAACTTTGTCAGGTGCTGGCAGAAAGATAACTTTGTAATCTGAAATTCTTTTGTGGGGTGGCAAAATTATTAGATTCCCTGTCCCTTTCTTTTCACAACAAAGGACAGGAACTTTTCTGTCCATGAGTCAGGAAATGTTGACTGAATATTCATGGAGCATGGGAGAAATTCTCACTCTGTGAGTACAAATCTCACACAGGTTCTAGTAACCAGAAGTTACAAAGGAGATTTCAGCCAGAATTTGGATTTAAGTGTTCTTGTTGTGCAAGTGATTTCTTTCTGTAAAAGTCTTGGTTACAAAGATATTTGACTGTGCTCTGGTCTTAAACCTGGATATTGAATACTGACCCCTCAAGAGTTTAAAACCAGATTTAATCTGTGATAGCCTGCTGGGCCAGAGCTCTGAAGTGGAGTATTCTTAAGGAGCCAAATTCTCTGCCGGTGTGGATGAGCAGCATCCCAAACAACATCAAGTCAAGCTGTGTGTATTTTATGTCTGTGGAGAGTAGTAAGGCTGTTAGACGAGTGGCTTTTCAGCATTTTCGGGGTTTTGAAAACTGTTAATACATTTATTTTTTTACTTCCTTTAGTCATCTAAAGAATTGAATAAAAGGTATATGAAGTGTGGGTTAAGTGCACTGTAGTGAGTACTAGGCCTAGCATGCCGAATGCTTCATTTAGTATTTGCAAGCTTTGAAAACACACTGCTAATATTCATAGCTACCTTTATAAACCTTGCAAATAATGAAATTAAGAGGTTTTGCACTTGTTGCTGTAACTGACTGGTTTTGAAGTGTTTTGTGTCTGTTCTGTAACACATCGGTTAAACAAGTAGCATTTTAAAATGTCAGCTCAATTTTAAATCTCTACACAGACATTTTTAAACAGATGTTTCTTGTAGTTATTACTATACACACATATACTAAAAAATTATTTTGACCATGCTTCCATGTCTTAGACTTCACTGGTATGTTCTTTTTTTGCTACTTTGGTTCTGTATTACCTGGTCTCTGAAAGGTCATAATGCAAAGTGTCACTCACATGGCTGGGGTTGTTGGGCTATAGTTCTAAACACAATTCCAGAAGAAAAAAAAAGAAAAAAAAAGTCATTAAGTTGTTTTCAACAGCTTACCAGGAGACTATGGGCTGATGTTTCCCCACGCTTCTTCATCAGCACCGCCCGGTTCAGGATGTGTCAGAGGGAATTTTCAATTATAAGCCCGTATTCTCCCAATAAATTTTCTGAGGTGAACTACAAGTATTAAAACAGGCTGGCTGCAGGCTGCTCCTATGCAAGCCCCCAAACCAGTCTTGCCCACACCACCACTGCTGACTTTGCCCAAAGGGCCTGGGCATTGCGTGGTACGTATCAGATGTGCCCTTGTCAGTGCTGCCTCAGCCGTCACAGCAAAGCGTGTGCTGACATGGACTGGGCTATAACAATGACATGGGGGTTCCAGTTCATGGCCAAACTACAACCCCAGGAGAGTGGTCTGAAGAGAATGTGCCCAACACCCCTTCATGGTTCCCATTAATCTGCAGAATTAGGACTATAAATTTGGGCTCCCCCATTCTAAGTCAAAATGTGAGAGTCTGGCCACGTATCTGCGTGTAGTTTATTGCATAAGAATAGAGCAGGTATAATGTGATGAAATGATTTTCCAAGGCTTTCTGTATAATTGGTCTTTATTTGTTGACTTACACACTAATTTTAAAGTTTATTGTGTTTTGTGCATGGGTTTGCTTATTACTTTGATAATACCAGACTTCCTAAAAAAAAGTTAAGAACAAGTCTATATAACAATGCATGTTTTTTTTAAAGAAAGTGTATTTTATATCTGTTGTGCTTTGCTAAGATTATGGATAATTAATTACTTGGGTGACTGAAAAAAGAAG
Organism: Pluvialis apricaria; assembly: GCA_017639485.1. Lineage (NCBI taxonomy): Eukaryota > Metazoa > Chordata > Aves > Charadriiformes > Charadriidae > Pluvialis > Pluvialis apricaria. The sequence goes on along the minus strand of CM030044.1, from coordinate 25,892,317 downwards.
GGGAGAAAGGTAAAATTCAATTGCCTTAAAAAAACTCTTTCATTTCCTTGAAGCTGCTTCTGCCTCAGAGTTAAAAATATGTTGGTTTTTTTTTTCCTATAATGAACTCATCAAACATGGGCTAATTAAGTGGAATCCATCTTCCTCCTCTATTTTATTTTTTTTTTCCTCACTTGCCACAAGCAGCTGCTTTACATTGTATCTTTGGAGTCAGCTGCTGTAGTTTAGCTTTAAGCTTTGTAACCTTTAGAGGCGCTGCCTTAGTAAGCCTGAACCCCTGTGCTTTTGGGAGTCTTGCTGTGAACTTCAGATCTTCATGTTCTCACGGGTCAAGTGTATACATACCATGTGTGCCCTCTCTGCATTTCTGGTCTGAAATCACAGTATGCTCTAAATGTTCAAAACCAGAGAAACAGCTTCTCCTTGCATGTTGTCCTCAAGTTCATGGGAAATATTTGGAGAAGCGTACGTTGCGTGGTTTTTTCTTCTGGCCTGTGGAAACTATGTGATGCCACAAGGGATTTTTACAGCTATGTGTTTTCTTCCAAATAGGTTACTTTCTGCAATGGATACTACTCTCTCTTTAGAAAAGGTGCCCAGTGCTTTTTCACTGTTTGAGCACTATGCGGACAGTCCAGGACAAAGCAACCAGCGCTCTTTAAAACATGTGGCTGGTAAGCATCTCTGAATATCATCTTTACAAAAGCTAATGTTTTGGCAATGCTTTGGAAATTTTGTGATGCTAAAAACAGAATCTATTTGAGAAGTATAAATTTGCAAACCATGTAATTAGCAGAGTTGAATTTAAAATGAAGTCTAATTGTGCACAAGTGTTTGGCTTATAGTAGGACACGAAGATGAGCAACCGAGGGAAAAGTGCTAAAGTGGGGAATTCTTGCACCGTTTAAGATATCTGTACCTCCGACTAGCAGAAGGTCTCTATCTGTAAATCTCCCAGGGCTAAAGAAATTGCTGTTCCCTTGCAGGCAGGGATGGAAGAGGCAGTCAAAGGGTCTCCTAAGCTCTGCCTCCAGGAGGGGCAGCCCTAGCACTGCTGGTGAGGGGAGGAGACGGAGGGGGGGCGCTGACGGAGACCTGAGGTCCTGGGACTTGTGCCAAGTGAACGGAGGTACCTCAAACCCCCCGGGACATGAAGAGAAAGTGGTTAACTGTAGCTGGAAATGGCCTCTGCTTCAGGGGCCAGCGGGGAGAATTTGCACATGATAAAAGGGTTTATTCATCTCTATCTGATACTTCACATTCTGTAAGTAGCCTGCCTGTGTGGGCTTTCTGCTCTGCCTATACACCTATAGAAATTACCTGGATCTGGACAGCTGTCAGCAAAGAGTTTGTCAGCATCAATTTGTGGATTTGTTTTCATCATAATGGGGTCTCACTCCAGTGCTTCTTTCTCAACAGAAGGTTTGTTCTGGGAGCTTGCATCTCACTGTCACGCTTTGTGACCTCCCATTCACCGTACATGCACCACCACCATTGTAGTCACTCTCTGGCTTTTCAAGCAATGCCTCTTTCTCACTTGTTTGGTGCCTGAGCACTGGAAAGAGAGCATCGATTTTCCTGAGGTGCTTTGTTTCCTGGCTGGATTTTCAGGTGCCTAATAGGACACTGGAGAAGTGCTGTGCTTCGCAGACCCTCCAGTGTCTAATAAGATCTGACTGCACTCAGGAGTGTCACTGTGGGGAGATAGTCTCTCTCCTCCACACCAGTGCTTTTATTAGACCTAGAGGAACTGAGTATCTCTGAGACCTTAACTTCCTTGTAAGGTTTGTATGAATTTGCCTGTGGCACTCAAAGCTTCTCGGGTGAGATTGGACAGGCACTTGTGCAGGCAGCATTCTCTCAGCCTCATTTCTTTAGGAAGTCAGATAAAAAGATCTTTTTTGTAACCCACTCTCAGCCAGACTTAACTTAGTGGGGCAAATGTGCTATGTGACTTGGTTCAGCTCCTAAATTCCCGCAGTCCCATGGGTGCAACCATTCTTTCCTTCTGGGCTGCTACCTACTGGCAAGGTCATCCAAGAGGACAGACCCATTTGCCATGCTGTATTTGCTTTTCCCACAAGTCACTGCAACATGGTTTTTTTCCCCAAACTGCTGAGATCCACTTTTCAGTTTGATTTGCATTAGCTACTGCTTTTGCTGAACACCAAATGTCTCCAGAGCAGTGTGCTTTGACAAACTGGAAATGAATGACTATCCACTAGCAAGCGATTTTCAAAGCTCCTCATCCTTTATACTTTTTTCTTTTTGTAAAATACCTAGTTTTCATTCTTCACTTCCACTACCAAGTACTTCAGTTGCTGTTGTGATTTTTACTTTGGTGAACAGTAGACAAAGCATGTATTATTTTTTTCCAAGATTACACCCTTCCTGAAGGAAAATAGGGGTAAATGCCTCATGAAATTTTTTTTGGATTTGAACACCTTGAATACATCATTTGTCACACATTGGAGGCAAATGTCAAACACACTCAGAATTTTTTATGACTGAAGCCATTTGATGAAATAAATGTAAATTTGCCAAGTTTCTCCAATCCACATATTTTTCCTTCAGAAAATAGTCTTTTACTGAACAATTTCATAGAACTTTATGTTCACTACCTCAGAAAAATCTTTCCTTCAAAACACCCTTCCTTTCCACATTTTCCATATCCACTAATCAAAAGCCCTTTTCCATCAAATTCTTCCTCCTTTCACATAAGTCAGCCCATTAACAAATGTGTAAGCATAAAAACCACTTGCAGCGTGCCATTGAGCATACTGGAACCAAGGCTGTGCCACAAGAAGACCAGGTAAAATTTAAAAATTTAAAAACTATTCTTTCCAAAGCCTGCCATGAGTCCTGCCCTTTTATAACAGAAGGCAAGGACCTTTGCTGATTGTAACAATCTTCCATTAAAGTCACAGAGGAATGTAGCTGCTCTCCTTCTTCAAGTCCACAAAGCCAAGGAAATGTTATTTCTCATTACATTGGAAAGGGGTAAATATCCATAAAATATTTGGGATTTTTATTTTTTCTCCTGGAGGCTGTGGAGATCAGGTAGCATGAAGAAGAAGCTTTCTTACACCGCAGCATTTCAATGAAAACTGAACTGATTAGACAATGTCACACTTTTCTGTTGAAACATATGATTTAGTCAAACTTGTGGTACGCATCTCATTTATTTGACTAAAAATTCATTTTAAAAGGGACCAGCACTTTGATAACATGTAAATGTTCTGTTTCTGAAGGGAAAAGTTCAACTTCTTGCTTTGAAATTACTTCCTTTAAAAAGTTAGTTTCATATTATGCAATGGGAAATTAGAAATCAGATGTTTCTCAATGTTAACAAACTAAATTTTGATCTACAAATTTTTTTCCCCTAAGTTTCATTCATTAAGCTAGCTTCTGTTCAGATTTGGCATAATAATAAATCTTGCAGTTGTGGGGTTTCTGTGATCATAAATAGCAGTTTCTAGGCAGCTTCACAGCAAAAAAACACCCTTTTTCCTACTGGGTCCACTGAGAGGAAGTCTTTTCCTAAAGATGATCAGTTTTTAAATTGACCAACTCTAGATGCAGTCAAAAGACAAAATGCAGATTGTTTTTAGCAATGAGAAGGATAATTTTTTTTCAATGGGAAGCAGATGTAATCCTACTGTACTGGTAGCTCTCTGTATAAATCATAAGAAAACAGCCAGCATCTGCATTTGCCTTGTTCATGCCACTGGGGATCATAATTTCTGTAAAGATAACTGGAAAAAAGCAAAAGCTTTCTGCTGAGATTCTGAGAGAATTCATGCAATATAGAAATTTACTGGTGAAGAAATAGAACCATGTATTTTCATTCCCTGCAATCACTTTAACAATGAACATGTTTTGGGGCTTTTTGCTTCTTTCTTTTCCCTCCCTCTCTTTTAAGCCATAATCATAGAGGGGAACAATATCTCATCAGAGATGGATCTGTGCCGATCAGGGGCAAAGTTTATATGAAATTTGAGGGACCATGGAGATCTTTGAAAGCACTGTTTGTGAAAGATGCTCCTGGTTGTCCCATGAGTTTCAGGTGCTTTGGCAGAGCTTGGGTTCACCTGCACACCAAGGATCCTCTGTCCATTGGGTCTGTGGGGAAAATGACTGTGCCAGGCAGGAGCACGTGGTAGTGCACCTGCAGTAGAAGTCCACCTCTGGGCAGGGGTGGACCCAAGGCTGCAGGGAGCCTCCTGCTGCCCAGGCCATTAGTGCAGGACCTCTGAGCCTTCCTTTACATAAAGCACATCCCTGCTGCTGTCAGTCTCAGTGGATTTAACATGGTGCATGAATCCCATTCTGGTGTGGAAGGTCCTTTCCCCTGCCCGCCTTTCTGGGATCAGCTACATGTGTCTGTCTCTGGAGGAAGACGTATGTTTCTTCTTCTGTCAGCTCCGTCCCCCCATCAGTGAGCTATCCCATGTGGTTGCTACAAAGAAGTGTTTTCAGTCTCCGCTTTCATAAGCATCATCTTCATAGGGTGTCCTCTCCTCTGGTGCCTGTGCTGCAAGGCAAGGTCAGGTAATGGAGAAGGTGGTCACCCAAGGGAGCCTGTGTTAGGCTCCAGGATCTTCTCATCTTTCTGAGGAGGTGGTCTGAAGCTATGAGGAGTCTCTTGGAGTTTCATCAGCACGTGTGCGTCAAAGTGCAGCGGAAAGCTGGAGAGCTCTCCTTGTGACTGAAGGGAGCAGGTCTTCTGGGGAAAGGAGAGGGTTGGCTGGAGTTGAGTGACATCTTTGTGTGTCCAGGATTGCCTCAGTCCTGGGAGCCTCCCCGCTGGAGGTCAGAAACAAGCAGCCATGCCATGACTCCTCTGCATGATGGTGCTGCCCCATAGAGAAGGAACCCAAGAGCTGGGCAGGGTGTGGGCACACCCTTTGCACTGGGTTCAGGTGGTCCCGGTACTAGGACTGGATCTTATTTTGCCCAGACTGTGAGGGAAATGGACAGATTACAATGCCAAGCAAATAACTTTTCTGTTCCTAGTTTAGGAGGACGTATTGCTTTAAAACTGCACCAGTATTATCCATACTTCATGTACTTGCTGTACTTGTTCCATGGAAATAAACAACATGAGTGAAAATAAGCAACCAGGTTGCCTCACTAACCTGTAGGTAATTTGGCTGGATATACAGGAGTGTGAATAACGACAGGAGACTTTTCTCTCAGTCCCACAGACACCGACTGTCATACCTCAGGAACCAAATTCTGCCACCAGCACCTCCATTGCTGTTTATTGGGCTGTGAACGACGGAGATGCCATTGACTGCTTCCAGGTCTACTGTATGGAGGAGCTGCAAGCCAGCAAAGATGCAGGGGGTATGTAAGATCTTGCCTTCCTGAGGGCAGGGCTCCTTTCTGCTCTGGTCTGGGGTCAGCAGAGGAGAAGCCAAACTGCAGGGGAGGGTCCAGGATGAAGAAAGAAGGGGGGCTGTGAAGACATCTTGCATAGGACTGAGGATGGGTAAAAGTGGAGGAGAGTGTGAGGTAAATGCCATTTCTCTCCTCCCCTTTGTCCCCCTAAATGCAAGATAAATATAATGGTGTGTAAAGTGCAGGGCAGTTGTTTGCAGAGCAGCAGCAACATCCCCATTGAGGTGCCCTTTTACGAAGTAGGTTGACCTTCAGAGAGGATGTGTTCCATGCTGCCCTGTGAATACTCATAGGGACTGCAGACAGAGCTCCCAAAGAGATAGGCTTCATTAGGTTGTTAGAGCCCTGCAGGTACTTTGGAAATGTGTCCTAATAGAAGAATTAACAGGAAAAGATAATGAATCTTTCCACATGTAGACAAAGATTTTTTTCAAAATTACATTAAAATATTTCAAATGTTAAATATGAAATTGAGAAAAGGGATACATACATTAAGAAGCTCAGACTGATCATAAAGTCACTTTAAGCAACTGGGCTCTGCATGTGTGCATGCTTGTATGTGTGGGGGCATGTGTGTGTGTGTGTGCACATGCTAAAGGATGCTAAGGGCTTTTTATAGCAGCTAATTTGTAGCTCAGGGCTATGAAGTCCACTATGAGAAACTTTTACATTATAGAGCTGTGAAGCCAGGGTTGACAACTGCTGATTGTACAACGCAAACTTGCAGCCTAGTCCTCAGTAGGACTGAGGGCCATAATCTTCTTGATGGCAGTCAATGGGGTTTGAGGGCATTCAACACAAGGACACATCAGAAACTTCCTGTCAAAACTGAGTCAGGGTAAAATTGGGAGGTCTTGGCTAGGAATGCTTTCTGGATCTTTTAAATTGACTGATTTTTACATGTTAGTCAAGAGGCGCAATCGTAGGCCCTACCAGTGCAACATGTGAATGTGACGTCCTGTGCATGTGTGTGTTCCTCCTAGCTTTGGTGGAAGAGTACAGAGTGACGGTGAAGGAGAGCCACTGTATTTTGGAGGACCTGGAGCCAGATCACTGCTACAGTGTGTGGGTCATGGCTGTGAATGGCACAGGCTGTAGCCTACCCAGTGAAAAAGCCATTTTTAAAACAGGTATGCACATATTTTGGCATTTGATTATTATTTTGTCATTTGATTATTATAACCTTCAGGTCCTTGGACCAATTCTAGCCCATGGTGTTACTGAAACAGAAGAAACTACTTCATTTAGCCCATCTGGCAGATAGCAGGCAACTCGCGGTCATTTCCTTTTTGCTGAGAGATAGCGACGTAATTGCTCCTGGGAGGAAACTTGAAGGCATTCAGATTTGAAGATGTTTCCAGGCCTCGTGACTGGGCCATTGGGGCAGCACATGATGAATTTCTCTTCTGTGTGCGCTGCAATGCTCTGGGCTAGCTCTGGGAAAGTGACACGGCTGCTCCCTGCTGCTGCTGCTTGTCCTGTGGAAAATGAAGTGACGACTGCGTTTTTTGCCTTTCTGCCATCCTCCCAAATACATCTACATTGCATTGATTTAAATAATTAACTTTTCAGGGTAAGGCCTGCTTTACCGAGGTTACATGCTGTGTCTAGCTCAGTGGGACACAAATCTCAGGTGTGGCTGAGAGGCTCTGCTGCTGTATAAGTGCTATAAATTAAGACGAGTAGTTAGATGAGTATTGTTTATGAGCTTCATCTGACTGCTTAATTTTTCTGAGCTTTAATTTGTTTAGTAATTTGTATTGACAAAACCAATGCTTCTTGAATTATGAGCAATGTGAAGCATCTTGTGTCTGAGGCTCTCTTGCCAGACAATTTGTTTAGTGGCTGGAGGACAAAAACAATCATTCCATTCTTGCAGTCACAAAATACGGACAAGGATAGTTAACAATTCATAATGAAATAACTCTATACAACATTGAGTGTATTGTTGAAATCATTTGGCAGCAACCATGGCTTCAAGCCTTTTTCTTAATCCACTAGACTTCAAATTTATTGATAATTCTCCTTGATATTTGATTTGCTATTCATAATTTTAGCAAAGATGATTTTCCAGAGAATTCAAAGTAGAAATTCAAATTTTATGGCCTCAACAATTTGTGAGCATGGTGCAGAACTCCTACAAAACGCTCAAATAATAATGAGTTAATGCTAGCTAATAAATCATAATTTTAAAAGGGGTTCTCACCTCTCTGAAGCTGTTGTTTTTAAGAAGTATCTTTGCCTTTTGGCATCAGGCTCACCATTTTTTTTTCCCAAAACTGAAGCCTTCTGAAAAAGTTAATTTCTTCGAGTCTTTGATTTTCTCTGTTTCTTTAAGAAAACAAATAAACTAGATCAAACAAGGGTTCATTAAACACCTTCCCTAAAGCTGAGGCAAACTCCCTCTGGAGTGCACCGAGCCCCAGATGGACTTGTGGGGACACTGCTGAGCACTGACTGATGCAAAACTGCTGCATCCTCTTAACATCACAGGCTGAAAAATGAGCACCAGTACCAGTTCTTCAGTGTGAACCCACCTACTTCGGTATAAAGCTAGAATACTTTGGTTCTTTAAGTAGCCCAATGAACTCAGAAGCAAGAATTTAGAGAGTTTATTTTTAGTCATTCAGATTAAAAGTTGGCACATACAAGAAAACAATTTGCTAGCATATGCAATTATGGGAACATACACATTAATAGTGGATCAAAGCTGTGCCTCTCCAGGGGCTGGGAACCCCCACAAGGTTTCCCTGTTGGGAGTGCACCCGTGGAGGAGGCAGTGGCCCTGGGGAGTTGTATGTGCTGCTGCTGCAGCATGCCCCCAGCACCTCCCATCTCCTGCTCCTCCACCTTCCAAACTCACAGCCTGTCCTCCCCTCCCCTGGGGAACACGCTATTTCCAAGCAGTATTTTCCATGAGGGAATGATGCTGAAGGCAGCAAGTATCCCTCTATCCCCCCTCCCTGTTTGTCTGTCTCAAACTAATCTCTGGATGAAGGCTCTTTGCAATCCTAAAGACACAGAAGTGAATGCACCTTCTTCTGTTGTTCAAAAACTATGTGATTTTCACCCTTTATCTGAGGGACAGAGTAAGAACATACCCTTTTTGGCTCCTATAATATCACTTAGATGGGTGCTGGAACATTACCAAGAAATCAGATATAGATTCTAACTGCGGTTAATTTGTTAAAAAAATCTCAGAAGCACAGTAACAACTTTTTTTGGTACGCTGACTCCATCTACTCTTTAGAGAGATAATTTTAAATAAAGAAAAAAATGCTTGATGTCTTGTGACCTCCTATTTGCACATACATAAATGTGGGTATGTGCGTTAGTTGCTGAATGCAGGTATTAATTTTTAAGGAATTTAGCTATTAATTTTTCATTCTTTAGAAACAGATGCGTTTAAAAACAGAAAATAATCAAATATGTCAGAAAAGAATTAAGGGATTATTGCTAAGGGAGCTACACAGATGTATTACCAGATGACAATCTATCCCACAGATACTTCTTCTGCTGAATACTTAGATTAGCTGTTCCTGCAGTAAAACATCAAGTACCTCTTAACCTGAACTGCTGACCTCCTGATTTTCACTAAACCAGGAAATCAATATGTACTTGTGGGTGTTTTTCTTTCCTTTTCTACTAATAAAAAATTCTTTTTCTTACAAAGCAGAATGCATCTGGAATGCTAGTTGCAGTTCTGTAAGATTTTGTCATAAAATTGTCCAATTTCCTCTCTTGTCTTAGGCCTCCTATTTGGAACCCAATCTCTTTAAAAGCAAAGTAGTTTTCTATTATTTTTCTATTACTATATATTATAATGTAATATACATTACATGTATATAAGATATTATACATATTATACATATAATATATAAAATATACATATATATAATATGTAATATTATATTATTTCTATATTTTTTTTAGTTACTTACCTTTCTTTTAAGGATTGGTATTAAGATTGCCTGTGAGTTTCAACAACAGGTTGTGAGGTTTGTTTATGTTACTATTCCCTGGAAAGGGAAAGAGCAAGTTAATACTACTAATCCATTTTCAGCCTATGATGTTGGATGTGCAATTTCACACAATAGCTTTTGATTGCTTGCGTTCAGTGCACTATATTACATTCAGTTTTCTGTCTTGCAGTTGGGCCTGTAGTTCTTAAACTGAGGCTCTAAAAAAGAGAAATTGCAGGACCAAATTTTAGCATTGCAAAAATAAACAGTACATAATTAAGCAGAAAGTCAGCATCTCCCCATCAGTTCTGATGCAGCACGTTTGTTTCTGATGCAGTTCATGCAGGGACTGATGTGGACAGGATTGAGGTGATGTGGGGAGAGCTGTAGGCAGTGCCGCCTTGGTGCGCTGCTCCTTCAAGACTGGCAGAAATGAGGAAAGGCACAAAAATCTACATGTGCATTCTATGAATGTGCAGAAATGCACAAATACTCACCGTGACTTTCCCAGTGTGGATTTTTTTTTCCCATAAAGTAGCCCTCTGCCATTGAAACACAAAGAAGCAAAAGATCATTGCTGGGTGGGCAAAACTAACTCTCCTGTGGTTTTGGGGGAGGTGACTCTTCCTTTCCCTCATGAGCATCCCCTACCAGCTGCTGGCGCCCTCCTTGCAGTACAGCTAACGTGTCCCTGTGTCCCCAGCGCCCGCTGTCCCCACCATCAAGGCCGAGGACTGCATGGTGTGTTGGGACACAGCCACTGTCCGCTGGCGCACCAGCTCGGCATCGGTGGAGTCCTTCACCCTGGAGTACTGCCGACAGCACTCGCCAGAAGGAGAGGGTCTCAGGTCAGTGCTGCAGTCGCAAGTGCCACTCGGTCAGATTAGGCAGCCGCTAACGAGTGTTCCCCAGACTGTGTGTCCTTACACAAGAGATTATTCTGCCTTCAGCCGCGCAAGTAAGAAATCTGCTTCTGCGTGCTGAGGAACTTACAGGATGGATACTAATCTATGAGATTACGCTGAGACATAAAAATACTTCCTTTTTATTCTGCTTAACTGGGCAATCCCTTTCATTTTGGGTCAAAACCCTGGAGACATTGTGCTGTCTGCAATCAACCAGAAGTTGCAGGGCTGTGCTAGCCAGGGAAGCAATCGCTGCCCCAGAGTTGCCATGGCCCTGGGCAGGGCAGGGGAAGGCAGCTGAGCTCCATGGGAAGGAGCAGGATGGAGAAACCCGGCCCAGATTGCCCTCTGCTTTGTGGTGAACAAGATAGGAGCCAGCCTGGGGCATAGTGAGGGTGATGGGGTGCCCTGGTAATGTTGATGACCCATCTGCACTGTCTGGATGTGTGGGCAGATCCCTCCCAAAACACAGCTGAGCCCAGCACTGCCCGGCTCTGAAGGCAAGCCAAGGGGGTCAAAGAGCAGCTGGAAGAGCAGCTTTGACACTGGGGATGGTGTCTGCTTATGCCAGACCCTCTCTGCTTTCCCCTACACTAAGTCTGTGCTGCATAGAGAGGGACACACACACACGCACACACAGAGGCAGCACTGAGCCATGAAACCAGGCACTCTGTTGAAATGCAGAGAAAATTATGAGGTGCTTTTTATGTCCTTGGGGCTTGGGGTTTTTTGTTTGTTTGTTTGTTTGTTTTTAAAAAAACAATAACAACAATGTTCTAGCAAAATACAGTTGCAGAGGACTGAGAAGCTTTGGGAGGTGGGGGGTGACTTGCTGTACAGAACCCCATGGAAGAGCCTCAGCCCAGCTGAGTTTGTCTGTCTTCATCTCCCTGGCAGCCTGATTAGGGTCGTCACCAGGGGGCTAGTTCAAACGAACTTCATGGAGATGTAGCAGAGTGAAGAGTTCAGCTCCTTGCAGTCAAAATTAGTTAAGTGGACTAAAGGGTTCACAGGTTTCTAGTAGACAAGTACAACAGCAAAATTGTGCGCGCCTTGCTCTTTACAAAAGTAGGCTAAAAATTGAAATAAAAAACTTCTGTGGGGTTGAAAGACCTTTTTTTCCACACAGTGCCAGTATACTGTGTTAATGCAATCAAGGAGAGGTCTTGCCCAGCTCTCCTGCATCTCGGAGGGCAGCCATGACCTGTTCTGTTTCATACATATTTCATGAGGCCGTCAGGTCCCTGTCAGCCTGTCAAAGTCACTGTTGGTCAGTGACAATGTAGTTGCTGCCAAAACCTGTGCTGTGTGTTTACCCTTGGGTTTCTTTGCTGTTAACTGGAATTGCCTCTTTTTCTCAAAACTGAACCAGAAACTGTGCTGGTTTCTGTAATCTGTAAGCAAGGTGTCAATAACACCAAGCAGTTTGCTTGTGTGGTGATAACTGTGGCAAAAAGCTGCCAGAAGTGACCCGTTCCCTTTCTCAGCTGAGCTTGTGCAAAATCTAACATGTTTATAATTATACTATCCCATTTGACTTTTTGACCTCCCTGTGGGAAGAAGCTGGCCTTTTACTGTGACAAGTGTGAAAAATTCCTACAGGATAAAATTATGAATTTTCTCAGAATTGCTGTAGTTTAAACTTCTGTGTTTGTAGAAGGGCTCTGACCTCTTTTTACAGTGTCAAAGACCATCCTTTACCACTTATTTTCCCTCAAAGCAATGCCTCCCTTTCCTTTTCCAGAAGCAGTCCCTTGAGATTAACCTCGAAAGCTTCTATAATGGGACACGATGTTTCAGTGCTGGAGAATTTTTTTTAAGATTTCGATTTAATTTTTTGCACAAAGCTGAGGAAAAAAAGAGCCCACTGGTAGATGGAGCTTACTGCCTGTATTGCTCCCATCCAAGGCCCACAAGGTGCTAGTTAGGACTAGAAATCAATTCCTTATGTAGCTGATACAGTGAGGGGCTGCCTTCTGGAAGTATGAGTTGCAGAAGAGTTCGTATGTCGAGTACCTATATCAGGTGGAATAAAACTTGTCTGGAGCATTTGGGCCTGGAAATGTTGTAGTTTCTTCTGGTTGCTTTCCTTGAAAGCTCAGAGTTTGTCCTTCACAGGTTTCCTGAGCAGCGCTCGTCTTGGGGACCATGCAAATGTGGAGGCCTTTGACAGACAGCCTGTGCCTTTCATGCTTGCAGTGGCCCCATAGTTGAGTGATTTCCCAGTCCCTGGGTGGGTGTTCAAACACATTTTTCAGCAGCCCTGAAAAGTTCGTATAACTCTTGCTGGGGGCACAGCAAGAAAGCAGAGGTGGGGGAAGGACATCCAAAGCAAGTTCTGGAGAAAGTGGCATGGTCCCATCCCACAAGGATGCTTTTGCACATGTCATTCTGGGAGCTCATCTGAGGCAAGGGACACCACCAAGGAAGCAGGCAGGGAGAAATGCCCCCATTGAACAGCCAGAGATGTGTGTGGAGTCCCTGGTCTGGGTTGGCCCCCTGTAGCTTTGGCATGTCACAGAATCACAGGTTGGTTGAGGTGGGAGGGTCCTCTGGAGGTCATCTGGTCCAAACCCCTGCTCAAGCAGGGCCACCTAGAGCCAGCTGCCCAGGTGGCTTTTGAATAACTCCAAGGAGGTCCTTGGAGCAGTCCTGGAGCAGTCCCAGCTCTCCAGGGAGAGAATTTGAAAAATGTCTGGAAACAAATCCTCATTAAAAGTTTCCTTCTGAATACCATAAAAAAAAAAAATCTGTATTTTCCCCTTTGGGTTCTCTCTCCTTGCCAGCTTGCCACCTGAGGGACATGGTTTCATATAAAACCATCTTAAATCTCCTGCAGCAATGAATCCCTGGCCTGCTGCTGTGGTTTTAAAGCTCCTTCCTGGACCAATTCTGTTTCCAGAATCTTTATGAGGCTTTGAAATGTTTCTTTCAGTTTCCAGAGCTCTGCTATTTTCTCACCGTTCAGCCTCTTTGTGTTGAGAAGTCAATGGAGCTGTGGGTGGAAGATGGAAAACTGCGAGAAATGTAGTCCAGGGATTAGGTGTGTGGGCTGTTCAGATGGAAACCATGTATCACATCATGAGAAATCTGTAAGACTCAGGGAGGCAGAAATTAGTACAGTATGCAGTGAGTTCATAAAAGTGGAAGTGACTGAATGTCATCCCTTCTGCCGATGCAAGACCGGCACTGCTAGCGACCAAAATTTTCTATCTACACACAGAGGAAGTCTAATACTGGAGAAAGGGGAGCAAGCCTCCCTCCTGTTGCATTGTCCACATGACTGTCCTGCCAGCTCAGGAAACAAGGTGTGGAATATAGGGAATCTTCCTCCCCTCTGGTTGTGCTGGTCTTGCCATCTGACATAACAATGAGGACCATTGCAGGTGGTGATTTGGGGATCTAACCCTAAGACAACAAGAGCTGGGACAGGGGAGAGGAAAGGAAGCATGTGGCACAGCTGGGAGCAAACTCAGAGCTATTTATTCTTTTTTTTTTGCTTCAAGAGCTTTTTTCTGCCCATGGTACAACCCTTCTGTGTGCTTCTACATGTATCTTCAGAAGCTTGCATGCTTTCAGCTCACAGTGCACATTGGTGGTACCAGCACAGGTCTGGAGGTGCTGTTTCAGTGGGATCTTGGGGGTGGAGATGACAATTACAGCACAGAGGGCGTTCTGAATCACTGCGAGGTGTATCATTTGCTGGGCTCATGCCATATTAAAAATTATCCTCTAGACATTTCCCTGAAGTAAATGAGGAAGCTAGTGAGAGAAACATGCATCAAAACACAGCATTAGATTTCCCTAAACCCAGGAAAATCACAACTTTAACAGACAACTGCTACTATAATATTCCTTGGCAATTTAAAGGTGAGGAAACATCTAACTCCTTTCTGTTATGCTTTGAATGTCATGTACCTGAAATTTGGAGACTGGATTTTGAGACTTAAAGATTCGTCTTATAAAGAGAGGCATTAAGATGAAATAATTAAAACATTTAGCTTAAAATATTTCTTGAATTTCTATGCACTGAATTTTGTATCATGATACCAAAACATTGTGGGTACAGTGCAAATAACATTTAGGCTAAAGGCTATGATGCCTCATGCTTTGATAATATTATTACATTTCCAATCATCTATAAAATGGGCAGGTGTATTTAAAGGAGAAAACAGCTGACATAAAAAATGTTGTAGGTGGATTTCTCTTTCTTCCATGACCAAAATTACATGGTTCGATATTTTAGGTGAGCTTGAGGAAGATCTAGGTGCAATGGGGCTTACAAGAACTTGGCAATGAAACCAGCTTTCCCCTAACACTGTGAGGATGCATTTTGCCTTCCCTTCTCCTATGCATAACCTGTATGCTGTAAGCTAAGCAGTAATCATACTTTCTCCTCATCCTTGTTTTTTTATCACTGATTGCAGGGTCAACCTGAAGCATGATAGACTACAGTGATTGCTGGGAAGCCCTCAATATTTACTTTCCCCCTTCACTGTATCCTCTAAACAGAAAGAGAGGCAATAGCAAGATCTATTTCTTCCTTGCATGCAGACTCTTGTGAGCTTGGAGGTGGCTCAGAGTGTTGCAAATTAAATTCCTTCTTGTTGGCATATTCTGTTTTATTAGTTGTCAGCAGCAGGACTCTTTTTTAAGCCTTAATCGTAGCTAAAGTTGACGGGCTCTTATTCTTAGGCAGCTTAAAGCTGGCTAAAATAGATTATCAAGCAGAGAATGCCATTCGAAAATCTGATCACTGTTTTACTGACCAGATCTGCTTAAAATCCAGATTGTTATTTCTCACTGTTACAACTGAAAAGAGGCATGCTATTGCTCTCAGATTTAGACCTGCAACCAAATTCTGATTTGAAGAACTTCAGATTTGAAAGAGACCCAAGTCTGAACTCTGATGGCTGACCCTATTCTGCAATTGGCTGGACCCAAACCCTTTTCGGAATACCCAGGGTCTAGGATCCAGACTCCAGGTCTACTCACTACACCAGAATGTACCTGTCTACTTGGATTTAGAAACAATTTCATGTTTTATTACAGAATCACAGAATCACAGATTGGTCAGGGTTGGAAGGGACCTCTGGAGATCATCTAAGTCCAATCCCCCTGCCACAGCAGGGACACCTACAGCAGATTGCACAGGACGGTGTCCAGGCGGGTTTTGAATGTCTCCAGTGTGGGAGACTCCACAACCTCTCTGGGCAGCCTGTCCCAGTGCTCTGCCACCCTCAGAGTAAAGAAGTTCCTCCTCATGTTAAGATGGAACTTCCTGTGCTCAAGTTTGTGCCCGTTACCTCTTGTCCTGTCACTGGGCACCACTGAAAAAAGACTCTTCTCATCTATTAAGTCTCATCTATTAATTCTCATTTTATTAACTAGCCGTCAGCTAAATAACACATAGTGAAAAAGAAGATCTCATAATTTCTTTGGAAGGACACTGACTTGCATGGCTTTTTCCAGAAGATAGAAGAAAGAGCCATATAGAGACCATCACTGTGCTTAAGACACACTAATCTACATATTGCCACAAACAGCTTCCGATGAACAGCTTAGCATGTCCTCCCTTCATCTCACTTTTAACTGTTGGCTCAAAACTTCTTTCTAGTGGTCTGTTCTTTAGATTCACACCAAAAATGTCAGGATGGTGCATTTAAGGTACAGATTGGGTGAGACGAAGCATGGATGAATTTCTTCGTAGCTTAGGTTCCCACTTCTTTTCCCATGCCTCTGTTTCCATCCTCGTTTTCCTTTCTTTCACTTCTTTTATATTTGCCTCCTCACCCAGTTCCCATCCTGTATTTTTCTCCAACTCATCTTTCCTTTTTCTCTTGTCCCCTGCGCTCAAATGAGCTTTCTTCCTCTTTCAAGTCTAAAGATTTCAGGTTCTCATCAGGCAACTCGTCAAGTTGCACCTCTTCCCCGAACCTTTTAGTAAGAAGCGACCAGCGTGCTGAGCTCCTGGTGCCTTGATGAAGTGCTCTCGTGGTTGGGGCTTTGGTTAGTCATGAATGTGAAGCAAACCGTGCAATTGCTACCATGTTTGGGCAACCCACTTCTGTTTACTGCATTGATGTAACACATTCTCCAAAGACAGCATGGCTTCAAACTCTCAGAAATCCTTTCAAATTGAAAAAAAAAAATCACAGGAGCACCCAGTGGTTTTTTTCAGTGCTTTCAATTGCTTTTAATGACAGCTGTCAGTACAAAATATCTGTTACAAACTAGTATGGATGATGCACCAGCCTTTCCCCAGGATGCCACTCTCCTAGATGCTCTATGTGGTGTTTGCAGGAATTTGGTGTGTGTAGGGCTGTGGGATTTTACCTTTATGTGATAGATGCAGCAGAGACAAGCATGTGGAAAATCCTGATGGATGAGCACCGATTATTCTTCAGATTGTACTGCTCTCTGGTGGGACATATGTGGAAAAACAGTCACTGCAAATTAATAGCAATGATTTGATCTGACTGCTGATTTGCCTGCCTTACCTCCTCTGGGGTCACAGTAATTAGTGCTGGAAAAGGTAATTTGTTTAATTTAGCTCCCCATAGAGGCATTACCTGAAGGAGGGAGACCATCCTGGGCTCTACTTTCAAACCTGAGGTGGAAGGAAAAGTGCCTTGCACGCTTTCCAAAGGCACGTCTCCTGTTCATGAATTTGCTGGAAAGCAGAGCAAGACTCCTGTGTTCAGCCCTGCCTCACACTACCGAGGTTATCATCGTTCAGTGCAGAGGACAGGGGGGTTATCTCAAAAGACCTGCATTACACTTGAAAATTTAAATGCTTACCTTCAAGATTCCCATAAGCATTTCTGGGAGGAAATGATCTAATTTATACAGATAAACAGTCTTTACCTCCAGGCAAACAATGCGGTGGATAAATACTGTCTGGCTTTGCCGTTATCATACAAGGCAAAAATGAGGAAAATCAGGATTCAGTGTATGGGAATTTGTTAAGTCAATCTTTCATACTCCTGACAATACAGAAAATAAAATTGGCATCCTTCTAGCCATCCAAAGTACTTTCACTGGCACTTCAAAGTGCCTGTGAAGCAGATTGAGTGGGTGCTGACTCTCGCTTTCCTGCAGTGTGTCAAGACATCAGCAGTGGAGGATGTGAGGGCTGGAGCTTTTGAGGCACCACAAAGGGGAGACTTAGTTAAAGCACTAAGGGCACTCTGCAAAGGCAGTTCCCCTGCTGCTGCCTCTTGCAAAACCAGCCTGTTAGAGCGCGCAGCACCGTGAGGCAGACAAAGCCAAGACTTTGTTGAAGAACAATTTGTGAGCAAGGAGTTCATAATAAGAAGTGCACAGTTTCTGTGCGGTCTCAGATAAGGGTAATCCATTCTTTTGGATCAGTACAAACACAACATGCACTTTCACTGTCGTGCAACTGAATTAATTACACGGAGGGTTTTTTCCTCAGAAGCTTGTTCATTTTGTAATGCAGCCTTTTTACAGGAGGCGGATGAGAATTTGATTCTGTGCTGCTTGCATTTTATGTGATGACTTATGCTGCAAAATGAACATGAAGTGAGCATTACCCCAAATGACTGCACTGAGTGAGAAGGTGGTACAGGAAAAAACGCCTGAAAATTTGTCAGAAGAAGTAAGGATGATCCCTCAAGTAAAATGCCAAAGCTCCTACATAACCCAGTTGTTTGTGAAAGTGCTCGCCTTTCTGATTTGGAGTTTCTGTATGGTGCCTGTCGTTTCAGTAGTTAACAATACTGTTAGGTGGCTTAGCTCTTTGCATAAATTATTCTTTCCTGGTTTGGATATCTGCATACATTTTCAAGTATGAAAATCTTCAAAATTTGCAGATCTTTTGCTGGTATAAAGAAACCTGAACTGAAAGTATCCCTGGAGCCCAATGTGAACTACTTCTTCTACTTGAGGGCTGTCAACCCATTTGGGACAAGTGAACAAAGTGAAGCAGCTCTCATCTCAACTAAAGGTAAATTACCATTTTCTGATGTCAAAACAATGGGATGGAGGGGCAAAGTAGCCAAAGATGGCATTTTCCTCTGGAAATAGTAGCTGAACTTTCCGATATAGGAGTAAGCAAGCTACTGAGATGAAAAGGATTGTATTTTATCTGCTTAAAATTAGCACAATCAGGGACTACTTCTCTTGAAGTTGGTAGATTTATGTCAGTGTAAAACTCTTGTGACCTCAGAAGCAAAAACATTTATATCTGTTAGAAACATGAAATGATTAAGTATTCTTCAGGAATCTCAGTTTGCTTGAGTTTGGAAGAGCACATTCTGATAAAAGATACCATAATATTTAAAAAAACCCACAATTAAAACCTTAAGGACTTTGGGTTTCAGGGTTGAGGAAGCATGCAGAGCAGCTTTAAAATGTAATGGATGGTATAAACTTTAAGGTTTCCAGATAGTGTAAAATCATATATGGTTCTTCCAAACCAGCCTCAAAATTCAAATTTGCTATTTTGAAAAAGCAATTGCTTGAAAATTATTCCACCTTCTTGAATACCGAAGACTTCTTTATCACCTAGCTACATTTCTGAATGTCCCATCCAGTCAGGCACAGCTTGGGAGAGTCCTTGCATTTGCACACAATTTTCTTCTACTCCTGCCTGCCAGAAGACACAACTCTGTCCAGCTAATATGGCAGTAATTGTTGCTTAACATTTTACGATTCGCCTCATGTTAACATTGCCAGCCTCTCAGAACTGGTGTTTCTTGTTGTGAATTGTACCAGGAACTCGATTTCGCCTGCTGAGTGACACAGCCCACCCTGCTTTGCAAATCTCCTCCAATGCAACGGTGATCCGCCTTCCTGAGAAAGCCAAATTCGCTGGGTGAGTACAGCATGATGAGCATGACCACCCCGCAGGGTTCAGGATGGGTCACTCCCTCTTGGTTTTGCCTATAGGTAGCTTTCACATGGCACTAACCAATTTTGTAGGAGAACTGAATCATTTCAGTCATGCAGCCCCTGGACCCCCCCTTTCAAGCACCACAATATCTCAGTAAAGCCAGTAGCAGCATTGATGTAGGTGCTGGGAAGAGTTCATTGTTGCACTGAGGAACTTCCAGAAAGTCAAAGGCAGTGGTACATACTGGGACTGCTGGCTTTGCCTCAGTCCACGGTCACTGCTTAACCCCTCAAAGCACTTCAGTTTCAAAGCAACTTGTTGCTGCCCTTAAAAGGCCAGGTTTGTGGGCTGAATTCTGAAAATGCTGTGAGTAGAAGTAATCCATCCTTTTACTTTGCTTGTCTGCTCAGGACATTATTGGTAACTTTTCCAGAGCATCTCTGGCTTTGGAGAGCTAGGAAGTGCTCCTGGGATATGTTAGGATGGTTGTACCAGGCTAGCTTCATCCATTGCAAACATGGTATCTTTTGACATGCTGTTATCAGTTCCATGACAAAGACAGGTCCACTTGTACAAGTTGTGCCATACTGATATGACTTCTTAAAAGACAGTGAGGTATTACTGGTTTAAGAACTGTTTTTTACTGTTACAGCTGAATGCACCCAAGATGTTTGTCACTGTGTCTACTTAAAAAAGCCATGCTTTCTACTTTGAAAAAGCCTCCTAAATTGCTAAATGTGAGGTCTTTTTTTGCCTCCAAAGTCACCTTTTCTACCTTTTGTTAGCTTCACATAATTTGGGTAAAGTTGCATAGTTTTCAGTCCTCAGGATGAGTCCGTCTCAGTGCAAAGATGAAATGACTCTCAGTGATGACACTGAAATCTTTGATAAAACCCTGCTGTTAGAAGAACAGAGTGCAATCCATTAGTAATTTTAGATGCAGCTACATGACCGGAAGAAATATGGCAATATATTTGGTCTACCACCACACTCACTTTACTGTACGCCTCTTCCACAAACAGGTTTCCTTCAGTCCTGGGTGAACTGCTGCCTGCTCAGGGATGTCATTACTGGGAAACCGTTGTCTCTGCGTGCAGAAGCTACAGGATTGGGATTTGCTATGAGGCAACATCACGGAGCAGTGTCCTGGGGCTGAGTGATACCTCTTGGTGCCTGCGGTGCTGCCCCACACAAACCAGGTAAAGCTGAGGCAGTCTAGTTGCTTGGGAAGTTACTTGTCCTTGATGTAAATAAAGCTGTCCAGCTTCAAGAATCACAAAAGCAGAAACGACCCATCTGCTTTCTTTCTGCAAATTTTAGTAATAAGAAAAGGACAACTACAAAGGAACTTTAGACCTCCTCTTAATTAAAAAATCTTATAAAGCACCTTAAAAAATAAAATTAATCTTAAACAGACCAATTTACTGCCCTTCACCCAGCCAGTGATTAAAGCTTCAAAAATTCATTTGCCACTGCTTTGTTGTTCCAGGCTCATATCCTGAACTGCTTCACAAAATCCCAGCAAGTGCATTTATTTCCATAAATGCAGTCTTTTTAGAATCTACGTCCACCTACAGGAGACGTCAAGCCTCCATAGGAAATGCCTTTTCCTACCTTGACCTCCACAGCAACAGGCACCCACCTGCCACTGTGGCAGGACTGCTGGGCACTGGGGTAGTCTTCAGCCGGCCAGTGCCAGGCTGCTGGGAAGTTTGTAAGGCATAACCCTGCTATTGGTGTAAAGGTGCGTTTGATCTAAACAAGTGTGCTTTTTTGGTGTGAAATCATATAGATGCATGAACATAGCTACCTAAACGAAACATCTGAGATGCAAAGGGTTTTGCCAAAGCAGAGTTCATGCTTTAATCCCCACAAAGACATGTAATAAGAAAGACGTAGATGAATACGATTTCAGCAAGACTGCTTTTATCCTGGGAGTGCAAAGATACCAAGTGAAAGGGCTCATCAGCATGCCAGGCAGGGCTTTGAAGTGGTGTTACATTTGCTCTGCTTGTGTACTGAGCAAAATGCTGTTGCCACGTGATACGCTGCTGTATGCAGCTACCTGTTAATAGGTGGAAATTAAGCAGTAGGTTATTTCTGGTATATCGCCATGAGGAGGCTCACTGTATTTTGGTTTCCGTTTTCCTGTAGCTTTCTTTACAGATTTCTTCACACTGGTGTGATGAGCGATGTCCGTATGACAGAACACCCAGCCAGGATTGGCATCCTGTTGGATTACAGCAGTGGCAGACTGTTGTTCTTCAATGCAGAGAGAGGACTGGTGCTGTTCACCATCAGGCACAAATTCACTGATGCTGCTTACCCAGCCTTTGCCCTGGAGAAGGCTGGAGCGCTTACCCTGCACACGGGCATGGAGCTGCCGGAGTTTGTAAAGCACAGCTAATCCCCTGCTTCACACTCCCAGGAAAACTGACAATTACAGCGTCAGGGGACAGGGAGGGGAAGGGGGGTGTCAGGGAGGGATGTCTAGCCTTCACCAACGAATGCCATGCACACAGCTCTCCCCTACATCACCAGTAACTGTAGTTAGTGCTCAGCCACGTAATCACCCTGAGCCTGGAGAGAAAATCGAGTTCTTCAGATAGAGTGTGCACCTAGTGATATACACAGCAGTACTTTTGAGGGGAAAAAAATGTTTTGTTAGATATGAATATTAAGAGGGGGGGAAATGTACTTTCCCTGTAAAAATAATGACAGCGCTAGCTGTCTTTTTAAAGTTGATGATGAGCCTGTGTATAAAATAAATGCATCTCTCACTGCAATATGTGAAAGCCATCATTTCATCATTTGCCAGGACAGTTGGAGCTGAAATCCAAGATGACATGTTTGAAAAATATGGAAACATTTCAACAACTGAACCACTTTGCAGGTTAACATATCTTGTGTTACTGTTTCCCAACTCTTTTCTTTAAATGCACAAATTAAGAAAACTTGGAAATTTAGAAATCTGCATGTTTACAAAATAAGTGAGTCCCAGATTAGTCTTCATATCAGTCATGTAAAGTTTGAGTATGCAACACCTACCTACCCTGCTCACAGCAGACTAACAGACAGCTACCTGACTGTCAGTAAATATCTGTACCTGTAAATAGTTACTCATGAAACACATGTATGAGGAAACATGGTAATAGTGGCAAAAGCCTTCCCTGTGTTCCTTGTTTGTAATTTGTTGGTTAAGTGGTTTCAACAGTGAAGGGAAGGTTGCCACCTGGGGCCTTAGAGAAGTGCCCATTTTGCCAGCGACCTCCTTGTGGATCACCCCCTTTGCCATCACTGCTTTTTACCTTTGCACTTACTGGTTTGATGCTCCTAATTTCAGGCTTGTGGACATTTTCCTGCATCTGCCCTGCTCCCTCCTGTTATCTACACTAGCACCAGCATCGCACCAGCAAGGCGCAGTGTTTCAGGGCCACCGACACTGGCAGGCTAAAAAAGTCTGGTGCAAGCAGAGCAGTAGGATGCTGATTTCCCCTCTTGGCTTTTTCAAACCGTTTTTCCAAGCACTTCACACATCGGTGGTACGGCCGTCTTCTCGCCTGCCCCAAGGGCTGAACGCACGAGTGCTAGTGCTGCCGAATTCCAGTGAACACTGGGGGGAAATCAATCTTAAGGCAGGCGGGCAATGCTTTTCATGCTGTGCCTGCTCTGGAGATTTCTGCCGCAGGGGACTACACTGCCAGACTCATTTCTGAGCTCAGCTGAAGAGCTGTGCTCCCTGAAGTAAAGCAGATTTCAGGAGTCTAACGGAGAGGGTTTGCTTCTGAAGAGAGGGCTTAAATGAGTTACAGGGAAGCTCCTGCTTTTTATGCTCAGAGGAGGTGCCTGCTGCTGCTGTTTTATTTATGATTTAACACCACCAAGGCATGTGCTTGCTGCTTTAGCCTGCTGTCCCAGAGGAGACACACTCCACACCATCACAGCAGGCTCAGACAGGATGGTTGAGGCAAGACAAACAAGCTCCTGTGACCATTTATTCTAAGCCAGAGCTCTTTTTGGCATTTTAATTAAAAAGTGCCAGTTCCCAGTCCCTGCCGGGGAGAGAAGGGAATAAAAAAGCAAGGTAGTGCCCTGTTGGCTCCAGCGAGTGTTTTGTAGAGGTGTACAGGGTGGTGAGAAAAGGTCCAGGATTAATTGGGAAGGAAGGACAGAGAGGTTATTGAGGGTAGCGTTATCGTGAAGGCTGAGGAGGAGGAGGCAGAAGGCAGGCTGGAAACTCACACAGAGCAGATGGTCATCAACTAAGAGGCAGGTCAGTGGTGTTGGCAGCGTGCGTTCCTCAGGCTCCCGCAGCCAGTGACCTTGTTTGACTATCTGTCTCCAGAGCTTAACGTGGTGCTTTGAACTAAACCTGAATAATCCCAGCTTTGGGGCAATTTTACCTGCATTCCCCTCACCCTGGTCGCTGCTGCCCCAAGTGTGGGATTGCTTCATGGACACCAACGTGTTGTATTGCTAAGGGGACAGCCAGTGAGAAGGAGAGCAAAATGACATCAAATAATTTGGGTGGCCTTTTCAATGAAGGCAAGACCCAATTGCCTTGTTGAAGGTAACTGTGTATTAGTGATAGCAGTTTCAACACGAAAAGCAAAGGCCTTATCTATTGCCACTCATTATTACTCAGGTACTGCTGCAACATTTAAGCTTGGCAAAATGTTTCTCTTAGAGTACCTCATTCTTAGAAATATTTGGTTCAATTTGAAAAACTCCCTGACTCTGCTGGTTTTTGTATAAGTTTCAGCTTTTGTATTGGGCAGTATCAAAAAGTGTATTTACTGTTTATGTGAAAGCTGGATAGATTATTTGAAAGTTAAAATATCACTCAAAAAGTCTAAACAGTACTGATTTGAATGTCTAAACCTGGTCTACTTTAAGCTATGCCAGATGAAGAAAGGCCTAGAGAGAGTGTTGTGTTCGGAGAGATGGAAAAAAGTGTACACTAAACAAAAAAAACCATGCAAGAGTTAAGATTCAACATAGGGAGAAAATTCATATTAGTGAGGAAAGCAGATCCTGAAAGCCACAACTAAGCTGCCAGGACTTACAATACATGGTGCAAACTTTCCCACCCTTGGAAAGCCTAGAGGTACATATGCGGTGATCTTACTTGCCTGATGGGCACAAAGTGGCACCAAGTTCAGGAATGCACTTTCCAGAAGGTAACTGTCCGTACACGCTGGAATGTACAGTGCAGTCCGTATGACATTGCATTTAATGGCTTGTTGCATCCATTTTTTTTCTGGCCTTCGTAGTTTGTAACAATGTGCTAGAGAAGAGAAAGACAAAAAACTCCCAATCACTGTATTTTTCTTGTGCTTGATGAGTTTAGCATTTAGAAATACTTTAAAAACAGCATGAGTTATTTTTCAGCAATGGATGTTAGTTTGTTTGGCTGATAGTAATTAAGACTTTGTGCAAATGCTGACAGGGTTGTGTGGTATGTGAACACAGTGTGATCATCATTCCATGCTTAGGAAGTAATCCGTATCCGTATTTAAGGTACCAAGTGAGGGCTTTCCTTTCAAAGCAAAGAATGTGTGTCAAGACAGGTAAAGAGTTTTCTGTGGTTCAGTCACAGCAGAATTACACAGGAACACAGGCTAATAGCCTGCCCGGATACAGAAAGGGCATTATTCTCTAGAGTATAAAAGCAGATTTTGGAAGTTAAACCTGGGCATTTATTTGTGGTTAAAACAAAATAAGACAAACAAAAAACCCCAACAACATTGTGTCACTGAGCCCAAGTTAAAAACTGCTTTTTGCTTGAGGCCATATACTTCTATTATATGCTTCTCCAGCAGAAATCGGTGCTATGTTCTGTGGTTGCAATGCAGTGAGACTCGGCTTTGCTGCATGGCACTGCAGTTGCTGTTGTACACGTTCAGGAAGTTCAGTGGGGCCTGAATAGGTTGGATTTGCTTATCATATGTGACTCATTTGGGCAATTAAAGAGCAATACATCAGACGGTTCCTTCAAGTGTGGGATTCCCAGGACACCTTCATATCCATGGTGGAAAAATGCCATCATCTTTTCTTCCAGTTATTCTTCCATGGCTGCTGGACCTGGGAAATCCCCAAGGAAGGAGTACAGCAGTTAGCATGCATCTGAACAGTACTTCTGCTGCAAGAAACATTCATGCTGGAAGGGCTTATTTTGGGCCTTAATCATGCCTGAGGTACATCTTCTGCTTGAGTTAACAGGATAAAGGTAGGTAGGTCACATTCAATTTACCAGGAAAAAAAAAATCCTGTTCCCCAGCGCACTGTAAGGAAGCATTTGTTGTTCTGCTACTGAAAACTTGCTTTCCAGCTGCTTTGTAGCATATTCCTCATCTTTAACAAATGCAGGATCTCTGCTAACAGCAAAATGAGTTAAAAGAAATCCCAAGCAGTTATACAGAGCTCTGTCTTTGTCATCACTTTCACACTGTTTTTTTTTTCAAACAAGACTAAAAATAATTTAAGATCTTCACATTAGTCAAACTCTTCCCTTAATAAATATAGTTTTGATCTTGAGTTAAACAGGTTGGCTTTAACTTTACAAATTTGAAAGAGTTGTCTATTTTTTATGGAAAAGTATCTGTGTTTTAAGGTGGTACACATGCTCTGCTCACAGACTACCTTGAAACGGCAAGGCAGCTCTATTATCTGCAGTGCAGTGGTTATGGAGACGTTAAAGATTATGAGGTAAGGGGTTAAAGGAAAAGGCATTGTGGCTGTAACCCTCAAGAGGATGCTAACAAAACAGCAAATCTATGACCAGCACCACCCATGTGCAGGGAGCAGGATGACAGCACAGGGAAGTGAAAGGTTGGAGATGCTATAGACTCGTAATCCAAGGAAGACACTGACTGTTACTGCACAAAGGAAAGAGCGAATAGGCAAAAGAGATAAGCTGGATGTGAGGACCAGGGGCTTATTTTTGTCAACCTGTTACAGACATGTAACAGCATGTCTAACTCCTCTTTTTAATGTACAATTTATTAGTCCATATATGAACCCAATGGATTGCATACGTACACGTTGGAAAAGCAAACCTTATGCCAGACTCATGGCACTGAAATGAATCCAGAGTGACAGTTCCCACACCATGGCTTGACGTAGTCTGGTTCTTTGGATAACCCCCACAGATGAGAGCTGTGGAACAGCCATCCTCGATTCACCACCTGCTTCAGCTGAGGCTTCCAGTCCGGTTTGTAGACAAAGGAGAATAAACCTGCAGAAATGAGGCTAACAGTGAGAAGAAAGACAGACGCTGCCAGCAGGGCCAGCTTCCTCA
The DNA here is from genome assembly GCA_017639485.1 of Pluvialis apricaria. Taxonomy (NCBI): domain Eukaryota; kingdom Metazoa; phylum Chordata; class Aves; order Charadriiformes; family Charadriidae; genus Pluvialis; species Pluvialis apricaria. The sequence continues at coordinate 25,865,890 of CM030044.1, read as the reverse complement.
GGACTGCCACCAAGGGGACTGCTGAAGAGGACCTTGATGCTGGGTGTGCCATTGTGCTTTCTTAGCCCTCCGGAAGTGCAGCAGAGTAAATTGTGAAATCACCCCTCTCAGCCCCTGGCTTCTACGCTTGGTGAAATTAAAAACAGGAATGACAGAATGGTACGTATCAAATCAGGTGGCAGAAAGAGTACAGAATGTGCTGTCACTTGAAACAGCTGGTCTCCACAAAGCAACAACTCCTAACCGCAGCTGAAAATGGTAGCTAAGTGTGACGTGCACTTGACTTACAGCAATTTCACAGCTACTTTTCTCTTGCTGTAATTCTGGAAGAGTGCAATTATTGTTTTGCAAGTCTCACTGAAATTTGCACAGCCCAGCTTTGACAAATAGACAATTTTTTAAACGAAAAAACACTTCATAAAGAAATTCTTGACTTGCTGTGTGCAACTAGCACTCTGTATGAGGTTCCGTGTTCTCTCCAAGGCTGGGAGGGTGCCTGTACTAGGCCAGCTCTGGTGTATCATCCCTCCTGAAGGACGCTTGCTTGGCTAGCAAAGACTGTTTGGTTGGCTCACCAGTGTGGTAAGCATACTAGCAGTCACCCAATAGCTTCTTCAATCCTACCTGCCTTTCATGGATTAGCCAGTTCCTGACTGCTTTTTACTTTTAAAATGTTTATCCTCCACTTGCAGTGTCCTTGCACCTGCCAAAAGTAACATCTATAACCAGTAACATCTACAAGTAAGCCAACTAGCAGCCATAGCAAGTATCACATTTTCTCTCTGATTTCTCCTGCAGCCTGGAGTGACAGCACTGGTTTCTGTTTTTGCAAATGTCTAATTCAGTGACTGCAGCAGTGTGAGAAGTGCTCTCACTTTCTCCTACTTTAGTCTACAGAGTCAAAGTATGCATGTGTGGGAGTACGCCGTGCAAGTATGGCTTCACAAGAAAGACTGACAAATTTTTAAAACACTGTTTTCGATGATCTCACTCCTGGACTGACCTCAGTGCCCCCTATGATTATTTGGGCAGTTTTATGCCAGCACATCAGTTCTTGTAACTGAGGTTGAGGGGAGAGGAAGAGTATTTCATTTTCAGAAAAAATGGGCTGTTTGAAACTTCCAGGGAGAATAAGAGAAGACAAGGTAATGTTTCTGAGACACATAATTCTGAGTTACCCAGTAACTCGAACAAGATGGGTCTATATCTTTCATTATATATGCTGCTTTGGAAAACAATGCCATTTCCTCGTGAATCCCAAAGATCTACCAATCTAAAAACTCCATCACCTGAACCACAGAACCACAGAATGGTTGAGGTTGAAAGACACCTCTGGTGGTCATCTTGTCCACCCCAATGCTCAAGCAGGGCCACCTAGAGACAGTTGCCCAGGACAATGTTCCGGTGGCTTTTGCAGATCTCCAAGGATGGAGGCTCCACCAGTTTTCTAAGCAACCTGTACCATTGCTCCATCACCCTCAAGGCAAAAAAGTATTTCCTGATACCCATATAACAACCAGCCCAACTAAGAAAAGGAGGTGGGTGATAGTAGTAGGTGACGCTCTTCTGAGAAGTATGGAAGCACCCATTTGCTAACCTAATGCACTCTCTAGAGAGGTGTGTTGTTTACCAGGGTCTTGTATCAAGGATGTCACCAAGAGACTACCAAACCTTGTACAGTCCTCTGACTATTATCCACTGCAGTTTTGCATGAGCACCAGCGGTACAGCCTGAGGACTATCAAGAAAGATGAGAAAGCCCTGGGAGTCGCAGTCAGGGTTTCTGGGGCGCAGGTAGTTTTTTCATCCCATCTCCTGGTCGAAAAGAAGGGGGTTGATTGGGCCAGCTGAATCCAGCGAATAAAGAACTGGCTACAGGACTGGTGCCACAGACAGGAGTTTGGCTCCTTAGATCACAGGACTTGCTTTGAGAAACCTGGTCTACTGGGGCTGGATGGGGTCTGCTTGTGAGAGAAGGGGAAGAACATCTTTGGTCAGAGGCTTGCCAAGCTCGTGAAGAGGTTTTTAAACTAGAGTTGCCAGGGCAGGGGAACTGCTATCCAACCCACTCCTACCAGTATGATACCAACACCAGTAACAGATGCGCAGAACCTGGAGAAGAGTTTCAGGTCAGCAAGAGAGCACCTGGAGTGCAGCACAAATGAATACCAGCCACTCCAGCCAGCAAGTCAGCTTCATCAGGAGCCCAACTTAAATGCCTCTATACAAATGCAGGTAGCACGGGCAATAAACGAGAGGAGTTAGAGGTGTGCGCACGCCCGCAGGGCTATGATCATATTGGCATCATGGAGACGTGGTGGGATGGCTGCTGTGACTGGAGTGCTGGAGTGGAAGGATACAGGCTCTTCAGGAAGAACAGGCAGGGGAGATGAGGAGGCGCTGTCGCCCTCTGTGTCAAGGATCGGCTGGAATGCATGGAGCTCCACCTGGGGATGGATGAGGAGCCAACCGAGAGCCTATGGGTCAGGATTAAATGGAGGGCAGGGACAGTGATGTTACAGTGGGGGTCTGCTACAGGCCACCCGACCAGGAAGACTGAGGAGATGAGGCCCTCTGTAGACAGATAGGAGCAGCCTCACGTTCACAAGCCCTTGTCCTCAGGGGGGACTTCAACCACCCCAATATCTGTTGCAGGGACAACACAGCAGGGCATAAGCAATCCAGGAGGCTCCTGGAATGCGTCAATGATAACTTTGTTCTCCAAGTGATGGAAGAGCCAACAAGAAGAGATGTTGTGCTAGATATTGTTCTCACCAGCAAGGAGGGGCTGGTGCGGAATGTGAGGCTCAAGGGCAGCCTTGGCTGCAGTGACCCTGAGATGGTGCAGTTTATGATCCTTAGGGCGATGAGGAGGGTGCACAGTAAGCTCACTACCCTGGACTTCAGGGAGCAGACTTTGGCCTCTTGCGGGATATGCTTGGTAGAATACCATGGGATAAAGCCCTGGAGGGAAGAGGGTCCCAAGAAAGCTGGCTAATATTCAAGGATCACCTCATCCAAGCTCAGGAGCAATGCATCCCAATGAAAAGGAAGTCGGGCAAAGACGCCAGGAGGCCTGCACAGATGAACAAGGAGCTCCTGGACAATCTGAAACAGAAAAAGGAAGCCTACAGAGGGTGGAAGCAAAGAAAGGTAGCCTGGGAGGAATACAGAGAAATTGTCTGAGCAGCCAAGGATCGGGTTAGGCAAGCTAAAACCTTGATGGAATTAAATCTGGCCAGGGACATCAGGGACAACAAGAAAAGCTTCCATAGGTATGTCGGTGACAAAAGGAAGACTAGGGACAATGTAGGCGCTGTCCAGAAGGAAGCAGGACACCTGGTCACCCAGGACATGGACAATGCTGAGGCACTCAGTGACTTTTTTGCCTCGATCTTCACCAGCAAGTGCTGTAGCCACACTGTCCAAGTGGCAGAAGGCAAAGTCAGGGACCGGGAGAATGAGATACCTCCGACTGTAGGAGAAGACCGGGTCTGAGACCATCTAAGAAACCTGAAGGTGCACAAGTCCATGGGACCTGGTGAGATACATCCATGGGTCCTGTAGAAACTGGTGGATGCAGTTGCCAAACCACTATTCATCATATTTGAGAAGTTGTGGCAGTGTGGTGAAGTTTCCACTGACTGAAAAGGGGAAAACATAGCCCCCATTTTTAAAAAGCGGAAAAAGACAGACCCAGGGAACTACAGGCGAGTCAGTCTCACCGCTGGGCCTGGCAAGATCATGGAGCAGATCCTTCTGGAAACTCTTCTAAAGGATATGGGAAATAAGGAGGTGATTGGTGACAGCCAACATTGCTTCACCAGGGGCAAATCATGCCTGAAAAATTTGGTGACCTTCTGTGATGAGGTTACAGCTTTGGCAGCTAAGGGAAGAGCAACTGATGTCATCCACCTGACTTGTGTAAAGCATTTGACACTGTCCTGCATGACATCCTTCTCTCTAAATTGGAGAGACATGGATTGGATGGATGGACCACTCAGTAGATAAGGAGTTGGCTGGATGGCCGCACTCAAAGTGTTGCACTCAACAGTTCAATGTCCAAATGGAGACCAGTGATGAGTGGCATTCCTCAGCAGTCGGTACTGGGACTGGTGTCATTTCACATCTTTTCCGGCAGCGTGGACAGTGAGATTGAGTGCACCCTCAGCAAGTTTGTCGATGATACCAACCTGTGTGGTGCAGTTTACATGCTGGAGGGAAAGGATGCCATCCAGAGGGACCTGGACAAGCTTAAGAGATGAGCCTGTACAAACATCATGAAATTCAATAAGGCCAAGTGCAAAGTCCTGCACATGGGTTAGGGCAATCCCAAGCACAAATGCAAGCTGAGTGGAGAATGGATTGAGAGTAGCCCTGCCAAGAAGGACTTGGGGTGTTGGTGGATGAGAAGCTCAACGTGAGCCGGCAATGTGCGCTCGCAGCCCAGAAAGCCAGCCGCATCCTGGGCTGCATCAAAAGAAGTGTGGCCAGCAGGTCGAGGGAGGTGATTCTACCCCTCTACTTTTTTCTGGTGAGAACTCACCTGGAGTATTGCGTCCAGCTCTGGAGCCCCCAGCATGAGAAGGACATGGACCTGTTGGAGACAGTCCAGAGGAGGGCCACGAAGATGATCAGAGGCCTGGAGCACCTCTTCTGTGAGGACAGGCTAAGAGAGCTGGGGTGGTTGAGCCTGGAGAAGAGAAGGCAGCTCCAGGGAGACCTTACAGCAGCCTTCCAGTACTTAAAGGGGGCCTACGGAAAACATGGGGAAGGACTCTTTATCAGGGAGGGTAGTGATTGGACCAGGATGTCATGGTTTGGGCCAGACTGGCCACTGGAGAGAATGACAAATGCTCTCCCCTACCTCTCTCTCCAAGGAGAAGAGGGAGACAAAGAAAGAAACTTACAAGTTTGGAAGAAAAACCTAAACTACTTTAATGAGATATTAATAATGACATAAAAAGAAAATAATGAAATATATGCAACATATATAAAACCATATCAAGCTCCCAAGATGACGATTGCATCACTGGCAGGCACTGAGAGAGTCCCAGACTGGACTCAACAATCGATGGGAACTGGATTCTGGATCTGGATTTAGGAATGCACAGATCAGGATCAAAGGCAGACGAACAGACAGAGTCCTCCTCAGACACCAGCCGTTGAAGAAAGAGGGCTGACCCTTTTGATCCCTCAGCTTTTATACTGAGCATGAGGCAGATGGGATGGAATACCCTGTTGGTCAGTTTTGTGTCACCTGTCCTGTCTGCTCCTCCCTGCAGGTGTCACCCCTCTACGCTTTTCTGCTTCCAACTCTCCAACGGGCCAAATAACAAAGTTATCTGGCCTTGGGTGTTATAGCAATAAGTATAAGCAAGAGCCTTTCTGTCTACCATGCCTTGGTGTAAAGTAGGAACAATCAGGTCTTATCTGCCTGGGAACAAACAGTGTCTACATAATATGTTGTTAATTTCAGAGGGTTCAGTTAGTTAGAAAAGGCCTAACTAAAAAGTAAAATTACTGAACAGAAAATTGGTCCTGTTTTACCTCAAGCCAGGACATTCCACCCCTTATTCCATATCATTTGCATCGTGCTCAGATCACTATTACTTTTTATCAATCAAATATAGTGGTTTTAAACTGAAAAAAGGTAGATTTAGATGAGATATTAAGAAGAAATTCTTTACTCTGAGGGAGGTGACACTGGAACAGGTTGCCTGGGGAAGTTGTGGATGCCCCATCCCTCAAGGTATTCAAGGCCAGGTTAGATGGGGCTTTGAGCAACCTGGTCTTGTGGAAGCTGTGCATATCAAGGGCAGGGTGGTTGGAACCAGATGATCTTTAAAGTCTTTTCCAACTCTAACCATTCTATGATTCTATGAGGTTTCCGGGCTTGTGGCTGGAGGAGTTGGACTGCTGTTTAGACAAGTATCAGAGGAAGGCTCTGAGAAAGAGACAGGGCTGAGACTGGAGGATGACAGGAGCCGTTTGAGTGTGGAGGCACTGGCAGGAGGCCCCGGGAGGGACAGGACTGTCGGCATGGCCTTTGTCCATGGCACCTGACTTTGCAGGTCTTCAGGACAGTTGGCCTGGCTGGTGGCCAAGGGGCTTGGACAGCCCTGCCCCAGTGGTTGGAAGGGGGAGGTGAGGAGGCTGGAAAGCATTAACTGCACTGTCTTCTGCTTTGCTTTTGAAACAAACATGCCTCAAAATCTTCTGGATCTTCATGTCCATGTCATGGATTTATGTCCACGAAGGCCATCAGCCGATCTCTCAGTGCCAGCATGTCAAAGCGACGGATGGGTTCATCTGGTGGGCTAGCTGGGTACTCCCCTGCAGCCTGCTGAGTGGAAGCATTGGAAGCCCTTGGAGCTGCATTCCCTGACGCCACTCGGTCCCTCCCTGCAGGTCCCCTTCTCCCTCCTGCAGGATTGTTGATGGTGGGCCTTGGGCGCAGGTGGTAGCGCTGCTGCGGGGCTCTGCTGCGCACCCGCTCCCTGGCCGTGGTCCTCTGCCGGCCGGTGGATGAGCCGACCACATGCTCGTGGTAGTTGTCATTCACCCTCACCATGGTCAGGACATGGCTGAAGGGCTGCCTGCAGAGTGGGCATGTAGCTCTCACGGTGGCCCACTGCTGGATGCACCTGAAGCAGAAGGCATGGAAGCAATTGTCGATATAGGCTACGTTGTCAATCTCGCCCAGACAGATGGGGCACAGGACGTCTGCCGCTGCCTCCTGCCGCCCTGCCCGCTGCAGCTGGCTGGTGGCTGCTGTCGCAGCAGAGCTGCTCTGCTCCAGAGGCTCCTCAGCACCCGATGCCATGTCCTGCCAAGAGAGATGTACAAAGTGCCTGAGCTTTCCTGGGTCTGGGAACAGAAAAGCAAAGAAAGCTCCAGGAAGCAGAGGGAGAGGGGAGGCAAGCGCGTCCCAAAGGGTCTCCTTGCGGGCTGAAAAGTGGCAGCAGAAGCAGCCCTGTGGGACAGCCAGCCCCAAGGGCCACCCGCCCCACCTGCCTGTCCCCCTTGGCTCCCCCCAGGGGTGCTGCTCACAGTACAAGCCCCCCACACACCCTGCATTCTCCTCCCAAACAACCAGCACCACTCAAGCTCGCACAGGGTACATCCAGGAGGCAGTCAGGGAAGGTGGAAGAACCGGCTGGGAGCCTTCAGTGGTGTCCAGAGCCCTGGGATGGCCGCCGTGTGGGGTCCACAGCACCCCCACCAGCCAAGGCTCTGCACAAAAGCAGCACTCCAGGTGGAGGTCCATAGTCCTGATGGACCCTCAGGACCCCCAGGTCCTTTTCTGTATAGCTGCTTTCCAGTCAGTCCCCAGCATATACTGGTGGTTGTTCCTCCCCAGGAGCAGGACTTTGCAATTCCCTTTGTTGAACTTGATGATGTTTCTTTCACCCCATTTCTCCAGCCTGTCAAGGTCCCTCTGGGTGGCAGCCTGACCACTAGCATATCAACCACTCCTCCCACTTTTGTGTCATCAGTAAACCTGCTGAGCGTACACTCTGCCTTATCATCCAATTCATTAATAAAGATATTGAACAATATTGCACCCAGTATTAAGCCCTAACTGCTAGTTACCAGCTTCCAACTAAACTTCATACCACTGATCAGCTGAATCCACCTGCCCAAGCTCTCAAAAAAAGTCTCCTCTCCGACCCCTTAAAAAAATTATTTTAAGCTGCTGCAGTAAAATTAGCACTACATAATGGAAACTTTGCATGTAATCACATCTCAGTGGGACGTTTGAGCTTCACCATAACATTCTGGTGAGGCAGATCCCCAAGATTTTGTGGAGGTCTCATGCCCACATAGTTACTGCTTAGCAACCAAGAGTCTCTTCAGGAGAAAGCAAATCCTTTGCAGCCTGTGAGTTGGTTGCTGTGAATTCCATCCGGGAAGGAGGAGAAGAGCTGAGACTCTAAAGTGAGTGGCTATCAGCACATTCGTCTCCAAGAAGATACCAATGGCTTTATTCCTCACATCATGATCTATATCACTATCTGAAACAAGCACAGCTCAGAGCCGGCCACCACCTTAAACACTTCCCCGGTGCTCTGGGGACATGAGGGAGGCTCACTTCTTTCCTCGATAAGATTACTGCTTACTGGTCTGCAACAGGAGTCCTGCTGTCAGAACCCAGGCTGTTCTGAAAGTCTGTCCTCTTTTATACAATTCATTGAAGTCTATTCATTTCCTCAGTCCAGGTAGTATTAGCCCAGCCTTGAGAAACACTGTCCACGCACCTAGTAGGGAGCTGGGGCCAGGCTGAGGCTCAGTACTTGCTTGGTGTAGCAGGGATCTGACCCCTCACCTGTAAAATTGCCACAGGAGACCTGCTCCATAAGGCGCAGTGTCTACTGCTCTTCTTCCAGAGCTCTAGAACTGGTCTTACAGAGAGACAGATGAAGAAAAGCAGCGATTGCTGAACCAAACTGGAAGTAACAGTTATTTTCTAGTGAGTAATGGGCATGTCCAGATATGTCTGACACGGTCTATTCAGAGCATGCTCCAACTGCAAGATCACTGGCAAAGAGATGCTTGCCCTGGGTTACCAGTACTGCCTGAAGCTGTACTCTCATTGATACTTTGCACCTCTTCTGGAGAGTAAAGAATATGCGCTTTTATTCTTTTCCTCTTACTGCATCTCTCCCTGCCATGAAAACAAGACACTGTATACAAAGAGGAAACAAAATGAAAAAAAAGTGCTTGTCAGCTGTGTTTTGAATGTTCTCTATGTTAAAAACTGACTCTAAATCTCCGATAGTATCCTAGCTAACTTATCTCACACTTCTGTTTTTCTGTTATTTTCATTATCCTTTAATAGGTCCATTCTGATGTGTGATTTGTATTGCTCTGCCACTCCTTAGGGTCCTTTCTGTAAATATTAAGAAGTTGCCTTGGAGTTCTTTCTATAAATATTAAGGCAGTCTTAACCAGCATCTTATATGGTCTCTGTGGCAACATTTTGAAGCTATTATTAGGCCCACAGTCTTGAAGTCTGTTGTGCAGAATTCATCATTGCTTTGCTCACAGAGGTTCTCTTGTCCAATAAAATTTTAAATCCTGTAACCTCTCTGACAAGCAACCTGGTACTTGATGTTCCTTGTGGCTCCAGACTTTTTCCTTGTGCCAAATGTAAATGTTCCTTGCTATGATATAAGCAGTGACCTTTCTTACAAGTGACATGCAGAAAGATCTATTTCCTTCCAGTTTGCAGATACTTTTTTACATTATTGTGTATCTGCTCAATCTTTTCTTTGCTTAAATTCAATTTTTATTCTATTTTCTCAGAGGTTATGTTTTCCACACCTCTGAATAGTGACTTTTCCTTCTCTGGATGCTCTCCAACTGGTCTGCTCTTTTTGTGGGTTTTGTTGTGTTTTTTTCTGACATCTACTGCTTAATACAAGAAATGGAGGCCATCTAGTACTGAGCCAAGAAGAGTTTTTTTTTTCCTTAAGTCTTACTTATGTTTATGTACTCACATAAAATGTTTGCCTTTTTTCCAATAGTGCAATGTTGTTCAGTTTATGATCCAGTGAAACCTATAGAGCCACTCCTGAAATACTGTTGCAAAACACATTGTTCCCACCCAAGGCATGTATAACTACATATTCTTACCTAAATTCAGAATTCTTCTTGTTCTTCAGTATTTTTATCCTCTTCCTATTGTTAGGGTCATTTTGGGCTCTGCTTCTCTGTTCCAACAAAAAGAAGTTTATCAGAAATGAATAAGATTACAGGAGAAATATCCTCTCAGTGGTATTGAAAGGGAAATCTAGATCAGGTCACCAGCAGTTCATCCATGTTTATGGTCTCATAGCAGTGCTCTGTACAGAACTGGGAGAGGGAAGGATAATTTTCCCACTGATATGTGACTTTGCCATTCCTGGACCACCTTAATCCTCGCATAAAATAGAGAAGCCTTGTGGCCAGGTTCCATGAATACTCAACAGCTGGGATTAACCAGAAGATGATGGTTAATCATCGTATTTATTTATTTTTAAATAAATAGTATTTAAATTTAAATAAATTTAAATAAATATTTTAAAAATATTATTTATTAATCACCGTATCCTATTTCCTTTACCTGTACTGCAGTCTTGGAGTGGGACACAGCAGTGCACTGATGATAGCCCTCTTCTGTGTGTGGCACCCAGGGAGTCTGCCTGGACTAGACATCAATTGTCTTTTTTTTTTTTGTTGTTGTGCAAAAGTGATAATGTGGTCCTGTGTGTATCAGAGATGTGCGCTTGCAAAATTAGTTTACACCATTCTCTGTCCTTGAGACAGCAGTGTCCTGAAAAACATGTACTATGTGATACGCAAGAAAAGGCACCGTGTGATAGTTCCAGAAGGAAAATCCTGCAGAGTAGGTCCTGACAGTCTCACCACCTTTTCTGTTAGACACAGACCAGAAGATCTGAGGAATAAGTCAGTATCCAGATCTACTTAGCTGAGGACAGTGATTGTGAACTAGAGCTCAGGAATTGTACCTGTTGGGTGAGTCTCTAATAGGTTTTGGTTGGTTCCAGCTGCTGTGATCTGAAAGTCCACTCTGAGCAAATTGTAGTATTTAAGTATTTTGGTGGTATGGTAATGTTTCTGAATGCATGCCAGGAACAGTAGCAAAAAATACCTTCACTATGCTAATGACTAAAGTGGTTAACTTCTACAGAGGCCAGCTTCCCGATATCATTCAAATACCAGGCAGTCTGAGTCAGTCCTGATGATCTCCTTGCGAAAAAATTCAATCCTCTGCTGAAAAATAACATGAGAGACAAGTGATCTTGCAATTTCTCTGCCATTCCATGGGGCTGGGGATCTTGGTGTGGAGCATAGCCCATCTTCCTGAGGCATGGGATGGGCCATCAGGCAGGTCACTCTTTTATGCCCTAGTGCTGCAGGGTGCATAAAAAAGGTATTTTAGTCCGCATTATGCTGTCCTTTCCCCTCTGCACAGCCTAAACCTCTCTTTCTTTTGTGCCCCTCTTCCTTTCTAGGCAGCAGCAGCCACCACTAGTGGAGCTGTGATTTATTTCTCCATTTGACTTTTCTCTTATGCCGCTTGTCATTAAAAAACTCAGAAAATCCAGGCCAGGCTCTGTGCCAACAGAGGTTGAGCCCTTGGGAAGAGATAGTGGATTCATATTTGTACTGCCTAGCCTGGACCTTTAGCCCCAGTAAAATGTTATGCAGGTAGTTGCTGCTTCGTAGTTGGCTTCACATACGGCTACACACACGCCCCTACCTCCGACCGGGATCTGAGACGTTGGGCCTCAGGACACCTCTGCGTGGGGTTCTGTGAACCACCCCCATCACGCTGCCTGATGGCTGGTGGCTGCAGCGGGCCAAGGCAGAATGAGTACTAAAGGACTCAGGTCTGAAAGCGTATCCTTGAACTCTAAATGTATACAGGCTCCTTAACCGGCCACACAACTCCTCACTTCAACACACTCTCTGACTTTTAATATCAAATATAACTTTAAAATTAGAACTAACAAGAAGACTAAGAAGACAGAAGAGGGAGATAAAGTGATTTAAAATTCTAAAGCTCAAAAGATTTTTCTCTTATGAATTTGATATGCAGAACAGATGGACCTCAGAAAAAAAAAAAGTTCAGGCAGAAGAAAAGAGCCTAGGATGAGTCTGTATCCTGCTCCCACTGCACTGGGACCATGAGCAGCTGAAAGGCTAATGCAATTGACTAGTCTGTTGAATGGAAATGTCCATCCCTTAGTGGTTCTGTCTGCAGAGAAAACAGCTCTGTTTTTTTAATTCAGAGTTCCTTTTTTTCATTTTTTTCTCTGTAACCAGTCTGCAACAAAATCACATTATGTGACACTGAAACACGCTGTCAGTTGGAAACCTTAGCTGGCCTGCTTAGGATACATTTTCATTAGTAGTCTATTTGTGTAAGAGATAGACAATTTCTCTGTAATGATGTTTGTAATGGGATTTTTCCTCGAGTAGAGTAGGGAAGAAGAAAAGGCAAATAGTAAAATCTCTTATTTTCTTGACCCTAAAATATATTCTATTTCCAGGCCTCCAGACATTTGCTTAGCAGGTCAGTGTGCTTCTACGCAGTTGAATTGTTCTTCTCCAGAGATCGCTCTGTAAAGCTCAGTTGTTGTTAACTAAAACCTTAGCCTCTAAAATGTAAAACCCATTGAAATGTGTTTGACCTGTAAGGAATTATTTCTCTGCTTCAAAAAATTAATATTTCTCTTACCTCCACTCTAATGATGCACAAGTGGTAACTGAAGGACCAGTATTTCCTTCAACTCTCTCCAAAACTTTTCCCAAAGTCAGTGTATTACCTGCCTTAGTGGACACCACAAAATTTGTCAAAACCCCAAACCATCTCGTCTCATTTGTGTTCTGTATTCACAGCTCTCTTAAGCTGCTTTCTAGTCACCTGGGAATTATTTTGAAAGTGGAAGCCAAGGACGTGGTTCTCCTGCGGTACATTTTTATTTCAAGTAATCGGGTTATTAGCAATTTATGCTGTCTTGGTCTTTCACCGTTCTTCTGTGGCATGCCTGTGACAGTGTATTTACAAGGAGGGTTGCTTCTAGAACTAACATTCAAAGCCCATTTCAGATTGAACTGGTTAAAAACTTAATGTTTACCAAATGCCAAAGGGAGAATACTTTGAGGTATTTCCTCCTAAATGAGGGTTTGGACCCTCCGTCTCGCAAATCAAAGGATGCTTCCTCAAAGCAAATGCTTTCTGTTCCAGCTTTGGTATTATGTTTTGTTCTCTCCCTTCAATTGTTTCATTTGGCAGTACTGTAATTACAGCCCAGCCATGGACATGTGTTCAGCTGGGGCAAAGCACAGAAAGTGAAGCACAAGAGTCTTGTTGAATTTTCAAGCAGCATTTTTCACGGATGATCATCCTGTTCTCTAAGCCTAAAAACTCAGGGAAATGACAAGGCTCTGCTTTTTCTAATTGCTTCTGAGCCACTGATCACAGTCATTTTAAAGGGGAGCAAAACAGAACAAGTCCATTCCAATCACATTACAAACCAGGGAAAGACCTCACAGTTTCATCTAGAGGGGCATCTGTCAAATTCAGACTGCAGCCATTACGGAAATAGCCATTCAGAAGCTATTTCTTCTCCTCTGCAGAATCAGTCCTCTGACCACTTATATCCCCTTTATGCCATTGTAAGACCTTGACTTGATAGACTAGCTCCTGGTTTATCCCCTTGTCAACAGGACAACAGGAATATTCCCGCATGTTCACGCACCCGATGTAGAGGGAACAGCAGGCAGTACAACAACATTAAACTGTGAAAAAGAATTAGGAAGCATTCTGTTAACAAGAGCATTTCCCCAGAGGCAGAGGTAGAGGAATCTGGCTTTGCTGAAGAATAGCTTCTGCATGTTCTGTGGTTTTCACCCTTTGGCTGCTCCAAGCACATGTCTGGAAAGGGCCTTTGTGCTGGAAATGAAGTATTCAGAAACTGTACTTCAAAACGTAATCACAAAAAGTTTCAATATACTATAAAAGTTCCCACCCTGTATACGTAGTCGTTGCTGTTACTGGTTTGTGATACTTCTGCATGAGGAAAGACCATTTTTGTAATTAGAGTTGAATAAAAATAACACTTGAATGTGAAAGATATTTGCTGGGTTTTGGAACATTTTGATTTCTGGAAACAGACCACCTGCTGCGTAGGACCCTTAAGTCTCCTAGCTAATAATCTTCTCTCCACTTGGACTAATTTTAGCTACTGCCACCTGAAACTTTTAATGGTTTCAGCCACCTACTGCCTTAACGCAACTTTTCCAGCCCCTCTCTAGCACTCTCCCTGTTCATATATCTGAGGTTTATAAATAGTTTTATTTGGAAAATGGTCACTGGAGGTGGAGGTGGAGAGACAGGAATCATTTGAGAGTAAATAGATTGTTAATTCCCTTCTGAGCACTGAGCTGCTGATTCACTCCCAATCAGTTCCCACACAGCCTGGGCTGAGTCAGCCCGGAGGGTGTTGAATAGTCAAGAGCAAAGTCAATTCAGAGGATAATGGTTCTGCAAAGACCAAAACAGAAAAGTGATTCAGAAGCGGGAACTAAAAGAAGAAAAACACATACCGGGGAGAGAGAGGAGGGGGGGATCAAAAGGGAAATAAAAATAGACAAGCAACCCCTATGCTGCCACCTCTGTGTGGGAAACAAAGGTGTTCAGGGAGCTTAGAGAAGAAACAGAGGTGAATGAAAGGAAAGGACTGGATGGAAGAGGAGAAAAGACATTAAAAATCAAAAATAGTATCACAGTGAAATCATCAGGGGAGAGCCAAAAAGGAAAAGGGGCGTAGGCAGAAAATGGGCTCAGAGTAAGGACATACTTCCAGGTGTTTCTCAGCCTAGCCACTGACTTCCCACCCACGTAAGCATGCACATAAAAGCTTTCATCTATCAGTGTTGTACCATGGGGAGGAAATAGCTGAAGTGGGGCCCTACAGTCAAGGACTTTCCATCCTCTACCAATCAAAGAACATGAGACAGAAAAAAAATAAAATTTGTATGAAAAATGGGCACTCCAGAGCTACGCAAACATATTGGACAGCACATTCACCCAGGGTAAAGCCAGGCTTCTCCTTTTGAGTTTCCTGTCAGTTCAGTGAAGAGGGTGAAGCTCCTGACCTGGATGCTCTGAGTCAACCTGTGGGACATTTCCACAATATTTGGTTGCTCTACCACTTCAAAAAATGCCTCCTCAGTCCTCATACTGCAGTTCTCTTAAATCTCAAGTTCAGTGCTGCAGCCTCTAGGCGTACTTGGGCTCAGGACAGAGATTTGGCACACTGGAGAGTGTCTTGTCTCATGCCTTGTGCAGGAGCCTTCCCTCCTTGCATTTATTTCATATGAAAGGCAAGAGGCTGCTACAGTGCTGCACCTCCCACAGCAATGAGCTCTCTGCTTGCATTCAGCACTGCTGAATATACGTTCTACCACAGTAATGTAGGCTTCTATTTCCTTCTTCTTAAAGCTTCTTATTTTAAAATAGTTTGTATATGTTTAACCTGTGCTTATTTAGGGGTGCCATAGGGAATCACAGAATCATAGAACGGTTTAGGTTGGAAGGGACCATCTAGTTCCAAGCCCCCTGCCATGGGCAGGGACACATCCCACTAGGCCAGGTTGCTCAAAGCCCCATCCAGCCTGGCCTTGAACACCTACAGGCTTGTCAACAACAAGACAGAAGGAGATTGTTAGCAAGAGAATATATTGACTTGCATTCGGCATATTTAATGCACAGTAATGGTTAAGATTTAGGCACAAATTAGCTTGAGGACAAGCACTTAAAGGCACGTCCCTGGATACATCACTACTGCTGTACACAGCTATGCGGATGATGCAAGGCCCACTTGACCAAGATGCCTAAGTTAGAAGTGTGTTTGCCCAGACATATGTATGGGGTGAGGGGAGAGAGCTGACAGCTGAGAAGATGATTCAGCTTTCAGATGGGCCAACTGGTCCTCTGCAGGTTCCCCCAGTCCCTTTAGTGAGTCAAAGAGCACTTGTATTCCCAACCTTATCACCTCAGCCAGATGATTAAAGATAGGAGGGAATGAGCCCAAGTCTACAGCCCCACCTTAGTCACCAAGACAGATGTTCAAGTGAGCCTGTGCAAGTTCCTCCAAGAGTCTATTGATTACTTATATGTGTAACCAAGTAGCAAGTAACTGTGATGTGAATGTTTGCATTAAAATTAGTCCCACCTCATTCCTCTAGGGAGCTGAGATAGACTCAGCATTGCACCTGAGCCTGCTGTGTAGTGCTCTGACACTCAAACACTTTCCAGAACTGATGAAAAATAAAATTAACAGTTCTGGTATATTGTCCATAATGTCACCCTCTCTGCCAAAGGGAGAGACTTGTATGATTGTGGTTTATGGTCTGGTGAGCTCTTGAGGCTTGTTTAGAGGAGGTTGCTTTGCTTTGGTTTTGCTGTGTATTCACATCAGAGAAGGCAAACTCTAAAATCACCCTTCACATTTTGAGTAAATACCGTTGAGCTTTGAGATGCTCCCTAGCTCCTGGCATGGCTGAAGAGCAACATCCAGGGTCTCAGAGCAGCTCCTGAGAAAGTCATATCTCGTGCAATGGAGGGAGTTATTTATACCTCCAAGACACAGAGCTGGCCTTCAGAGAGAATATTCTGACTGCTGACTGGGAAATATTGTCATGAGGTGGCTACAGCCACAGAATAAATGACTATGTGGCAGGACACCCAAAATCGCAACACCTATCAGCCTTGCAGTGCTTCTTACCAGCTGTAGATTTAATAACTATCTTACTGATTTTTTGTTTTATTGTCAAAGCAGTAATTGATTTGAGCCCATGAAAAAAAAATATCTGGAAAAAAGATACATACAAGATACCTGTGATAACTCTGGTCTAGTAATGAGAAAGGAAAGCAGCAAGTTTTCCTGTGCCACCAATACAGGCAGTGGGCACTGCACCTGCCCTGGCATACACCTGTGTTTCTGCAGCATGGTGCTCAGCACAGATAGCTAGTAGCAGGAAGAAAGAACCATGGATCTGGTGAGGAGACCTTTGTGATTACAGCTTGAGTACTCATATCATGGGACAGTCAAAAAACAAAAGGGCCTTTGGCGAGAATTTTTGGTTTTGGTTGTCCTGCAGAGGGTGCTGGTGACAGAGGAATAAAATCCAAACTGATGTGGCTGAGATGAGATTTGTTTCCACTGAAATGTTATTGTCAGCAGCATTTCTGGAGGGCAAACATCAGTGCAAAGTGATTGAAATGGTGTTGTTCGCCAGACACCATCAGCTCCCACGTGGTGCAGGCTCCCAAGAACTGTGTGAAGAGCTTCCCCTACCTCCTACCACTTTGGGCTTGGAAGGACTTTTCTGGGGTGGAAGATGCCAGAGATGCACTCTGCCACCATGAAGCTTATCTGCCTGTGGGTTACTAATAAACAGAGTGGTAACCCAAATGACGGAGGTGGTGAGTGTACTCCTCTCATTTCAGCAGGATTGGGAGTCATGGTGGAAGAGGCATAGAAACACCAGAAGCACCAAGGGGCGAGACTGGGAGGGTCTGAGGTGCACAGCTGTCTGCATGCTTCAGCTACGCAGTCTCCATGGGGAGCAGCATTGTGCTTGAGTGCCTTCAGGGGCTTCACAGCCTGGTGACAGGGTAACACATGATGAACTCGATGGTCCTTTATATCATGTTTTGCTGGTTAACTGGATAAAACACTGTCCACAGATTTAAGGGACCAAGGAAGCTTTCCTTCTCTCCTCCCTCTTCTGAAAATGAGTGAGGCAATAAGGAGTGCCTTCAGCAGTAACACAGAGGAAATAATTTTTGATCTTAGTCATCCCATTTCTACCTCTTGGGAAGAACATCAGCTAGGTCATGAATTCTCCACTGGATACAGTAGTGGAGTCAAATTCTCCCACCCCAAAAATATCAAAGTGAGGAAATAGAGCTGACACAGACATGGCAAAGAGAAAGTACTGGATGAGAGATATACCTTTTTTTTTTTTCTCTAATAGGTACTACCTTTCAGTGACATAAGAAAAGCATGTTTAAACTGAGTTATTTGGTTCAAAATCCATTATTCCGCTCACATGAGGATTTCTGTCAAGTTCAGGGGTTTTAAAGTGGTGAATTTACTGTACTTTTTTAATCTGGTACCATTTAGTAGGTCACTGACGGATACAATAAAGGACAGCCCCAAGAAATGGCAGTGCTATAAAGGCGTGCAATGAAACTCTCTGATACAGCAAATGTTACCTATCTTTAAATGTCTGCTATTGCATTTAGGATGAAACTTGCCAGAATGAATCATTTCACAGAGAAGACTAAATCTTTTGTCTCTTCTTTTTCAGAAAAAAAAAAAAAAAAGTAACACTTGCCTGCTTCCATTATTTTGTACAAGTAAAAGACCTATGCAAGGTGGTACTGTTGTTCTCTACTCTCTGAATTGTTGTCTGCATCCCCGCCTTGAGGTGGATGGATATGGGCAGGCTGCAAGTGTGGTAGTACAGAAACCCTATAGGCTATCGTGCCACCTGTGTCAGGACTGACCAGACTGCAGACCTGGCCGTCGGTGGTGGTGAACTCTGCTGGGTCAGCTTGAAAGCACCTGGCTCAGCCTGATGTTGACCAGAGCCATGACTGCTCTGTAGGCACTGCTCAGCTCTGCTTGTTTTCTCTGCGGGCTGGAGGCCTGAAACCTCACTGAGAAGCATATACTGCTTATCTCCAAATTCAGACAGAGCGTTTTGTAGAGTACCCTCTTCATGCCTTACCATGCTACAGGCTTTGGGCACTCCTTGCTCAGCCTACCCTGACACACGAATGGCTCAGAGCCACAATGGTAGTACAAAGGGTTCCAAGCAGACGTGAGGCCTGGGCACATCTCTTCTCCCACCATTATAGTATGTGCTACCTAACACCCTGCTCTAGGACCTGCAACAATTTTCTTTGCTGCTCTCCCAGCAAGGCTATTGCGGATTGACTTACCATTAACTAACAACATGAGAGTGGGGACAGGAGCAGAAATGGAAGTATCTGTACTTTTTGAAAAGCTACAACAGTAGGAGACACGTCAGCTGGAATTTTTCCTTGCTTTGGAGTGCCTTTGGTTTTATAGCTCTTAGGCTGAACATGACATGCATTTTATAATTTACACGCTTGAACACACGCCTAACTTCAGAGGACTGTTCCCATAATTGGAGTTAAGTCTGTGTTTAAGTGTGTTGCTTAATCAGTGTTTGAAGGCTAATGCATAAACATTGATTTATTATATAATAAGATTTGATAACACCTTAACAGACTAATAAACTTCTAATTGGTTTCTGCCTGTTTGCACTGATAGGATTTAAGACAAAAACAGTATACTTGCAAAACCATTTGGGATCCTTATTAAACAGAATGAGTGGACTTGCCTTAACTCATTATGTTTGACTGGAAAAATGGTGTTTGGTTTTACTGATGGTGCAATTAATTGTGTCCAGGTTAGGTGGAAAGTTTTTTTTATCAGCTAATGCCTTAACGCATTAAGAAAATTTTGAAAGCAAATTTTTTCAGCCACTGTTCAGTGGCATGGTTTTGGTCTGTGTATATGCTTGACAGATGTGGACCTGGAATCTTACTGGGGTTTTATTTTGAAAAAATATTAAGAAGGAATAACAATAAGCAGATTCTTTTTTATATTCTGCCCAGAAGGCAAAAAGATTTTGTTTGCTGAAAGCATTAATTTTCTGTTCAAAATGGGATATCTCAAGAGTTTGGAGTGTGCAGGTACCATGAGTAATTTAAGAAGCTTGCTTTTTAACATGAAGACAAGTGGAGATCCCAGAAAGATGCAGGGGAAAAAAAGCACTCTTCAGGGAAAAAAAAAAAAAAAAAGGAAAGACTGACATAGGAAACTAAAGCACAATCAAGATAACAAAGTAAGTGTTGAGATAACCCCTTGACTATCAGCAGCCTTCATCTGGAAAAGGGCAAGTTCAAACCTGTTGTCCACAACTATCTGCCTTGGGATATGTTTTAACTCTGCTCTGCAGGATGAAGTTCCTTATGCAGGGAGTGTGTCCTATGGCCTAAGGTAATGCTTCATATCCCACTGGAAAACAGAAGATTGGCTTCAAGGACTTTGAATCCACTATGTGCAGGATGTTTGATCATTTGGAAACTCAGTTGGAGAAAAGAAAGAGATAGTCCTGCTATGGCCTACTACATCAATATGCTGGATACCTGAAGCTAGGTACTTTCGTTACCCAATGCCACAATGGAGTTAAGAAGTTAGCTAGAGTTTTATGGGAATACTTGAAGGAGAAATATTTTCCTTCAGTTTATTCACTGGGTTAAAGTCTTCGGATATGGGGCAAGACAGAATAAACAATAACAGAGAGCTGAAATAAGCCTCCAAGTGAAAACAGTGGGTGCTCTAAGGATCCTGACTTGAGTATCATGGCATTTGAAAAACCTCAGTAAGCTCCTCTGTCTGGATACCTTCAGATAATACCCTCAGACAGGGATTGCATCTGGAGATAGAGTGCATCAGCATTTGAATGCTTTTTCACGTCCTTTTCCAAATGCTGCGGTCTCTCCAAACTGTTGTGCTTAATGAATCACAACATATCAATAAAATTGCTGATGTACCCGTCTTCACACGGGACACTGACTCAAGTGATAACACAGTGAAGGAGCAAACTGCTCCTCCTTTTGAAGTAGTACATTATACAACAAGCCCTTTACAAAAAGGTATGTTTCACAAAGCTGCTGTTCTGGAGAAACAGTTTAAAAAAAAATAAAAATGAATGCTCTCTGTTGTACTTATTTATTTATTTGGTGTTGCCTAGTCTGGGCACTTTTTAACACACTGCTTTCATCACTTAACTGGGAAAAGTTTCTAAGTGGAATACCTTCCAAGAGCAGATGCTTGAGGTTGGTGCTATTTCTAGCAAAGAATACAGCTTAATGGGGCATTGCTAAATGGGAACACCAGCTGCTTATGGCTTTTTGCTTGTCTCTCATTCCTGATGGTCTTGCAGGTTCCTGGAGGCTCCTGCTCCCTTGCTCCTCAGATGCCAGCTCTCCAGCTTGCCTCAACCCCAAGACAGGCAGAAAAGCTCCTCTCTTTTGCATTCAGCACCAGCTACGAGTGCTGGGCTGCTAAACTGGAGATTTTATACCAGTTACATAGGATCAAGGGGGAAAGTCCTTATCTCATATCAGCCAGGGCCCACCCATAGCTTCACTTTTATTAAGGGTATCATACACCAAGGTTGCAGAGCCAGAGGCTGATCAGACGCTGTTCCTCTGAGAAGATCCTGCTGTAGTCACACAGCTTACGAGCACTGCCACCTTTCTGTGCTGTTTTTCTTTCCAGTGGGAGTGAGGATGTTTGGAGTAGGAAGCACTGTGAGGAATCTGCGTGGCTTTGGAACAGTTTCTTCTTGCGGTGATTTAACACTGAGTTCCAGCTCACCCACCAAGATAAGGCAGCTACCCCACAGCAGCTTGGATCACATTCTAATCCTGCCACACCATCAGTCTAAACAGGGAGAAAACAGCCTTTATTGGATTGGCTAAGCTTTCAATTAAAATAGATGGAATGCTAAAACATTACAAATGCTTAAGCAGTAAAGTGAGGACAGGATAAAAATGAATGATTTTAGAAACCAGCACTGAGAGAGAAAAAAAAGCTCTTAAAAAAACCCAAGAGCATAATACGTCATATCTACCAGGAAGAAAAATAAGCACTAGGAAAGGAAAACATATTATTATGAAGATAAAAGGAACTATGTTAGAGTGATTGTCTACAGACTCCAACATCAAAATTAGACTAAATAATTTCTTTTCCCAGAACTGCAAAAGAGCTGTTTCCTCCACATGAGCAATGTGTTTACTAAATATGTTGTTGTGCTCTTCGTTACTGAGCCATTGCAGAAAAGAGCTCTGATTTTTTTCTTGGAAGCCAGTACTTGCCCAAGTAACACCTGAGTCTCCCCGTGAGCCATCAGTCTGGAAGTTTGTATGTTAGTGGAGAAATCTGACATTCATAGTCTGGTAATACTCCTGGGCTTGCAGAAAGCTACAAAGTGTAGCTTTCCATGTGTTGCCAAATGACTGACTTTTACAATATATAGTATAGGTTGCTGTGAGCTAGGAATTCATGCTGGGAAGTAAAGGTGGATCCTCTAGCAGCATGGGGGTATAGCAGCCTCAAACAGCTGTCTCATTATAGTTCGTGTGTTTGTAGTAGCCAAATGAGAGCATTCAAAGAAAAACACTTAAATAACTAGTTCTAGAGACCACTGAATATCCCCTGCCCAGCAGAGCAGTCTTTGAAGTCTAGACATAAATAACCTGGATGGCTAAACTATACTTGATATGACTTGATAATCATTTGCATGTGCATAGCAGCAAAATGTGTGCATAGCCCTTGCTTTTGGAAAGCAATTTGAATGTATTGCTGTATCACATACCAAGCAGTGAGACCAGCACAGCAGCAAGGATGGAGGAGCAAATATGCTTGAACACCACTAGCTTCCAGTGTGGTCACCCAAGAAGACACTGGATAAGAGCCACTGGAGGCCCAGAACAAGGAGAAACTGCCTGGTGAAGAGTTAGTGAGGAAGTCAGAGAGTGTCATAGAAAGCATGCTTAGCCCGAAGGGTTAATCTGATTAGCTTGTGAGTACCATGTTTTAACTAACTCCTTGTATTGCTGTTGTATTGGATGAGACTGCCCCAGGGTCCTTGCTAAAACCTAGAACTGCTTATCCTTTTGCCCCTGTGGTCTGACAAAACTTTGCAAGCAACGGGCTCCTGAGAATGAGCTTCTCCTTGCATGCATGGAGCAGGGGGGACCTTCCTCGTTTCTCTTTTCTACCTCTGCAAAAATGCATCCCCTTTGTGAGCTCTTATTTTTTGCTTGCTTTCTTGTCTCTGATTTGTGCCAAGAAAGATGCTCTCCTGCTGCAAACCCCCTTCTGCCTTGGATCCTCCTGTGGTCTTACTCTGTCACATCCACCTAAGCCAAGCAAAAGCGGGAACAGAGGAATAGGATCATGTAGACTTTCTCTGCCGAGTCAGCTGTTACCTATCTGCTTGATCTAAGCAGTTGTTGTGGGGTTTTAAACTGCATTTCAGTATTCGTGATAGGAAAATATTCTGGCTATAATTTGCGATTAAGAGGAAAGGAGAATTTCAGTTCCCCTTTTCAAACAATCAGCAATAAGCATCTATCTGGATCACATGTTGCTCTGACACCAGCCTAATGCTGCCAAAATGTTCAAAATGATGACTTGCTCTTCACCTAATCTCGTTCTCTGTGTCATGACCAGCAGGTAGTGTGGTCTGCTGGGAACCTGTTTTCTGAGCACAAGCAGGAAAAACTTGAGCTTGAAAACTGAAAGTTCCTTCAAACATTTGTACCATGGAAAGGGCACCAGCCCAGACTCACATTGTCTAGAATTTGTACTCGAGTTGAGCATGCCTAAAAGTGTTAAGATTGGCATCTTGTATTTGTTGTCCATTTAGGACAGACATAAATGTATTCAGTGGCTAGAGTTCAACCTTTTTCATTCCACTTTTTGAGTGCATTTTGACCAAACCTTTCTCTTTAAGAATGCTACAGCAAACTCAAAGTCTGTGCCGTCTCTTAGTTTGCTCCCTGCAGGAATGTTCCCTCCCCTCAGCCACCAACCGGTTGCTGGTTGGATTTCCTGCCTTTGCCCTTTGCTTCTTACCATATTGAATCCCATCTGGTCATACAGCTTAAAAATGTAATGTGTGCTAGTGCGCTAGTTGTCTTTATACCACACACAAGCTATAAACATAGGAGAAATCCATGACCTGGATTTATAAGCCATCAGAGAGAAGATGACAAAGTACTGGAAAAAGATACATCCAGGCAAATAGAGACAGCGGGAGTTATTCTGGGCCTAAAAGAAAAATGGGTTTTGTCTTCAGTAGCAACTGATCTCAATTTTCATTGATGTAGTTTGAAATGATTTTTTAAGAAGTGGAGGGACTGAGAAACAGGATATTTTTGGCAATTCAGATTTTTCAGACCTGCAGAGAATATCAGGAAAATAAGAGAGAAGAACTTTTTTTTTGCACTGAGTGTATTCTACAAACAGCTTTTGTGCTATACTTGAGAAAGGGCCAGAGTGCTCAAGAGAGTCTATAACAAGAAGATGCAGGAATTCCTCAGGAGGACAGGTTCTGCCTTCTTACTGGTAATGGATGGACAGAAAGGCTAGATTTCATTGCATTTATATAACTGAAATTTCACTGTGGCAGTCTGGCAGCAAATAAAGCATGTCACACAAAAGGCTGTGCCAGGAAGATCACCAGTGACTATTCCAGATACTACAGATACTAGAAAAATACGTATCACCTTTCAGGCTTAAAGCAATAGGAATTGCAATTTTAAATCTGCATATCCTCTCAGATCCCTAGGCTTTATTGATAGGCACCTAGTGGAAAAACTGGGAGATCACCAAGACTGTGGTCTGGCATTTGCTGAGGAGTTTAGCCGTAGTATGTCCTACTTCTTGATAATGACTGCAGATGTCTGATATCCACAATGGGATTTTATTGCAAATCATGGGTGCAGTTAATTCTGCTCTTTTTTTTTTTTCAGTTGTCATCAGTCTTTATATTGTGGATGATAGAATATCTGCTATTTTTAAAAACTACCACTAGAGGTTCAGTTCCTGTGGTAGCACATAAGTATTATTGCCTTTAAACAATTTTAACCCATATGTTTAATCCAAATTTTAACCTGGGACTCTGATACTTAATTATTCACAGAAATTCAAAAAGCATTAAGAAAAGATGATTGGGAGGTCCTGAGGAGAGAACTGTTGGAGTTATCAGAATTCTCAGCAGAGCAAGGCGTTGGACCAGATGAACTCCAGATATCCTTTCCAGTTGGCACCATTCCGTGATGATACTGTTGTTAAGAACAGGCACCTGAATTCTCATCTTGCAATTCCTATGTAACAACTCAGACCAGCAAGCTCTTGGCTACCCTGAAGTGAGCCAATTTTGGGAGAAGGTATTTCTTCAGAAAATTCCTCCTCAGCTCTCATATTGCATGCTCAGCTGTGTTTCAGCTAGCCATGTTCCCTGGGGACAGCTCTTAACCAGTGCTGCCTAGTACTTTTTGATGATCCAAGTTTTCATCATAATTTGTTTAAATCTGGGTAGGTCACACTGCCATCTGGCAGCTAAAAATGACCTTGCCTAAATCTTTGTAGATTTGGTGTCTCTCAGGCCCACATGCTTTAAGCAGAGCTACCTATGGTAGGATGGGATTTACCCCTAAGACTGTGTAGTGCACTGTCCTCATCTTTTCAACCCATAGCTACTGAGCTGGTCCTGTAGTGCTGTCTGATATAAAGGCACTGTTCTGGTAAGCAAGACAGAATCTCTGAATTGTTTACTTTTTTCTTTTAACATGGACATGCATTGCTCTCTCTGGCAGCTCATTTATCTGTACGTTAGAAGAAAATACTGAGAGAGAAGTACAGCTTCTTAGCCTATTCAGCTCCTGTCTGTTCAGCTCCTGTCTATTCAGGCTACAAGATGATTGTGACCTGTTGTAACGGTGACGATACTGGGAATCTACACTCGCTTAGCAAGTGTCTTACTGGAAGCTGTATGTTCCCTAAATATTCTTTACCTAAGCTTTGGTGCCTGATAACCAGCTGAACAATTCGCTCCAGGCTTCCACTCATCTCTGCATAACTTGTATTGCAGCCACAAACACCAAAACTGCTGACGTCTGCTGCAGTGGCTGTGGGCTTGGAAATTACATCAAATACAGCTTACAGGATGGGGTCAGAAGAAATCCTCACAGGTGTTTCTGAGTCTTCTTTCAAGAAACTGTATGAGAACAAATTAGCTATGATATACCTCTGTAAATGTATCGCATGGGGGACTGCACCAGTCCTGACATACTTTTAGCAGTGACCCACTGCTAAAAGCAGTCAGGTTTGACCCACTTTGAATGTGCTCTTCCCTTCAGATATCAGTCATAAGCCCTAAGAATAGTAGCTGGCTTTTCTGGATGATGTGCATTTATTTCACATAATTCTAGTCCAGTGTCCTCAATTGTCTTCTAACTGTGTGCTGGAGATGTGATGGTTTCCCTTACCTAAATGTCATACGTACAGAAGTTCAGTCCCTTTTTGGTGTTACAGAATTGCACCCCTTTGAAGAGTTTCTGAAGCCCCTGTGACACATTGATATTGTACACAAGTGAGGTTCATGCCAAACGGGCAATGCAAAACCTCTGTTCTGTCCCAGTTAAATCTGTACAGACTTTGTACAGACCTAGCATGTGTCTTGCCTTTGCAGCTTGTCAAGGGTTCTGAATCACCTTAGGTGAACTATCTGCCCCTCCAGCTACCAAGGAAAGTGACCCTGAGCTATTCCAATGACGGACTGAGGTTCATCTATGGGAAAGTTTCTGGATTTCCTGTTATAATCCAGCGTAGAGCAAGCTTTGCTTTGAATGTAAAAAGAATATTGCAGATACCAAGCTATAGATGCCACCTCTCCTAAGGAGCTGTGCAATTCAGCAGTCATCTCAGGAATGACCTGATCACCTTTGCTTGGGATCTATCTCCTCTGCTTTGATCTACTTGGTCTTCCAGTGAGGTTACTGCTTTTTTTCTGGTGACCTGGCAGACCTCACCTTTCACGGGGTCTTTGTCATAGCTGCTTCTATCCTGTTCCCAGATTCAGAGCACTTGTTCCCCACACATCTCAGTGCTGAGAGAGTCAGATCTCAGGGCAAGCTCCCCTCATTACTGATACTTGCTTACTTCAGACTGCCTGCCTCACCGTTAACAAATTTCTTATTTTTCTGAACTATGAGCACTTTTCCCATTTCTTTACAAGCACTTTCTCTCTGCTTTTGTACCTTCCAGCTAGTAATGAGGCATATCAAGCATAAAGCTTGATTTCTGGCATTTTATTTATTCTCACTTCATTCAGAAGCCATTTCCATTAACTACTGGAACAGAACTCTGTGGTGTTGAATCTTTTCTCTGCTATTGCAGTAACCTATGCCATCCTGTCCCCTCTCCCACCTGTGGGGTTGACTTTTCCCCCTAGCTTGCACCTCAGGCAATAGCAATTCAGCCCCAGCATTCTTTCCAGGCCAGGAACAGCAGGGAGTTTTCCTTCTGACTGCTTCTGATAATTTTCTACAAGGTGAAAAGAGAAGAAGTGTGTACTCTGAGGTCCCAAGCGGGCATTGATTTACATGTTTGGAGTTACAGGTCTAGACAGCCATTTGACTAATGACATTTTGAAAGTGCAAATATGCTTTTTTCTTTTTTAACCCACCTTCTGTCATCCTTCTCAAGCAATAGACAATCCAAATGTCTTGCAGCTGGGAGCTAGCTCCCATGGCCTCTGGGTATAATAGGTTATCAATTATTATTTTTTAAGATCTAATGTTGAGGAAGGCAAGTACCTCTTAACAAACCTTCAGGGGTGGGCTCCTTTAGGTCAAGTTCCCAGTCATAAATTAAAGTGTTACTTACTGTCTGAATAGGAAATTAGTGTAAGAAGCCAAAGCACAAGACCCCGTGAAAGGGGAGTGGGATTTT
This sequence comes from Pluvialis apricaria, assembly GCA_017639485.1. Taxonomy (NCBI): domain Eukaryota; kingdom Metazoa; phylum Chordata; class Aves; order Charadriiformes; family Charadriidae; genus Pluvialis; species Pluvialis apricaria. Next base: position 25,838,739 of record CM030044.1, on the reverse strand, counting down.
ATTTTACAAATCTCTGTGTAAGTTGCTTCTATCCACTGATGCTCTCACATACACATATTCCAAAGGAGCAAAATATATAGGTAAGTTTTCTGGCTGTTTTCTTTCCCATTTTTGGGTATCTGTGAGGCTGTGGTCTGTTGTCCTGTTGGGAAAGCTGGAAGAAGAATGACGTGTGCACCAGGCTCTACTTCTGTTGACACCCTCCTGGCACCAGAGCGTGGCTTTACCAGAGCACAGGCTCTCTGATCTTGGTGTAAACAAGATATTCCTCTGTTTTTACCAGCTTAGAATCATAGAATGGTTTAGATTGGAAAGGACCTTGAAGATTACCTAGTTCCAACCCCCCTGCCATCGGCAGGGACACCTTCCACTACACCAGGTTGCTCAAAGCCCCATCCAGCCTGGCCTTGAACACCTCCAGAGATGGGGTCCCCACAACTTCCCTGGGCAATTTGTTTCAGTGCCTCACCACCCTCAGAGTGATTTTTTTTTTTCTGATATCTAATCTAAATCTCCCCTCTTCCAGTTTGTAGCCATTATCCCTCATCTTATCACTACATACCTTTGTAACAAGTCCCTCTCCAGCCTTTTTGTAGGTCCCCTTCAGATACTGGAAGGCCACTATAAGGTCTCCCTGGAGTCTTCTCTTCTCCAGGCTGAACAACCCCAACTGTAAGCTTTATTGCTTACAGTCATGTCCCTGGCTATGAGCACAAGCCGTTCTTTTAACCCTCGCTTGGTTGTTTTTTCTTATGCTTTCACACGCATATTTCCACTTCATCTTAGAATAGTAATATTTGTGTTACAAATCTCTGCACCTGCCAATAGGTATCAGGATAGCTTGGGGGTGGAGACTTTCAAAGGATACCATATGGCAGCTTTTCTCACTAGGCATGGTCCCATGTCACATGCTAATGCCAATACTCTAGGTATCTCACTGGTACTTGTTTTCACAAAATACTGAGCAGCATTTTATATTCTTTAAGAAGCCGTACATTCCTGATACTTGTGGAAGGTGCTAGGCCTGAAGGAGGATAGTCTCTTCCAAGAAAAACAACTGAAAATTAATTTGGAGGAGCATGCCAGCAGGAAGCCACACTTCAGGTTGGTTCATTTGTTGCGTACACCCAGAACTGGCTTTGCTGGAGCTGCATCCAGGATCTGAAGCACTCATGACTGCCTTTGAGATGAGACCTGCCTGGGTTGAGACCAACAAAACTCATTCCACATGCATAACTGGACAGTCCCTTGAGGGACAGGCACACTGTGCCATCTGCTGTCTCCCGCCCAGCAAAGGCATGCCAATCATTTTCAGCAAACAGTAATGTTGGAGTGGTCCAGCAAGTAGTAATATTTTCAATCTGTTAGCAGAGCTTTCTTCATTCTTTAAGAACATCCGTCCTTTTGGTCTTTGCCTTAATATTTTGGGAATCTTCACTGGGCCTGTCTTTATTTAAAAACTGCTCCTGTTTCTGCTGGTATGTGTGTAGAAGCATGTTTCTTGAACACTGAGCTCAAAAGATCTTATTGATAAGCTGCTGAGCTTCCAGAGAGTGTCATGATGAAGTCCTTGTGAGACATATGCTCCAAAGACCTTACAAGAAAGATACCTGTTTTCTTTTCTTATGAGTAAAGGTTACAGAAGAAGGACTCTGACACTAAGTATAGTTTAAGTAAACAAATTAGATGCAAAAAAAATGTAGCAGTGCAGTTATTCTATGGTTTTGTATAAAAACATATTACCTTTATTAGCTGTAAAAGCAAAATTAGAATCATCTGCAGGATTTTGCAGTGATTCATTTAATTTCCTGTTTTCTGAGTTATTTGACTTCTAGATCATGATTGTTAAGAGCGGGGAAAAAAGCATCAGCTGCTTTCCTTTGAAGATGGTACAGGAAAGTCAGGAATCTTAAATTTCAAAGATTAGCCAGTTCATAAGAGGAATGTATTTTACCAAGTCCACATAAGTTCCAAATAGTGAACTGTCTCTCAACAGAGCTGTGGCGACCAGCAGCCTCCATCTGTTTTAAAAAAGGGAAGACATAATGTTCTTCCCATATGTTGAGGGCCAGGAAAAAAGGGATATATAAAAAGGTTGTGTAACAGTGTCAGAAAATAGACACCTGCCACCTTTAACGTATCAAAATAGTTGAGGTTTTCTCCCCCCTCACTGCCTCCCAGTCCCACCTCCACCCCAATGTAAAGATCAGGTCTTCACTGATGAGTTCTTCCCCATCAAAGCATCACAACTGTTTTCCTTCCCACACCCCAAACCTAAAGCCAGAAACCTCCCCTTCAGGGAGACACAAGTATGTTGTTGGGGAGTAGCAAAGCCATCACGTCAGGTTCACCCACAGAAACATAGGTAAGGGGTTAAACACCCAGCCTGCAGATCTTCAGCACGTCTGCCCTGTCCCTGTGGAGTCCCAGGGCCCGTATTGACCGTGGTCTCACTCCCATTACTGGACTCCAACTAATATGCCCTCATCTGGCCTCTGGAGTGCCTCAAAAAAGAGGCAACGAAAATGCAGCAGCATGAACGGCCCCATGAAAAGAGCATTCTCATTTTGTTTTTGCAGCTAATAAAGGTAATAACATGGGTTCCTCTTAACAGCTTGATGCAGTGGAGAGAAATTCTGGTATCTGTAATGCACATGGCTTTATTCCTGCGTCACCTGTTCCCAGGGCCCCATAACACAGTCTTGTAATCCATCCAAGTTTCAGGGTTAGGAGGCAGGAACATGAGCCCAATCTCACAAATGCGATTCAGCTCCCCTCCAGCTGCTGAACAGTTTCAGCAACCACCCTCTATAAGCAAAGAAAATCTTTCAGGGGCTAAGATCAGAAATAGTCCAACGTTACCACCACTTGGGATGTTGAGGGAATGCCCTAGCTGCCCTATTCAACAATTGCCAGACTCCTGACTCAAAACACACCCTTCTGCAAGGGCTTCGTCTTTGCTCCTGGGGAGGAAAAGCAGCCAAGGAAGAGGAAGTCTCCTCGGAGAAAAGCTTTTATCTAACCTCAAAGGCAAGATCTTCAGAGAGCGAAGGATTAATGAGCTCATTAGCAAACAAGTTGCATGCTGCTACAGACAATAGCAATATCTGATTTCAGGCACTGAAACCTTTTGATTCCTCTCTTATTTGTAGGCCAGATCCCTTGAGCTATCTACTTCCAGGACCGAATCTCAATTGTATGGCTGAAATGTAGGCCTAGTGCATGCAGATGAACGGTAGTTTCAAGAAAGTTGGGACAGGGAAGATGCAAGTGTCCCGGTGCAGAAAACACAGAAGAGATGCTGTGACCATCCAGTCCAAGCTTTTCTAAAACTCAGGCCAGAGAATCATCCTGCATTCATTTCAGCTTGCATTGGGGCAGAGCAGTTAGAAAACAAGCCCTCTCCATTTTACAGTTCCTACGGAGGTGGAACCATGACAACACTGCAAAGAGGTCCCAAAACCTAAATATTCTCCTTATTAAGAATACAGTGCCATATTTCTGGTTGAGTTTATCGCGCCTCAACACCTGGCCATCAAATCTGCCTATACCATTACTCTGCCAGAGTAATAAAACTTAACATCCTATTTCTGTGCCCTTACAAGTCTGTCATCAAGAACACCCAACCCCCCTTTTTTTTGCTAAGCTGCACAGATTTGAACTCCTTTACTAGAAGGCATTTTCAGATCTGTTAATCATTCCTAGCTCTGCTCTGACAGCCTCTAATTCACCAGCATCCTTCTGCATCAGGAGGCAGCTGAGCACTCCAGGATTTGCACTGATGTCAAAGACAGACATGTGGCAGCCTCTTTGCAGCTGGATGCAGGCCCAACTTCACATCCTCCTTTAGCCCTTGTGGCCCCCATGTCACACAGGGAGTTCGTGATTAGCTAAGTGTCTGCCATGACCCCCCATCCTTCTGCAAACTGATGGGACGAGTTCCCGCATTCTGCAAACCTACCTATGCTTTGCAGTCTTCAATGGATGATTTGCCACTTAGCTGTATTTAAAGGCACTTTGTTTGCTTACCCCACACAGTCAGCCTGTCTAGGTTCCACATGGTTATATCTTTATTTTGCACTCCTTTGCATTTGGGGGTATTTTTTACCATCTGTGCTGCTAACAGGCAGTGTGATAGAATATAAAAAGAGTATTAGTTATGCAGTCCAGGAACAGCAGGGAGGGTGACTACTCTTCAGCTCCTTCCTTCCCCTTTTTTTTTCTCTCTCTTGTAGCTGCTGCCATTTTGGCCGAGCATAAGGACTGTTACAAAAGAGGACAGTGCATAGTAGCACAGATGGAGAAGAGGATGCTTTGGTTTACAGTGAATGTGGACGCAAGTGCGCGGGAACTTTTCCAGAGACTCTCCTCGGCACTCACCCCCACGCAGGTCCACGGGAAGCAGTGCATGGACACAGGGATGGCCACCTTGCACAGCTGAAGTATTCAAGCTTCCTCTGCAGGTGCACGGGAACATGTTTTAGCTAACTAACTGGTTAGCTGCAGCAGCTAACCATGCGGGCTCACCACTGCTGCGCTCACCCAGGCTCCTTGGTAAGCCCTAGGTTGCCGCGACTGACGTGCTAACAACATCCAAGCCCATCTCTGCAACCGGCATAGCCTCAGTTGTGCGTTGTATACTCAAAGGCCATTCTGGATTCAGTAATGTTTTATTTTTAAGGTACTAAACACCTTGCAGAATTACAGTCTGTAGAGTATACCACAATGTCTTTTCTCATTTGCCTTTTGACTACCAAAGGAATTAATTAGCATCAGCACAAGTGTAAGAACTGTGGAAAGCAGAATGAGCTATATGAACCTTCTCAAGTCTGTTCAGCTCTCAGAGAGTTCTCATCAGAATTCATCCAAATGTCATCCTTGGTTTGCTTCTTTCAGAAACCTATTATTCCTCTGTGTTTAAAGTGATCCTGTGGATGTGCTCTTCATCTGAGCTAATTAAAGCCTGTAGACTAACAGGCACATTGTGCTCCTTTTTCTATCAACAAATGCTGGAGAGGCTATATGTGCAAAGATGTGTGGTAGGTCTTTGGGATATACTATGACAACTTTATTTGTAATAAAAGGGATAGATCTAAGCTGGTACTGTTTATTGCAAAACTGATTTTAAGTGTTGTTTTTTATTTTGATGTTTCAGTAATAACCTAATAATTTTAATTCCAGGAAGGAGGAAGGAGGAATATATTTCATTCTCATCTTTTAAAATAGTTTCAGTCTTAGAAAGCAGTTGATATGGAATAGGTTAATGTTATAATTGGGTTTATTAACTCTTTCAAATATCTTTTGGCCAGCTCTTGATACAGCTTTTTTTTATTAAAATCTCTGGGAGTGTTGTGGTTTAACCCCAGCCAGCAACTAAGCACCACTCTTGCTGGCCAGGCATTTATTATATCTCTGCCTTTTAAATCTCCAGTGATTGCCCAACTAAATCTATGGCTTTGAAGCTCATTCTTTATTCTGTGTAATGGGCTATTAATAAAAATAAAATGAAACAATGGAGAAATCTAGTCTGGAAGATGTCGCTGTATGCCCTATTCTCACTTTTTATCATTGTCACTACCTTCATACCATATTAAAGACCACAATAGTTGGAATGAAAATACATGCAAGGCTATTTTAACAGCCAAGCCCAGAATGTTGCACATCCACATTTCTGTTGAGATTTAAGAAAACTGTTCTCTAATTTTTCTTGTGTTTAGATGTTAGTTCATCTGTGATCTTCTATTGTTATCTACAATTTGCTCTGTTGGCTGTAACCCCTTTTGAAAACAAAAGTGCTGTTTTCTGCTTGGAGCATGGATCAGCAAAGGCTGTTCCCATAGTATATATTAAGACCATATTGGAATGAAATGTCTGCGTAACAAATTAGATTTCTAGACAGATGGATAAGACAGGCAAATAGATGAATTGGGTAGAGATCCAGTCCCAGCTGACATATGTTGAATCAGTATTAAAATAGCTGTGTTAAACCTCAAGGCTTTTACACTGTGTATGTTGACAGGAGTTAATGGGTGCAGACCGAAAGTGCAGTTTTTCCAAAGCAGGGTAGTGGGACATTTTTTTCAATGATGATCTCAGTAACCCAAAATGGACAACCTTTGCTATTTAAGAACATACAGTACTGGTGCAGGTTTGCCACATTATCCTGTAAATCCAGAGTGAACAGGTTATAAGCACTGGGTGAAGGGAGGCTAATGCAAAGAAAATCCCAATGCCCCTAACGCTGAGAGTAACAGCTGCAATTGGTGCAGGCTTTCCCCTTCCCCTGCCTAGGTGGCACAGGAGAGGGGGTGTTGAAAGAGGTATCCTGAGATAGGTTGGGCTGCTTGGCACCAACTGTTGGAGGGATATGCATTGCCACGTGATGACTCTGACACCACTACAAGTTCTTACGTCTTTTGGGAGGCGTCTCATTTAATCAGAAACACCTGCTGCTATAATTTTATTCATGGCAATATTGCCTTGAGCATCTAATAGACTGGGGTTCTTTCACGCTAGGCATTGCACAAAGTTGTAGCAAATTATAGTCCCTGGTACTGATGGCACACTCCTATTGCACTCAAGGGGAACTTCATCTCTGGTGCCAGCAGGAACTGTAACATACCTTCTCATATCAACCCATGCATGTCCTTTGTAGTACAGCTCTCAGGTAGTAGTGCCTTGCCTGAGGCTTCCACCTTCAGGTGGAAGAAGGGAGTTTACAGTATGTGGAAGAAGGGGTTGACGGGTTGGGACGAGTACAAGAATGCTGTCAGGGTATGCAGGGATGAAATGAGGAAAGCCAAGGCAGCCTTGGAATTGAACCTGGTGAGGGATGTCAAGGCCAATAGGAAGAGTTTCTTTAAGTATATAGGAGGCAAAAGGAAAATTAGGGAAATGTGGGCCCGCTGTTGACCGAGACAGGTGCCATGGTGGCAGATGATGCAGAGAAGGTGGAGTTGCTGAATGCCCTCTTTGCTTCTGTCTTCACTGCTCGGGCCAGGCCTTGGGAGTCCCAGACTTTGTGGGTAACAGAGAAAGTCTGGAGGAAGCATGACTTTCCCCTGGTCAAAGAAGAACAAGCTAGGGATCAGTTAGGTAAACTGGATATCCACAAGTCCATGGGGCCTGATGGGATGCACCAGCAACTGCTGAGGGAGCTGACGGAAGTCATTGCTGGGCCACTCTCCATCATCTTTGATACATCCTGGAGAACAGGTGAGGTGCCTGAGGACTGGAGGAAAGCCAATGTCAGTCCAGTCTTCAAAAAGGGCAAGAAGGATGACCCGGGAAACTACAGGCCGGTCAGCCTCACCTCCATCCCTGGAAAGATGATGGAACAGCTCGTTCTGGGGGTCATCTCCAAGCATCTGGAGGAAAAGAAGGTTATCAGAAGTAGTCAACATGGATTCACCAAAGGGAAGTCATGTCTGACTAATCTGATCGCCTTCTACGATGGCGCGACTGGATGGGTGGATGAGGGGAGGGAAGTGGATGTTGTCTACCTTGACTTCAGCAAGGCATTTGACACTCTCCCACATCATCCTCACACGCAAGCTTAGGAAGTGTGGGTTAGATGAATGGACAGTGGGGTGGATTGAACAGTGGCTGACAGACAGAGCGCAGAGAGTTGTGGTTAGTGGTGCAGAGTCCAGTTGGAGGTCAGTAAGTAGTGGTGTCCCTCAGGGGTCAGTACTGGGTCCAGTCCTGTTCATCAATGACCTGGATGAAGGGATAGAGTGTTCCATCAGCAAGTTTGCTGATGGCACAAAACTGGGAGGGGTGGCTGACACGCCGGAAGGCTGTGCTGCCATACAGCATGACCTGGACAGGCTGGAGAGTTGGGCAGAGAAAAACCTGATGAAATTCAACAAGGGCAAGTGTAAGGTACTGCACCTGGGGAGGAATAACCCCATGCATCAGTACAGGCTGGGGGCTGACCTCCTGGAGAGCAGCTGTGTGGAAAGGGACCTGGGAGTCCTGGTGGACAACAGGATGACCATGAGCCAGCAATGTGCCCTGGTGGCCAAGAAGGCCAATGGCATCCTGGGGTGCATCAAGAAGAGTGTGGCCAACAGGTCGAGGGAGGTCATCCTCCCCCTCTACTCTGCCCTGGTGAGGCCACATCTGGAGTATCGTGTCCAGTTCTGGGCTCCCCGGTTCAAGAAGGACAGGGAACTGCTGGAGAGGGTCCAGCAAAAGGCTACAAAGATGGTCAGGGATTTGGAGCATCTCTCTCATAAGGAAAGGCTGAGGCATTTGGGTCTTTTCAGTCTATAAAAAAGAAGACTGAGGGGGGATCTTATTAATGCTTATAAATACTTAAAGGGAGGGTGCTAGTGGGATGGGAACAGTCTTTTTTCAGTGGTGCCCAGTGACAGGACAAGAGGTAACGGGCACAAACTTGAGCACAGGAAGTTCCATCTAAACACGAGGAGGAACTTCTTTACTCTGAGGGTGGCAGAGCACTGACACAGGCTGCCCAGAGAGTTTGTGGAGTCTCCCACTCCAGAGACATTCAAAACCCGCCTGGATGCCATCCTGTGCAACCTGCTGTAGGTGACCCTGCTGTGGCAGGGGGGTTGGACTAGATGATCTCCAGAGGTCCCTTCCAACCCTGACCATTCTGTGATTTTGTGATGTCAGTAAGGCAGGCAAAACCTATGATGAGAAATAATGGGATCAGAGGCCTTGCTAAGGTAAAATAACCAGCTAAGGGGCAGGACAAGAAGCAGTAGGTATCTGAAGATGAGTTTAAACCATCACCAGTACTTCTGCATTGACTGTAAAGAACAAAAAACCCTAAGAAGCCATGGGTCTTAACGGACCAGTTTTCTGGGATGCACAAACAACAATCATTATCCATCATCTTAACCACACAAATCCAACACCGGTCAAATTATTCCCCCCTTTCCTCTTCCTCATGAACGCAAACCATATTTAAAAGCAGACGCACATTGCTATTTGGGTGCTTTGCAAACATCTGGTGGTGATCAGAGGCCCCTGTGTCAGTTAATCCAGCTCACAGCTGGATTAAGTCTAAGAAAAATAAATATATTCCATGGCTACTGGACTGTTGAGCCCCTGAGGAATTGGGTAGGAGTGAGGAAGGTTCTTATTAATAAGATTGCCTGTGTTATCAGCTGGCTGTGCCTTACAAAAGGGACAGGTGTCCTGAGCCCCCCAGTCCCGGCTGAATGAGTTGGCTGAAAGTGCCTTGGTCTGGGTTTAAGCTGTCAACAGGTGCCACATCAGAGGGTACTTGGTGGTCTGGAAATCACTCCTGCTGCACACTGTAGCATCAGTATAGTCCTGCTATGTCAACCCTTGTGCAGAGTCAGGAAATAGGTCTGGATCTTGAAAAACAAAAGGACAATCAACTCACCCTGTGAAGCACAATCGTCTTTCCTGCAGGAGAGGTGGATTTCTGAGGCCAGATGGAGAGAAGGACTATCAGTTTTGAAGAGCCAAGCCTGGGGTGCATGAGTGTGAAGACCAAGCTATGAGAGCTAACTACCTACAGCTGCCAGGTTTGATCCTCTTCTGTGCATTACACATCTTGGAGCAGAAGGACTAGCTGGGTTCGAGGAGGGTGGGATCACAGACAGTAGTTATCGATAGTAACTGCTATTTCAGTGGTGCTTTAATACTGCTACAACAGTGGCTCATCACCAGCTTCTCATTCTTTGTGAAGTGCTGGGATCCTAGACAATTGCTCGGATCTGGTTTTATTCTACCAGGGTAGAATTGGTATAGGGAGAGTCTTGAAAAGCCTCTCTTACTTTGCGATGTTGGCCTTAGCCCTTGTACCACTACCAGGAAGAAGCTTAGAGCCGCTCACAGCAGATGAAATAAAAAGGCAGCTACGTATTTTGGTGAGGTGGGAGAAAATGTGGAATTGCTGTTGACTTTGCCCAAGTGGCTTATTTGGGTCTTCATCTAGTCAAGAAGAAATGCCAAGAGGAAATTCAAGCTGAAAAGGCATGAACTCCCTTTTTCAAGGCATCTTGAGTATATACAGTACTATCAAATGAAATACAGCACACAGAGCCAGTGAGAAATCCAAGTATAACAGAGTAGCACACAGCCCAGTGTAGATGACATTGTACACAGGTACATGTGTGTCTTTTTGTTGCGGTAATTTCTAAACTGAGGGGTCATGGAGCAGCTGGTTAGCTCAAGAGGTGATAATCCTTAAATGCTGAGGTAGATAGAAAAGATTGTCGTATAGTCATGTTGATTAGGAAGGCTCTTTGTGCCTTGTAAAATCTAAAATCTAATGTTTCTCACCATCTCTTCTAATTTAGCTTTCTATGGAGGGTTTTAACAACTCGAGAAGTAATTAGAAGTAAATATGGAGGTTTTCTCCATCTGCTCATATTTTAAATCCACAGTTGGTCAAGCCCAGCACACTGAATTTGTAATAGGATTTACTCTTTGTTATGTACAGTACAACTCATCTAAAGGCTCATCTGGGGAGAAGGTTTGCAAGAGGAGGCAGCGAAACTGCCGTAGCACTGATCTCCAGACCCCACCGTGCCCTGCAGGTTGATGGACAAACCCTGCTGCTTCCAGAGTGTTTTCTGACAATGGAGACAAAGCATCTCTGCTGTAGGAGGGGATGGGGAGCTCTGGGTTGGGGATGGAGGGATGTGCTGGGAGAGGGCTGCTGTGAGGCACTGTAGTCACAGCCAGGCATGGCCCGACACCACCAGGAGATCTGCCACCCCATCTTCTTTTGCTGCTGAAGGACTTACTAGCTCCACAGTTTATAAACTCTCTGCAATGGTATCCAAAGCAATCCTGACCTGGAAAAAAAAAAAAAAAAAAAAAAAGAAGAAGAAGAGTATTTTCCTTTCCTTAGTTCAGTGTCCCACCAAGTTAACTAGACTGGAAAGACAGACTTGTCCTAATGAATACTGGCCTATATTTCTATCAGAGAAATTATAAGGTCTTATAATGCAAAGGCATGTACTTAAGATCACCTTGTGAAAACACTTTGATTGCCTTTTCAGTTAGTGTTAACTTTCCAAAATTTTGAAAACTGCTGATGTTTGAGAAGTTTGATGTTCTTGCCTGCGGCAGGGACACAGCTGAGTGGTTTTGTTTAGGAGAAAGCAAAGGGTATTTTTGTCAGAAAATGCTGAGTGTTTATACAACAATCAGCCCTGCTCAGATGGCACATCTGCTTTTTCAGAGACTGGCAGAGATGCAGTCATAGCAGCAATATTTTGTCCCCAGAACCACTTGAAAAATAAAAAAAAATAATCCAAACCCAAAGCTGGTCACTGTCTCCACCTGGAGGGAAAAGGCTGTCTGACATAATCAACTCATCCCATAGCACGAGACCCACTCCTGTCCACAGAATGGGGCAGCCCGCTGGGAATAGGAGAGCCTCCAGAACTGGTCTGTGGAGATTTCCCCAGCAGCATGAAGAAGAGACTGAGCAGACCACAGGGAATTCAAAATATTTGCCAGGAGCCCCTGGAAAGCTGGGCACTGTCAGCTTCAGGTGTGGTGTCAGTTGTTTTTTCTTGACTGGCTAACATGAGTGTAAGAAAAGCACTACTGCCATTTAAATAACAAGCATAACTTCAAATTGCTCTGAAATATCTCTGGTTTCCAAAGCACTGCAGTAGGAATATAGTTTCTGTATTACTCAAGAAGTTGTCTTTCCACCTGATGATAAATTTTTCCTCTATTTCTTTCCTTAGCAGTTTCTTTATTGCACTTTTTCTTCTCTTTTTTGAATCTATAGGCTGAGGTACTTCTAAATGACACCAGTGGTCTTAATCATTTCCCACCACAGCTCAGTTAGCCTCAAGTGAGTTTAAGCCCAGGGCTCTGCAAGCATGTGCCAAGAGTATAAACCACCTGCTGATGCTGTGGACCAAAAGTCCCCGTAAAAAGCATCACTGGGCCCATGGGCCAATGTTAAATGCTTATTTGCCACCAGACCACGTTTCTCAGTCTGCAGGGAAAAGGGTGACTGGGGTCCTGTTTGATCTCCCAGCAGAGGTTTAATCTGGGGAAGATGGAGATTGTTGCTTGCCGCCGTCGCCGAGATCTGTGGGTCATGCAGGACCGGAACAACAGGACACACCGATGCGATGCAAAGCCGAACATTTATTTCCACTACAAGCCCGATTTTATAGACAGATCAACTTAGTTTGCGCAACTAGCTAAATGTTAATTGGCTAATTCCCCCGGGCACGCACTGTCCATGCGACCCGTCTTTGTCTTCCATTGGTTCCTTTTGGTGTTGCCTTTATGTTGCAAACATCTTGCAATGTCCCGTTATTATTCCATCTTTGATGGTTACTCCGGCTTTTGGCTCCTTTTCTAGCTGCCAGCTGTCTCTTCTGGTGTCCTTCCCAGCCTCTGTACCCGAGATAAAGGTGCGGCCTAAAACTATCTAATGCCTTGCAATCTCATGAGGAGCAGAGGCTTACACATTCTGTTTAGACAAAGAGGTAGTTATTATGTTTGTACTGATACTCTGTAGCTTCTGAAGATCAAGGGCAAAGAGGGCTATAGTATTCAGGCACAGCTGCTTCTCTGAGCAACTTAAAGTGATGTCAGAGGCATTGCAGCTTCCTTGGCCTACAATGGTAAAAGTTTCGTGTTCTATTAAAAGCTCGAAAGCTCGGTTAGTCAGGACCCGGCAGTTGCTCCGTTGGTCAGAACAGCAATCGCTGAAGAAAGTCAAGCAAATTGAAACGTGCCTAAACTCCCAACCTGACAAGCCATGAAATGCATCTTCCTTTGAGTTGCAGTGTTACCCAAGCCTCTCTGATACCACAGGGCTGTCCAGACCATGGAGCAGAGCCCCGCAGTGAACAGTGCACATTCTGGGCACAGACCAGGAAAGTTCAGTAGACAGCTAGGTCAGTGCTTGGGTGAACCGGGGCGTTTCTGGAAACAGCCCAGAAAAAGATTAATTTTTAATCTTATTCTCAGTCAGTAAGACACACTCTCCCTAAGGAGAAGATGTGACATGTTGCAGCGCTCTCTCTGCACTCTCAGAGGCCCTGGGGACCTCACCTGGGAAAGGCAGCGCTCTGAAGTGGAGCATGAACCTTGCCTTTGTTATTTTTTATAATCCCCAATGCTATCTAGGAGGTGATCTCTCTTTTCCTGAAGTGAACGTTACTAGAAGCAGGGAGGCAAAATGGGAAGCCAATGGAGCAGAAAAGTGACAAGGGTTAGAGCTGCTGCTTTTATCTCCCTGGAGAAATTCTACTGTGCAAAACTGTGTGAAACCAGTGAATTCCAGCTGCCAGTTTGTGAGAGCTTGTCATGCTGGTTTTGAAATGCTGTGAGGCAGGGAGGGCTGGCCTCTGGAGGAGCAGCCACGCAAACAGGAGGCTCAGTCTCATGGAGGTGCACTGGTGTGCAGTGGCTGGGTGGCCTGGATCTGCGGCAGGAAGGACTCCAGTATCTCACAGCCTGGGATGCAGCTGTGTGCACAGCACCAGTCTATCATTAAGCAGTGAGCCTTGGTCATCCTCTCTCTGACAGTCACTTAGCTATACCTCAGGTCCCTGCTGTATGTGGTGTGTGTCTTGCAGTTCTCAGCCACAGTGAGAGGTTGATACGGGGTTTCCAGGACCATCAATACTGGCTGTGTGTGCCACCATGGGTGTCCCCACCGTCAATGGGAGATGAAAACTAGAACAAAGGTGAGATGAAACTGAGATAATATCTGAGGCAACAGTGCCTAAAACCCCACATTAGCAAGCATCTTAGCTGTGTGCTCAGCACCACCCCACATGCTTAGCAAATTGGACATAGACATGCTGGCCCAGAAGCTTCACCATGTGCAAGTCCTGCTGTTATCATGAAGGCAGAATGTGAACCTGCATGATCGTACCTATGTTCAGCATTTCAGTGTGAGGAAAGCCCAGGCTGACCTTGGTCTTTGTGGTTTCCAGGGAGTAATGTGTTGACCTTACGTCAAAGGATGTCCAAGGTTGCCTGCTGGTCTGGCCTGCCTAGCATTTGGGTGAGAGCCACACTTTGAAATGGTTCTGCGATGGGTTCACTCTCACCTGCTAGAGCTGCTCCAGCAAAAGGACAAGCTCAGTGTTTTGTAAGCATCAGAGCATGGCTGCCTGAGCTCTTTAGGACACATACAGACTTCCTTGGTAACTGCTGCCCCCAAGGCAGTGCCTCCACCTAGCCTCTCTCCAGACCGGGACCTGCTAGAATTTCAAACTATTTCAGTTGGACTACATCTGTGCAAGGTAGTAATGCTTACTTACTTCAATAATAATGACCCCATCACTTGTTATCTCTTGCAAATGAAGCAGGACAGTATTTGGATGAGAGCCCTCCAAGGATGACTTGCATGCTGCAACTTCTGGTGGCACTGGCTGACTTAAGTAAAGCTCGCTTTGAAAGAGTGTAATGGGAGTGTGCTGCAGGTGATGCTGTGTTTGACATGGGGCATGAAAGAGAAGTCCTAACTGCTTATTGCTGTTCCCATTTCAGGAGTGCCTTTCTCTGTAGAGGAGTGAGTGTCTAATAAAGCTTTTGCATCGGGATTTTAGCTTGGATTTCCTGGCTGGATTCCAGTTCAGGCAGTTACCATCTACCTCTGCAAACTTTCCATGCTGTTTCAGTTGGCTACAGAATGATTTTTCATTTCATGTTCAAATCTGATTTAAATAGTTACTTCACACACTTGAACAATTCCTTTATTTCACACCCAGTGGTGGGTGAAAGGATGTTATGTAGCATATACTTGGATCCACTTCAGTGAAAGCTATTACCATCGCTACTGGAGTTGCAATGCTGAACAAATCCATGCTGAAGGGAGCAAGCCAGCAAAACTGGAAAATATTTCATTGTAAAACATAGCATAGGGCTTACAGTGTCCTCCTCAATATACCAGCAGCTCATGACAGAAATCTATAGTAACTCCAACATGTTATAAATAGTAAGTGTTTAGTTCTTGAAAAGGTTACTCGCGCTTATGCTAACCATAAGAAATGAGATCTCTTTTCACTGAAAACAAGCCAGTTGGAGACACAGCTTAGTCTCTGCAGCAGTGGCCAAAACCCATTCTGGATGCCTGCAATTTTCTGACACCCCAAGAGGACAGACTCCTCCTCAGCTACTCAAATCCCCTCATTTCTCCAAGTAAACTTTTTTCTTCTCTTATATTCCAGTTGTTGAAATTCATTCCCCACCCTCTGCTCAAAACTCTATTTATCCTTTTCCTCCCACTTTTCAGAACTGTCATGGTTATCAGCTCAGCAATGTGCAATGTAGATTCTTGAGATCTGATGTCATCTTGCTTGGCATATGTTACACCCTCAAATAAGCTGTTGTGCTGAATAATGTACCATATGTATATCTCCCAGGTCCTCCCAGCTTTGTGAAGGCTTATCAGGGCTCTGATTGTGTGCCACTTAAACCATGTTTTTTGTCCTTGTTGTGTAGAGCTTCCAAGTCTGGTGTTACCAACTGAAATAAAACCCTCAGCTCACCCTCTCTTCTCTGCAGCATACTGCTCTGCCTATCAAAGCCTGAAAAGGTTGTGGGAAAAGCCTACTCTGATGACCTTTTAAAGAAAGTAATTGCTTTTACTTATATATGTCCACTTGTCCTTTAACACTTGGGGCTCTTCTTTGGGTGGGATTTTTGCTTGCATGTAGTTTGTGTGCATGTAGGTTGGGAAGTGGGTTGGAAAGCAAATGCAGCAGTGAATTTCAGCCTTCCACAGGAGACTCAACAGGAAGAGATTAACACCCAAAATGGTCTTCCCACAGAGATTCAAATGACATGCTAGGAGAGCATCCTTTCCCAGGGGGCAGCGCAGAACTAGATCAGCTCACCAGAGACAGTGTGGAGCCACTTCCTTGGAGGTTTTTTGGGACTTGGGTGGACGCATCCCAGTCTGATTTAGCAACAGTCCTGCTCTGAGTGCAGAGGGACGAGAAACCTCCAGCCAACACTGTGGCAGTGCTGTGTGCCAGAGTCTGACCACCCTGATCTAGGAGGGTGCAGACCGTGACCTCAAGCCTTGGGGAAGGAGAGAAGAGAGTGACCCAGAGTGGCCAGAGCAGGTAGGGTGGCACCACAGTGCTTCTGCTCCAGCTGCAGGCCATGCCCAGGCCTTGGGTTCCCTTGAAATGACCCTGCAGGGAATGGTTCCCACCTGGAGACAACAGCGCAGGCAGCCACTCCTCCCAAAGGCCCCTTTCTGCCTTTCCCCAGAGGCTTTGGCATCCTGTTACAGACATCTCCCTGCAACCAGGCCTGAACGGGACTGCCCTGTCCCCTGCACAGCACAGTCCCCACCAACTGTGGGCACATCTGGGCACTGAGGCAGCAGTCATGGCACTGCTCACCCCGAGCCAGACACACGCCCGAGCACCAGACACCTCTTCTGCCTTCCGAAAGAGCTGTACAATGAGCAGACCCAGGATGCCTCTATGGTGCAGGGGGTTGCAAGTGGTGCCACAGCACACCCACTGCCTGCTCAGACAAAGTCTTGCGTTTCAAGTGATGAGATCTCGAAAACACCCCATTTTCAGAGAAACTTTTTTAATCTCTTCTCATGGAGGAACACAATAATTAATGAGTGCATGTAAAGTAGTGCTCTCCAACTGTTACTCATGAACCAGAGCATCAACTCTAATGAGCCATCCTCATTTTTTTACTTTAATGCCTTTTGCATGCATGTTACTGGCATCGTGTGTTTAAGTGATTCGAATTTAAAGACTCTGAAGCCATTAAAGGAAAGTGGAGTCTGATCACCATTGTGGTATCTGCTTTAGAGTGAGCAAAACATTCTGTTTTTCCTGGATCCCATTTGCACCCTGGGAAAACACTAGGAACAGATGGTTTACTATCCAAGTTTTACAAGTGGTTCAAACAGGAGTAGGCACCCTGCATGCTGCAAATGTTTATAGAGGTTAAGCATAATCAGCTGCCACTAGTCCCTGCCAACTGCATTAATTAAGTTAGTGGTGAGTATGCGGAAAAAGCCTAAGGAAATACAGTTTTATGAACATATTGATTAATTCTACACAATATTTAAGATCACAGCTAAAGAGTTGACATAAATGAAAGAGTCCCATGTCTAGAGGAGAGACTTTAATTTTCATGTTAGACTATTTACCAATACCGGTGACTAGCAGAATAAATCTTTAGTTTCATTTCACCCTGCAGATGGGAAAGGTTCTTACAACCTGTCGGTGAGAGGTACTCTGTCTGGAGTGCTTTTTTATTAATGCTGATCTATTAGCACAGAGGGAGAAGTAACAGGAAGATTTTATTTGCACAGTTGTTCTTTGGGGCAACTGAAAAGGTATCTTTGGAGTTCTTGCTTTTGGCTAATAACAGCTAAACTTTATACATCTCCTCTTTTTTCCTTTGAGCAAGACAGTGTGAGAGAGATGCTGGTCAAGACTTACAAAGCTCAAATTGATAAGTAAACCTAGGTCCCCATCTTCTTTACCTACATCTGAAGTGCAAGCCAACAAGATCTGTCTCTGTTCTATGATCTCTACGTGTATTTGATTTCTAGGTGTATTTTTCAAGTTCAGCAACAGCTGTGCATCAGCAGAGATCAACAGTCAGTAGAACACGCAGTCTAATGGTTTTCTTTCTTGGTTGTCCGAAGTGACAGGTCTAATGAGTAGCGCACTCTCCCTTGCAGGTGAAATATTTTCATAGCTTCCTCTCAGTACCAGAAAATGTGAAAGCGCTTCATTATGCTGTTAAAATCAGCATAATGACTCATTTAAAAGCCCAAACACATCTGCTCAGAAATCACTACGACTGATGAAATATGAGGCGAAGGTTCTATTTCATTAGTCTGTCAGAATATTGACCAGGAGGAAAAGATTTCATGTTAAATAAATGTTGCTAGCGAAGAGCATCCATGCTACAAACGGAGTTTTAAATTTGGAATTTGGAGACAAGTGGTGTAAAGGGCTCTAGGTTGCCAACAGGCTTTGTCACACAATCTTTACACGGCTTTTTTAAATGACGCCACAGGTGTTAGTAGCTATAAAATGTCCTATGGATGGTATACTGGCTGTTTATAGGTTTAGTGATTCAGGAGGAAAAAGTCTTTTTTTCTGAGTCAGTACTGAAACAATGTGACACTTTGGTTTACTTTTAGGACACAAAACCTAGGGCCTGATCAGCTGGCCTCATTTACATACAATAGATCTTTGCTTAATAACAAATTTTAATATGACCGAAAACTTGACTTCTGGAATCTGAACAGAATCAAAGAGCATTTACTGCTTGTATTGTGACAGACAGCATTTTGTTTCCTGGGAAAATCTGCAGTCGCTCTGCTCAGGGCTTGCTGAGAACTGAGACTAGTTGTTGTGACAAGGCATCATCAGGTTTGGCACTTCCACAGCAACTGAAGTTCTGCTCTTCTTTCCAAAGCCTTAAATACTTTAAAATACCTTCTAGAAAAAAAAACCACAGCTCTGCCTCGTATGCTTGGCTCCTCAGGAAGACAGTTGCAACTATGTTCAGTTTTTGATGAAGGAAGAGGTTTGAAAAGGAAGGAAAATAAAATTCACTCATGCTCTAAAACAACTAATGTTATTCAAATAAATTCAAAGGGTGAGTATTAAATCCTTATGAAGTAACATGATAAATACTTCTATCAATAAATAATCCTTTTGTTTCTCTGTATGTATCATGTTGTCAAAAGCCCCAGGTAATTCTTACCATTAAATATTCTGGGGTAAAAAAATTACTGTTAGCTCAACAAACAGAGAACACATGGTTTAGAATATCTACCTGATTGCTCTTTTGAGGAATCAACCAAAATTTCAACTCTCTGGTTCTCTGAGTACCTTTGTCTTGTGCTGAAGTATTTGAAAAAGAACACAGTTTTAGCATGAAGTGCTATAGCACACCTTGGAAAAGCCAGGGGTGGGATTACAGACTGCTCTGACTCTAAGTGATGAACGTCCCATCAGATTCTCTTGCAGGATCCTTTCTTTGTATTTGTGGACATGCTGCTTGCTGCTCCAAGTCTTTCTTTGACGCCAGGCTCCTGGTATGGTAGTCTTCAGCTATTGCTTTGTCACTTCTGTGGAGTAACACTGTAAGCTGTAAAACTTCTTTGCTTTCACCACTGATGGATGGACAAAGTGATCCCATCAGCAGCTGTGCCCTCCAAGGGCACCTTGGGGATCAGTCTTCAGAGATGACACAGCTGCACGTAAGAACGGGAGGTACAGAGGTCAGCCTTTGGAAAATCTTGTCACATTGCCCAGCCTACAGCTCTGTGGCTCAAGTAGACATGCTAAGCACAAAAGGCTCCACTTTGTCTTGCTTCGGTGTACAAGTGCGTTAGTGAGGAGATACTAAAACACAATTAGAAACAATGTAGGTAAGTCCTAAGGGCGTATGGTTTCGTAAGGATAATACCATAAGCTGCAGGTCCAAGAAATAATATTGCCCCTTTTAAAAAAAATTCCTCAAGGTCTGTGCCCAAACAGTGATGCCAGAACTCATGTCATTTTGTTCTGAGAGCTAAACAAGAGAAGGGCACCATTGCTTTGCAAAAGCGTTTAGTTCACTGTATCCTTATCCATATGGTAAAGGAAAACCTGGGAGAACATCCTGTTCTCCTTCTGAAAGGCAACACCCTACCAGGCACTGTGGGGTACCTTCCTGCAATACACCTGAAGTTACCAGTAACTTCTTGCAGAGTTCAGCTACTGAGTAATTGGGAAGGTCCTGAAATAGGGTGAACAGCAGAGGAGCACAAGCAGTGCAACTGCTTACACCAGGTCAAGCTATGCTGTCCGTTCAGTGTTGATGTTTTACCTGTGACAACACCAGAGGCTTCTGCAAAAGTGCAGCAGGAAAACATTAGTTTTGTAAAAACATGGGAGGGAAGAAAGTAGAGTCAAGTTAATATATTTGCAAATTAAATGCATCTATATCAATTTAAAATGACTCTATATCAATTCTTTCCAGGGTGTGTCATCTTCATATGCTAAATTACCTAAATTTTTGTAGGAATTATCTCAAACCAAGCCCCAGGGAGACATCTGGTAAAAGTACAACTGAAGGAAGTGTTACTAAAGCTGAAAACACACTAGAAAGTAATTAAAACCTCAGACCACACTGAACTGACTAAAAGGATACCATTACTTTTAAGAACTAGCAGCTAATAGCTTAATGAAAACCAGATGTTTCTCATCTTGTGGGTAACTTCCAGGACCATAGCCTATTTTATGTCATTCAAATGGTCTTTGGAAGAAGCATGGTCTGGTTTTGTTCTGTACCATTCCCCTTGTGGCAATACACAATTTCAATAATGCTTTAACAGAGCAGCAGATACAGTGAAACAATAGCAGGCTCTAAGGTTGTCGAAAACCCTTCATATAGCCTGACAATTCAGAAAGCAGGTGTCATTCTGGCACTTACCGCTTCTTTGTCCAGGTGTACCTCATGATACAGGAAACAGGACACTTCCATCTATGCCAGCGGACAATTTTCTTACTCCAACGGAGAAAAAGCACCTCCCCAAAATGACTTTTCTTTTATGTCAGATTTTGCCAGGCACAAGAAACCAACCGACGTGCAAGAGTTTTGGGTGCCAGAACTGAGTTAGAAACTTGAGAGTGGAAAACGCAATCTTACACAGATGCGGGCAGGACTTTTCTACAAACATGTGCCCTTACTGTGAAGGAGGTAAGGAAATCTTTCTTTACTCTGCCAGATAAAACAGCAAATTCATACTCTGCAAAGGTTTTCCAGACTACAAATCACTTTAGAAACTTGGCATATGCTTTTACCCAGCTCTGGAAACCAGCCCCTCATATTTCTGAGGAACACCCACCTCCTGCAACAAGATGAGTCAACCAGCATCAAGGAGCCTCCTTCCAGGTATCTGGCCCACTCAGAAACCCAGCAAAGAAGCACCAGCAATAGTCAGTGCAGAGGACTGACTCCATCTTGATAAAGGGAAAATACAGTGGGCAAATACTCTTAACGAAGTTTACACTGACCATTAAACAAAAGGCCCTAAAATTGCCATGGACTCCTCTTCAGCTGTTTTCCATTATGAACGACACAGGTTAGTGCAAGAGGCTTCTGCCCCCACTTTTCTGTCACTGATATCCCAGCTTCTCTCCTTTAAGCTGTGCGTCAGGCTTGGTTCAGAGTCAGTGCTTGTCATGGCTATGCCCAAAGAGAAAGACAGGGCATCCATATTTGTTTGCCAATTGATCATTAAATCCCAGGGTGAAAGCTGTAAAAGCAGTGATGGGAGCATCCTAACGTGTTGGAAATTCCCAAACCAAACCTGATAAGCAACTATGTGGACAGTTGGCACCTTTAGGTTCAGTCTTCCTCAGGCTGGTGAGACCACAGGAGAGCAAACTGGCACAATGCCAGTGTCAAGATATGCCAATGTAAGTCAGGGGACTTTTACTCCAAATGGACCTAAGC
Organism: Pluvialis apricaria; assembly: GCA_017639485.1. Lineage (NCBI taxonomy): Eukaryota > Metazoa > Chordata > Aves > Charadriiformes > Charadriidae > Pluvialis > Pluvialis apricaria. The sequence goes on along the minus strand of CM030044.1, from coordinate 25,817,292 downwards.
ATACCTAAGTGTGACCCAAGACCAACCTGAGAGAAAGCTGAGCTGTTAATATTAGGAGAAATGTGGGTAATGCCCTACTCTTCCTGGTGTCTTTCACTGGGGCACTGTAATCCCAGCTGACCTTGTTCTCCCTGGACTCTTTGGTGGCATCTGATGTCTACCGGACAGGGCTGCAAACACCACAAAGCCCTTGGAGTTTGCTTTCAAGACATGCCCATTGCTGGAGGCGGTATGCAGCAGGTACTGTGCCTCCCACAAAATGTTCTTCAGGAAAAAAGAGTAAGCATTCTGCCTGCTTGAGTCCTTCTGAGCATGTCACTCCGTTGCTATGTTCTCCACACTGGGTGCCACTGATTGCCAACACCATTTCAACACTTAGTCTTCCCTCTGTGAAAACAGCTACCTGGCTCAGCTAAAATAAGGAGACCAGATAAACAGAATAATCCTTGTGAGCTGCTAAGGAAGCAGATAGAACAGATGGGAAACTGCTTTCTTACCCCACAGAAGTCAGGGGGATTTCTGAGTTTTTCATATCCTGCGCTGAGGAAACAGGACCTTTCAAGGATTTTTGACAAAAATAAGGTATCTCTGCCCACTGCAGAAAAGCTACTAATCCACTGGTTCGGAGCCTTGCCTAGAGCTGTGGAGCAGCCAAAATGAGTTCTCACTTTCCTTAATTCAGAGCAGAGAGCTGAAATCCCTCTCCCACGTAATTGCAGAGTATCAGCTATTCCAGGGGAATTTGTGCCTGTTCCGTATCCATCGATTCCCTTCCCCCCTATCCAAATTCCTATCTGGGTATGAGCAATCTTTCCTGTCCAAAACAGTATACATTTTTTGTAGAATACACAGGTTTCAAAAATTTGCATTTTCCAACAGCAACAGTTTCAGCAGAACTTGTGTCACTGGCCATGGAGATGCTGCAGCACTTCCTCTTCCCCATGGCTGCTGCTGAGCAGTGGAACATGCTCCTGGAGGAATTTCTAGAGATGCCTCTCACTGTGGTCGCAACTAAGAGGAAAACTCACTGGGAAATCCTGACCTGAACATATGCAGCCCAGTGTAACCAAATATTGGTCTTGCCCTTTAACAGTGAGAAGAAAAGCTTTCTCCTTTTTATTTCTTTTTTCTTTTTTTTTTTTTTTTGTGTGCTTATAATAATTCTCAGAACACAAAGACACCCCATAGCTGGACCCCACATGAAAACCCAAGGACTTTCCCTTCAGCATCTGACTCTTTAGTGCTGCGGCATTCAAGCGTAAGTTAAATATAAGTTGAAATAACTGATTGTAGGAATGGGAAAGCGTTGGAGAAAGAGACTTAAGATTCAAAATAAAAACAACTAAAATGCATAGGGAAAAGAAAATCAGCAATATTTGTTTGAAATAATTACCTAAATAAGCAATAATTGTAAGTGCCAAAACCCTGTCAGAACATGGGTAGGCAATAAAAGCTATGCGGAAGTCAGTAGAGGGTGACGCATCCAAGGTAAGAGGGCAGACGTGGGGACACTGTTTGCAGCACGGTGAGGACAACAGCCTGCTCCTCGAATAGCGAAGGACAGCTCCCAACATGAGCATTTATTACCACTTGCACAACTGCTGCTGTGCCAGCAGTAAATCAGCTGGCAGCAACTGATAAGTGATCGTCCATCACAGCAAATGGCAATACAAACAAAGTTGGACTCCCACCTCCATCACTTGGAGGTTGCTTTGGGTAAGTCGTAGCTTTGCAGAGACTCACGCTTCCTTGTGCGCGTTCTCCCTCTCTCACCTCTACGCTCCTGGAAACAAAAACCGTGAGGTGTTTGTGTGAACTGGCAGGCTGCCTGGCCACCCTTGTCAAAATGGCTTGGCAAATTTGAGCTAAGCACCGGATGCTTACACAGGGACTGCTTCTCCTTAATGAGCCCGCTTGATACCCAAGGCATGCAATTTCTCTGCACTCTTGGTTTAAACGAAGGGCCAGGAACATTTTGTGTTTTGATAACAGTAAATCACCAACACACCCCACATGCAACACTTCAACATTGTAAAAACTTGGAACATTGACATTCATGATGAACAAAACCCCATGCGGTTTTAATGAGGGAATGGGCAAAAGGGAGCTGAACGGTGCTGAGGAACAGCCTTGTGCCACGGGATGGTTTGCTGCAAGATCTTACTTGCTGTGGAAAAAAAGCTGACCGATCGTTGATTCCTGGTCTCACCTTAGCTTTTAATGAAACCCACAAAACCTTGCTCACGCGGTCTTGCACTGGGGCAGACTAGCCTAGCACATTACAAGTAATTTCTTTGTTTTTCAAAACCTGCAGCAAGTCACTGGGTTTCCCCCCCCCTTTTGCCCACAAGAGCAGTACATCATAGCTGGTGAAACAGTCTTTCACAGTGCTGAGTACTGTGGCACTGATAAATCTCTCAGACAACAGGTCAGTGAGGGTTAAAGCAGATGCCCCTGGTGTCTTTCCCTTGCTAAACTTTTCCTTCCTTCTCCTTCCCAGCTTCTCAGTCCAACCTGATCTGATTTCACTTGGGACATGGGATCTGTTCCTGGCAGCTTTGCTGCAGGTGGAAGCAAGAAACTAGCGCGGTACAGGGAACACTGGACCTCCTTCTTCCTTTCTTTGCTTTGACACATCTCTAAGGTGGTTCAAAAAGTCACCTGCCTTCCTGGCAGCTACCTCTGATACAGAGCTCTGCTCCAGAACAGGCTGCCCCTGGCCCTCAGCGCTGCTGGGCAGGTCTCCCAGTGCAAGGAGGAGACCAGTATAGGGGGCTTGGCTTCTGCCCTGCTGCCCAGACCAGGACACGAGGAACTATCAGACCCACTAAGCCCCACATCATCACCATTGCTGCATGGCTGTCGCACAGATGCAGAACGGCAGTGCTGCCCAGAGGCCTGCATGCCAGACATCACGTGGGCATACACCTGGCAAATGGTGGGGCCAGGGGAATAGCTTCTCACCCAAAAACCTGCCCACGGTCAGCCACTTACCGTCCCCAGCAGGGACCAGCACTCCCAAGCTCTGCAGGCAAAGCTGCCCCATGGGTGCTCCCTCACCTGCTTCAGGGGGGCAAAATGTTTCAAGAGCTGAAGCTGCTTAAAACTGCAGCTCAGCAGGCACGCACCCGGCAGCTCCTGACAATGTGGGCCGGAGGATCCGTGGTGGCTAAAATCATCTGTGAAACTGGACATTTGTATCGTGAAACAGTACATATATTTTTTAATGCAGTGTCTTGTCAACACAGTCTTTAAGTATGTTAGAGACTGGACGACTTGTTGCCAGCAGCACAGACCAGCCAGATTTGAGCGACAGCGTAGTTTGTCAGGCTAACGTAAAAAGCTGGTCTGCCTTTCTGTACGAAGGGAAAAAAAAAAAAAAAAGTGCTATGAATGGTTCTTACTGCAGTGCCAAGAATGATACCAAGCAAGAGACGAAACCTACTCAAGTGAGCCTGGAAACCATTTTAACCAGGAATCAAATACAATTGGATGTTTTTCTTAATGGAGTGCTATGCTACATTAGGAAGTGATGTGACTTCACCCCTGTGTAAGCGTATATAAAAGCCTAACATAACAGTATTTTCAGAGAGGGAAAAGACATTTTTAAAGCTGTCTTGGAAATGTTAAATAGACCATATTTCTAGCAATTAATTCATAGTATTTTTTATCTTATTTCTTCTGGAATACACGTTCCTGCACCCAGCTGACAGAAAGACACAGAATAGCCCTAAAGGTATCTACGCACGGGCTGTCACCGCAAGATTGCCTGGGAGCAGGGGTGTTAAATTTGCAATCTGCCGGAGTGCATCACCCTGCTTACAATTGGCAGCTTCCTCCGCAAGGGAAACCGCGGCAGGCTGGGTGAGCTGCTTTAGAGGTAATAATCTGTTCCCAGCCACCACCTCCCGAGGGGAGGGCAGGGAGGAGGAGGCCCACCAGCTGCCCTGGTAACAGCAAGATAATGGAAACCCAGGGGTATATCCCGCGCTTGCGTGTTGTAGGCACGTGCACAAAAAGCCCAGTATTTCGAGACTGTAGAGCCGCAGCACATACGACAGCCAGCTGCTCTGCAGAGGAAGCAGGTACCACACAACCGCTTCATGGCCCCACCACTGCCGCTTGGCCAGAAGGGGCTGACCCCTCGTGTTTGCAGACCACCTGCAATCTCAGGCGCTGGAGAAGCCAACCACCGCGGCAGGTTTTCACTCTATAGCTGAGGTAGGGAGCTACGGCTTCCTTTACATTCAACAGACAGGCACATTTTCAGGACTCAATTCACTTTGCTATTTTAGGTATCCACTTTAAGGAACTGAATCGCACCTACACCCCATCTTACTCCACTAGCCAGAGAAGGAGCTTTGACTACTTCAGAGGCAGACAGATAACTACAGTTACTGAAACTGATCCCGCCCTGGACATCATTAACCGCGCAGCTTCAAAACTCAAGCACACAAAATATGCCAGTAAACTAACGGGCAAGTTTGAGTTGCCAGGCCAGACGATACTTTCCACATAAAGGAGTTTGGTTTTGAATTCACCTGGATAAAAAGTACAAAAAGGAAGGAGGCGCATGGCTGTGCAACCTCACTGTTTGTCTGGGATGGTGTGCGCTCCTGCAGGCAATGTGCTGTAATCTCCAGCCCTGTCGTCCTCTGCCATCCAGTGAATGAAGTCACTGGGGCAGTGGCTTGTCAAAGTCTTGCTGTCACACAGCCCAAGGCTCACATTTAGTAAGATCAGAAAACTTGTGCTTCCCTGTTCACCCCTTCCCAAAAGCACTTGTGTTGAAAGAAAGGACTGGTATTGAAGAACTGCGATTAAAATTTAAAATCTGACCTCATGGATACACTAAATTGTTCCAATTTCTTGATATTGCAGTCAGCAGGGTTTTTTATAATGGACAAAATAAACCTTTTCACAAGGAAAATGTTCAAAAATCCTGACATAATTTCCATAAAAAACACTACCAAAACTCCACTAAAAATCCAGAATTTTAATCTTGAACAATGATGTTTTTACAAAGAGATTTTAAAGATTGAGTGTACATATTCACAAAAGCAACAAAATAAGGCATATTCTCCATAGCCATGTTTATAAATTAAAGACTTTAAAAAGCCATGTGACTTGATCTCATTTAAACCTTGTCAAGATACAGGCAGTAAAAATTTTAAATGTTTGACTGACTTTTACATGTAGTGGACTGTCGGTTTATACAATTATCATGAGTGTGAGCTAGATTAATTTCAAATCACTGAAACAAATACTCCAGTAAGAGCATGAAGCTTAAACGTTATTTTAAAGTGCTCATTAGAAACCCAACATTTCAATTATAATTAAGAAATGTTAAAGATATTACATTCCTTATGTATCAAGTCTGAAAGTACAGTATGTACACAATCTACAGCCTTGTTTTCATAAATAGGAAATAATTTATTTATATATCTCAAACATGACTAGTAGCTGAAGGGAGCTGAAAGACTATTTCAATTTGGCCAGAAAAAGGAAAAAAAAAAAACAGAACAGTCATCCCATACATACAGCTATAGGAATTCTGTATCCCCAGTGTGGCCGTTTTGGCCAATCTCTTGGACTAGGTCTCTTTACACCCACTCATGAAGCACCTGCCAGTACGTTGCCAGTAGAGAATTACAGCATCTCTCTTCTAACAGAATTGCTTGGGTCTCTAGAACTGGCAAGGCTGCCGCTACTGGAAAATGTAATGAGACATTAGTCCCTTAATTAAATAGAAGAAATGTGTGCTGCAATGTGCTACAGTTTGCCGAGATCAAAGAACTCTGAACTAGACTGTCAAACAATAAAAATTCGGACGGTTTTTATTTTAGTTTTTCAATGAAGTGTAGTGCTTGTAAAAAAAAAAAAAAAGACAGAACTAATTCAAAGGCATCTGTGACAAATTTAAAAGCCTACATCAGCTTTCTTATAAAGCCCTAACCAGTTCCTTTCAATCCGGAGTCACAGTATCTCTGCTAGTCAAGTCTCCTGTCTGACAGGAGCTAATCAAGCCTCTCCATCTCACTACCAGTCCTCTGTGATTTTCACTTAGCAGTTTTGCAGCATGTGCTATTACCCTGTGCACAGGTTAAGCTTGTTTCACACAGGACTAATACCAGGTACCTGTGAAATGTTACTACTGTACACCATTGTAATCCCCACGGTGCACACATTTTTCAACAATCCCCTTCAAAGTGCAACATGTCAAGTTTTCAAAAATACAAACAACCTTAACACACAAGACCCAAGAGTGTTCATGAAAAGTACAATAAAAAACATTTAACTTCCTCTCATTGCTTTTCATTTCTCAGCTGCCATGTAGGGCAACATTCCATTTTTTTCCCCAGTCTTTTCATTGATTTTGCAACCGGACCTTGTAATTTTCAGACAGATACAAAAGTATACCCACTCACATATAGTAACATGATTACAGTAAAACCAAAAGCCACAAAATAAAATAACGGTGAACATTCTGTAAGTGGAATTTTAACTTTTGGTCTACATTTCTGCTAGGCTAAAGGCAAAAATATGCTGTACAAAATCACTTCAACATCTGCGGGAATAAGCCTCTTGTTTACTTTAGCCTCAGCTTAGTGTGTGGTCAGCCTGAACTAAGCAATTTCTTAAAAAACAGGTAGATAGGAGATTGTAAAGCTGTATTTCTTCCCTACTTGTACCCATTAGCAGATTCTTCCCTTGCAAAACAACATTCATGTGAAAAAATTTACTGTGGCGCTCAGAAGAGTTGAAGGCAAACACATGCGTATGGGCAACAAAAGCTGTCAAGGTGACAAACGATTCAATGGACTGCTTTCTTCTCCACCTGCAGCAAGCTTGAGGGTTGTTAGCTTTCGAGGGGGATGCTGAGGACTCTTACGAAGGTTGTCGTCCATCTGCAGAGAAATAATGAGAGCCGGATCTGGCAAACAGTAGAATACAGATTATACGATTAGTCTATTTGTCAGAGCTGCCACCATTAATGCTGGCTTGGGGTATTTTTTACCCTGTTATTTCAGGCTTAGCGAAAACTGATGCCTTGATTCCTTTCCACTCCCAAATATATGTTTGGGTTAGAGCTGCTATTCATTCTATTAGCATATGATGTACCAAACCCAGGGCAAATAGGTGTGTTGCTGCTCAAATAATTTCATCAAGATTACTGAAGAAAGCAACGTTGCTACCTTCTTCTAAGAGGTGAAAGTTTCAATTTTTTGCAACAGCCAAATGCTGCTAGAAAGCAGATCAAAACTCAAACTGCTGACATCAATGGATGCTTTTGCATGTTCAGCACCTTGCAAGAACAAATCTTTTTCAAATTAGAAATGTTCTGGAGGCGCTGGGTGAATTTAGATTAGTTACAGATTTCAAAAACTACTTAATAAAGAACTTGTGGTAAGACCTTTTCAAAGGCATGTTAAAATCAATCTCTGAATATAAAGATTTTACATCTTCACAGGAAATCAATCTAATGCCCTGTGCGTAATGTGGTATCAAAAAGAGTCTAGTTACTACAGAATAAACAGGATCACAAAAGACAGCACAGGGGAGATCTCCAGGGGTCGTCTAGTCCACCCCATTCCCTCAGGGTAGGATCAGCTTTACCTAAATCATGCCTGACAAATGTCTATGTAACCCATTCTTTAAAACTTCTACAGCCACACTTCAATACCACAAAGATGAGATATAATCAATACCTAACTGTGATCAGTTTCTGTAGCGTTAATGATCTATTTCATACACTGATCTTTTTCAGGAAGAAATGCCTTCTATCCTTCTAGTTAAAGTGTTCTGTCTGCATCAGAAGACTAATTCTTCACAGGTATTTTTCACATAAGTTGTACAGCTTTTGATAGGTGCTGAGTGACAGCCTTAGAAACAAAGAATATAAAGAAATAAAAGGTAGATGTAGAACAAGCAGGAGAAGGAGCGACTACAGGTTAGTGTCTACAGCATTCAGCTGTGAGCAAGAAGAGCTGGCAATCGGTCTTAACTTGCAGGACCATTTCTGAGTTTTGATCAATACATTTGCCTCTTCTTTTGCTGGAACGTACACTTGTAGAAAGACGCCCTTCTTTTGTTGGTATACACACTTGCAAGACAATGTTCTTTTGATTGTAATAAAAACACTTTTTAAGTTCAAGGCTTCATTAATTATTCCTTTCAAATATCATAATAGTCTTCCTGCCTCTCTCCACAAAGTAACTCACTAGAAAAGAAGCACTTAAAATAAAACATCCATTGTACAGTTGCAGTTGCCATGCAAGAATATCTGTGAACAAGTAACCACAATGAAGCAGGAAAATTAGAGACTGAAGCAAAAGTAACCTTTTCAATCAAGTTGGACTCCTTATTTACAAGCTGTGTGAGTTTCTGCAGATTAGCATCTGCTGTATCCTGTCCAGCCGGAGAATGGCCTGGAGAGTGAAGGTAGAAAGACGAAGAGTGAAAAGGTATTTACAAAAGCTTTTAAATCCCTAAAAAATAAACCCACACTGGAGAGAAAGTTCATGCAGTATTTTTATCCTGAGAAGAATTTAAGTGGAAAAGCCATTCCATGTGAGAAAAACAGAAGTGCTAAGCATGAGCCATGTCATAGATACAGGTGCATTTTGCCAATGCTTGACAGAGTCTAAAACTGAGTTATTAACCCTTGCCTTTCATTTTCAGTCCTTTCTGCACAACTTTGGAAGTGTCTCTACTTCATTTCCCCACAGAATCTCTAGCATAAACTACATAAAATCTAATTCTGCCTTGGTTCATGGATGGAATCGTGGAGTCCTAATCCAAACAAGACTATACATGACAAAAAGGGGAAAAGAAATACAGCTTACCTGACACAGTTAACCTGAAGTAGCAAGTTAAAATATCATCACAGAATCGGCACAGATTGGGAAGCTGTTTCAAGTGCTCTTGTAACTGTACCCTGGGAAAGCACACTTTATAAATCGGTGCAAGGAAACCAAACACAAAGGCATCCAAGGTGGTAGGCCTGTAAAGAGTGACAAAACAAAACAAAAACCCAAAGTGACTGAGGTAAGATACTAAGACCTCTACAACGTAACCATTTTCTGTGTATGTCAAACACAACTCAGGACAGAACAGTCAGCTCTTCCAGCATTCCATCTTTTCTTATCAATATGGTAAATGCTTTGTACAGACTATCTACTGATTTCAGCACCTCTAAACTAGAGACATGCTGGCAAGCTGAAACAGTAACTTCAGCATTAAAATCCAGTCATGCTGTCACATACACTGATAAACAGGCCACTCTAAAACACATTTCTAGCACCATAAAAGCCAAGCTGTATGCCAGGGGACCAGGATTCTCTCTTATGAAGTGGCCTGACTTCAGTGGCTGAGAAACAGATCATCCTTTTTAGGACCTGTTGGCACTATGTTGTTGGCAATAGCTGCTTCCTGCTCTGTGCACATACCACATGAAGAGGAGTGTTCCCGGACCCACCCCCTCCTCCCACGAAGGCAGGGGTAACACCTCAGGCTAAAACCTTTTTTTCTACATACAAGCACAGGAGGTGACATTCAGTGGCTAGAAAAGCATTCTCTAGTGCTACAGTAACTCATCAAGCACCCCACATTTTCTTAGCAGCTGTGGGCAGCATTTGCCTCTCTGTGGAAAAACGCACGATAAGGGAGACACCACATTGCCTTAGTTCAAAGATCTCGTTTGTGCCCTGTTTGCTCATTCAGGTTTATCTGAAAAGCAGAGTGTGAGACATGAAACTACTGTGCAGCACTTTTAACATTCTGGCAGGTTAAAAAAAAAAAAGTTTAAGTGTTCACAGAGTCATGTGGTACCCGTTTCATTAGTAATTAAAAAAAAAAAAAAATCACACTCACGTATCTCCAAAGAAAAACTGAGATGTCCCCAATCTCTTCGACAGGAGATTTAGGCACTCCTTGGCATCCCTGTATATCTGATGAGACACAAGACTGTGTAAGAGCCCCAGGTGTAGCAAGGCTAGTATGCACAGCATCGTTCGTCATTCAACACTGTGCTAGGCTGTTTCAGTTCTTGTCTTTGACAGCAGCAACTTACAAATTCTTTACTACGTAACACATACCTGTGCTTCCACTTCAGTGAGACTGTAGAGTGGAGGCCCTCCCCTGGTCAGCAAGATCCTGTTCAGCGCTTCCCTGGACATCTTCCCAGGCAGATACAAACTCAGTGGGAAGGCAATCCTTGAGGAAAACCATGGCTTTGTCACACTGCAGTAATTTTCAGCCTCAACCCAGAAAGTATGCAGCTGTATCAACACAAGGAAAAATATGACTAGAATTTGAGTAGGAATAGTAGACATCTCTTAAAAGTTTGATGTGTAAGATCTCTGTCAGAGAAGCAGAAGCACCAGGAATTATTGTAATTTAAGGCAATCAGGCCCCACAAAGGATTATACCAATCCTTTGAGTGTAGGAATATATAATTAAGGCAACAGCTACCTCCTACCTAGAGAAAAACAACAAAGATATTACACAGACCTATATACATGTGCATAAAATTACATACACACTCACATTTATATAGGTACGTATACGCACACGTACACACACACTGTACGTAGAAAATACGTTACAAAAAAAGTTGCAGACATACAGGATCAGGTCTGAACTTCCTAGAATTTTTTTTAGATTTTATATAAATCTTAAAATAAAATATATTATGAAATGATGAATGCAAAACCTTGTGGGTCAGCTGAAGAGGCCAGCCTATGACATCACCTGGTCAGAATATTTTTTCCTGTACAAACTAAAGCCAAAGTCATTCAAGAGATGCAGTGTCTGGGGATTTTTATAGCTCTAACGTACTTACAGTAAATTGGTGACGGCATGTGGCTATGTTATTTAGAACCGAAAAATGAAACTATGATGGGTATTTTAATTTCTCAAAAGTTCTAACTGAACAGTTCAAAAGGCTTCCAGTGTTGTGCACCCCATACCAGACATACTGCATCTTACTCAAAGGTTTTTCAAACGAATCAAATGAAACAAAAAATGACTACAATAAGCTGTTTTCAGGATACTCTTTCCCGAAAAGTATCTAAAAGAAAAAACATTCATAGATTCCCTTTTAAAATACATTTAATAAATTCATTATTATTACTTCACACCCTACAAACACACACTTCTTTCCTTTTCAAAAGTTGCTAGGCAGTATTTCCAAAATTGGACTAACAAAGCAAATATATTGAAGCCAGGACTACAGCTAAGAGACTTTAAAGTCTCCCCCATTGGGTACCTCTTGTAGCATTCAATTCCAAAAATTCTTACCATTATGAAGTATTTCTCAATACTTACCAGAGCAGGAAGCAGTTTCTCTTCAAGCAGTGCAATATATGCCAGTGTATCAGCTCCTTGTTTTGCAGACAACTCATAATCAGCATTATACTTCTACAAATTAAAAATAAAATACATACTACAAATAGTGTTACACAGAACTTTCAAAAAAGATGATCAATGCAACCCAAAGTTGCTTCAAACTTAACAGCTATGAAGTTAGTAAACATAACATTTTTTGGGACAGAAAGCACATGCTCAGTAGAATTTCTTTATTTCTTCAGGCCAGCTACGTCAAACCTCCTTACATCTCCCGTGTCCCCTTTCCCACTCTTACATTTTTGGCCTCCCCTATTCCCAAAATAACTCTTGCGTCTCCTTCCCATTGCTTTCCAAACAACTGTCCAGTGATACAGAGGCAATTTTTCAGTACTCAGGGATGTAGCAAAACTCTGGCAAGTCCCCATCTTTATTTTTGAAGAAGCATCTGGCACTTAAGCTGGTGTAAGCATAAAAAAAGGCAAGCATTCCCATCTTTTGCTTTTAATTACCATTCTACAAGTTTAGAAATTGGATACTAACAATATAAGGGACTGAACGCACAGCTAAATTAATGCAGTTACAGCTGACTGAGCTTCTAATTCTAACATTGGATCCTTTTAAGGTACATTAAAAGGGTTGATAAGTTTTTTTGGGGGGGGGGTGAGGAGATTTGCTTCATTAATTTAGAAACAAAGGGTCAGTGCTGACCCTTAGATATCTGAAGAGCAGGCATATTGTTATTATACTTTAACTCAAAGACGGGTTTTTTCCAACATTAAGGAATCTTTGGTATTCAAATGACTATGAAACTTCCAAATTTTAAAAGAACTGCCTAAAATGCCATCTCAAATGCACAGTTTTCAGGTTCTGTTTTTCTCCCCCCATAGATTTGAAGTTTCACTAACATGGCATTCATCAGGTAATCTTCTTGACTAGGCAGGAACTGAACTTCTAACATGAAGGCAGAATAGCAGGCTAGAGAACCATCTCAGAAGTAAAAAGATGATGCCATGCTTTATTAGACATCTTTATACTTTGTGAAAAGAAGAAATCACATAGCTTTATTATTTGTGAATAAAACATTGAGATCTGCAAAATGCAAGCAAGAGTTGACTACGTAATAACATGATGTGCATCAAGAAATGCTTGCAAACATTTTTACTCTACAAGCTATAGAAGAACTACACAGATTAACAACAATGCTCTACGTATTGTCCTTCAAAAGAAAAAGCACTGGGAAACTATTACCCATTTAAGCAGGTAAAACCACACGTCCCAGACCATAATATCCAAGGTCTGCACAGCCATAATGATGTTAAAAGTATTATAATTAAGAGCAGGGTGCTCAGTGAGAAACTGCTCAATTAAGGCCAGTTTATTGTCCTATTTAATGAACAGTTTTGTCATGCCTATTTTTAAATCTTTCACATAACTAACAATCAAACGTCTGAACAGCAATCTGCTAGTCAGCACTTCCCAATTGTCATACATGTATGAAAAACAGGAAAGCACTGGGTCTGAACTGAGTTCCTGGTTTTTGGAAGCCTCTATCAGTGTATACAGGGTACACGTAGAGTCACTCCAAAGCAGAGAAAACAAATCTTTTTGAAAGAGACCTACCTGCTTTCTTAAGAAGTTTAGTATTTTTGCTGGCTGAGAAATAACAATGTCTTCTGATCTCAGGACTGGTACATCTCCTGGAAGGCATAAGTAATATAGTCAACAATTTATATGGATGAGTTCTAACATAACTAGAAAGCAATCAGTCACTTCATCTACTTTCCTTTTCTCCATAGGATGCTCTGATCTTCCGAACACATACGCATAAACTAGGCTTTACATAACAGGGGAGTTCCACCAGGGTCACAAATACATTTAATGTATTGCGGCCTTCACTAATAACTATACCTAAAAAAAGGGCCCACATCAAATCAGAAGCCAATGGCTTCTGCTAGATTTCTGATATTTTGAGAACAAGGCTACTTGTCTGGATTTCAGATGTTCACCTTAAGACAAAAATTCCAATCCAGTCCAACTACCCTCTCAACTCATTCACCTCTGGGCCTCTCCTTCTGCCTACTCCATTTTTTACCTGCCCTTCCCCTTCAAATCCATTTTATCCACCTGTTTTCTCTAGACTCTCTGCAACTACAGCCCAAGCTACCACTGCGTAACCATGAGTTATTCCAGAACAAAGCACTTCCATTCTGCCAGAAGCGTACCAGTCAGCCTTTACTTATCAGATTGCTAGATCAAAGACTGTAGAGTGTAAAATCTCTGTGACAGGGGCTATCTTATAGCACGTTTGCAACATAATTGCCACAATGAGCCTAACATGACTGTGCTACTAAATAACATTAATCAATTCTCAGCAACACTTACTATTTGGATTTTTTAAAATGGATTTTATGTATTTTGGCTATGAAGAAAGCCATTGAACTTTCGGCAAGTACATCCAGCTAGTTCTTGGTATTTTCTGCTAGTAGAAAACAATACACTGAAAAGCAAGAGTCAAAGGTGCAACTTCTGACGGATACAGTAATGCCCAAATCGATGATGTGTTACGTGTAAATGACAGAGTACTTTAACCCTGCAGTGATTTTTCCTCTCTGGAATACACCAAGACAGTAACTTAAATGCTGAGCAAACAGATAAGCAAGGAGTAGATGTATCCAACATGAAAAAGTCGTCTCTGACACCTTATCTTCAACTTCTCTGGCAACCAGGTTGTTAGCCAACCTCTTTAACTCAGTATTAAACATCCCAGCTGGTCCAAGTTACACTCTTTGAGGCTCACGTTCCACTTCAAACTGTACCAGCCCACTAAATTACACACAATTAAAGAACACTATTTCCATACACAAGTCTAGCTGCTATCATTATAAATATGCAAAGCGCAAAAAGCTTAAAAATTTGCTTTCGCTATGCCCTCAGTTTAGGCTGCCTAACAGAAACAGGTACACACTTGGCACCACAGCTTTGCCGACTACCTGTTGCTTCACCTATATACATTTTAATAAGAAGTCCTTTGAGGCCCTTTACTCACGTCTTCCACTACTTTATTCCCACAAATTCACCACAGGTGATCCTGTAAAGTCATTTATCAAGGAGGTGGCCCTCGCTGGGGTGGGTTACGCTCAGGAACGCAAAACCAAAGCAAACTCGGAAGCAGCGCAGAAAGCGGAGGCCGCGTTTGTAACGCGGCTACGACTAAAAGAACCGAAAAACGCGAAGACAGTACCTTTCGGAGCCCTCCAAGAGCGGCTTATAGTATTCACTGTCAGGGGAGCGCCAGAAAACTTGGCGTAAGCCTGCAATAAAGATTGCGGGAGGGGGGGAAAAATCCAGTCACCATGTGCAAGAAAAGCGTAAGACAGCACTTAAGAGCTCTTTCCAACAGCTTCGGGCACTGAAGACCGACTAAAAGCAAATGCGCCTACCGGCGCATTTGCTTTTAGTCGGTCTTCAGTGCCCTAATGCGCTTCCAGGACACGCCGCCCGCTCAGGCCGAGGCCAGGCAGCCCGGGGAAGGCACGGCGCCCTCCCCAAGGGCAGCAGCCCTGCCCGCCGCTCCGCGGCCGAGGGAGCCGGCTGCCTGTGAGGTACGAGCCGGGGGTCGCACCGCGCCGCCCCGCCAGGCCCCGCCGCGGGCCCAACCGCCGCCGCCGCCGCCTCCCATCCTCGGCCGAGCACGGCGGCAGCGGCGGGGCCCTCGCCCCGGCACACAGGCCCGGCCTCAGGGCCACAAAGGGCGGGCGCGCCCCTCGGCGGCGGCGGCGGCGCCGCCTCTGCCGCGGAGAAGAGCCCCGCGGACAGCCGTGCCGGCGGCGGGCAAACCCCGGGGCGCCCTCCTGCCCTCCCCCACTTCCTTCCTTCTTCCCGGGGCGGGTGGTGGCCGCCGGCCGTTACCATGACGGTCAGAGACTCCGGGTGCAGGGACGGCAGCCCCCAATCGCCTCCCCAGCAGCTCAGCTCCATGGGAGCCGCCATCTTGTCCGCCCGCCGTCCGCGCCGGCCCGCCAAGCGCGGCGCTGCTGCCCTCGCATGGCGGCGCCCCAGCGCCCTCCCCCGGCCGCCCCGAGGGAAGGGAGAAGGCGGGCGGGAGGCGTAGCGCGCCCGAGGGGCCGCCGCCGCCGTCCCCCGGGCCCCGTGTGGCCGGGAGGCGGAGGTGGCGGGGGCCCGCCTGAGGGTGTCCGGCCCTCCCGCTGCTCCCCGCCGAGGCTGCCCGGCAGCGAGGCCGCTGGAGGGGTCGCTGAGGGGAAAGGGGCGCGAAGCCGTTGCCCCCGTGAGGAAACGCCGCCGGCCCCGAGGCGCCGCCGTCGTACTGGCGACAGGCGGCGGGTGACGGTACGGCCCTGCCGTGACACGCCGGGCCGTGGCTTCCCCACGGGGTGCCAAAAATGCGGCCCCCGATCAAAGGCGGGGAGCGGTCGTCAGCAATCTGGCTTTAAAAATGAGGAACTCCGATCATATGGTACCGATTTTGACCAGGTTATAATGATAACCCGCTCGGTGTGGTTTGGTTTTTGCGGGGGGGGGGGGGGGGGGGGGGGGGTGGTTGGTTGTTGTTTTTTTGGTTTTTTTTTTTTTTTTTTTTTTTTTACGGTGGGCCTTTAAAGGCATGGAGTTGTCAGCTGTTTCGTCTCAGCGTTCGTGCGGGCATGCCACCGCACAGCTAAATACTAAGTCAAGCGAAATGTCTCCATGCTTCCCACACAAAGAAAAGAAATATGATACACTGACTTAAAAAAACAAACAAACAAACAAAAACCCCTGAAAACCAACCCTGCACTGACCACCCTTATTCCGGTCTTCCATGCAAAATAAAAAGATGAGGAGAGCAAGGGCAAAGCTTCATCTGTCCTACACCCCCCCCCCCCCCCCGATCCGTGGTCTCAGATCTGCGTGAAATTTGTGGCAGAAAGTGTTACAATAAAAATCTACAACACCGATCTGAGATCGTTCTGCACCAGTTTATGAGGAACACGGGAGAAGAAACGTATCCATTTTTTTCCTCAGAAAAACACACCACTGGCAATGTTAACAGTAGCTAAAAATTATTGGGGTTTGGTTTTTTCAATGGCTACATTACATTTCTCCCTGTAAAGAGGTACCTAAGGTACATATTCTTCAGGGCACCTTTCTTCTCTTTCCCTTCCTACAGGGACCAGCTCACTGCACCACATGCAAGCTCTGGAGGCCAGGGTGGCTCCCAACAGCTGTCATCCCAAACATCTGTTTCTATAAGGAGGATGAGCCAGCTTATGGCTCTTCTTAAGGAAGGCTGCAAGAAGGCTTAGGAGGTAAATAAGAGAGTAAACTTTCTTTGCATTGCCTTAGGGCCCAATACATCTCTGTGCTGTTGTGGAGTCCAGAGCAAAGATGGAAAAAAACCCGATCTGCATCTTCCCTCCCCCATCCAAAAGCTCTTCAGGAACTTTTTCCTCTTGGTTGCCTGAGTGGAATTCCTATTAGTGCAAATGAAAAGTAAATAGGTGCATTGAGAATGGATATATGCCTTGACTGGAAAAAGCGGGGCTTCGATTTGTGTTTCTGAAAAAGCAAAACCTCTTCTGAAACCCGTGTTTGAAACCTTAGTTCTACAAAATTTTTATGAACACGTGGCAGGATCAAACGTAGAAGCATTGACATAAATATGGAAGCATGCATTTTAGAGCTGATATGTCACTTGCATAAGACATATATCCTAATTGCCCATGAATCCCAATTTTTAATTATCCATATAATTCCATAATTAATTAATTAATTCACTGTTTGTGAGTCTCCTGATGCATATTAGGAGCAAAATATGAAAGCTGAGTTAAGCAGCAGAGATTCCTTTCTGCTTCCGCTACCCCATTACTTGGAATTTGAACAAGTCACAGACACTTCTGTAAAGCAAAATCTATAATGTTTACAGCTTCTCTGTACTCTGCATGCTTAGAATTTTATTGATTTATGTAAAGCAAGCAGGACAAATATTTTAATAGTTGAGGTTTACTTGCAGATCCTATATAAAAAGTTACAGTCAGATACTTCTGTGAGAAACTTCCTTACGAAGTGTTACTGGCTTTATGAAAATTTCTTGAAAACACAATGTCCAATGTTTTGATTCTTATCCAAGATATTAACCTCCAGTAAGTTAAGCCAGAGTTTGTACTTCAGAGAACAAACAAGAGTGAAAAGGCAATAATTAGTATTCCATTTTTTTTAATCGAAAATGACGATTAGAAGGTCAAATAGCCCCTTCCAGACAGCAGATAACCATTAGATTTTGTGAAAATCCGTTAAAGAAGGTTGTGCTTGAGCACAAAATCCTTTTCAGTTTGTAGCATACTCCAATAATAAAACTCAGCATAGAAATGAAAACTGGAAAAATTGCAGTGACCTTTATGTGTACTGGCTAAGTTCATCTAAACATGGACTTCAGCTTCTGTTTATACACATTGTGAACTGGTTCCCTTCTGTTACACTGCATTGTGCAGCATGTTCTGTTTGCCAAATATTGCCTCCACGTGCACTCTTGGTGAATAAGCGCGAAGAATGAGCAGATGTAGAGCAAGAACTGAATGTGGCCCTCACAAACCCAACACTAACGAGTATATGATGCTACAAACAAGATCCTTCTCCTGTAGGGTTGATCACATCCACTCAAGAGACTCCTCTGCAGTTAAATCAGAAATGAAAAATGACAAGTTAAAATTATATAATAAATATTTTTCGCAGATAAGGGAATTTTTCAAGAAAACCATTTGTATGTTTTGATAAATTCAAATAAATTACATAATAAATGGTTGCAAATAATTGAAGGTGTTCCCTTAGGTGAAAGCAAAACTTTACTATCCTTTTATCCCCCTTTTTTTGTCTGCTATAGTCACTGAATACTTTAATATGGCACTGTGATGATTTTGTAGATCTTCATAATGTTTTTGTGTCAGGCATTTAAGTCTATGTTTTCAAAGAATGCTCTTTGATGATGAAGGGCTTCTCCTTAGTAGGTAGTAGAGCAACACCAGTGCTGCTCTGGGTGCATGTATTACCTCTGCAGCACCTGTGCTGTCCCCATGCTTTAGGCTGGGGATGAATCTGAACTGAGACTTCTTTCTAGGGAGCTTGTGGCACCGTAATTCCTTCCTTCTTCCCTTTTTTTTTGTTCCACGTCCTTGCCTCCTGCTCTACCCTGTTTCAGCCTCCCTCTTTCTCCCTGCTCCATAGCACTCTGCGCCTGCCGCTCTGTTTTTCTCACTCCATTGTGCAGCTCTCTGCCAGCCTGCTGCCACCACCACGTCATACTGCCACTTCCACTGCACGGGCAAGGATGGTGGGAGTGAAGCCGAGGTGTTTCTTGTGCGGAGACATATACAGAAGAGCAGCGGGGTGAGGAGGAGGAGGAATAGCACCCCGCAGGGACACACTGGGTACGGGTAGCACCCTCCAGCCTGGCAATGGGCAGCAGAAGAAATGCACAACTAAAGGAGGGGGTCAACACTGCTACACAAATAAGCTAAGAGGGTGTTTTATCAGGTATATGCCATGTGGGGAGGGCAACTAAAGGGCATACGAATGTAGGCCAGCTGAAGGTATTTGACAATCCCAGAAGGCCTGCGTTGGAGAGGAGCCCGCTGCTGCGCTGCGTGCGGTGGTGGAGCCGCTCGGGCAGACCCTTCGCAGCGCGCTCTGCCGCCCCAGCCCTGCAGCGTGCTGTGTCTTGCCTTGCACACAATGAGCCCCCCAAGGGCTGTTCTCTGCCACGCTCGTTAGCTGCATACACCGAGCCTGATGTGACTGAACATTAATCAACACTACTTTGCTCACCTAACCTAAATTTTCCCTCCTATTGTTGCCCTTCTTTTTGTGATGTAAATAATATCAGACAGCTCCAGCTATTCCAGCTGCGTGCTGGGTAGCAAGCTGCGAGGGGGCCAGCCAGGGCTTCCTGGGTTCCTTCTGATGCGACGGCGGTTCGTCTGCAGGGCTGAGGCACGCAGAGCGCCACAGGACAAAGAGGGCCGTGCAGCAGCTTGGGAAGCCCACTGCATGATGTCAGCTCCTGAGTGGGAGAAGCACCTTGCAGGTCTTCTGCTGCCGCGGTCTCCCCGTGGGGGACCCATCCTTTGCGAGCAGAAAGCGCGGGGCAGGGGGGCTGGCCTGGTGGGTGGTTTCACATGGGCACGGAGGAAACTGGTGGCACAGCTGCTCAGCCCCAAAAGGGCTTGATCGCTTGCTCCCTTTCTGTTACGCTTTCTTAACATCAGCAACACAGAGGCTGGAATTTTCTGGAGTAGAGGAGAAACAATGGGATAGTGACATCCTGGGGACACACACAACACTGAAAATTGTTGTAGTTGAAAGCAGATTTTTTTGTTTAAAACTGACTTTGGTTAAGCCATCAGTTTGGGGGTTTGTTAAGACGAGCAACCTGTTTCAGTAGCCTTAATTTGGTCAGTTTGAGTCCTTCTGAAGCTCCCGAGCTCTCTAAATGAAATGGAGGAGCGGATGGTAGGTTCCTCGCTTTGTCAGTCAGGGTCTTCTAGAAACTCAGCTTGCCCCAGTCTGCAATCTGCACGAGCCCTTTTGGTGACAGTTAGGGAAAGCGGACGAGTTAAAACTCCTGCCAACCCCAAGCCCAAACCCACACACCAGAGCATCCCCATCCGCTTTGCATCCAATGCCACTGAACACGTCTGTTTGCAGGGCCCCTCACACAGGGCAGGCTCCAGCCGGCATCCCGACAGGTGCAGCTTTCGCTGGACCTCGGCGGCATCTCCGGCTACCGCCCGGGCTCAGACACCCCCACCGACGCCGCTCCTTCCCGGCTCGGGCCCCGGCCGTTCGCTCCCCTCTCGCCCACCCCAGCCCTCGGCCGTGCCCCACCGCGGCCCCCCCGACGGCCCGGCCCGGCGCGGCCCCCGCCCGCCCCCGGGGCCGGGGCAGCCCCGGCCAATGGCCTTGCCGCCTGCCGCCGTCCCTCCCCGCACCCGGGGCCGCCCCCGTTAAACGGCGGGGCGCGGAGCGCAGAGCCGCGCCGTCCTCCGCCGCCCTGCCCGGCCCGCGGCCGCCATGGGGTGCGAGCGCGGCGCCGCGCTGCTGCTCCTGCCGCTCGCCCTGCAGCTCTGCCCGGGCCGCGCCGCCCCGCCCGCCCCCCGAGGTAAGGGCATCCCCACCCTCCCCAACCCTGCTCCCCTGGGTCTCGCAAAACTTTTCTTTCCCCTCTGTCCTTCACGGCGGCTCGGGGGTCGCAGCGCGCCGTCCCCCGCGCCGGCAGCGCCGGGCAGGGCCGGGCAGGGCGGGCTGGGGAGCCGCCAGCTCCGCAGGTGCGAGGGGAGCAGCCGCGGCCCTCGGGAGGGGTGGGGGGAGCCCGCGGGAACCCCCACCCGGGCTCTGTCCCGCCGGGCCCGCGTTGGCAACCGGCGGGGGTCGCGGTGTAGCCACGCCACCAGCGCCCTTCCTCCCCAAATCAGTGAAAAGCGGCCTGGTTCTACAGGGGTGCCGGTAGGTGCGTTGAACGCCTGAAGGGCACTTTGTTGAGTTGCGGGTTCTCATAAATGAGAAGTGAATTGCTGAGCTATGAACACTCGTCGGGAAAACCCTACTTCATAAAGTGCACAGGGAAACGGGTGTCTTCTAAATCCAGCATTACTTTGGCAATATTAGGCACGTAGTAAGTCAGGAGCTGCTTTCTTTCAGAGCATGCTTAAAGTGAGCGGTATTGCTCTCCAGCAGCGGCTTGTGACTGGAACCAGCTCAGCCACTGAGTGCAGCAGTCAGTGTAAGTTGGTGCCACTCCAGGAGCCTTACAGCTGCTCCTCGTTCTTTCTGCATTTTTAACCCCCTCCATTGTCTTACCAAATGATGTCTGACGCTTTAGTCAGTTATTCCTTAGCTAAGTGGAGCAGATCTAAAAGGCAGCCAATCAGATTAACTTAGCGGCATTTCCAGAAGGCTTTATTAAAGTCCTTCTTGATGTAAAAACATTTCAGAACAGTTTAGAAAATTGAGAAGGAAAGGATATTGCCATATTTTAAAAAATAGAGGCAGGCTTCCAGCTTGTTAGGGGCAGTGGCCAGTGAAAGACCCTGCTCTCAACATGTGGAATTTTCACCTTCTTACAGTCACTCAGAAATCATTGCAGAGGGGGTAAGGTTTCATTCCAGGTGTCTAAGCCATCATTAATTATCTTGAAAAGCGCTGAACAGCGGTGGAACAGTGTTTACGTTATGGTCATTCTGGTTAG
The DNA here is from genome assembly GCA_017639485.1 of Pluvialis apricaria. Taxonomy (NCBI): domain Eukaryota; kingdom Metazoa; phylum Chordata; class Aves; order Charadriiformes; family Charadriidae; genus Pluvialis; species Pluvialis apricaria. The sequence continues at coordinate 25,795,709 of CM030044.1, read as the reverse complement.
CTGTGACTAGAGGAGAACCTTGGAGAGTCTCAAAAAGCTGGGGTGACATGAATTAAGGGAAAGAAATGGTCTTTTGTTTTGGGCTCCATCCTCTGCTGTGCCACTAATTTCATTCCTTCGTGCCTCTTCCTCTTAAGAGCTCGCCGTCATGTCTTCTAGCTCCCATCTAAAGAGCTAGCCTTGATATTTTTGGGCAGATCTCCACAGAGTGGTTTGCCACTGTCTCACGGTGTAGCTGATCCTGTGTTAGCATTTTCACAGGAGGGTGAGCAGCTCCCTTCTCAAAACCGTGGAAGGCAGGCGGGGGAGGGAATTCCTGGTCCATCTCACGAGTGGGCTCGGTTTAGCCTGGTGGGTATGCACACACGCGCTCGTGCTCAGAGGCATGCCTGAGTCCTCACTATCACTGCACAGACTGAAACCAGCTGCTTGTGCCTTTCAGCTTCGGCAGCCCTTTTTTATCCATTGGTTTTCAAGTCTGCCTTTCCAGGGAGAGGAACAAAAAGATGAGATTCTTCTGAAACTGAAATCTGAAATTCTTGTGGGTCTCTTTTTCTTGTTCCTTCCAAAAAAGTAATTGTCTGTGTAAGGTCTAAGAGCTGTCTCTCTCTGCCAACTCTACTAAGAACGTAAAATGAGTTTTCACAACCCCATTGCTCCTCTGCTAGCTACTTTTGCTAGCATGTGTGTAATTTAAGCTGAAGGATGTGTCTGCATGCTGGTCAGTGAAGATATCCCAAGAGAGGGTTGGATAACATGATGCCGAAGCGTCCGATTGAGGCAATGTGCTTTATGGAATGCAACTGCCAAATCAATTTGAGTATTCATTGAAATACACAAATTTCAAAAATGTCAATAAATGTTTTCTGTAAGGTTAGACAGACATTTGCCGGTATTTAGTCATTACTTTTGTAATATTTCTCTGTATTTTTAAGTGTTTGACTCTAGCAGAGATTAATTATTCTCACAGGAATGGATAAAAAAATCAGCCAATAGACCTAGAAGAGCTGGACAAAATGTATAGCTGTATTTTGTGCTGTCAAAGACTTAAGTACTGTTGCGAAGTGCCCTGGCTGAGAAGACACAGCTGTATTTTATGAATGATTACTACCTGTAAAATGCTATTGTACAGAGTAGTGAGTTGCATTTCTGTCTTGCTTTGGCAGTTGCTTTGCACTCTGTGCATTAAGCGTGATAAAATATCCAGGCTTTTGCCTTTGCTGTCTGGGTCACTGGTGAGAGCAGTGGTTGTCCTGGGATGCTGTAAATCTGAACTGAATGAAAGAAAAATCTTTTGACCAGGTCCATCTCAGATATGTGTTTCTTGGTTGTTTAACAACAGTATTACAAGTACTTGCAAATCAAAGGCCTGATTGTTTTTGTATCATGTCCTGAAAACTCTCAGTAGAGTTATGGGATCCTTGGACCTAATACAAGTGTAGACTTAAGCGATGACCTGTGTTTCAATGATTTCATGAGATGCAGGGAAAATCTCTAAATTTTTCTTTTTTGGAAATGAGTTTAGTGTCTAGAGGAACGGATGCTCCAGAATGAGCAATGAAAGCAGCACAAACCCAGGCTCTGATATAAAGGAACAGGGTTCCCACGTGGCTGTGGGTAGGTCTGTGTGCCCACATGATTGCCCACTGAGCACTCTTCAGTCTCTTCCTGCTTGTAGCATATGGAAACACGGGATTGGTAGGATGGCCCTTAGTCAACGACGACAGCTTTGAGGTCGTGCTGGGTAGAAAAGACTTATCTGCAAAGGTCCACCATTTTGTGGCCTGGGAAACTATATATATATATTCAATATATTCATCAACAACCTGGATGAAGGGATAGAGTGTACCATCAGCAAGTTTGCTGATGACACAAAAGTGGGAGGGGTGGCTGACACGCCGGAAGGCTGTGCTGCCATACAGTGTGACCTGGACAGGCTGGAGAGTTGGGCAGAGAGGAACTTAATGAAATTCAACAAGGGCAAGTGTAGGGTACTGCATCTGGGGAGGAATAACCCCATGCATCAGTACAGGTTGGGGGCTGACCTCCTGGAGAGCAGCTCTGTGGAAAGGGACCTGGGAGTCCTGGTGGACAACAGGATGACCATGAGCCAGCAATGTGCCCTGGTGGCCAAGGCCAATGGCATCCTGGGGTGCATCAAGAAGAGTGTGGCCAGCAGGTCGAGGGAGGTCATCCTCCCCCTCTACTCTGCCCTGGTGAGGCCGCATCTGGAGTACTGTGTCCAGTTCTGGGCTCCCCAGTTCAAGAAGGACAGGGAACTGCTGGAGAGGGTCCAGCAAAGGGCTACAAAGATGCTTAGGGGACTGGAGGATCTTTCTTGTGAGGAAAGGCTGAGGGACTTGGGGCTTTTTAGTCTAGAGAAAAGAAGACTGAGGGGGGATCTTATCAATACTTACAAATACTTAAGGGGAGGGTGCCAGGTAGATGAGAATAGTCTTTTTTCAGTGGTGCCCAGTGATAGGACAAGAGGTAATGGGCACAAACTTGAGCATAGGAAGTTCCATCTTAACATGAGGAGGAACTTCTTTACTCTGAGGGTGGCAGAGCACTGGCACAGGCTGCCCAGAGAGGTGGTGGAGTCTCCCACTCTGGAGACATTCAAAACCTGCCTGGAGGCCGTGCTGTGCAACCTTCTGTAGGTGTCCCTGCTGTGGCAGGGGGGTTGGACTTAGATGATCTCCAGAGGTCCCTTCCAACCCTGACCGTTCTGTGAAACTAAACTTAGTGGCACAACCATGAGCTGGAATCAAGGTAAGGTGCAATGTACTGTCATGTGCCTTTGCTGTCTGCCTGGTGTTCAGGCTCTTCTCTGGTTGCAGGTCTACTGTATTGTGCTGGCGTGAAAGGAAAGTATGGCCCAGCTATGATAGGTCCATGGAGTGGCAGTGATATACAATGGCTAAATACGCCCTTATATTTACATAACACTTGTGCATAGTCATTCATCAGACTTTGTTGGAAGGGTATAATATATATACTGCTTTAATAGCAATGGGTTGAAATAGGAGATTATCAAGAAAGCTAGTGGAATAGTTTACTGCCTTTGGAGACATCACAGATTTAGGAACACTGAGGAAAACCCCGGTTTGTTATTTCAGTGCCATAAGGGGGGTAGCTGACATACGTACAAGTATAACATTAGATTCTTTGCTGATGCATTGGCCAAAAATTAAAAGAAAAATTTGAAACAGCTTTCACTATGCCTGCAGGGTTATTTTTTTTGTCAGGCCTGTCGTTCTTTGTGCCAGAAGGAAAAGATGAGTCTTATTTATATATCTCCTGAGAAGTCAGTGAAGTGAGAAGGAGGTTATGAATATCATATTGCTTACCTGGCTTTTTAGCATTTTAATTGGTGCCCTGCAAATGCCATCAAAATGATTCTTAGGATAAGTACACTGGAAATCTGTCTGAAAATTTTGATGCTGGATCCTCAGTCTAATTGAAATGTGAACACAAGAATCTGAATTTATAAAAGCAGAAATAGATTAAAAACCTTTCTGTTGAGGTGCATCCTCAGAAAAAAGAATTTTGGAGAGCTACCTGAAAATATGTGAGTACCTCAATTTGAAGACTAGATATTTTCTATGTTAGTAACTTATCAATAATTCCTGTTAAGAAAAAATTGCTAAAAGATAATCAGTTGCAACAAAATCTATATTGTTTGACAGAATCATAGAATAGTTTGGGTTGGAAGGGACCTTTAAAGATCATCTAGTCCAACCCCCCTGCCATGGGCAGGGACATCTTTCAGTAGGTAAGGTTGCTTAAGATGTCCCTGCCACTGCCAGGGGGGTTGGACTAGATGATCGTCAAAGATGATCTTCATATTGTTAATTTTTCTTTTCATATTGCTTATTTTAGATAGGGCAACTTGGGTTCATTTTAAAGTATCTGTATGGAAATAGCGAAGACTCTGCAGTCTCCAATGGGTGGCTTCAGACTACATTCTTCTTTGCTCATTATTATATTTAAATTGCTGTTGAACTCGCTTATTTTTCAGTTTTTGATCTTCTTCCCTATTCCAACAAGAGAGTGGTAACAAACTTCTTGCAACAAGCACTTGGGGATCCTACGCTGAGTGATGTGTACTTGCTTTCAACATTCAAACTGCAGCCGAAGAGCACAGCCACCATATTTGGCCTGTATTCGTCAGCTGACAACAGCAAGTATTTTGAATTTACGGTAATGGGACGGATGAATAAAGGTGAGTTGTCTGGAGTGTGTAGGGGAAAACTAGTGTTGGATTCATAGTTATTGGTGTGTCACAGATGGATGTTTAAAACTGTGTGGTTAACCTTCGTGCTTGAGTCATTCCTGTTGCCTGCTATCACCATTTAGGGTCCCCCTCACAAGACAAAAGTGTTGGTAACATCCCCTCTCATTCCCCTTCTCTCTCCTTGCTCTTGCTGGATGCTGCTCTCTCCTAACCAGGAGAAGCTGACCTGACAGTCAGCTGGTAGCTCCACTCAGAGCAGTGCTGAGAAAGGAGGAAAAAAAATGAAGTATGGACAAAGGAGTCAATTTGTTTTTCTTTTTTTTTTCTTTTTTCTTTTTTTCCTTTTCCCCTTGGGACAATCACTGGTTCTTATTACTCAGGAATGTGAGGGACACACGCACATGCTGCCTCATGCATATGAAAGGCAGGTTCTTGTTCTGCTGACCCTGGAGGTTAGATGTGACTATGCAAGACAAACATTCCTGGCACTTACAGGATCTTTTGGGTGAATTGAAGTGTTTGTTCTCAGTTTATTGAAATTAGTTAATTAGGAGTCATGGTAGGAACTTCAGCAGACTTTTAGAAATGAGAGCTTTCATCTCTTTCTAGACCAAATCTGGGATATATTGCAATTTTAAGGTTCAGCAAAAAAATATTGAATGATGTAAATTATTGTTGCTCCATTGACTTCACCACTGCTATGATAATTTGCTGCTGCAAATGATGTAATCGGGCAGCTGAGTCCAATATACTGACAAACTCTACTGAGAAATTTCAGTTTATACATAGGAAAACTATTCTGTACGCTGAAGAAAAGCACACCTTTTGCTTGGCAAATGTAGGGGAATGAGTTAGATAAAACATTGGTACTTTTATCAGGTCTGCCAAAATCCTTCTGAGGTTGGGGAATAAGAATTTTTGTGCTGTGTGTGTGTGTGTGTGTGTTGGGGGTGGGTAAGAGGTGGTCACACAGCATTATCAGTAAGTGTCATACAAATCCTAACACTGACTTGCATAATTGCTAAACAAAAGATAGATCACACATACTCCCTGTCTCCCTCTCACACGCACACAATTATGTGTGTAAATGTTATACATTATATATATAGGAATGGATATGTATACACACAAATATGTCTATATACATACAATTTTGAACACATCAAACTCTTCTTTTGATTTTTCAAGAATACCTGCATGCCTGGTGGTTGCTGATAGGCTTCAACTAACAGGCCTAAGAGGCTTTCTGGTGGAAGGTTGCATGGCTTGTTTTGGCTTTGTCCTCAGTATGTTAGCGTTGTATTTGAGAAGTATCCATGACAGGACAGTGGCATATAGATGAGCAGCATGAAGAAACTTGTCCTGTCAGTGACCAGTGTTGAGTAGATGGGGGACATCTCTAACCTACCTGTTGTAAAGGACTGATCGAACAGAGGGAGGCTTTTTGCAGCATGGCTGTTCCATGGAGGTCTCTTTGCCTCCTTATTACTTCAGTGCACCTTGTTGAAGACATATGGCAGTGTGCAAGTAGTAGGCAGTGTTTTCACGTGTGATTTGCCTGGAAGTGTCAAGCATCCCATATGGCTACTTAATACAGTAAACTAAACTGCATCCAGGAGATCATCACGTGAGCTGAAAGTATGGAGTGTGGGGGCTGTTTGTGATCCTCTCAAGACTGGAGATCGTCACTTAAGTGGTAAGCCAACACTGGCATCTTAGCAAAAGTTTTGGAAGGGTGCATATGTGCATAGTGCTTCCTCTGCATGCTATTTCCACTTGTGCACCCAAATCTGATCTAAGTAGCCCAAAGCAGGCTTTAGTTATCCTTTAAAGTGCCACATTTGGGACCTGTGTTCCAAATGGTTTGCTCATGTTCTGGTTCCATTGTGGTATACCTGATAGTAAAATGTTCATAACGTCTAAATGTTTTTAAAGCACAGATCTGAACTGCTGGGCGCCTGCTTAACTTGTTCTGTTTAGACCAATGTGCTTTTCAGAGACAAATAGCATCCATGGGTTTCGTATCCTTTTTGAACTATTCCTTCATGGAACAAACAGCAGTAAGTGCATAGAAGTGATGTAACTTAATAATTCTGTGAAGTAGTTCCTATTTAGTGGCAGGATTAGTAGTTTCATTGAAAATCTGTTTAAGCAGTACAGGTGAGCTGCTTACTTTCATGTATGTCAGTGCAGAATATCCTAGCAGCAAGCACGTAATGCAGGGGCTTGGATGGGTTAAATCTTATGGAGGCAGAGGCTGTGGTCCAGCAAAGTCTCCCTTCAAAAGCCTACTCTAGTTTACCAGATGGATATTTGGCTTTGGCTGAGGAAGGAATACTTGATCCTCCTTCCAAGCCAGACTGCTCCTTGTCCTCAAATTATTCTGGCAGGGTCCATTCTGGGCCCTGCCACCATCTCCTCTTTCTTTCTCTAGCTTACTGCTGCGTTTGGTCACATTGAATGCAGGGCCCAGATCCAAGGAGCTTGCTTTCATATAACCAGGCGTGCATAATATTCACATAAGTAAAATGCCTGCAACGTACTCTGTCTTGCCAGATCTCTGAGTTTGCCAAGAAATGCTACCTTTTAGCAAGTTGCTGGTGACCTCATGCACCTTTGCGGAAATCTCAGCTCTGGCAGTGTTTTAACATAGACAGCAGTGAAAACATTCCTGATATTGATCACAGCTGCTGAGACTTTAGCACTAGTGTAGACTTTAAAGACGGAGACATACCCTGCCCTGTTCATGCTGGTATAAATCTGGATTCTTTTAATCATTAGACCAAGCAAATAGAAAAATAGTAGGGAACATGTACCCAGTAACTCAGAAGGTCACTGACAAACAGGTATCGCAGCATCAAAGAGGGTACACTAGTAGTGGAGAGATGGGAAGATAATTTGTTAAATTAATAGAAGTAGGATGGGTTCAGTAGGTGTTACTAGCTCTGCCCTCCACTATATCCACAATCTTTAATTGACCTCATGTTAATGTAGGTGTTTCTTCAGTGAACTTCAAACAGATGTGCACAGGAGCCAACACTTAACTGTTTAGGTGCCCGGCATCTGTGCAACTTAACTCCTTGGTGCGCATAACTGTTATCATGAGGAAATAAGGGACATGCAGGCAGATGGTCAGCAGGATCTTTGAAACAAGGTCTATCTAACGTTGTAGGGTAGTTACACGCTGTCTAGACCATGCACTCAGCTCATTGCTCCTGCAGATATGCATTCAGAGAGCCAGGGAGAGATTTTGTGGGGAGAACTAGCTAGCTGATCTAAGAGATTTAGCTTGCAGATCCTAGCTTACAGGTCCAATTTCCTTAGGAAAGAGACATTTTTTCAGTATTACGCAGCATGTAAGAGTTTTGTTTGTCTGCTGTTCTGTTTTTATGATGCTGCATTTTACTTCGTAATTCACATAACAAATTCTCATTTTATCAAGTAGGTCATTCACTAATGCCTTAAAGAGTTGAGAGGGGGCTTAGTCATCTTTAGGGGTGGAATATGTCTTTTCTGCATTATCTTGTTTTTGCTTACTATTTGTTACAGAGAAATGCAGGTTATTGGCTTGGAATCATGCTTCCTTTGGTTTCTTTAATAATGCATTTGGATACACTGTCAGATGGCTTCACTCAATGCAATATGGATCACTGAAACTGATTTTTGTTTATTTGCACACTTCTGCTACAGAGTATTTCTAGGGCTGTCAGATACCTACTTGCCAAAGCGCTGGCTGCAGGCTGTCAGCCTCACCCTTTACCTTTACCACTTACATTTTAGCACGTTGTGTCCTGTCAGGTGACATCGGTTGAGCCAGTTAGAGAGGCCTGAACAAAGCAGTGGAAAACATTCTGCAGGCAGCAACGCTTTACAAATCGGGAGTCACTCAAGAGTCCTGGTAATCCTGCTCTGAGAGTCAATGCCCCATTTTATTATTACCATATATCTCTGCATATGGGATGCATTTACAAAAGCTGACATGTGGAAAAATACCACAGCAATTGCAGATTTCCACAGGCTCTTCCTCGGTCAGCCTTGGGTTATCTGCTACCCTCTGATAGTCCTTCTGTGTGTTTTGTACTAGTGGTGCTGCGCTATCTGAAGAGCGATGGGAGGTTGAACTCTGTGATCTTTAGCAACATCCAGCTGGCTGACGGGAAACCCCATGGTGTCATCTTGTGGCTGAGTGGCTTGCAGCAGGGATCGAGCACAATAGAGCTGTATCTGGACTGCCTGCAAGTAGGGGCCATTCAGGACCTGCCCAAAGCGTTTTCAGCGCTGTCGCTGTCGCAGAGGTCGGCAGCCGTAGAGTTACGCACTTTCCAGGAGAAACCACAGGTGAGCAGGAAAACTGGGAGCAGGCTGAGCACTTAGAGGGATCACCAGGGGTCTTCTGGATCTCTGACTGAACCCAGACCTCAAACCTCACAGCAGCCAAGCTCTGTACAATGCTGCTTTGGTAATACTTGAGTATTAACTTGTAAAATAAATGTAAATAGAAGTTCCCTATGGGATAGGTGAAATCTTAGCTTCATTGAACCCAGTAATAGTTATGCTATTTGTTCTAAACATAACTTTTATCTTAGTAAAATAAATGAATAAATAAATTACTGTCTCCCTCACTTTAGTCTAGTTGTTTCTTGGGGACTGGACTTCTTGCAAGGGCTTAGCTGATGCAGTAAGGACAGCTCTTCATCAGCTTCTTACTGCTGTCTGGTATGAGCAACTCTTGGCTGTGTATGTGGCTTTCCTCTTCATGATAAGCCACAGGGACTAAAAAGATAAAAGAAGGGGAGACTCGTGTAGTGCGAGAGTGAAACCCCCATCTGTTTGACTACAATAGCTTTTCTTCCTCTGTCTGCCAACTCCAGGTTGACAGACCGGCAGTCCAAGGCAAATGGTATCTTCCACAAGCATCTTCCATCGTCATTAATACAAAATATGCATTAGAAGGAGCAAAGGCCTTCTGCCCCCAAGGTTTCCCCTTGCTTTGTTTCACTGCAGGCTTGAAAATGAGCCTGTTAATATGAAGAATCACTAAGGTGCCCACATTCCTGACATGAACATAAACCTGTTTGGGGGAGGGGAAAGGCTGCTTTGGATTCAGTTCAACAACAAAAAAAATCATTCTTATATGCCACAGATAGAAAAATATGTGAACTTCCTGGTATGTGAGATCATATGAATTGGAATAGTAAAAAAAAGTTCAAAATAAAACCACAGCTATGTGAAAATCTGCAAGGCAAAGATTAGGTATTTTATTACAGTTCAGATGGTCATGGGTGGTCCTGAAGGAGATGGTGCAGGAGCCCTGCATACTTAGGAAGTGGACAACCTCTCTAAAAAATGAATTTACTTTGTCTGATATTTCGCATTTTCAGCATTGTTGTACCTGAACTGAGAGCTCTTTTTTTTTTTCTTGTGAGTTCAGGATACGCTAGATGAGCTGAAGCTGGTAACTGGAGGAACACTTGCCCAAGTGGGGAACCTGCAGGATTGTTTTCTTCAACAGATTGAACCTGTTCCTCAGTACACTGGTAAGGACTGCAACCAGGAGTTAGAATTGTTCCTTTGGATACCAGCGCAAAGAAGCTAATGTGATGAATATTAAAAATGTGGACAAGCTCTGTAGACAAGTAATAACAATTGTTTGACTGAATTACAGCCATGATCATTTCCTGTAAATATTTTAGAAATAGCTCAGTTTGGAGAGAAAACGGTCACTCCTGCTGGTGTTAAAGCAGTGAGTTGTCCTAGAGAAGGAGGAACCTGTGATTATTAAAAGAGGCTTTTTAGCCTAATTTGGAAGACAAACTTTTGTGATCATGATCTGTTTGTGTCAGCTTAATAATTAGGTATTCAAATTGCAGACAGGAAGTATTCGTAGATGTGATACACTGCTACCAGCTTTAAGAAAATAGGTAGATGGATACAGTACCAAGACTTATCATTGTGCTTATCCACATGGCCAGTATTCATCTTTTGTTGATCACTGGAGTGTCCCAGAGTGGGGAGGGACAAGGCACAAAGAAGGACACAGGAGGCTGCAGAGCGTGTTGGTGGTACGGCTACAGAGGCTGCGGGTCTGCGTGGGAAAAGCCATTGCAAAGCAGCCACTAGTCCTGCCACAAGTTAGCCAAGGCTTTTGTCACCTGCTGGACAGGGAATCTGCTCCAAAACCAATTCCTTTTCTGCCTGTGCTGAGCATTGTGGAGACTGAGCTGAGAGCAGGGAGGAAAGGAGGGAGCTGGGGCTCCTGGGGTTCCTGCAGGTCCCCAGGGGCTGGGTGCAATCCTCTGTGATGGGTGAGCGTGCTCTCTAACCTACCGACACAGCAAACCTGGGCTAAGCTGCCCCATCTGTACCCCTTCTTAGTGCCTGTCGGACTGCCTTTCTCCAAAAAGTATATAATTTTATCATCAAAGGTGTTTCTTTTTCCTTAAATCAACAGGCATTTACACATGCAGGAGAGGGGCAATTCAGTGTTTCCTCCTGGAAAAACTCACAGCTCTGTGAACAAGGTTTCCAGATTGCAGACTTGTATGTTTCTCATTTGTAACTTTTTGCTCATTAATCAATAATACAAATGGTAGTAATACAGAGAGATATTTTCTCTCCCTGTCTGTCTCTGCCTGGCTGAGCCTCCCAAATTCAGTTGCTTATAACCTTCAAGTGGCATTAGTATCGTATTAATAATAAAAAAACAACTCACATGAACGTATTCAAAGTCTACATAGTCAGATCCACCAAAGGAAAAGGTGCAAACGTTCCAACAGCAATATTAACTCAGCTGCCTTGCACTTTATACGTGCTTCACGATGGCCTTTTAGAGGAGCAATATATCAGATAACCACAATTTTGCGTTTAGCCAGAAAAAGCTGGAAGGCAAATGCTTTGCTGTAGAGGGGTGTGAGACCAATATATCTTGGTAAAAGCATGTGCTTACATATTAATTGGAAAATCCTCGGGAGAGCTTTGGGCCTAAATAACTGTACATGGCTTTGACTGTGTGCCTGGTCATTGCTCACTGCTCTGGCAGCAGCATTGCCTCTGTGTTCAGTCTGTGAGGCTGAAACACCTAAGCAGTGTAGGTGAGAATAGGATCATCAGATGCAAGTTGAACATGTGTATTTGGATCCTCCTGTATGGGTAGGAAAATACAGCGCAAGATGTGCTGGGTTTGGTACCTGGGATTAGTCTGCTGCATGTAATCATCACCACAAAATCATTCAGGTCAGAAGGGATCTTTGGAGGTAGGATACCTGAACCTGACACAGTGTTAAAAAAAAAAAAAAAAAAACACCAACCTATGTTGCACCAAATCAAAGGTTCTTTTAGCCTAGGTACTGTTATAGACAGTATGCCAATATAGACCCAAGGGCAAGAGTATAAGAGAGTGGAGTTATGGTGTGGGTTTCCCTGAATACTTTCCTGTTCTACAGCAGTTCATGGTATACAAAGCTCTTGACTCAGAGGCAGAGTTTTCATGTTTTGTGTTCAGTATATGTTTCCTTCCATGAATCTGTCCAGGCAGTTTGAATGCATGATCAAGAATGTCTCCTGGCAAGAAACCCATCGTATGTCTGAGGAGATATTTCCTTCTGTTTACTTTGAACCAGCTTCTTTGTAATTCTTTGTGCAACTTGTATATGCAGCTTTCTTGGTGCAGGATTATAGGCTGACAGGAAACTCTTCTCTTGTCAACCCTCACCCATACTATAATCATGGCTGGATCTCTGGCCAAGTAACCACAATATCTTTGAATGACACTTCAGGACTCTGACTTTGCTGGATGGGGACATGTGGGGTGCTTAAGCCAGTATTGCTCCCAAGAGAGCCAGAAGAAATCTCTGTGAGGCATTTCATGGTGGGCTGCAGTTACACAAGCTAGTGTTTTTGCATAGCCCTGGCTGGGCCAATAAGCTGTGCCACGAATCTGGTTGCCTGCTCTAAATCTATGGCCCTGTACTGGAACACGTTGCCCAGAGAAGCTGTGGATGCCCCATCATTGGAAGTGTTAAAAGTCAGGTTGGATGGGGCTTTGAGCAACCTGTCCTTGTGAAAGATGTCCCTGCCATGGGGCAAGGGGCTTGGACTAGATGATCTTGAAAGGTCTCTTCCAACCCAGATCATGCTATGATTCTATACTGCAAGGTCCTGGGAAGAGAAAGACAGGGTAGCTCCCTGACATGACCTCAGGCTTACAGAGAATAAGCACGTCTAGAGACTTCACTTCCCTGTTGGACAGTAATTCTTCAGATCTGTCTCTGAATTTAATTATTGCTGTGAAAGCCATTCTGTTACTCAGGTTGTTACTCACTCAGAGTATAGGGCTAGGCACTAGCTGAACTGGGCAGTTGCCTCAGGCGGGGTATAGATGAGACAGGTTACATGGCAGGACCAGATAACTGTGTAGCTTCAGGCTGTACCTTTTGCTTACCCTGCTCGCTCCTGGGAAAAGCCACCCCACAATATCCTGTGGACCAACAGCTCCCTGAAAGGCCTCTCTGAGTTCTTACCATGGGTGACCAGTCATTCTGCTGCAGGTGGGGCCTACTGTAGGACTTGGCTTTAAATGGAAGAGAAAAAAAGAAAAGCAACTATGGGAAGTCATCTGTTTATGCTCCACTGTCTAAATTTGCAAACAGGACATGTAGTTCATGGCAGTTTAAACTGTTTAGTCCACCTTAAAGTTTCACAGTCTGCAAAACTTAACTGTACAGAGTAGGTCTGGTTTTGATTTAGATGCCAGCCAACAAACAGCATCTGAAATCTTCAGAATTTTTTGCAGATCTCAATCAATAATGCCTAAACCATTCTTTGTTTTAAAAAAAAAACCAAACAAGCAAAACAAGAACAGACACCAGCATCTGTCCCAACAGCCTGTGTGCCAAGTTCCACTATGCGATTCTGAAATACCCGTGATATTAAGTCCTGTCGCCTTTCTCACAAATGAATATAAGACAAGGTTGGGACTAGAACAGAGGCAGGTTCTGGAACAGGTGGTTCCCGCGTCTTTAAACTTGTTCAGTGTTTTGACGAGAAAAATCTGAAATGAAGAAAGCGTAGTATATGGGGAGTTGGATGATTCCCACTAGAATGTTTGGAAACAGTTAGACATGCTTTGAAGTACAAAACAATGAGGTAAACATTAAGAAAAGCATTTTTCATATAAGCTTTCAATACTTGCAAAAGTAACACATGAATAAACCCCCCTGAAGCTATTGGGCATAATATCAAAATAGCCTGCCTGCTTGGAAGGTAAAAGAGCATGTATTTGTGAAATTTGTTTTGACATACAGACTTAGACAAGTAAACAAATAGCTGCTGGAGAGAGCTGCAAACTCAGAAGTGAGCTACAAACAGAAACTGCCACAAACTACTGTGCAGAACATGGTCTCTCCTTCGCTGTCGCTGGGTCAAAACTAATGTTTCATTTAACGGACAAGAGAGTGTGTGAGGATCTTGGGTTGGTTCTGGACCTTCCCTATGGATCGTTACAGATGCAACTTTTGGTCTTGTCTTAGAGGTCTTTAATTTGTTACTCAGTATTGAGAACTGGCTTTGGTGTGAGTTTATAGCATGTTGAGTAGATATTTGGTGAGTACATACAAACTGCACCCCCCAGAAGCAACCGTGGCCATGAAACTTGTGTGCAGTGGGATAAGCTGCCTTTTGGAAGAAAAGCCAAATGACTGTTGCACATATTAAAAACACTGTTTTGGTCAGAGCGGGCACTCTTGGTGCATGGTTGAAGCTGAATGGTGGGCTTGCTCAGAAAGCTGGGTAACTTCACTCTCAAAAGTGTTCAGGAATCAGTTGTGGTGACATGAAATAAACTTATGGAGGGTGACTTCCCATTGTATGCACAGATACTTCACGTCCCCGCCTTGCCCTCCTGTCCCAAATGGCTTATCACAAAAAGACAGTCTTAAAATCCTAAGGTTTCAGTTAGGGTTGCTGCTCTTGGGCATGGGGGGAACCAGTAACCCTGGCGGCATTAGTTGCCAGTGTTGTTAGGTCTTACTAGAGAGACTTGACACCGAAATAACGATAGAAAAATCACAGACTGCTTTTTTCTCTCTCTCCAGAGAGGTCTGTGCTTTGCCTGTTTCTGTGGTGTACAGTGGAGTTCAGTGCAGAAAAGCCTTGATTTCATGCAAATCAGTCTATAAAAATTGGAACTAGATACTGTGTTTGCTCTAACAATTCCTGTAGGGCTTAAGTAACAGCAATGTCTGTCCTCATTGGCTCTTCGCAGTGTTTCCATCTTGTATCTCTGAAATTATCACGGCAAATGAAGGAGGCTTATGTGTATTGTGCAGTCTTTTTCATGGTTGTTTCCCTGCAGGTGATTTTAATAGGCAGCTGATGGGTCAGATGATGCAGATGAACCAAATACTCGGGGATGTGAAAGACCTGCTCAGACAACAGGTACTGTATAAAGACTTCAGTGTGAAGTATCCCGAACTTGCCACTTTTGATAGTCAGGGCAGAATTCACATAAGCAATAAATTCCTGTGTATTCATTGCCTCAGAGGCATGACATGGTGGAGAAGAAATAACCATCTAGGTCCTGTTACCCTGTGCTTGCTATGGAGGATCACTGAGTGTGGGAGTGTAGGGGGACTTGCTTATTCAGATCCAGAAAATCTAGTGTCTTAAGTGGAGAGGAACTAGAGTAGCCATCCTAGCCCACTGTGATAGAGGTAGTTCTGTCGCACAGAACTGAAATTGTGTTTATTCCACCTGCTGGTGGGTGTCAGAACTGGAATTGCTGGTGGCACATGCCTTTAGTTAAGCATGTCATTCTTAAAGGTCCTGTTGATGAAGGCTGAACTGAAGTACAACAGTATCACTGTCCTTAATTTTGTGGCGTACAAAGAGCATCTCATTTCGAGATAGGGTACCTATGTTGCATGGTTTGAGTGGCATTGGGGAAAAATGATGTTTTTTCTGGCAGCCAGGTGCAAACTGGAGCTGTCTGTATCTAAATAATGTTTATTTTCTATAACCTCAAGGTCAAAGAAACAACTTTTCTGAGAAATACCATAGCTGAGTGCCAAGCATGTGGTAAGTATTCCTGTTATTGCCTGTAAAAGGCAACTAGATGACATGTACGGTTGTTTTAAAACTAGCATTTGTAGCATCAACTTTATGTGGTTTCTAAGAAGCACTTTTTAAAAAATACTGTGTCCAAAGTTCTAGATATATTGGACACAAATTTAAAATAGATTTTCATTAGAGAAAAAGCTTTCAGTTTCCATAGATCTGACAATCACCTGCTGGAGGATAAAATCCCACTAAACCAAGCAGTACCACTCACCCTGTACTGTCAGTTCTTGCTCTGCCACAGAGCTATGCCACATGTTCCTGGGGAGAGAGACATTGCCCGCCAGATGTCTCATGAACAATCTTAGTAGAAGGACAAGGGAGGAATTGTATTCTGCTCTAGCTGGTATTGTTAGTCTAAGGAAGATCCTATGCAGTCCACCTGAAAGTCATCTGATTCTGAGTAGGCAGACACTGGTTAACAGCAGGAAGACCCCAAAGGTGGTCTCCATCTGTTCACTAAATGGAAGAAATAAATGCTTTCCCAAATGTCACTGCATGGCACTCCTACACAGCTGACAGTCAGGAAACACGTGCACACCAAAGTACTCCCTCACTGGGTGGGCAAAACGCCTTAAAGGCATCAGGTCTTTAATTGATTTCTTCTCCCAGTCTGTCAGCCTCGTCAAAACTCAAGTTGAGCTCCAGCCAGGTTAATCTTTTTGTGAAAGTGCCAAAGAAAAAGTCTTTGAATCCTGCATGCATCAGTACCAAGGTTCAGCACCTGCCAGTCTCAGAAAACCTCACTTTTCCTCAGAGCTGGTCTCTGTATACCTAAGCCAGTGTGCTTGCAGGTCCTGCTGCATGTTCATGGGCTGCCGGTTGCTGCTTCTTTATTCCCCTTATTCGCAGACTCTCAGATATGCTCTTGTGAAACCATGGCACTGTTTTGCTTATGAAGAGGTAGTGTTGCCGCTTCAGCCAGAGAAATGCCTTGTACCATCACGCTTGAGTCCCTTGGGCCGTCTGAGGTCACTGGCTTTCAGAGCTTCTTCCCCTGGCCAGCAGCAGACCTGTGCTGGGACTAACCTAGCAGGAGGGCTCCCATGTGTAGCCAGGAGAAGCATGTGAACCTGACAAAATAGCCTTAATTTCCCCTGTCTGGGGACACAGCAAGCTGCTGGGCCATTCCCAGCATGAAGTCTCTTCAGCCACAGCACAGCTGGTAGCAGCAGCGCAGAAACACGAAGCCCCCGCTGCGCAGCATCTTGGGGATGTCTTCAGAGCGCTTGCCAGCTGAAAGCCATGATGGATGTTTCTTTCAACCGCTGAAACTGTTGTTCTTTCTGCATTAAAGGTTTGGGAACTGTGAATTTTCCGACTCAGCTTCCTAGGCGCAGTAAACCCAAATGCGAAGTTAATTCCTGCTTCAGGGGAGTGAGGTGCATGGAGACAGCAGAGGGATTTCAGTGCGGCCCCTGCCCTGAAGGGCTTACAGGAAATGGAGTTACCTGCTCAGATATCGATGAGGTAAAATAGTGACTTTCACTGAATTAATAAAAAAAGAAAAAAAAAAGGTGCTGAAAAGCAACTGTTTCATGCATATCAATGGGTTGCTGATACTTGCTGTCTTCAGCATTTGCTGACTGCTTGCAAAGTGAATATTAATTCATTCTGATTTGATTCTACCTCCCTATTTTGCTGTTGCTGCAACTTCATGGAGATTATATGTGTGAAAACTTTAAATACCCTGGTGAGTTGAGAAGTCACTTAAAGGAGCTTAATGTTTGAAAAAAAAAAAACCCCAAAAAACCAAACCCAAAACAGCCGAAACAAGCTTTTCATGTAGTTGCTTCTATTCCACAAGAAGATGCAGTAGCTTCTGTTATAGGCAGAACTGCAGAAGCACTTCTTGTCAATATGGGCTTTGTTTCTTTAAATTGTAGTGCTCCTGAACCAGCCTTGGAGACCAAACTCTTCTCTTCAACCCAAACGGGAGCCATGTTTTTGGCCTTACCTTTAAAGTCTATGAAAGAAAATAAACATTTATTGTTATTGTTCCTTTTGCTTCTTTATGGTTTTGGTAATGTTGACTTAAATCTATTATTTTTTTCCTTGTGCTATATGTTAGAAATTCAGAGTTTGCTTGTATTGAGGACTGAGTTAATAAATTCACAATATCTTAAACGATTAAATAAAACCTGTGTTAATTGAAATGTGACACTTACTCAGAACACAAACAACAAAACCACTTACAGCTTCACTGCATTTTTTCTGTGTGATGATTTTTGTGGAAAAGCACCTGGATGTAGTAGACCAGGGAGCCAGCAGAATTAGGTCTCTAACTGTGCCTGTGGATAACACAGTACTACCAATGTACCTGCTTAATGATGTAAAACACCAAAAGGAATTCCTATTTTCTCCTTCCTAGCCAACACGAGATGTGCTTTGACGGCTCTTTTGGTTTACTCCCTCCTGTACACGATCAGCAGAAAGGATGTAATGTGCCCAACTTATATCTGTTGGTTAAAAACACTGGGGAAAGTAGGTTGAGTTTGGCAGTTTCCTGAGTTGTAGGCGATGTCTTTTGTTTTGCCTCACATGGCATGGGCTGTGTCTGCTGCGACAGAAGGCGCAAAAAATGGAGGTGAAGCTCTAAACTGTGAATGAAAGAGGTGAAACTGAGACAGCTGCGCTGCGAGTTTCATGCCACAGACAACCATGGTGAGAGACTCAAGTCAGCCTAGCTGGACCCCACCAGTACAGATGGGTTCCACCTCCTGAGCCCTACCCAGACTGAGGCAGAGCATGGCAATAATCTCCTCCCTGCCATTTTCAGGGTTGGAGAAACTCAACCCATCACAGCAGTGGTGGGAAAACAAAACAAGACTTGTCTGTAGTGGCCCAACATTGACATGGTTTTCTGTGAGCAGTCAGGCTCTGCCACTGGATATTGATGTACCTTCATGTTTCTCTCAGTGCTCCACATGGCAGACCTGATGTCACATTAGAAACAAAGAGGAAATTTTGTTAAAATGGTGTTGTAGAGGTACAGGCTTGCTTGTATGAGATCCTTACATGGACACAGCTACTAAAATGCCACGTAGTCTGGTGCAGTTTTGTTCACCAGTATATATCTTGTTTAACAGCTGGATTTTCACTTATGGTTGTGCAGGGGGAAAAGGGAGATAATAAATGGCAGTAGCTTTTCATTGTCTGATAAGAGGGGTGTGTCGTGTTACTTTTTTCCTGAGTTAGCTGGGACTAAGAAGAAAAGTAATTTTTTTTTTTTTTTTTTTTCCAAAATCTCTTTAGGAATCTCTTCTGGGAGAGCACCTTTCTACTGAATAACCTATTTCTGTACTTCATAATAACTGGGATTTAAAAAGAAGTTCATGTACAAATTCTGATAAAGACAATCTAGAATCTTCCTCACTAAGAGGTGCCGTCGTCTTTTTCTGAGGCTGTTAGCATCTCTGCAATATGCTCCCTTATTCATTATCAGTTTGAAGACATTACTTTCATATGCTAATGTCCGGTATCTTGGAAGCTGTAGCTCTGCTCTGTGTACAGTGTAATTTGAGTGCCCTCTGCTGCCTACAACAAAAAATCCACAGCAAATAAAAAGCAGAAATGTCTGTCCTAGGTTTTACATTTTCCTTATGCTAGTTGTGGACCTACTTCTAACAAATCTCTTCATTAAACGTACCTTTTCTTGTTCCCTTGTGTGTGTGTTTGGTTACAAGTTGTATGTTTGTTGTAGGTGGATATCTTCAGGCTTGTTTGCCCTCCATCTTGCAGATGTTTTTCTGTAAGCGATGGAGGTGGGGAAAAAGGCATGTTTTTAAAACTCTCTTATATTTCTTTCTCATGTTTCTTATTTATTGTTGTCTTTGAGCCATATACAGCATGATGGCTAGTTTTGATGTTGGAGAGGCAGCAGTACGGGATGTGGTTCCAAAACTGGCACCCACAAGGCCAGTGAAGTGGGTTACAGCCGTTCTGTAAAACCACATGAGGCAATGAAGCGAATGGTGCCTTCAGGCCAAGGGTGATGCTGTAGGCATGTGGTATTTTGGGAGAAGTACTGAGGGCTGTCTGTGGGCCTTTGGTCTAGAAATGTGTGAGTACCACTGCCACATCCCTACTCATCTGGCTCATGTTTGGGTTGCTTCTGGCTATAAGATTTACCCAAATATATATAAATAAGAGAAAACGCTGCTGTCACTTCCGTGTGTACGAAACACAACTGCAGGACCATGTGGTGGGCTGGAGTTCCGCAGCTTTCCTGACATTGTGGTCTGGACCCTTTCAGGGCACTCTCAGCCTCCAAGGGAGTTGAACCTGGCCAACAAAAGGAAGGACTGGGGATCAGAGTTTAGGGCATCAACTACAGGCTATAGTGGAAGATTGCAAATGTTAATTAAATTACTGAGATAGCTGAAGATCTACTGGGGTCAGAAATACCTGCAGAGACTGTTTCCTGTGTAAGCCAGCTCTGAACAGAAGACATACAGACATTGTACATAGCACTGCCTTTGACTGAGAGATCTGTCCATGTAGTCAGAGTCTGGATGTTACTGAAGCACGAACGTGTGCTCGGTTCATTTTTTTCTTTGCAGTGTCGTTACAACCCTTGCTTCCCTGGAGTGCGATGTGTGAACACTGCTCCAGGTTTCCGATGTGAGACCTGTCCTCCGGGATATACAGGACAAACTGTGCAAGGCATAGGACTCAGCTACGCCAAGACCAATAAACAGGTGAGTGGCGGCATCCCTGCAGCAGCCACCCTTGCAAGATGTGAGGGTTGTATCAATGCATCTGTATTGCATTTTATTTATACATCAGTCATTCCATAATTGCCTTGTGCAGTTAGGCAGAGCTCAGGATGTTTCAGTTAGAAGGTCTGAGTTGTGTTTGCTTGGCTTTAATGGGAGTATTAACAGCCTAATACTCGGGACCAACATGCAGACAAGAAAAAAATGTCATTGTCTTCATAGGATATCTCTGATCAATTTTAAAGCGGGCTGTGTTGATTTCTGTAAACTGGCTTTGAACTAGCAAGAGTATGATAGAAAGGTCTATTTTACTGACATTTTTTGCATGTTCCTGTAGGACCTTACAAGGGGAATATAATTCTTGTCTAAACTCTCATGGGCAAACCAGAAGCCTACACTAAGGTTGAAATTTTGTGTATCACAGTGTCTCTTCAGGGTTGATATGTGTCTGGAGGTCCATTGGGAAATTAGCCTATGGGTATGCCTGCACCATTCTGAGAGCAGTTTCAGGAGAGGCTATGACTCTTCTGGACTTAGACTTGGTGGCTTTTCTTCAGATTTGGATCTCTAATTGACATTGTTTTTATTGTGTGTTGATTTGTTTTATTGCTAGATCTGCTTAGATATTGATGAATGCCAGAATGGTGGACTTGGACTCTGCGTTCCAAATTCCCATTGCATAAACACTTTGGTAAGCACCTTTTCATTTGCGGCTTTAAAAAATTGATTGTTTTAAAATTCCATGAGGCAAGTATTGGATTTGTGGCTGTGATTGAAGAGCTGAATAAGACAATTTGTTTGTTGGCTTCATCTAAACCAAAGAATCCTTTCCTCTTTTCCTGACTAATAATAAAAAAAATCAATACTTGATTTGTGATTAGCATGTCCATCTGAGCTGTATCTTCACCACTTTCCCTGAGGGATGGCAGGAACTCTTCTCTCCACGCCATCCAGTTATGTTTGTTTATGAGTATGTTATTGTGAGGAACCTCTTTAGAAAGATTAAATCTTTGCTTCCCCTCATCTTTTCCCACCTGGGAACTGCTGCAGCAAGCTGTTCCCCTGAGTACTCCTTTTTATAGGAGCAATGTCTTCACTGCATAAGGGTATTTATACAGCACCAGATATCCCTCTAAACAAGTACAGAGAGGAGAGCTGCAATTGGTACAATGCTTTTAATACCCATAGATATTAAATCCAGGATAGCAAGCACAGCTGAAGTAGGAATGGTTTGAAAGATGTTAGGATCCACTAGAAGGCGCATGCAACCATTTTAACGCTATGAAGCAAGTTGAACCTTTCACTCAGAATCATAGAATCATTTAGGTTGGTGAAGACCCTTAAGATGGTTGAGTCCAACCGTAAACCCAACAATGCCAAGTCTACCACTGAACCATGGCCCTAAGTGCCACATCTACACATCTTTTAAATACCTCCAGGGATGGTGGCTTAACCACTTCCCTGGGCAGCCTGTCCTTCACAACCCTTTCGGTGGAGAAATTCTTCCTAATATCCAATCTAACCCCCACCTGGTGGAACTTGAGACTCTTTTTTTGTGCCCTGTCACTTGCTACTTGAGAGAAGAGACCGACCCGCACCTCGCTACAGCCTCCTTTCAGGTAGTTGTAGAGAGTGATAAGATCTCCTCTGAGTCTCATTTTCTCCAGGGTAAACAACTCCAGTTCCCTCAGTCGCTCCTTATAAGACTTGTGCTCGAGAACCTTCACCAGCTTTGTTGCCCTTCTTTGGACACGCTCCAACATCTTAGTGTCTTCCTTGTAGTGAGAGGTCCAAAACTGAACACAGTATTCGAGCTGCAGCCTCACCAGTGCCAAGTACAGGGGGACGATCATTTCCCTAGTCCTGCTGGCCACACTATTTCTGATACAGGCCAGGATGCTGTTGGCTTTCTTGGCCACCTGGGCACACTGCTGGCTCACATTCAGCCAACTGTGGACCAACACCCCCGGGTCCTTCTCCGCCAGGCAGCTCTCCAGCCACTCTTCCGCAAGCCTGCCGCGCTGCATGGGGTTGTTGTGACCCAAGTGCAGGACCCGGCACTTGGCCTTGTTGAACCTCATACCAATGGCCTCAGCCCATCAATCCAGCCTGTCCAGATCCCTCTGTAGAGCCTTCCTACCCGCAAGCAGATCAACACTCCTGCCCAGTTTGGTGTCATCCACAAACTTACTGAGGATACACTCGATCCTCTCATCCAGATCATTGATAAAGATATTAAACAGAACTGGCCCCAGTACTGAGCCCAGGGGAACACCACTTGTGACCAGACACCAACTGGATTTAACTCCATTCACCAGAACTCTTTGAGCCTGGCCATCCAGCTGGTTTTTACCCAGCGAAGCATATGCCCATACAAGCCATAAGCAGCCAGTTTCTCCAGGAGAGTGCTGTGGGAAATGGTGTCAAAGCCTGGAGAAAAGGAGGCTCAGGGGAGACCTTATCGCTCTCTACAACTATCTGAAAGGAGGTTGCAGAGAGGTGGGAGTCGACCTGTTCTGTCAAGTAACGGGTGATAGAACAAGAGGAAATGGCTTCAAGTTGCACCAAGGGAAGTTTAGATTGGGTATTAGGAAGAATTTCTTTACTGAAAGGGTCATCAGGCAATGGAACGCATTACCCAGGGCAGTGGTGGAGTCCCCATCCCTGGAGGTATTTAAGGGTCGTGTCGATACAGTGCTTAGGGACGTAGTTTAGTGGTGGGCTTGTCAGTGTTAGGTTAATGATTGAACTAGATGATCTTACAGGTCTTTTCCAGTCTAGGTGATTCTGTGAAAGGCCTTACTGAAGTCCAGGTAAACAACATCCACAGCCTTTTCCTCATCCATTAGGTGGGTCATCTTGTCATAGAAGGAGATCAGGTGGGTCAAGCAGGACCTGCCTTTCATCACCTGGTGGTCCTGTATGTGCCGCTTATGCCCCTGTCAAATACTGTTCTGCTATAGCTAGCTGCACAGAGCAGGCTTTCTCCATAATAAGAGAAGGGTTAAAAGTATCCCGTAGGTGTAAAGGTGGTCCTTTTGCAGCTAAGTTATTGTTGAGGCTACCAGTAGTCTTGCAAGTGGTGTGATTTCCTCGTGAATAACCTTGTTTTTCGAGGATTGCTTTCACTGTTTGATATGTTTCTCTCTTTTTTTTATTTCTTTTTTATATCTAAAACATTTCTGTCACATGTTGTATCTTACTGCATGACTAGCCGTGACTAGCCCTCTTCAAAAGGCTGTCAGGCCCTGTTTACAGAGGGCAACAAGTGGCCTGCCATCTGTCAAAACCAGAGCATCATGGGTTTTTTTTACTCCTGTCTCCTTTTAGAAACATTTTGGTCTGGAAGTCCAAAGGTTATTTTAATGCATGCCAGGGCTTCATATAGGACAGAATACACTGAGCAAATTCAGCAGACTCCAGAAGATATTACCCTGGCGTCCATTAGGAGAAAGTGCAAGGGCCGGTATGTTTTATATAGGCCATACCATTTGCATGGCTCAGTGATTATTTTACTTTCTAGTCATCTGTGTATCTTCGTCTTAAGCCTGAAAGTATGCAGACAGCATAGAGTTAAAATTTGGAATAAAGCTAGGAGCAGAGGACAAAAATAATGCCCTGTTGGGTAGTAAAAGTATCTCTCTATCACAGTGGACTGGAACAATCCTGACAGTTCCTCCAACAGGCTTTGGATGGGAAGAGTGAAGTTGTGTGAAGCACCTGAGTTTCACAAAGGGTGGATGCATAAGTTTGTCTGTTTCTGTTCCTTGACATGTCAAAAATAATTATTCTTTACAAGGAGAAAAATTGTACTCAATTAACTTCTATGTCATAGGTTACAAATCTACAAGTATGTAAGACAGAGACAGAGTTCACGTTAGATGCCTAAAGAAAACCCCTTCTAATCAGCACTTACCTGTTTACATCTCATATAGTCATTGTCCCAGCACAAACTGAGATTCCTTGGCTTAGCTCCTTTGGGTTTGTTTACAAAAGAGGGTGACACAAATATAAAATATATATGTATGCATCTAGGTAAACCACTGCAAAAGTTTACATGGATATTCTTATTGTGGTGTAAATGAGGATGACTGTGTCTTCAACTCCTGAATTGTTTTCTGAAGAGCAAGATTTAGCGCAAATTGTCTTAAAAACATGTAAGTTAAAAAAAAAAATAGGGCAAAGACATGATGAACTTTCTTGTCTCTGATTAAAAGTTGTGCCCAGTTGAGTTTAGACAATCTGACGGGTCTGCTTTACACTGAAATAAGAGCATCCAATTTGATTAAGCAGTTGCAGCTTAGAATTTTACACAAAGTTTTGGCCACCTGGACGCAGCTCAGAGTGATGCTGGCAGGGACAAGGCATCATGAAGAAGCTTTTGCTGCTACGTGACTTTTCTCTGGCTTAACCGAAGTCTGGTCTAAACAGGCGAGAGTCGAGTGTGTTTTCCAGCGTGCGCTGTGGGAGCCAACCCCGAATTTCATGTAGAAAATAAAGTTTGTTCACAGTGCAAGAAGCCTCAATGGGTGAAAAACCACACTTGCATAGCATAAGCAGCATGACACGAATCTTGCTCACGTGCTTGCTTTAAAAGAAAAATGAATCCTGTTAAAAGACTGGCTAGTGACTTTTTGTTTTTACAGGGGTCTTACCACTGTGGCCAGTGCAAACCAGGATACACAGGAGATCAAGCCAGGGGATGCCAGGCTGAGAGGAGCTGCAGAAATCGAGCCCTCAATCCATGCAGTGTCCATGCCCGTTGTATTGAGGAGAGGCGGGGAGAGGTGACATGTATTGTGAGTACATAAATTCATCCATTTGTACAGTGAAAAATAACCGTTTTTAGACTGGAACTGAGAAAGTCTTCGTGGTCATTTTGTACAGTTGGGTGTTTTAACCAGATTGTGGCACACTGGACCAGACCAGCTACAAAAATAACCAGGCTGAGTCTATCTTGCAATTGTTTTCTTCTTGCAGCATGTCTGTAAGGCAGCCATACTCGTCTACTGTATTTACTGTGTCTGTGTAATTAGATCTTTTGGGAATGGCTTTTGTAGACTTTCTATAGTCTCGTCAGAAAGTGCTGTCAAGTGTCACTCTACAGAAAACATCACAAGGGCAAATTCCCCTCCTGGCGCTCAGCTACATAGCTGTGAGGAGGGATCCTCTCTGTGTGCCCAACATGTCTGTATTTGCCTGCTGATAGAAAGGGTATTTTTCCAAGTGAGACCACAGATTCTAGGCACAGGTAGGCTGTACTGTGCTTTCCACCCCTGGGAGCAGAGGAGCACCAAGTGGCATATGAAATCTCTTTGTAAGAGTCTAACTGAAGTATATTACTTAATTTTAACAACTTGCAGGAGAAAGCAAGAGCCAAATCCTGTGTCCTAAATTTGGATACAGTGCATGCTTCTGCTGGCACTTGCTTTGCTCTCATTTTTAAGTACATCTATTTCAAAGGAGAAGAATCTAGGATATTTTAAGCCTGTGCTGTAATGGGAAGATGCCTAGATACTTGTGTTAGGCAAGTCCTCATTTTAAGGGGAGGCCAGAGTTTGGCGTGCAGTTCTATACCTGTACCTTCAGTTACAATACAAATTAGACATTGGTTTGAAACAGTACTGATTTAATTGGCATGGTGAAACTTGTGGGCAGATGCACTTGCTTTGCTGATGCAAACATGGTAACTGTCAGTGTAGTTTTCCCTTAAAACTTGCTCTAGTTGCAGATGTAATTCTAGAAATACTGAACAAAACACAGTCATCCCATCTAACCATGGGCCCCTTGCTGAGATGCCAGGTGCATATTCTGCCTAGGTCCCCTCTTTTCTTTTTCTCCACCTGCAGGTGAGGAATAAAAATTGATTCCTGACCAGTGTCTAAAAGAAATCTATAGCTCCTGCTGAAAACATTAGGTGTTGCAGGCATACATTTCGATTTAACGTCAAGTCTTAGCTCTTTCTAGCCGTGCCTAGATATAGAGAGCTTGAAACAACGATTTTCTTTTCACATTGAGAGATGCTGGAGTGTACCTCACTGTACTTCAGTGTCTGTCCATGTTCTGCGTCCAGTGTCTGTATGTTAGTGTTTTCAAGATGCATATGGGGTTTGCCTCTTGAATATTGCTACAGTGACTCATTAACCTTTTCGTAGTACTACCATGATGTTTTATTGATAGTGTGGCATTGGCTGGGCTGGTGATGGTTATATTTGTGGAAAAGATGTTGACATTGATGGCTACCCTAACGAAGAACTCTTATGCTCTGCTGAAAACTGCAGAAAGGTAAGAAATTCTTTCTTAATCCTGTAATAAGTCAGAGCATGAAAGGATGAAGAGTGGAAGAAACATGACTAGATGTAGTAATCTTTTTGCAAGTTATTGAATTCCTCTGGATAAATTTTGTTTGATTTGATTAATTGATAAATTAAAACAATAATGGGAAAAGTCATTAAAATTATGAAGGCATCCAGTTTACCTGTAGAACACCAGCCATGTCTCATTTTTTGTCTAGGACAATTGCAGATTTGTCCCAAACTCTGGACAAGAAGATGCCGATGGCGATGGGATTGGGGATGCTTGTGATGATGATGCAGATGGAGATGGCATTCCCAATGAGCAGGTGCTGTGCATAGATCAGAGTGCAGGGGTCTGTGCAAACAAAAGGATTTTGCTTTACTGCAATAGACAGTGATTTTTGAAATCTGGCTCACTAGTATTTGCCAGAGATTATCCCATACCCATCACTGTCAGCAGCTCTATAAATCTTGTCTTTTTCTTTTATGTAATGGTCACTGTTACAAGACCTAAAAAAAACAGGCTGTCTCACCCAACCTTAAATGCCACCAGTATATGTTCCACTATTATATTTCAGCATTGAATTCTAGAGCTTTTTGTGTAAAGAACTTGTGTCCTTCTGTCACGCTCTCCCATAGAATGGCCTTCAGGAACATTATTTGCATTAGTGTCTTCCTTTTTTAAAGAGCAGGTTGATCTGACATCACATTCCATGAGGGATCCAAACCCCACAGAAATTAATGGGTGTTTTGCCAATAACTTGAAAAAGCTTTGAATCATGTTCTCAAAGTGAAAGAGGTTTCCATGTGGGTACTCTACTGCAGAATATATCAGAGAATAAATTCAGAGTTAAAGCTCTTCTGTGTTGACCCTGTATCCTCACATGCCCACTGTTGTTCTACATTAAGATCCTTCTGTTGTATTGCTTAATGCATTTCCCAGGAAGACAACCAGAACACTCTGTCCAGAGTACAGAGTGAAGTGTGAGTCCCTAGTCCTAGGGCAAACTAGCAATCACAGAAGGTCTGTCTCAGGCTGTTTCGCCACAGAAGCCAATCCTGAAATCTGGTAGCTTGAAGCAACTGGTTTTATTCATGTTCTGTAAGGAACGATGTTAAATTCTCCTTCAACTGTAAATCTACATGCATGTTCAGCACTTTTTCAATCAACTAACTTCTATATTGTTGCTAAGCTGTGTTCTGCCTCCATGTGTGCAAGAGGTCATGGGTGTGCCAGACAGGAGAGGAAAGTTTACAACACTTTGAAATAAAATCTTCTCTATATGCCTTCTGGAGGTCTTAGAGAGTCAATAGTAGCTTCACTGACAAGAAAAATATGACTTGTACCTTTTTGCATCAAAAAGTCCTGTTTTTCCAAGTGTTTCAGCTTTGTTTTGAGTTTCTACCAAAAGGGGGCAACCGCCTTTCACGGAGAGCATCCACAAACCTTGTCAGGGTCTCTGAACTGCAGCTTTTGAGAAGGATCATGTAAGGAAACCAGGGCATTAAAACAGGTTACTCATCATGGGCGCATCCAAAATGAGAATCAGAAGTCAGTGTTATAAATAAAGCCTTATGATACTGGGTGTTTAAAGTGTTTAGGGTTCCTACGGTGTGGTTCAAAGCAGACCTTTGAGGGAGGCAGTGAAATCAGATCCAGAGCTAATATTCACGTAAAATGTCGAACTGCTCACAGCAATCACTTTTTGTGAAAGTAAAAAATAAATACAAGAGTTATATAAATCCACTAAACTAAAAATTAAAGATTTGGGGCCCGGTTCATGTCTGATTTGGATCTGTGTCTCTTGCAGGATAACTGCGTCTTGGCTCCCAATGTTAATCAGAGAAACGGTGACCAGGATATATTTGGAGATGCTTGTGACAACTGCCGCAATGTCCTGAATAATGACCAGAGGGACACGGACGGTGATGGGAAAGGAGATGCTTGTGATGATGACATGGATGGAGATGGTTGGTAATTCTTCACTTCCAGCTTCTCTGATGTTCTTGAAACCTGCTTAGAACATGCCGTGTGTTATGAGATTTCCTGTCACCAGCTGCTAAGTGTCGTATAACACATTGTCTTTCTTCTCAAAACATGTGTTTGAAATCCTTTTCATTTAGATTAAGATGCTGCATATATTTTAGCCTCCATTGGAAGCACTGAACACTGCAACAGATAAACCAAGCCATGTTTCATGTATAAGTTAAGGTTGTTGGTCATTCAGTAATTCCTTAGAGGTGCAAACATGTCCCAGAGTACCCAGCTGCTGCCTGTCCCAGATGCCCAAGAGCTACATAATGTATTATTTTTATTGCTGTAACAGGCTTGAAAGAAGTGGAAAAAATCACAACCCTTCAAATGTAGTAATGAAGATGAAACATCCCATCCTGTAAGCCATGATACAGGAACAGGATAGAATGAATTGTGTGTAATAAATGAAGTGTGTGTGGTGGGGTTGAAAGCTGTTCTTTAGCAAGGTATTTCCAACTTCTTTAAATGAATGGGTGCACACATAAGAAAGATTTGCTGTGCAGGCTTATAATGTCATTGCAAGATTAAGTAGTTGCTGAAAAGGAATAGTGTCTTTATTGTTCTTGATGTTTATGTTGTCCAATAAAATATACAGGAATTTTTATTAACTAACATCCAATCCACTTTTCGCTAGGTATTAAGAACCTTTTGGATAATTGTCAGAGGATCCCCAACCAAGACCAGGAGGACGAGGATAATGATGGTGTTGGTGATGCCTGTGACAGCTGCCCTACAATCAGCAACCCAAACCAGGTTAGCAGGCAGAAGGAAAAAATATCCTTGTTTAGTGAGAGGGACTGCTGAGGTCCAAAGAGGTGCAAGAGAATGAGGCAGCCCATGCAGCCACAGTGTTTATCTTTTAACAATAGGTATTCAGGAAAGTTTTATGGAGCTTCAAACTCTCTTGACGTGGGAAAGGGCAGCCACCAGGTGTATTCTCATAGCTTGGGATGTTGTTAGCACCTCTGCCCTGCCAGCATCTGTTGTCATGCTCTGAAATGTGGGCGTGCTGCAGTCCCACGGAGTCCAATGCCAGACTCCACACTATGGCGTGATTTAGTTACACTTGATATTTCTTTAATCAGGACAAAATCCTGGTGTCCTTATTTAGCAAAACTTTCAGGTGAGAAGTCAGTGAGTCTTTTCATATGTTTTGAATTTTGATTAAGCCCCTAGTGACTAAGAAAAAGTGCTGGAATCTTTAGAGAAACATGGTAGATTTTTAAAGTTGCTTAAAAATCAGTCTTGGTTAGAAATAAGGTATACTTATTTCCAGTAGTAGAGGAATCTTGCTTGAACTACTCATCATGCTTGAACTGCTCTCACCAAGTGTAACCCTGTTTATTCATTGTCTGTTTGGTTCTTTAGCTTTAATAAAACTGACTTTTTGGTTAGATGGATGAATCAAACAAGAAAATACGTTTTGTAAAACAAATGTTTTTCCATGCTTTTATTTGAATTATATTTGATTTGGTTGTGTTTTGGTTTAATACTGCCATTTTAGTAAACGCTCTTAGCAGCTGATACTGGAACTTTCTCTTTCCTTTTGCAGTCAGATATCGACAATGACCTGGTTGGAGATTCCTGCGATACCAATCAGGACAGGTATGCTGTGTTGTGGCTTGTGACAGAAGCAGGGAAGTGGGAGAGGCTAGTCTTGAGCTGAAGCGTGGTACTGTTTCCTAGAGAGCTGTAATCCCTCAGACTAGCCTGGATTTTATTCCAATACATCCTCAAAGAGCTGTTACTTCAAAAACAATGTTATGATTTGTGATCCTTGCTGGGTCACTTCCCTGTAGCAGTGCAGTTACGGAGCCCTTCACCTTTAGCCCCATGTTCACACCGGCTTCCTATGAGTTCCTGTGGAAGTGACATTCAGAGCAGTTCTCTGGCTGTAAAACCCAGAGCGCTGCTCAGAGTTTCCTAGTAAGGTAACGTCTTTTTTCTTTTCTTTATTTTTCATTCCTCTTTTCTTTCTTTTTTTCTTTAGCAGAAATTTCAGTTAAGGGCTGTATGTTTTTCCATAAGAAGCTGGTGTTTCAGAAACAGAATTTTATTATCAAGTGTAAAACATTTGCAGATAAACCCCTTTGCTTTAGCACAGCAAGAGTGGCAAGGCTCCTCTGTGGCTTTTACATGCCCCGGGCATTCAGGGGAGCACATCCCATGACAAACTGCTAACACCTGCCTGGAAGCAGCTTCTGCATCACCAGCTTTGGGGGTGTCTGGTCCTCCCCCATGCTCCTCATTTAAAGCAAGCGAAAAGGGAAGTGATAAATCCTGTGCTGGCACAGCATTTCACCAGCCACAGATGGCTACAGGGTCTCACCCCAGTGCCGTTGATGGGTGCTGCTGTCTGGGACGATAAGCGCGGGGAGCCCACTTCCCCAGCTCCGTAGGGAACATTCCCAGTCTAGGCCAGAAGCTGCCAAGGCCCCCAGCTGGGAGCTGTTTTACTTTTAAGTACATACGGCCTTGTTTTTTTCCTCTTTTAAAAAAGCACATTTTCTTTTTTTCCTCAAACCTAACTAATATGTGTGAAGCATTTCCTGGTAGAAACGCTATAGCTCTGCCTGAGGTTAACCTTGCAATAGATATATGTGCATGCTCCTCATTGTATTTTATCTCAAGAATGTGCAGACATTAGGTGCTCTGACCTAAAATTAAAGCACCTTTCTTAACCAGGGAGGCACAGGTGGGAATATGCATAGCTATAAGCTGCAGCACTGCCTTAATTTGGCTGTATGTCACTTCTGCTCTGCCTGTGCTAGGCAAAATGCTGCTGAGGGGAAACATGCCTGCTTATTGCCAGAAGCCATTTTGTTTATAGTGTGTGTACAAAAAAACTGACTTCAGGCCATTTTGTTGCACAGATGCACTGAACTGTTGGCATGGAGAGACAATGCAGCCACCCCATAACTTCCCAAACCCTTTCCTATAGTCTGTGTCCCCGTTCCGGTGGCTGTTTGCTGTAACTAGCTGATGCAGCCATGGGCTGGAGGGGTGTTTGGGAGCTAAAGACTTTTTGTTCTCTTTCTTATGGCGTGGCTCCCCTGCGGGACCATAAGGTAACAAAACTTGCTATGCAGGAGGGTGAAAGAGGCGTTTGTTTTTAAACAAGTCAGATTTCAGGTGCTCATGCAGAGTCTCCCATAAATTTTCATTCACAATCACACCTGCGTGTTCATGAGCACCAAGACACTTGTGGACAACATGTGTGACAAGGGACACTAGCTGTTGAGCTCTTGCTGCCTCCTGGGTGCATTTTGATTGGTGACACTGCGCTTGTTGGATGTGCCTTACACACCCTTTAGGAGTGGGTGTCCTTTGGGATCTTGGACTCTGGCATCTTTTCCCACTCCATGTAAGGCTTCTTTTTCTTACCTTATATGAGTATTTTTATAGCTCCAGGATTAGTCTTCATCTTCCTGCCACCTTATCATACAGTCTCTGTTTGTTCCTTGTCTCCTCGCTCTTCATCCACCTGAGTAACACCAGGTCGTGGTGCCCTCCCAGTCTGTTTCCAGCTCCAGGGGTGCCTCCAGTGTGTTTCCCACTCAGGTACCTGTGCTGTCCCCTGTGCAGGGGCAGGAGCTGATGCTGATGTGCCATTTCTTTTTGTTTCTGTGCTCTCAGCGATGGCGATGGGCACCAGGACAGCACAGACAATTGCCCCACCGTCATTAACAGCTCCCAGCTGGACACAGATAAAGACGGGTTGGGTGACGAGTGTGATGATGACGATGATAACGATGGCATTCCTGACCTCTTGCCCCCAGGCCCTGACAACTGCAGGCTGGTCCCCAACCCAGGGCAGGAAGATGACAATGGTAAGATGAGCCTTCAGGAGCCATTTCGGTGCTGAGGCACTACATCCTTCCCCGAGCACTATACACGTGCACCAGGATCTGACACAGTCACCACATGTGCATACACTCGCTCCAGGAGGGACCCCGACACACAGGGGCCCTTTGGCCAAGGCAGAGGTCCTCAAGTCCCCTCCCCAGGCACTGCGGCCATAGGGGCTGAGACTCCACCTGCTTCTTGGACACCCTGATCCAGTGGCTTGGACAGACATGGCTACTTGTTGCACCCTAAATCTGCTTTCACTTCTCTGATGCATTCAGGTGATGGAGTCGGGGATATCTGCGAGTCTGATTTTGACCAGGATACAGTGATTGATCGGATCGATGTGTGCCCTGAGAACGCAGAGATCACCTTGACAGACTTCAGGGCCTATCAGACAGTGGTGCTGGACCCAGAGGGGGATGCGCAGATTGATCCCAACTGGGTGGTTCTGAACCAGGTAAAAATACATCTGGTCCTTCTTCCCTGTCTGAGAAAGATCATTTAAAAAAACACAGTAAAAGTGTCTCTGCAATTGCTGTACCTCTGGCAAACAAGTGAAAAGTGGAAGCTGTTGGTTGGTTGGCTATTTTACAGGAGTTATAATGAAGGAACTTTGTTTTAGCGTATCATAGCTTGAAGCTTGATGCTCCTAATAATCTAAAATAACTGCAGGCTGGTCAGCTTGTTCTGGGTGGATTTCACTGCTGCCAAGAAGGCAAACACAAGACTTTTTTGTCACCCTATTGAAATATTTCTGTAGCAAACAGTTTTCATGAATCCTTCCCTGAATCTGGAAGTCTGACAGAGCATTTACACCTAGATGGAGTCAATAGCTGTTATTTACACTAATGAATTTTAGCCTTCAGGAGGGTAATGTGTTCTGAGCCACAAGGAATGTGAAATTAATTCTCACTGCCAAAATCTCTGCCAAGCCAGCTGAGATATATACACCTTCCTTAACCCAGTCCTGGCAGTCAGTTTAATCCCGAACTCAATGATCGAGCTGTGTGAGCTAAGCCTAGGAAAAACTCTTTTCCCTCCCTGGCCCTCTTTCCTGCCATGTGTCCCCCCGCCAATCCCATCTCCAGTCCTGGCCAGGTTCAGTGATTTCCACAGGAAGACTGGGGTACGGAAGGAAAATATTGGAGTGGCAGTATGGCCAATTCTGCAATGGGAAAAGAAAGACCTTTCCTGACTCAGGGCACACAAGCAGCTGAAACATTAGTATTTGATTGTAGTTCTCATTTTAATTCAGAGCTACAAGTGCTACAGGCACATTGGGAGCAAACAGAGGAGACGGATGGAGGGGGTGCTAGAGGGAGGCCTCAAGAGGCTGCCAGGCTTAGCCAACCCAGCTCGTCACGCACGCTAACCACCCTGAATTTACTCTTACAGGGCATGGAAATTGTGCAGACTATGAACAGCGATCCTGGCCTTGCCGTTGGTATGTACCCTCTCCAGAGATTCAAGTTCTGCAGCAGAAAACTTACAGCATGCCAACACATTTTCTGCAGACTTGTTTTTAACCTGCGTGTATCCTCAGGTTACACAGCGTTTAACGGCGTTGACTTCGAGGGCACTTTTCATGTGAACACGGTGACAGATGACGACTACGCTGGCTTTATTTTTGGTTATCAAGACAGCTCTAGCTTTTACGTGGTAATGTGGAAACAGACCGAACAGACGTACTGGCAAGCGACTCCCTTCAGAGCTGTTGCAGAGCCCGGCATTCAGCTAAAGGTACTGGTCGTGGCTCCTAGCTGAGGACACAGTGCTCACCACAGCCCGGCTATGCCATCCTGCCACGTGTTGGCCCTGCTGCCCGGCCATCTGACTGCCATGGGCTAAGCCATCACGCCGTGCATGTCATCGCACTGCATGTCGGCCATGCTGCCCGGCTGCTGTTCTCTCCCGGTGTCAAAATGGCTAAGCCAGGTGGTTGCCACACAGCCCTGTTAATAGCGCCACTTTTTAAGGAACTCCATCTCCATTCTTGCCCCTGCTCATCGGGTGGAGCGTTTAGTCTCTGCTCTTATTGTGCACTGACATTAATTGGTCAAATTGCACCTTCTCCTTGGTCCAGGTTGCTTTTCTTTCCCTGCAAGCAGTGGCTGTGGTTATGCAAGAGAAGTTAGGGGCTTGTGAGCAGGAGGGAGGGTGCTTCTGCAGACCTGCTGCCTGCTACAGAAAGACTTAGAGCTCCTGAAAGTCACATTTCTCTGTGCTCAGCATTGGAAAATGGTGTTTCTGCAGGCTGTGAAATCCAAGACAGGCCCTGGCGAGCACCTCCGCAACTCCCTCTGGCACACAGGGGACACCAATGATCAGGTCAGGCTGCTGTGGAAGGACCCCCGAAATGTAGGGTGGAAAGACAAAGTCTCCTACCGCTGGTTCTTGCAGCACAGACCCCAGATCGGTTATATCAGGTAAGAGAGGAAAGGATAGATAATGTCTGCCTAAACTGTTGTTTCAAAACACCTAATTCAGATGACAGCCTGAGAATTTACAATACGTCTGGTCTTTGCACTGATGAAGCCTTTTAACAGGTCAGACTTCTGAAATTCAGCCTGCAATTCTTTTCCTAGGAAAGACAATTCCAAGCTAAGCCTGTTTGTAACTGAAGTCTTCTACTACCTGGCTGTTGTAACTGTGCCCTACCCTAATAAGCCCTTTCCTGGCTTTTAATACCTTGTTTTCCAAGCTACTACTGGCCACTGATCTGAAAATCAATGCGTTTAAAAATTTCTTAATTTTAATCTTTTGGAATATTTTTGTTGGAATTGTGATAGTTCATTTACATATTCTGGGATAACGGAATTAATAAAACTTGCCCACTTAAAGGTTGTGATCCTAACTACGATCAGTAATTATCCTGACGCGACAGATATGAGATTACATAGCATGTATTCAGAAAGTTTGTCAAAGCTATGTAATTCATGGGATCTATTCTTATTTTGTTATTTGAAGAAAAAAATTTTAAAAAAATTCACGATTCAGGAGGAAACGTTTCACTCTGCAACATCTAGATCAGCAGGAATTATACTTGCAGATCAAGGCTGATGTTAAAATGCAAAAAATAAACTGCTCTGGCATCATCAGCTCAGGTTTTGCAACCTTACAATAGAACAGAAATACAGGTAAGTCAGTTGTTCTTCAAAAAATCACCACCCTGCAGTTAAGGTGCAGTAACTTATTAATTATTGTACTTATATTTATGTTATAATTATTCCACTTCTCTGATGCAGAGCATCAACTTCATAGAATCATAGAATTGTCTAGGTTGGAAGAGACCCTTGGGATCATCGAGTCCAACCATCTACCCTACTCTACAAAGTTCTCCCCTACACCATATCCCCAACACCACATCTAAATGGCTTTTAACACATCCAGGGATGGTGACTCAACCACCTCCCAGGGCAGCCTATTCCAATGCCCGACCACTCTTTCTGTGAAAAATTCTTTCCTAATGTTCAGTCTAAATCTACCCTGTTGGAGCTTGAAGCCATTCCCTCTCGTTCTGTCATTAATTACCTGTGAGAAGAGACCAGCACCAACCTCTCTACAGTGTCCTTTCAAGTAGTTGTAGAGAGTGATGAGGTCTCCCCTCAGCCTCCTCTTCCCCAAACTAAACAGTCCCAGCTCCTTCAACCGCTCTTCGTATGATTTGTTTTCTAGGCCCTTCACCAGCTTCGTTGCCCTCCTCTGCACTCACTCCAGCACCTCGGTATCTCTCTTGTATTGAGGTGCCCAAAACTGGACACAATACTCGAGGTGTGGCCTCACCAGTGCTGAGTACAGGGGCACAATCACCTCCCTACTTCTGCTGGCCATGCTATTTCTAATACAAGCCAGGATGCCGTTGGCTTTCTTGGCCACCTGGGCACACTGCCTGCTCATAGTCAGCCGCCTGTCAATTAGACCCCCCAGGTCTCTTTCTGCCAGGCAGCTTTCCAGCCACACTTCCCCAAGCCTGTAGCGCTGCATGGGGTTATTGTGGCCCAAGTGCAGGACCCGGCACTTGCCCTTGTTGAAACTCATACCATTGATGTTGGCCCAATGATCCAATCTATCTAAGTCTCTTCAGCAGTAATTGGAGTGAACGTGTTTGACTTTATGCTAAAATGGATTAAGAACATTTATACTGTCAATTACTGTGTCCCAGCCACAGGGCAGTAGTGAAGAGATCTTGGGTGACAACTTTTCTTTAGACCAATCTGTTCGTGAAGCTGCTTCGTGAGCAAATATCTGCCTGCGGTTGCAGTCTCTCTAGCCAGCCTAATTAATGCCCCCTGCAACTGGGAAAGGTAGCAAAGTCAGTGTCACAAAATCCTTCAAAAACTAAAGGCAGCCAGGCCTAAAGCGAACCTCTGCCAGCTCTCTGTCCACATCTCGCTGTGGTCTGTTTAGGCCAGATGCCACAGACCATAATGCGTCTAGCAGAGGTTTTCTGAGGCTTCAGGGAAGCCTAGGAAAAAGTCTCTTGAGCCAGGCTCTCCCACGGAAATTTGAAAGACAACAAGTTCTATTCATTTTACAGATGCTTTTGAACTGCCTCAACAAGTCAGGAAATAAACTCAGGAACATAACAGGAATTGGGGTTTTATTTTTTTTCTTATTTTATGAAAAGACACGGGAACTTTCTTGCCCTTCACAGCTCGCTATTTTCTTGCATGTCAGACCAGCAATGTCCTCTGCCAAAACAGAGCCCTCCAGGCTCATCGTTCTCTGTGTCGTTTACCCAGTACCCCAGAGGCTGAGGACTTGATGCAGACAGCGCTGCAACAGCTCAGCTGGCTCCAGCGTGGTCCCGCTCCAGCCCTCGGTACAGGGCACGCGCTGGGGAGCTGGCAGGGTGCAGCTGTTCCCAGAGCTATTTGGGAATTTGCTGATAGGTTTTCTAACAATAAGATGCCAAGTCATCAAAACTGTTCCTGGAATTAATCATATCCACATTTTTAAAGAAATCTCACAGTCAAGTTTAAGATTCCAAGTGGTTTGTTTGAAACTTTGCCTATTAAAAAAAAAAAAAAAGTTTAGCATCAAACTGTGTGAGACAATATCCATCTGGCCTTCTTCAACTGATCTAATCTGGTTCTCCCTTTCTCCTATAACTATCGACTATGGAAATTTTCAAGAGTTAAAGCTCTCAGCCTGGCTGACTACAGGGAAAAAAATTCCAAGGCTTTTGTAGGATGTGTAAAAAACACAACCACCACCAAAACACCCTCCCTGCCCAGCTCTTGCCAGCGTGCAGCATTGCTCCAGTTCCCAGCCCACAGAGGAGCTATCTTTCTGTCCCCTGGGCTAAATGGGAGCATAGCATGTCCAAGGCTGAGCCGCCATGGATAATGAAATTTTATGAATGTTGCAGTCCCAGAAAAGACCTAACAGAGCTTCTGTTTGCTTTCATTAAGGGCAAGATTTTATGAAGGCTCTGACCTAGTGGCAGACTCTGGTGTAACTATAGACACCACGATGCGTGGAGGACGGCTTGGAGTTTTCTGCTTCTCTCAGGAAAACATTATTTGGTCCAACCTGAAATATCGCTGCAATGGTAATGTTGCTCTTACGTCATTTTAGCTGACAACTAGCAAGCGACCACGAGGAACCGGTAGTGCGGCTATTGGATTAAGCCATTTTGCATCCTTTCCTTTGCTTTTCATTTACAAGTTATTCACAGCTGTGAAACGCCTCCCCTGACACCAGCAGCACACTGCAGCCCAGCCAGACGGGAGCTAACACCTCACCGCCGCTCCTCCCAGAGCAGTCACTCTGCTGCAGAGACTGTGCCAACTAAGTAGTATAGCTGTCATCAGAGAATTAGAAACGTTATTTAAATCCAACCGACCGTGAGAGTTGTACACGCACAATATACCGAGGCCATCGTGTAAGTAGGAGGCCTCAAGCTCCAAATACAGGGTGAAGTAAATCTGGAGAGCCAGTGGGATCAGTCACCAGGTGTCAGTGTCATTTGTGTGCTTGCTGGTTGCTCCTGTCTGTGGTAGGACACGATCATAAGATGCCGTTCCTCCCATGGAGGAATGCTCAGACTCTGTGGGAGTGTGGTGGCTCGCTCCTCTTGGGGTCAGAGCCTCGCAGCTTAGCCCTCATCTCCCACTATATAGAATAACTCAAACCTTGGTCACTCACACAGAAGCTAATCGTGTCAGGGTATTTCTGCCCAGGCAGCAGGTCAGCTAGCTTGAAGTGGGGTTGGAGAGGCTGCCCCCCGGCTCCTCTCAGCACCAACCCCTACCTGACCAAGGCAGCCTTAAGAAAATAAGTTACCAGCCAAGTTGGAATAGTTTCCATGCCTGCTTTCTGTGGATCCAAGAAGCCCAGCCCAGGTCCGCAGTGGACACAGCCACCACACAGCCAGACCCTGGCTCTATGACTTGCTCTGGTGACGGACCCTGGTTCCTGGGCACTTGGTACACCTAGGCTGGTGCTTGCAGGTCATGGTTAAACAGGGGAACTTCTGGACAGTGGTGCTCACAATTAAAAATTACTTTATAAGAGTCTCAAACAGTACGTGGTTTCCCAGAAAGCACGTTTCCAAGCTGCCACTGAAGTCACAGATACTTTCCTGTCAGTGAGCAGGCAGTGGCTTTGCTGCAGGTGCTGCAGTAAGTCAATGAAACCCACTCAAAGAAGTCTCTGGAGTCCCCAAGTATCCCTGCTTTAATTTCAGACAAGTTTCTACATTTGTAGAAGAAGCTTAAAAAGAATTTTGAAGCCACAAAAAAAGAAGTGATCAACAAAAAGCAAAGGACTGACTTACTCTTTTTTCTGTATACTGTGTGTATTTATATAGTTACTTCCTTTTTTTGAGTTTAGAGTTACCTGTCCTGCACCAGGGTGGAAATAATCATCAGAGTAAAGTTGAGGTTACGCAGTTGAGCTTCATGGCTGTGGCTTCATCTCTGGCTGCAGCTTTGGCTCTATGGTTAGCTCTGTAGCTCTCCAGATAAAAAGTTCTGGGATCTGGGAAAGGCACACTGCAAACTCAACACTTCAGGCAAACAGAACTGCAGTTACTCTTAAGACATTGACCCATCTCCAGCTCCCTTTGCCAATTCTGAAGTTTTTCTGCCAGTTGCTGTTGGTCCTTGGGTTAATGTTTCTGTCCCTTGCTGTGGCATATGAGACCATCACAGGGAAGTTGAATTAGGGTATGTGAGAAATAGAGACGCTGACGCTACAAATGTGTCTGGGGTGCAGAGGAAGACAACCACTTTTTCTGCCTTTCTGGTCAGTGTTTATAAATAAAAACGTAAGAGTGGAAGCCACAAAGCTTTCGGTTCGAAATGTAATTTGAAGATTGATTGATAGTACTCCATTATGGGCTGGCACTGTAGGTCTCACTGTCTTGTTAGCCTCTCTGTGCTTTTCAGTGCTGTGTAGCTAAAAGTGAAAACATTCCCAGTTCATTCTTAAAGTGTAAACAAAAGAGAAGGCATGTTACCTAAAAAAAAAAAAGAGTAAGTGGGTAATCCATTAATTTAAGTGCTCCTCGATTTTGTCAGAAAATACCAAACTTTTGCATATTTTTCTGTTTTCAGATACCATCCCAGAGGACTTTCAAGAATTTCAAGCTCAGCAATTTGGCGTTGGAGATATTGGGGATATTTAAGAAGGAAAGGCAAACTAACATTGCTATTGCAAACAATATATTTTAAATCCTTATATGATTGTTGTTGTAAGAGTGTACACCGCAGCTTGTTCTCATTGATGTGACTATGATGTCAGACCTTTTTTTTTGTATAAAAGTGAAAATAAAAAGGAGACAAAATAGACTAGGGCTTCACTTGTTTTCAAATCTGCCCGAAAATCTAGGGAGCAGCATGTATCGGAGTGACACTTACTTGCTTAACACATTCTCAGGAAAAGTTTGAATCCATTGCCATTCTGGATTCATTATTAAACAGAGTGGGAAAGAAAACGCAATTTTGTCTGTCGTCTGGAATGTGTCAGAAGCAACAGGTTGCATCTGCACATGAAGCAGCTGGGAGCTGTCTAGCCAAGCCAGGGCCTTCTTAATACCTTTCCAGTCCTGCTAGGAAAAGGTTTTGTCTCCTTTAGAGTCGCGAACTCCTTTGGAGACTGTGTTACCTTTGGCAGACCTCCTCTAAGAACGCTGTTAGACCTCCCTGCCCTCCCACTCCCAGAAAACTATGAGTAACAGTATCACATCCTGTAAAAGCAAAAAAGCTGACTGCAAGGCGTTGTAGCCATGTCTTATGACTTGTATGTGACTAAAACCAAAAAAAAAGGCATATGTAGATAAATGCAGAATCACCTACAGAGAGAAAATAATCCTAGCTAACTTTCACATACACAAAGCCAGGCTTTGACCTGCTGTCCCCACTCAGCGCTGAGCTCTCTCAGCAGGTTCTGCAATTTTATGATAGTAAGTCACCAAGTTAAAAACCCAAAACACTGAATTAAGCACTAGTAACCATTAGGAAAGGACTGGAAAACAAAAAGCCAAAAAAAAATTGTATCACAATGGACTTCATAATTCAAAGTATAGAAAGGTGTTGGATACTGTGTACATTTGTACTGCATTCCTTTTGAAAATGGAGCGAGGAAAGGAAGGGAGGACAAGCTCCAAGGACAGCTGAAGAGAAGGATATTGCAGCCCGTAGGATAATTACTTTGAAAAGGACAATGGGAAACAGTACTTTAGCCTGGGGGAGGGGGGAGGGAGGAAATACACAGAGGGGGAATACAGTGAGGGTTTTAAAAATCAGAAGTAGCCCTGAGAAAATGAACAGCCATGACTCTTTCCCAGCACAAGAATACAGCGGAAATGCTAAGTTAAATTATCAGGTGACAGCATCAAAACAAAAAAACCCCAAGTTTCCTGTTCTCTGTACAATAAAAGTACCCTTAAACTTTATGGTGCTATCAGAGGCTTGGGCTACGGAAAGAGATTTCAGCGTGAGCTTGTCCACCATTATCAGTACTTCTGGGAGCAGTGCGGCCCTGGGACCTGTCCCACACGTGATCCCAGAGTCCCACAGCAAAGAGCACGGTGCACGAGTGGTCCTCTGGCACTGCGCTTCATCATGAATAGTCCTCCTTTGGCTTCACCAAACCCAGATTCACTCACCGGGTTTTCAACACAGGATTGAAAGGCTAGTTACTTCGGAGCAACGCAGAGGGTATTGTCAAATTACGCTTAAAAGCTGAGGAAAAAGCATCTTTCTAACTGATCATAGGCTGTAACTGCAGTATCGTTCATTTATAAATGAGAACACAGATGATAAAGCAAATTTACATCTTCCTTACCATGCACTTGCATTTCACTGGATTGAGCCCCTTCTCCAGGCAGAAACCCTCTCTGAACCGTTTGGGTGCAATCTGGGCAGAAGGCAGTTACTTGTACTACACTCACGGTGTGCACCACAGCCGGGGTACCCCTGGCCTGCCGCGCGTGCATTTTGCACAAGGGGTCCCTCGCAGTGGATGCAACAAGCCTGGCCCACCCTGACCTGCCTGCAGCATGCGCTGGTCCGAGCAGGACCAGCACACATCAGCTCCATCAGAAAACACAACCGCAGCCACCCTCCGAACCCCCGTACTACAGCAACTAGGGGGGACCACCTCCAGTTTGCTGCTGTTCGCCACACCAGTTTCCCACCTTCAAGCTGGACCATTTCCAGGCTCTCTTCCAGCCTACACCACCGCCATTGATGCCTGGAGGCTGGAAGATGAGATACAGGCTCTGGCTCTTGCACTGTCAAAAGTAATTGCATGAAGCTCTGAGCTTCTAACCTCCCCCAACGGAAAACATACTGGCTTGCTCAACTGGTAGCCACAGAAACCAGTCACAGCCCAGCCAGCTAGAACTCTTCTTTTGTTTCAGAGGGTGCTGTTGGGACCTTACAGTGGGATGCTGGAGCTCACTGTGCCTGTTGTGCTGACACACCAACTGCCGGGTAGCCTGCAAGTTCGGGAACACCAAAGTCCGGCTGTTGCAGACAAAGATGAGCCACAGGGTCACAGTCCAGGCTTGGGAAAGCTCCTGCCCCTCATGTTTCCATCACAGACTGTGCAGTCCCTGTGCACGTGTTTAAACAAGCTCCTCTTGCACCACCACCTCTTTCTGGACTATTGTGCAATGCAGACATAGCTCCATGTGTGGCCTCTGGCACGTAACGATGCTGCAATCCCACATCTTTAAAACTGAGCATGTAGTTCTCTCTTACCCCCACCTCCTGCGCAGCTGGGCTGCACTCAGCTGGAGCAGCAGCTGCAACTACTTTGGAGTTTAGAGTCCTAAGGCTCCTGCACACCAGGGTCTAATGTCTCGCCAAAGGTTAACTCCTTCCTGCATGCTAAGACCACCACAACAAACACACTTCAAATGCTTCTGTTCCCTAAAGTAGAACAGAATACAGTATTTCAGTTGGAAGGGACCTAAAACAACCATCTAGTCCAGCTGCCTGACCCCTTCAGGGCTGACCAAAAGTTAAAGCATGTTGTTACGGGCATTGTCCAAACGCCTCTGAAACACTGACAGGTTTGGGGCATTGACCACCTCTCCAGGAAGCCTGTTCAAGTGTTTGACCACCCTCTTGGTAATGAAGTGCTTCCTCATGTCCAGTCTAAGCCTCCCCTGGCACAGCTTTGAACCATTCCCACACATCCCATCACTGCATCCCAGGAGAAGAGCTCAGCACCTCCCTCTGGTCTTCCCCTCCTCAGGAAGCTGTAGAGAGCAATGAGGTCGCCCCTCGGCCCCCTTTTCTCCAAACTAGACAAGTCCAAAGTCCTCAGCCACTCTTCACAGGACATGCCTTCCAGCCCTTTCACCAGCTTTGTTGACCTCCTCTGGACACACTGGACTTGTTAAATTTCATCCCATTGATCACTACTCAATACTCCAATCTACCTAGATCCCTCTGCAAGGCCTCCCATCCCTTGAGGGAGTCAACAGCACCTCCCAGTTTGATATGATCAGCAAACTTGCTATCGGTGCATTCAACTGCATCCGGATTGTTGATAAATATATCGCACAGACCTGGCCCTAGAATCGAGCCCCGAGGAGCACCGATGGTGACCGGTCACAAGCAAGATGGAGCCCCCTTCAGTACAACACCTTGACCACTGCCATCCAGCCGGTTCTTTGCCCAGCTCACTGTGAACCCACTCATCTCCTGGTTTGACCATCTCTTGGTTTGAAACAGCAGAAGAGAACATCGTGCCAGGATGCTGCAGGGTGGGGTGAAGGCAGGGGTGGGCAGACCAGCAGAAGGCTGCTGAGCGAAGGCGGTCAGCTCTCACAGACCCTCAGCGCCACTCGGGAACTGCTCTCTGCCTTGCACTTCAGTCAAAAGGCAAAGCCTCCCAGCTACGTGCACCAGAGCTGCACGGAGAATAGCAGCCACCATTCAACCCTTTGAAACTCAGTCAGCAGTTTCTCGTAACCACAAGGAACCCGTGTCCTGGTGTGGGTCTGGTCAGTGCTATGGCACGGGTGCAACCAGTACTGGCAGGCAGGCTGCAGCTGGCCGAGGCTGAAACAGGACTCCACAACAGCCCAAACATGGATGGTGAGAAGAAAGTGACCAGGACCCAAGGAGACACAGCACTTTCCCTGGTGTTGATCTAGGTGTCAAATTCAGCAGCTGCCTACTCCATCATCTGGGAAAATGCTGGAAAAAAAATAAATAAAATCAGAGATCCTTGTTTCAAACTGCACGGGTTGCAGTGCTATACTTGGCCTGGAAAATACTGTCAGAGGCATCTGACACATCTCAGAGAGCTGGATTGTACAGAGCAGACACCACGGACAAATGTGTGCAACTTGCCATCTTCTGAGATCATGCTCTGGAGGAGTACAAAAATAACATGGACAGCAAAGCCATGTAATATTCTATAGGCCAACTTTTTTTTTTTTAAACAACATCCAAATGTAGTGAACAAAAAAGATCAACCAACTTACTTTTACTGGCTCAGTAACTGCTTAGCTCATATATTTATGCATTTTTAAACTTTCTCCTAGAATGAGTCGACTTTCAACTTTTATATATCACAACAATTCATTTTAAATGTAAGAAAAACTTTATTGGTCCATTAAACATTAAATCTATAACAATACATTCATTCACTCAGTATACAAAAGGAAGTGTCCATAAAAACCATTAACATGCTTTAAAAAGGCAAAGCTGTTGACTATTTTACAATTAAGATCTTACAATTCTGAAATCTTTACCAATC
Organism: Pluvialis apricaria; assembly: GCA_017639485.1. NCBI lineage: Eukaryota > Metazoa > Chordata > Aves > Charadriiformes > Charadriidae > Pluvialis > Pluvialis apricaria. Next base: position 25,751,234 of record CM030044.1, on the reverse strand, counting down.
CTTAAAAGTCAAAGTGTTACAGTTACTACAGATCACAACACTCGCAAAAAATGTTAAATAAACTAGCAAACCTCCACTTCACTGGCTACAGCTTAATAAAATAAAACCACACATACACACCAAAAAGCTCCCTTGAGATATTAAGAACCTTGAAAAAGACTAATAAAAACCCCTCACCATTAAGAAAAAGTGTTTACATTTTGACTACTTTGCATCCAGTTTTCGAACATGGCATATACAAGACTGAACACCACTCATGGGTGGTAAACAAAAAGCTGACAGTGAACCCATATGCATTTTCTCAGCTTGTATATGACAAGTTGAACAATTTTCTCAGAAAGTTAATTCTCCTCTCTTTAAGTTTGCACAGATATCCAATGACACCTAAGCACCCGGACATCTATAAGTAAGAGGAAAAATAGAATTACAGTATGAGTAACAAGACATTATATCCCCATAGCTTTCCAAAATTCTTCTTGGCTTCGCACTGAGGCAGGCTTCTTTGGGAAAAGCGCGGCTGCAGTGCTGCACCCCGCAGCTCTGGCGAGCAAAAGCCCTGGAAGCTTTAAGCTGCTGGAACAGTTTCAAAGCTGATGACTGTGACTCTGAAGAAGTTTGTGCAAACGACTGTACGCTACGGCACTGGGAGCTACCAGACACTCGCAATCGGGGGGAAGCCAGCGTGGCTTATATCTGAAATAAATTCCAACTTTAAAAAAAAAATCCTTATTGAACAGGTGTGGAATGAGTCAAAACCAGGTTTGAGAAACAAAACTGGATTTAAGACCTACTTGAAACTTACTGAGCTTCTTTGGGCATTAGAAAGCAGCCATCATGCCTGTCTCCCAAAGTTTCTACTTCAAACCCTGGGCTGTGTGTCTGCATCCCCATCCTTGGGCACTTAGGCGTTCTGCTGTCAGGATGTTGAAAACACAAAGACATACCAGTTCCCAAGCTGGAACTACGTATCCTGTTACGAGTACAGAAAGCCAAAGCTTTCTAAGTGCTTGACCCCTGGCATTCCCTTGTACAGTCATGTGAAACACTCAGTTCAAACCAGTGTTTACAAAATTGAAAACACAAAGTAAAATGTCACGGCGCTGATTATGTGTCTTCCTCCCACAAGAACTTGTAGGCCACTCCAGAAAACAAAGAGGCAGTTTTCACAGAGGAAAACTGATACATGTAAGAAGTTATGATCCTTGCTTCAACACTGCAGGCTGTCCTGCTATAAAAAGGTAAGGATCGACAAGACCTGGCAAAGAAGTCTTTGCTAGTTTCTAGCACCAAAGACATCCCACTTGACAGGAAGCAGAATGTGAGTGAAGCAGGTTTACAGTGCCTTTAAAAAACAAATGCAAGGAGAAAAAGGCAAATAAGACGAGGAGATACAGCCTGCAAGCAAAAGACATTGCTTCTAAAGCCCAGAAGGAAAGACCAGAGCAAAATTTTAGCTGCAGATGATCTCGCTCATCTAGCCACACAGGTACAGCCTTGTGGTATTTTGCTTCATCACTTATTTAGGAGAAAAGCCTAACAGTTTATAGCATAAATTCTTTACAGCGTGTTTTAAGAGCAGTCAGTGGACTATTTTGTTGCCAATCTGTTCAGAGATGCCCACGACACTGTGGGCTGCTAGCCAAAGTTCAAGCAGCACTACCTTGAGTTCCCAAATCTTCCTGATGCATTGGTCAAAACTGTTGAAAATCAGCTTTTTTGCAAGTGCAACGGTTGCTTCATTAATAGCACCGTTCTACCCTGGAAATGGCTGCACCAGTGGCTGATGAAACAGTTACACGTGCATAGCTTATAATCTCAAAACGCTTCTAGATTTGTAAAAAGGTGCTAAAAAACAAAATAAATAAATAAATAGACATGCAGTGTTTATGATTCTGTGAGGGGATCAGCCCTCTTCTCTCTGGACTACACCTACATTTGCAACACTGAATTACCCGTTTCAGACGAAAGAAGCCCAGCCCAGCCAGGATTTACCGAATTAGCTGGGCAAGTACGAGCTTTTTGAACCTCATGGAAATGCTTGGAAAGCTAAGAGTATCACAAACATGTAATAACTCCGATGTGTGATCACAGTGGAGTTCCTTAGCTGGCATCCAGCTGCAAGGGCTGCCTGCACGCTTTGAGGAACTAGGTGGTAAACAGCAAACAAGCATATCCATCTGCTTTCCACACATTCTTCATATGGTTTTATGGTCTCATTTGTTAGTCCAGCTATCTGGATTCAGAGACTTGCCATCCGAGTCCGTCCTATTCGTTTTACCCCAAACAAGAACCAGTCACGATTGCAGCTCTCGGTTGCCTTCATGAGAAAAACGAAAATTGTTCCAGTCTTAAGACAGCGGTGCAGCAGTGAGATTCCAAATAACCTTTCTTAAAATTTGAAAAAGCAGGAAAATGCCAGTAAAGTTGTTTAACCATCTCAGCAGAACAAACTGCTGCTAACACGGTCTCTTCCTCCAAGAATCTATTAAACGATAGCATTAGTTTGAATTCAAGTTTAGAGGAAACTTAGCAGAGGACTTGTTACAAAGACAGGAAGACTAGAGAACAACAGCTTCCTCATATCACACAGCCCAAAAATACTAGGAGCCAGAAATGCTGCACCGCTTGCTTATGTCTGGGAACAAATTCAATGAACAATCGTGGCACAAGGCAGGATAGACACCGCACAGCTAACCCGTTACCTGCACTTTCAGGTATGGGGACAGAAAGTTAAGCCTTTACAGTTTAAATGTAAATGTAAGCAACAACTACTCATTTACTTACAAAAGCATCAGGCTATTTGTGAGTTTTCCCAGTTCACCTTCAACTGCACAGCAATATCTGAATCAGTCTCGCCCCCAGAGGTTTGTCAAGCACAGACTATTTGGTCTTCCGCATGCACCACAGGTCTGACCGCGTCTTGTACACACCGGTGTAACGTACAAGGCAGCATCACCCAGTCACAGGCTCAGTTCAGGTTTTCCAGTTCCAGTGCCACCTGCATTATTACCTATCACAGCAGTGGGTATAAAGGCACTTCTTAAAAGGTTTTAAAAGCTCATTTGCCTGAACTCTTTGGAGTCTATGAACCGGGCATTTGAAATCTAGACCTTAGCCAAGGATTTTACTAAGGAGTTGCACATGGAAGTTCACAGTACAGATTTTACAGCGAATGCTAAGGCTATAACATTTCCTGGCCAGCAGGAAGCCGTGCCTCACTGAGGAACTAGAGGCTTTGCACACCCAGGTGCCACCAGTTACTGATTCATTAGAAAGGTCTAGAGATCCATAGCTGGATCTAGGGCTACAGTATGGACACATAGGTCCTCAAAGTTATTTTCGGGGTCTTTTCCTACAATGTTTGCTCAGATGCAGACAAAGTAGTGCTGTCAGGCACTGCCCCATTTCCACCCTATGTATGCTCACAGATGTAGATGCTTAAGGTCAATAGTTGGTGGAAGGGTAGGATGAAGGAGCAACTCAGTGAGGTGAGTGCTGTGTAAGAAGAATGGACTCATGCCTCACTCTGGACTTTCCTTTTACAACCCTGTTTCCTCTGTGCAAAACCTATTTCCATAAATACAAACTATAAAAAAAATGAGCACCAAGGAGGCACAGGAAGTCCTTATGCAGGCAGACAATGCTTACATAAAATGTTTTTGTAAACAAGTAGGAACATCCCTTGGCCAAGATAAACATTAAGATCAGTTAGAGGAAAGGGTGCAGCCAGAAACAGACATATAATGCAAATTGACTTCTGGCTTTGTGGCTGGTGCCATTGTAAGGGTTTTGACTTTTATGACAACGGGACATTTTTCGATGACTATAGCCTGCTAGGGAGAGATGGGATCCATCCGTCTAGAAGAGGCAAGGGCATCTTTGGCAGCAGGCCGGCCAGCTTGGTGAGGAAAACTTTACTAAAGGACTCGGGTGACAGGGTCGAAAGTGGCAATGCTCATGCCATTGCAACCAACTGGGGAATAAGCCAGACCAACCAGACCAGCGACAAATGTTCCTTAGCTGCCTCTCAAGATATGAACCACAAGACCAACCACGTCAAGTGATGTACACCAATGCGTGCCGCCTGAGTAACAAACAGGAGGAACTGGAGCTCCACACCCCGTCAGAAAGTTATGATATCATAGGAATAACCAAAACATGGTGGGAAAACTCACATGACTGGAAGATCACGGTGGATGGCTATAGGCTGTTTTGTAAAGACAGGCAGGGAAGAAGAGGAGGAATCGCTGCGCTCTATGTTAAGGATAACCTTGAATGTATAGAAGTCAACTAGGTGACTGTGGAAGCTCTATTGAATGCAGCTGGGTCTCAAGATCAGAGGGCTCGCCTCCAAGGGGGATCTTGCGGTAAGCATCTGCTACTGACCTCCAGACCAAGACGAAAAGGCCAATGAAGCAATATTTGGGTCACTTAAGCAAGCTTCGGGTCAACAGAACCTGGTTCTTATGGGTGACTTCAACTACCCAGACATTTGCTGGAAGAACAATATAGTAGCTCACAAATCATCCATCAAGTTCCCGGAATGTGTAGAGGACTGCTTCCTCATACAAATATTAGATTTGCCAACCAGGAACGAGGCACTACTGGACTTGCTACTAACAAACAAAGAAAACCTGCTTTGTAATACCTTGGTTAAGTGATAGCCTTGGCTGCAGTGATGAGAATATTGTGGAGTTTGGGATCCTGATGAACATGCTGAAGGTTAATACAAAGACAAAGGTTTTAGTTTTAGATTTTAGAAGAGTAAACTTCAACTCACTCAGAGCTCAGCTGGGAAGGATTTCATGGGAAGCTTCCATGGAGGAGAAAGGAGCTCATGAGTGCTGGGATTTTTTGGAGAATGCTCTCCTGGAAGCACAAAACCAGTAAGGGAAGTAGGTGGAGCAAGAATCCGCCTTGGCTTAACTATGAGCTTCTGAGCCTTTTCAAAACCAAGAGAGAAGCGTACCAGAGATGGAAAAGCAGATGAATACCTGTTGAGAACCACAAGGGCATTGCCAGGATGTGCAGACAATCAGAAAAGCAAAAGCTCACCTTGAACTGAGGTTTGACTTTGCTGAAAAGCAGAGGTTCTCAGCACTTTCTTCACCTCTGTCTTTACCAGCACTGTTGGGCCCCAGGCCTTGGGAACAGCAATCCAGGCTGATGCAAACACAGAGCTACCATCAATGACGGAAGAGTTGGTATGTGAACTATTACAGGAGCTTGACCCCTACAAATCAATGGGCTCTGATGCTATCCACCCAAGGGTGTTAAGAGAGCTGGCTGACATTGTTGTGAGGCCGCCCTCCATAATCTTTGAGAAGTCGTGGAGATCGGGGGGTGTCCCAGAAGACTGGAAGAAGGTTAATGTCACCCCCATCTACAAGAAGGGCTTAAAGGAGGATCCAGGAAACAATAGGCCCATCAGTCTTACTTCAGTCCCTCAGAGAATTATGGAATGAATCCTCCTGGGGGCTGTGACAAGTCAAATGAAGCACATGACTGGGAAAAGACAGCATGGATTCACCAAGGGCAAATCATGCCTGACAAACCTGATCACCTTCTACGACAAAGTAACCTGCTTGGTTGATGCAGGGAGAGCAGCAGACATTGTCTACCTGGATTTCTCAAGGGCTTTCAACATGGTTCCCCACAGCCTCCTCCTAGAGAAGCTGGTGCGTTATGGTCTAGACAAGTGGTCTGTGGTTGGGGAACTGACAGACAGGCTGCATCCCGGGGGTGGTGGTAAATAGCTCCTTTTCAAACTGGCAGCCTGTCACAAGTGAGGTCTCCCAGGGATCGATATTGGGTCCAGCACTATTTAACATCTTCATAAGCGATCTGGATGATGGGATCAAGTGTACCCTGATGAAGTTTGCTGATGATACCAAACTGAGTGGGGAAGTGGACACTTCTGAAAGAGGAGCCACCATGCAGGAAGACCTGGATAGGCTGGAAGAGTGGGCAAACACGAACCTTATGAAATTCAACAAGGACACGTGTAAGGTCTTGCACCTGGGAAAACATAATCCAGGAGTGCAGTACAGGCTGGGATCTACTCAACTGGGGAGTAGCTCTACAGAAAGTGACAAGCTCAATATGAGTGAAGAGTGTGCTGCTGCAGCAAAGCAAGCAACAGGATGCTGGGCTGCATCAACAAGGGCATCACCAGCAGATAAAGAAGTCATTATCCCACTCTACTCAGCGCTTGTCAGGCCACACCGGGAATACTATGCAAAAAAGATGTGGACAGGCTGGAGAGGGTCCAGAGAAGGGCCACAAAGGTGATCAAAGGACTGTGAAGCCTGCCATGTGAGGAAAGGCTGAGAGAACTGGCTTTGTTCAGCCTTGAGAAAAGAAGGCTTAGGGGAGACCTTATCACCAGGTTCCAGTATTTAAAGGGTGGCTACAAAGAAGATGGAGACTCCCTTTTTACAAGGAGTCACACATATAATACAAGGGGTAATGGGTACGAGTTACTCCTGGGGAGATTCCGATTGGACACAAAACGAAAATTTTTCACAATGAGAACAATCAGCCATTGGAATAATCTCCCCAGGGAAATGGTGGATTCCCCAATGTTGGAGACTTTTAAGATTCAGCTGGATAGGGTGCTGGGCCATCTTGTCTAGGCCATGCTTTTGCCAAGAAAGGTTGGACAAGACGATCCTTCAGATCCCTTACAACTTGGTATTCTATGATTCTATGCTTACCCACATTTGGGACTGGGATGCCTGCTATCAAACCAGACAACAGTTACCATTCCCTGCCTTATAACTTGACATAGTGCATGACTTCTTCTGTAGAGCTCTTTTTGCAGACTGTTCTGTTATAAAAAACATTGCTAATTTAAAAAAAAACATGCTTGGTTTCTCATAGTACAACACATATGGCACTAGAAAGCAACTCCTGTGAGCCTCTATACTTTAGGGAACAGCATTCGCCAAAGGAGGAGCAAGAGCCTGGACTATCTCAACTGCAGCTCACACCTCTAGGACTGGATCAATAGTGTTTGTCAGAATAACTGCTATGAGTTAGGTGGGACAACTGGTAGTCATCATTGCACAGCCCATAAGCTCTTATCTTAGAGATGGGACAGATAATGGCTTCTAGATTGCGAATGCATTAACAAAGGCCTTTCTCTGCTGCAGAAGGATCTGCATGGCTGGACTCCAAATACAGAGACATACTGACAGGCCTCCATGCTAGCAGAGCTCTTGGCAAGATCAGAACCCCTCAGCAGAAACAAAAGGAAAGGAAAAAACCTTCATCCCTCTCCAGAGCTATTTGTTGCTTTTCTAACTGAATGTTAAGCTTCAACTGCTTTTTTCCCCTAGGCCCAAACAAGGAGAAGAGTAGCAAGACAGTCATCTCTGGACAGACTCCTCCTTCCCTCACATATCATGACAGATGTATTTTGAGGCTCCAAATCACTGGGATAGGTGGTATAAGTATACAGGACTACAGACCTGTAGATTTCGTTTGAGGTAAGAGTGCAAGCTCCAAGCAGGACAGAAGCCCTAGGATAACACAGCAACAAGGCAGCTAAAAATGTTAACGAAACCAAGAGCAGAACTGAGATCTGTTATGTTAGGATTACTCACCAGGTGTGCATTAGCCATCAATTATTGCAACAGAACAAATAAGGCATGCAGATACTTTGGCCATCTCATTGGCCTCTATGTTGTGCTTTTGTTTTGCAGAAAGCATTGGGTGAACATTTAAGGCTCAACCCTATTTCAAAAAAAGAACTGCTAAATCAGCTGATTTTGTTAATATCCCGCATATTTCACATTGTATGTGTATATATATAGAAGAGAGAGAAGACAAAACCACTGGGACTATCATAAGTTATAAATTCATCCCACTGGAATGTAGATAACTATAGTTGGTTCAACCTTATTCAGCACTTAGGGCATCTGAGCTGTTATTCTGCCACCAAATCATCTGCTTAAAGCAAATAAAAGAGACATAGTACGGTTTAATATTGTCAAGTCAGTAATTTCTACTAAGGCAGCTGCTGTTACATTTGTGTCTTCTGGCTTTGTTTTTCTGACTGCTTACCCCACTGCTTGGAATAGAAGTTCTCGAAAAGAAGTTTAGTCTCCATTAATGGATTGGTTGGCTAACTCCCATCCCAACAGCAAAACATCAACAGAGGAGTATAAAAATATAGCAGTTAGAAAGAATACTTTCCAACCAACACACAGACAGAAAAGGAAGATGACGCACTACAGTCCTTTTCTGACCATCACTGCATTTAAAATACTATAAAATTAGTAATGAAAATAGAACTGAAAATCCTGGGAGATCTTGACACAAGTTGAAACAGCAGGGCAGAAAAGTAAATGAGCACTCCACTTTTAAATTTAACAGCGACTGGCAGTGCTCCTGCAATTAGCATTTTCTCCACAGCAAATATTCTGAATAAAGAATGTACCGTATCTTAAATCCCCGTGCAGTACACACAACCTGCAGTTTAAGTGAGCTGGCAAAGCAATGTTGGACAAAATTGAGAGTTTAAGAATTTTTGTGTAGAACTCCCCTTCTGTTAACAACTGGACCAGATCTGAATTGCATAAAATATTCAGGTGCCTTTTAAAGTTATAATAGAATAAATACTCTATTATCATTGGTACATTCCTTTCTCAATCTAGGTATACAATAACTTAATATATTTAATATTTAGATAAACAATTTTTAGTAGATGCTTTGGCAGTCAAATTCTTACATATTCTTTCTCTATTTCTACAGAAGTATTTAGTTATTTTTTCGGAAAAAACTATCTGGATACTACTTACAAGAATTATATGCTGTACAAAACAGCAGTCCAAATCATCACTGCAAACTGTAAAAGACACAGTTAATAAAAAAGTATAAAAAGGAATGCATATTTGCTAGATGATATCTAACATTCACAGGAAGGAAGAAGATACATCTGCACCATGATTTTTTCTTTTCTTGCCAATGAAGCCAGAGAAAGATTGTCAGTTATTTGAAAAGGATTTCACTTATTCCAGTTCATGCAACAGCTGGGTTTCCTACACTCCACACATCAGCGTTACAAAGGTTTGGAAACAGATTTGTTCCCTTGGGCAGTGCTTATTCATGACAATTAAAAAAGGTAAAAAAATCTTTGATCATTTGTTTAGTCTGACTAAAATCTTACTAACTGGTACATTATGGTAAGTGGGCAACAGGTGTTTCCTCATTACAAAATGACTGTTGTATTTTATTTGTAACAGGGGGAAAAAAAAAAGAAAAAAGAAAAACACAGAAGGACCTTCTGAGTGTTCACACTGAGAACTCCCTGGTTGGGCAACAGAGTGGAGCAATAAGAGTCCACAAGTACAGACAGACACAAACCCAACAGGAGACCATCTTAATCCAGAAGATAGACCAGGTTCCGGTGAAGAATTTTTCAATCTGAGCACTTTCGTAGCTGTAAGGGGAAAAAAAAAAAAAAGGCAGCAATAAACTCACTATTCATATCTCAGACTGCAGTATCCTCTGTTTTTCGAAGTGGGTCACAAACTTAAACCAGGTTAGCCCAGACACGAAGCAGGGGAGAGCAGCCCTTTATAGAGCAAGGCCTTACTCAAGCATCACCTGGGAAAGACTTGAAGCGTCTCTTCCAGCTTCTTACTTAAGAAGAGGAGACACACTAAGGGCAGAAGTTCCTGTTCACATCTCCCCACCTCAACGCAGACAGACGTCAATTTCTTAGCTTTAAAGAAATACACTTACTGGAACCAATGAGTTACTGTCATCATCACGTAGAGTGAAGCCAAGAAGAAAACGAAGTGGAAGTAGGCATAACTGTACACCGTGCCTTTTTTCTCGTCATAAATCACAGTCTGGCCTCCCCTTTTTTCAGTGTGCTCCTTAGCATCAGCTGTGAGACACAGGAAACAAGAAAGCTTTTTCAAATTTAATGAGAACTGAAAACAACATCTGGCTTCATGAAGAACACAGCAAAACATCTATGGTGTGATTTAGGAAAGCGTGATACAGAGCAACACTTGAATATTCCCTTGCCCTCAGGGCATGGGCCTAAACCTTTAATAACAGAAATTGGACTGCCGCTGAAATCCTGCCTTGTATCAGCTTCCTGGCCTACGGGCTAGTTTTTGAGCATTTGGGCCACTTAAATTGCTCTACTTGTACAATATTCTTCTGGAAAGCCCAAACTGGTAACTCCGACTGTAACAGGTCTGCAAACAGGACACTCCCTTCCTAACTCACTCCTGAACTGCAGTCCCTGCAGAGCTGCTGAGCCAAAAATCCAGCAGTTAGTCACACCCACAAGCATGCCAAGAGCAGAGATTACTCTTTGTAAGTCACAGTAAGGAAACGTCCTTTAAGGAATTATTAACTAGCCTGTTGTTTTAAAATGGTATTGTTACATCTCTTGCTTCCTTCCCCAGCCTAACTTCGAGCACTTCAGCTGCTTCAGAATGCTACAGAATGAGGCTATGAGCAGCTCCTCATCTGCAGCTGGGTCCTTATTCTCTTGGCCTTGGTATGAAAGCCACAAGTGAGGTAAATTGTGCAGTGAAATGTAATTACCGTCTCCGTCAGGCACGCAGCAAAAGCAGCAACGAGCTACCTGTGGAACAGACAACAGGAAGTGTAAGAGTCTGTGCTACAGCAAAGAAGCAGAACAGTTGGTGAAAGAAGGTCTGTTATGTCTACGTTACAGACACTAATTTAGAGAAGTCTGGTTTGTATTTCCAACCAGCACAGAACTCAAATTAGGATTTGCCAAGTAGTTCACAACAGCAGTTTCTAAGCTTTGGAAAAACCTACTCAGTAAGGTTTGGAGCAAATTAACCATTCTTAAAGAATTACTCTATCCATTTTACATAACTCAAGGTCAAACACTGGTGCAAATAATTATGACAAAATTGTGTTCAGAGGGAGCTTACCTCTTCAGACTTGCATCTAAGTGCTTTTTAAATAAAAAATTTATCTACCAAAGTGAAAGCATTAGGAACTTTTAAAACCCTGCTGCATGGGTTGGAAATCACAACTGCACAAGCCTAAGTCAGAAGCATACTTATCTCTGCAAGAATTTGCTGAAACAGAGCCAGAACGAGTACAAGCAGAATAAGTAAAAGCAGAAAGCTGGTTTTACTGCTTTATTTAAATGAAGATTTTCTTTTTTTTTTTTAACTGATGTTAAAGGAAAAGCTGAAATTGACACTTCTTGTGTTGAGTGGTAATGTAAATGGGAAAAGGATGCCCACCATCCAATAAACATGTAAGTGCATTTTCTGCACCAGATCACAATACAAGTCAGCACTTTCTGTAATGCATCACCAACATTATTTGTTCTGATAAAATCCTACTCTGGGATTTATTTTGGCTGTAGTCTGATGAAGACAGTGAACCCTGTTAGGAAAATTCCCTTTCCTAACTATTATATCAATCAGTGTTTACAGTATATATATATAAAATACAGTGTATTACCTGTATTAACAAATATTAGTTCACAGAATACACTGCAATGTAATGAGGTAGCAGAGTTTTACTGGAGACTTTGGTATTGTTCATGCTTAAGTAAAACAAACTAAAGTACAGCCCAGCCCTGGAAATAAGAACTTTGCTTCTTGGGAGCTTAGAGCTGTCCATGAAGGACAAAAGGAACCCATGGACAACCAAGATAATGCCAGCATCCTAGCCCCTCTAACATATCTTTGAAACCCTCCCAGCATCATAGATAAGTATCACAAGACAGACTCCAGGGATGTCTGGATCAATAGACAAGAAGGAAGAATGCCGCAAAAATATAGTTGCTTTGTAAAGTTTTACTATGACTACTAAACAGTGGTGTGGGTGTTAACCATGCTATACCTGAATGGCTGAGGTGTATAGGGACCCTTTGTAAAACCACATTCTGTGTGCCCCAATTTGGCTGGAACACCTCATGAGCATGAATGAATATTTACTCTTGTAATTCTATACTTTGTGTTCTAGCCTGTCTCCTTGATCAGCACGTGCCCGTTGCAAGTTTTTCTAACACCCTCAAAAATCAGACAGTAAGCCTTTAAGCTAAAATGTCCAATGGAAGCATCAAATGGCAGTTTTTACGCTGCATATCCATGATTACAAGTACTCACTGGGTTCATAAACTCACAAAAAGCCAAGAAAGCTCATTCTTTTTTAACAGACTGGCTGAGAGTTTAAATAAAACCCTTATTCTGTATTTCTTTCTACTGCTGTGCCAAGCCTCACCTACAGTGCCAGCGTGAACTCCCTTTGGGCCACACTCTCATTCTGAAGCAAGTGCTGTGTTCCCTCAAACTTTTTAAAAATCAGTGCAACGCACAGAGTGATGCAATTAGCAGTGCTGGCACACACACCACTAGCCCCTCGTAATGCTCAGCTGTCTTCAGCACAGACGCCGACAGACCCTCTATACACTACAAGCATCTGCAGAGCTACGTTCACGTTCACGCTCCCGCCCAGGAGACAAAGGCCCTTTGCCACAGGGAAGGCAATCACAGTGCAATTAGTTGCTCTTCACCAGTCATTTCTTTATATTCAGGTTCAGCAGCTCTTGTACTGCTCTCTAAAACCAAACGGTCCGGAAATAATCCCACTGGCAAGCATTGGGGCAGACGAGCTGGAGTTTCCCGGTGAGGGGGCTGCATCCAGCGTCCATACTGTGCGAGCTGCCCCCACACTGCCCGCAGCCCCAACCCCTTTGGACAAGACCTCCTCCGGCGTAACGCGGGCAGAGGAAGGTGGGTTAGCATGATGGGCGGCTGTTTTTACTCCGGTTCCCCTCACGCCTGTCCCTCCCTGCCCCTCCTCAGCACAGGGTGGGAAGGCACAGGTCCTGTCCAGATCTGCCCCAGGCGGCCCGGGCCACCTCTCGGTGCTGGATGCTGAGCCTGCTGGCGGGCTACCTGCCTGCGAGAGCTGGGGACAGTGCGAGGAGCCCCTGGGCACTTGGCTCCTCAGCGCTGGCATCAGCGTCCCGTCTGGTCGCAGCGTCCTGCCAGAGGGAAGCTCCTCCTGCGCTGACACATTCCCACAGGGAAATGCGTTTTGCTTCCCCACGTGCAGCTACTGCAAACACCAAGTGCCTCATGAGACACTTCTGCATGTTTGGATTCTCACAAACACTCATGAAAAATAGAAGTTAGAACTGCAGATGCAAGTAACACCAATGTAGAGAGAGCTGGGGATCGAGATTCATCCTCCAAACACGCACATGCATTTGAGGAGTGACACCAGCAAGCCTAAGTAAGTAGCAAAAAAGCCACTCATTTCCTGGTGTTTCTGGGTTTTCCCAGGATAAGGCGGCCAAAGAAACAGGCAGGTGGAATGAAGAAACCTGTACTGTTGAAACAGGGACAATATAATCTGAGATTAAATTATAGGCAAAAAGAAAGGAAGTACGAGATCTTGGGATCACAGTCAGTTGCTATGAGAACAAAGGCAATCAGGGCTGAAAACGTTTGAGAATGCCTCCACACTTCTTTATCTGATAGCTTCCCAGCAGACTTTTCCTTCAAATGAGAGGACATGAGCTTGTGTGGAGCACAATAAGATTTTCAGGAAGTCTGCAGGATGTTAAATAAACTGCAAGAGCAGCAAATTATTTCAGTACATAAAGGCACCTCCACCGGACCAGCAAGAGCTGCAGAAGGGCCAATGTGGACAAATGTTCTGATGAGTCCATACCCAGAGGCACGTTGCACGTATGCTAGAACAAGCTTTTGTTTTCACCTAATTACAGATTACTTAGCCATGAAAACAACAGCAAGAAAAGCAGATGAGGAAGTCTGCACAGAAATCCTGTGGGAGGAAGCAAGGACTCACTTCAGTTTCAGGTGTTGCATATATTCCCCTCAGTGCCTCTGAGCTTGCACGTGTTGTTGAGGTCAAACTAGGAGCAAAAGAAGATAGTGTCAAAAACCTTGGCATAAGTATATGCCCAACGGGGCAATTTTTCAGTATCACAGCAAACATAAATAGTCTACTGTCATGTCTAAGCTAACTAAGCATTTGCCTGGATATAGCATCAAGCACTGAACGTGTAAAGTTTGTTCTGCGCGAGTATAAACCAGCCTGACGCGCGGCCACTGGCCAACTCAGCCTGAATCACCAGCTTAAAAGTAGGTCACTCCCGAAAAGCAGTGAATTCATCACCGTCAGACAGGAGTGAACAGCTAAGTGCGCCAATTTGCAATTCAGAAGAGATCTCCCCTGCTGTGCAGAACCAATGCTTTTATATTAACTTCACAGCCATAACTTTGGCTCAGTATTTCTGTAAAGACTTTGCCAGCAAAGTAACAGGTCACTGGCAGCAATCAGTTTTCAAAAATAAATTACCAACCACTATTGCCAGTGTACCAGTTGCTGGAAATCACTTTCTTGCATGACTGTAGTTGTCCAGGGGGAATCCTTTCTAGTTTCTTCTGATTAGAAACATTTCTTGCCCTGTCTTCCCCTTTCAACATGTGTAATGCAAAGTTCCCACTACCCACAGGGAGACGTGTGCTAATGCTTTGCTGTACACATTGAGCCTGAGTAAGCAATACTTCAAAACATTCCCCTTGAAGGCCTTCTTATCTCCCCAGCTACTTGGTGCACTTCCCCTGCAGGCTACGTAAAGGTTGTCTGCATTCCCAGAACACCTTCCTGAGGCACTGGAAATACTGTTCTAATATGAACTAGATCCATGATACGCATATATTTGATATCAGAATTAAATGGAACACACATGCATATTTGATAGCAGAAGAATAGCTGTGGTACTTCTTCAGAAAGTCTCTTTGTTTCAATTCAAAATTATGAAGGAGTTTTGTTATGCAAATTTTGAAGTGGACTGATTCAGAAGCAGAACCTGCTCAAAATCTTGCAGCAGACAGGCAGTTCTGTCTCCTGGCAACCCGCACAGCCAAAACAAGTGATACATGGCCTTTCAATCATCAGCAACTCCCCCGTTCCCCATCCTATAGCATGACTTAATTTATTGATGTGAGCTGCAATAGTATAAGGTGAGCTTCACAACTATATGGGCACAAACAGATTTTTTTAGAGCAGGAGATCACTGGCAAATCCTGATGGCACTACTGTGCTCATCACTTCTTCACAGGAAGCCCCAAACCCTTCCAAACAGTTTTGTTTTTTTTTAAAGACCCTCAAGGAACAGTCACAGCCTCTGCCAGCAGGCTACAGAAATTTCAGATGGCTTTTTTTAGACAGACATAACTGCACAGAGGTTTTCTTATAGAAAGAGTAAACACAGAACGAAAGCACCCTGAGACTGTTTAGGATAATGGACAGCTGGAAAGCTTTTCCCTCCACTTCTAGATGTAAATTGATCTACTCAGTTTTAATGAAATCTGTTTGTTTCAAGAGTTGTATTATTTTGTTGAACATTTTTGGCTAAAACATCTACCCATTCTGAAACTAAAAAGAATATGAACCTTCCAACTCACTTCTATTTTACTTCGCCCTGTTACTTTGTCTGCATGTAGCCTGCTACAAGCTTTCACTAGTTGGACCACATTCAGAGAGGTAACTGCAAACGCCCGGACTTACCAAGAATATAAAATGCAGCCAAACAAAATGGTAGTACCCAGGCCAGTAACCAGGTTTTCATCTCTGTGCAAGCCTTGGCTAAATTCAGGGACACAGATTGTGATGTTCTGATTGTTTTCATCCAGGACTTCACAAAACAAAAGAAACAAAGAGAACAATTAGCAAAGCTCATTTCACTGCATTTCAAAGTAGTCTTCAGACTGAAGGTTTCCAGTGAAATATTTTTATTACTTCAGACACTGAGTAGGTACAGTGGTTTCAGTGGTTTCTATCTATCTTTTAAAAAGATCAAAAGAAAAAAAATCTGTAAATCTGACCTCGCAGGTTCTGTGTTTTGGGCAAAACAAAAAAGCAACTTAGTAGGGTACTAAAATGTCTTGTTTGACCAGAGCAGACAAACAAGAAAAAAGACTGTCTGGTGAACTAAGAAGTAATAAGTTGGAAGTTTACCAACACTTCACCTAAGACTACAGAGCCATATAACACCGAGATAGTACTGACCTGAGACCATAAATTTCTTTGACAGCAGGGGTGCGTTGAGGACAACTATGAAATGCATACTCAGTGAAAAAAGGTGGTGTATAGCTGCCGTGTTCTCAGACTGATATACAGAAGACCACAGAAAAGGAGATGCACCAGTTAAAGGCAGTATTTTATCTTAAAATTTAAGCAAATACTACTTTTAGCTTCCAGTCAAGATTTTATCTTAAAGTCTACGAAAATACTGTTTCTAGGTCCCTGAAATGAAACCAATTCAGTTCCAAGATGCATACGGCCTTTTGGTATCTACCTGAGGACAAAGCAAAGCAAACCAGTAGCCTACTGCATCACCCTGAAGCAAGAGATTACAGCTGCGCTCAAGAGCTTTCTGAGCCAATGCCGTTTAAGGCAAACTGTGTTCCTATCTCCTCCTTCCTTCCAGCAGCCACTCTACGTCCCCCCTGGGACACCACAACTGTTTGTAGGGGCAGAGGGCAAAACATAGCAAAGGCTACACCCTGGTTAAAAATAAACTCCCCAGACCTGGTGGGGGAGGACTTTGTGTGGCCCTGCAGTGCTGCACAAACAGCAGGGACGGGGCGAAGGTGGGAACAAAAGAAGGGATGACAAGCCTTTATAGAATCACAGAATCATCTAGGTTGGAAATTACCTTTAAGATCATCAAGTCCAACCGTCCACCTAACACTGCCAAGTTCACCACTAAACCATGACCACGTCTACACATCTTTTAAATATCTCCAGGGATGGTGACTCCACCACTGCCCTGGCCAGCCCGTTCCAATGTTTGACAACCCTTTTGGTGAATACATTTTTCCTAATATCCAACCTAAACCTTCCCTGGTGCAACTTGAGTCCATTTCCTTTTGTCCTATTGCTTGTTACTTGGGAGAAGAGACCAAGCCCCACCTTACTACAACCTCCTTTCAGGTAGCTGTAGACAGCGAGGTGGTTTCCCCTCAGCCTCCTTTTCTCCAGGCTAAACAACCCCAGCTCCCTCAGCTGCTCCTCATAAGACTTGTGGTCTAGACCCTGCACTAGCTTCGTTGCCCTTCTTTGGACACATGAACACATTGGCCAGATATGTGCAGAACTGCCACCTGCGTCCATCAGGGACATATCTGCAGGAAGGCAGATCCGTTGTTCGGGAGGCCTTTTAGCCAAGTCTGGCACCAAAAAGCTACGGCACGCTGTGATAAGCACAGGTTCAATCAACATTAGAAGGAGTGGGCAAACAGAAGGTAAAGACATTTGCAACTCTGCTTTTTGGGTGTTGCAAATAAATACTTTCTTCAAGCCTGGGCCACAAGGTGGCCAATTTGCAAGATGGCCAATTTGAAAGTCCCTCCCTGAGGAATGAGTCAACATTAGGTAAGTTCATGGCACATCTGAGTGACAGAGCACGGGACACCTTAGTAAGTACCAGCACCCCGTATGTTCTCCAGCACGTGCCACTGTAAAAGCTGCACAGGCTGGTATGATAGTCCTTATCACACAGACAGGAGAAAGGAGTCTCTCTGAGAGCACATGACAACCAAAAGAGTTCTCTGGCCTGGGAAGACAAGGAGGAACATCTGATTTAGGAGGTCTGAGAGAGTGGGCTTCATGCATACTCTGACAAATGCAATAACCACACTTGCAATACATACAAGAAGAGTAACAGCATTCACTTAACTGCTGAAGGCTTTGACTGTCACAAGCATGAAATAACATGAGACTAATGATTTAGTACCATACATCACTTTCTTCCCCTATTTTCTTCATTTTTTTACACTGTGTCAAGTCTTGTGAGTAATTCAGATGCCTTCTAAATTAACTTCTATATTCATTCAAAACCACTGCTTAACCTCCGTAAGTAAATCTTCCATCTAAATACTGTCTGGTTTTCCTTCTTAGCTCTAGAATACATCTGTGTATGCATGCCTATGCCTACGCAAGTGTGACAGAGAGAGATTCTTTCCCCCATCTCTCCCCTTTCTTTTTGGGAGGTGTCTATAAAAACTTCTCCTTCCTGCCAACGGACTTATTTTCCTCTTGTAATTGTTGTTCCAACTATTTAACACTAAAAGTTGAGCAATAATAAAGAAGGGGGGGTTATTAATTTGAACCAGAACTAATTTGAACCAGAAAAGTCTTCTGTAAGTGAAAAGAACGCTCCCTGTACAAATACGTGAATCTAATGGTTACCTGGGAAAAGGAAACAGTTTGAGTTGTACTTGTGAAGTCTTGCTGTGTTTTTGTAGCATAAAGAACTTAAAACTCTAGTGAGCTCCCTACTCCTGGCTTCCAAAGCTAATGGTTAGAAGGCAAGTGGAGTACAGGAACTCTGTTGAAGAACAGCATCATCTCAAACAACTGCAACATAACCCCATGTCCTTTCTCAGAATGTTTCCTCTCAAAACAAAAGGCCAGTGATACTCAAGCTTTTGCTCCATTAGGAGTCCAGAGCTAAGGCTACGTAGCATACCGGTTTTAGGAGAAAAGAATTGATATTATCCACTCTGATGGCCAGCACTTACTAACTGGCGGTGGACCTAGTAAACTTTTGGATGGAGCTGGTCACCCAGCTTCTTCCAGAGGCATCCAAGAGCCATTTGTTCCAACTCCTTTCCCATCATGTGACCAAACATGTTACACATTCAGTTATGTCCTGTCGTACAAGAACATGCACTTGCCCCATGAAGGACAGGCTACAAGACTGGGAAATCGGTCTGTAGGAAACAGGATGGAATTGCTCTGGTGCAACAGATGCAACTCACCCAAGGTAAGTTAAGCTCCCCTAGACCAAAGCCTTTAAGGTACGTGGAGAGCGGGAGTTGCATGGTCTCTCTGCAGCACAAATTTATTTTCAGTATTTGCAATTTCTTCTGCATAGGCCAGAACAGACCAAATCCAACGCTCCTATATCCCTGAATTTGTTAATTCTGGTTTGCTAAATTCTTGCTTTTAATAAATGGCATGTCTAAAAGAATTTACATAAAGCATTAGATAACTTACTAGTTTCTGGTGGCTTGCTGGATAGTGCTGAGAAAGTGAGGTACATAACGTAGCAGCTGATAACTCCTGACTGCAGCAAACCAGAATGGGGCTGGCCTTTACAAGAAAAAGAAGTGATTTTTTCAGACATTTTAACAAACTGAAAAAGAAATTCATATCCTTTAGAGAACAGCACACTACTATCTTTCAGAAGAGAAGAGTATCTTTTACGTTTTACCTAAAGCAGTTCATAAGTCTTTGAGGCACTTTAGATACATTTCCACTGGCATGTAAAGAGAAAAGAGTCTGTCCTTTAGTTCTGCTGGCTGTTCTAGAAAGGCATTAAAGATTCCCACGTAAGTAAAGGATCACCCCTCTGATCCCGCCAAAAGCACCAGCTTTCCAAAAGCTATTGACAAGCTGCCGTGATAGTTTTATTTGCCTGTTAAATTTGTGTTGGAGTCACTCAAATTACTATTTCCAGGTCCAATGTATGCAAGATACTAACAGAACACATAAAATATACTGAAGCATGAAATACTACTTTCAAGTCCTCCAGACTCAAACTTTACAGATCGTAAATCACAAGCAGTCAAAAGTAAATGGTAAAACAGTGCTGAATGAGTTTGACAGCTATTAACTCAGCTGCCACCACTGCAGGAGTTGTGTAAGCTCCACAGCACATTACTAGCCATCAGCATGTGAGCCTTCTTTACAGTATGGCTTCCTGATGGCACATGCAAAATGTCTCAGACTTATGCAATTTTAGCAGCTGAGTTGATGACCAGCAACAGCACTTCACAGTGTAGATAAAGGGACAGGGGCAAGAGCAGCACCAGCTCTGAACTACCATGAGACTTTCTGACCAGAACACGGCTCACGCCTCCACACACGCAACTGTAGCAGCACCAGAAACCCAGGAGAAGAAGAGGTCAGTGGACTCACGATTCTGGACACAGGGCGATATGGCTACCAGCGACACAAAGAGGCACAGGCCACCGTTAACACCGATCAGGACTTTGTTGTACATGCAGCCCTCCGAGCGCGTGTAGAAAAGAGCCATGAGGACCAGGGCTGCCACAGCAACGGAGTACAAGATGAGAGTAACCAGGGCGAGCAAACCATTCCACATCTGCTTGTGGTTTGCACCTGCAGTCCTGGGGAGAGACAGAAAAGCACCTTATCTTTGTCTTCCCTTCCCCAAAAAATAAAATTCTAATAGCGGAATCGTTCATGTCCTCAAACACAAAAGGCAATGCTTACTTTCCTGAAGCATGTCTACGTCACTACACCAACACAGGCCCTTGCAAGGTTCTTCCCATGAAACAGAGAGAAACATTCTTTAGCATTAGTGTTTATCTTCTATATTATCTTGCCCAGCTGTTTCCGTAATTATAGCCCAGCATGACTCCTAGAGCTTCCAGTCTCTGGGGTCGGCCCCATCAGCGCATCTCAGCTCAATACTTGAAGGATTTCCTCAGTGGGAACTCGGAGTGACCCAGGCTCACATAGTGAGCAGTGCTCTTCACAGAAGGACAGCAAAGGCGTATCGCGTGGCACAGCCTCTCTTCTGTCCTTTGCGGTACCTTGACAGTTTTACTACCCTTTCGCATAAAAAGCCTCTTCTCCATTTGGGTCTATCTCATCAGTCTCCCTCAGCTGAAGTGTGGTCCACCTTGTTTTCCTCTCTTCCCCTTCTAAACACCTCTTGCAAAGATCACTGGGTTTTTTTTAGGAGTAGCAACTAAAAGAGTTGTCTTGGCACAAAGGGCTTTTTGGTGCATGGAATTTTTGGCGCATGGAATTTTTGGCGGGGATTTTTTTTTTGTTGTTTTGTTTTGTGGGAACATGACTTTAAAAGACTATCTAATGTACAGAGTGCTAAAGTTAAATGCCGCTGTTGGAAATCTTTCATCCATAGAAAAGCACTTACTGTAATTAGTAGTAAAAATACCTGTGGTATAAGGTGATCTCGCCTCTTCCTCCCTGAAAACAGGTATCTATCAAAGCCCAAAGGTTTGCCAAAACTCTTTCTTAGCAGTCAGTATGCTAACTAGACCAAAATAGGAGTGCAAAGGTTTGTAGAGAAAGAAATGAGAGGCAGAAAGGGTGGAGGTGGAGACAGGAGTTCCTGCATGTATGTGGGAGGACAATTCAGATATTTTAAATTGATGAGAGGCTAAGGGCCAGGCAGGTAAGAGCAAACATGCTTAAACCAGAAATTAAGTCAATGCCAAAATCGGGTATATGTGGGTTGATAATGGAATCTTGCATATTTAGATTAAAGCAAAGAAGTTGAAGAGAAAGTAGCAGTTCCCATGTAGAGAAAAAAAAAAAAAATTATGTGCATTAAGCTGACACAAAAAAAGCAGGATTTACCAGTTTACATCACTGCACTCAGTTTCAATGTTACATTTTGCAAATCCAGTTTTATTCTCTTGCACCACTCTGTTTCTTAGCAGGTATATTTTTATATAAAATATAAAACAGCAAAGTAAGAGATTTTTGCATCCCAACCCCCTACTACTTATTGGAAGCCAAGCAATTCAGATTAAGAATAAATCAGCAGAGTAGAAGTGAATAAGGAAGAAACATCTCTGCTGAGGAAGAAGAAAGTGGATGAAACAAAGATGAACAGCTCTAAACATTGACATAAGGTGTCTTCTTTCAGAAATTACACCCGTGCTACTTTTAAATTCTTTGTAACGAGAAATGTATTGTTCAGGAGTCCACCAGAATTTTATGCAAACAACTACTTGCCCAACACATACCAATTTTTATTCCATTTGTGTGCGAACTCAACAAGCAGGATGAGCTGAATGGCAATGAAAAGGAAACCTCCTGTTGCTCCTACGTAGCGCCAGGCTGCAAGGCAGAAAATAGGTCAAACTGCAGTAGCCTTTCCCTTGAGATAAAATGGAATTATTGTCTATGCACTGAAGCCATTATGCGGTTTGAATATCTCAAGCCCACAGATGTACCAGGAGATGAGAGATTTCAGCTGAAAGGCCAGCTCAGCTAACTAAAGATTAGCTCGCTGATTAATTCAGCTTGCAACCTGCTACA
Source organism: Pluvialis apricaria (assembly GCA_017639485.1). Taxonomy (NCBI): domain Eukaryota; kingdom Metazoa; phylum Chordata; class Aves; order Charadriiformes; family Charadriidae; genus Pluvialis; species Pluvialis apricaria. The sequence continues at coordinate 25,729,130 of CM030044.1, read as the reverse complement.
CTTTCAAAGTAAGCCTGTTAGGACATTTACTGAGTTTCCCTAACCTAGAGAATTTTTGTGGACACTATGAGTTACTACATTCAGACTGAAAATACTGAAACCTTTATTTGTGACTGGCAGGAGTGAGGTGGTGTGAAGGCATTTCATAGGAATCTAAACCCTGAAATTGCAAGGTACTGGAACCCAGTATTAAAAAGGGCAACTTCTTCCCTACCAGATTCCAGTACCACAGAAAAACAAAGGTGGGGCTTATCCATTTATGAATGTTGTTCCGAGCCACTCCCAAAGAGATGGATTTTCACTGACTAGTTTTAAGACAGGTTATTTGACTGCTTAACCATTGACCTACATATACTATATTTGGGTAGCTGTTTGGATAGCTCAAACAACAGATCTCTTATGTGCAACAGCAGAAGTGTCTGAGGAAATACAGATACCTATTTAAATGCTCAGTTGCGCATGCATCTTGTGCTGCTGTGCAGGGCACAGCCTATAAGTGACTCCAGGTGTGCAGCTGATTTCAGTGAAGACAACCAAGAAAGTGCACTGGCAAAGTTCAGCCATATCCTACCATTGCGTTGTCCTCTTGAAAAAAGCTTGTATAAATGAAGTGGAAAAACAGAACAGTCAGGGTACGTGGGCACGTTACCCTTAGCAGATGATGTAGTTTGTTTTTTTTTTTTACTGTACCATAAGCTCATTATTTGAAAGCAAGCAAAAATGCCGTTTGTCTGGTTTTACTGAACACATTGTATACACTTTGATACGCATGCTGTTCTTCAAACAAATAAAACAAAAACCAGAAGAAGCTAGCATGTAAAGAAGTATATAAAAAATAGGCAGGGAACAAGGTGTGCATGTGTGTTTGGGAGAGGTAGAGTTGGAAAAAGCAGACCACCAATGGCGTAAGCAATTCAACAGCCAGACTCTCAGGATCTCCCACTGCCACAGGTGGGACACCGTGAGATGGTTTATGGATCCATCATAGGTAAGGTTAGCCTGGTCAGTGTGGATTTCACACTACAGCCCACATAAACCTAGTGCTTGCATGTAATCTCCTCCATGATTAACAAACTGCTAAGCACGGGAAACATGGAAAGAACGGTTTTTTTGAGAGAAAATAAGCAAACTGGGAGAATGATCAAAAAGAAAAAAACCCAACAAATAAAGACACTGCAAGTTTCTTGATTGGAGGGGGGGAAAAAGGGAAAACAAAACCACACAATACCCAAACTATCTGTAAGTCTCAAATTCAGGGGCTGACTGGAGGAGAGTTAAACAGGATGTGCAGAATACAGCTTTAGACAGAAAAATCAGAGCTAATTTGGGAAAGAAAGCTTGTTATCCTGTATTTGCACACTAGGTTAAACAGGCAGTCTTGCTTGCTCATGAATACAATGCATTGCATCGCTAGATCTTTCTAATCCAAACAGTGATTAGATAGTAATGACAAGCACATACAGCTATTCCCTGACTTTGCAAAGGGATAAGGAGCCCTCACTTCTGGGGCACCAGACTGAACCAGGACCAAAAAAACCAGCTAGTAAGAGCAAGAAGTTGAATTACACATATCAGTGGTTCACCTAAAGTTATTTTTACCTTAGTTTCCCAAAGCACTGTGCTCACAGTATGTCTGCCCACTGTATTCTCTTCCCCCGTGCTACTCCTTCCTCTTCCCTTTTTAAACACCCCGGATAAAGGAGATCGGTGTTGAAAACACAGGTAACCAAGCAAGGCTTAGTGGAAGCAGCCAGCAGACACAACCACTCCTTTGCGTTACTGATCCCATCCCTTCCCATCCACCCAGACTCAACAGCTTTAGGGCTTACAAGTACCTGGCAAATGGAAGAGCACAAACTCATCTCAGTGTCAGCAGGATTTTTGCTTCTAGCCCACACTCCCCCTGGCCCAAGCTGGCTTTTAAACACTGGGCCAGTACCAACGTTCCTGTGCGGTGCCATGGCATCTTCCAAAACTGGAAATGCTTCAGACACGGCAGAGTGCTCAGCAGAGCACTAGCAACGTGCCCCAAGAAGTATAATTTTACCTTACTGCATTTACGCCACCAGCCTGAAAGCTAACAATACCCCAAATTCTTTTGCAGCACTGCAGGTTACCAGGCAGCCAACACCAGCGCCCAGCAGGTCACTGTCCCCCCTTGAGCACAGGCACCTCTCCATCATGCAGCACGGTGCCACGCTGCTGCGCTACAGCAGAGCTACCTGCACGAGCCAAACTAACATGCAGCTCCCGTTCTTGAGTGAACAATTTCGTGTGCACCATTACAACTCCCTGCTTCTTGAAGAATTTGCACGACAGCACCGCAGTGGTATTTTTACCTACCCATTTGGCCCACTCTTGGTCAGAAAAAACCCATGTTCTTTACTGCACATTGACACGAAGACCACTTACTCTGTGCGCACTTAGTTACCCCATACAGCTCCAAATATTCCTTTTTGTACCTGGACTATACTGGCTTTACTTGAAGAAATATGGCAATATTCACGTTGATCAGACCTTTACGATTTGTAACTATGCACAAGGTAGTACAGAACAAAGCAGCGTAACAAAGCAAACCACATACCATTGAGGAAAGTGTCCTGATCAGGAATGAAGAAGGCTCCTGAGCACATTGCTGCCAGAAGTATAAGTTTAACAAGCCAGAATCTGGACAAAAGGAGAGGGAAAAAAAAAAATCATCTGGTTGTAATAGAATTATAGGTCTTCAACTCAAGTACCACGAGAAATCTCTGTTTAAAGCCCAACAAGAGAAAAAAGAGCCTTGGACGACTGATTGCCCCTTTAGTTAGTTTTCACTTGACTACATTGTTTCTGACAGAAGCAGTAAAATAAACTCTTTTTGTTGTAGGAATTTTTTTTTTTTTTGTGCCTAGTACTACACTCAACTGGAAAGTAGGCAGCACAAACCTGTAAAGAGAAGTGGAAATTAAGCAATCAAACAAATACTCACCCATTATGAATGTATGCTCGGCAGCTTTTGCTGCTGTTAATTTTGATGGTGAACAAGAAGAACAAAAAGAAGAAACAGGCCATTCCAAAACAAACTTTGTACACCGCAGAGTATCCCACCAACTTCTCGCACATCTCACCCGCCTGAATACCCTTGCACATCTGTTTGTAGAAGGGAATCTGAAAAGCACAACACATTACAAGCCATTAGGTAGGACACAGGGCTCCTCGTAACCAAGCATGTCTACGTCTACACACCACCTCCTTTTCACTGGCTTCATTTAACAGCTTTCACTCTTGATACCCCTCAGCCTGGATTTAAGGGTTCAAGGGACATAAAGAAATTTAGAACACAAGGGACTGGAGTGTTTCAGAGCCTCCACTCTGAACTCCTTCCAGATGCTTTGGGGTACAAGTCCACCTACCTTTTCTTCAGCTCTGTTGGCTTAAGCCGTCCCTGCCCTTTACTGCTTATCCCCTCACCCCGGGGACCCTCTCCCTTCTTCCCATGCTTTACAGCAAATGACTTTAGTTGTTTCAGCAACCCATCTTCCATGAGCCGTACCAGTGGTTTTACCAGCTGAAGGGGCATGAACGGGGCTGCAGGGCAGGAAGCTCTGGCTGGTGCTGCCCTCGGTGGAAATGTAGACCGAAGCACACGCAAGCTGCACAGGGGCAGCAAGCCCCCTTCCCTCTCCATCACAGCCCCTGAAAGGGAGTTGTGCCAGTTGCCCTGATTTTGTTTTAAATTAACAGAGAGGCAGGAAAATTCCACCTTTCGCTTGACTCATTAAATATTTGCCTTTGAGGCCTTGCTCTCGTGGCGAGGGGAAAGCAAACAGCTGCACATTTTGGCTTCAGTTTCACCAGACAGACATGATGCTGCACGCTCAAAAAAGCAGGTCTATGTGGCCAGGACCCACTCCCGTGGGGTGCCTCTGTGCAGACAACCCCCCCCTTGCAGCCGGGGAGCCATTCAGCTGTGCAGAAACACGGGCGTTTAATCAGAAAACCACTGTTCGTTTCAAAGAATGAAGGGCCTCTCTGTACGCTCACAGCCCTCAGCTGAGGCTGGTGAGACCAGTTCAGCAACACATCAAATCCGCTGAAGCCGATCACTGCTACTTGCACAGGTAACTGGAGAAGATGGAAGACAACGTGTGCCAGGACACAACATGCACAAATAAATAACTCGGGCAAAGGAAACCGGCATCAGACCAGAAAAAGATTCAGCCAGGACATATTTTGCTTAGGAAAAACATACAAAATTGTGGAAACACCATTCCTGAACATTTCCAAGAAACTGGCAAAGACAGGAGTCTCTCCTTCCTTCAGCAGGCAGGTCAGTACACAAAACCAGGACAGGGAGAGAATACACAGGACCCAAGAGCAAGCGATCAGGCAGCGTTCCCAGCTGAGTAGAAAGCCATCTGAGATGCAGGAAAAAAGGGATAAACACATAAACTGCTGGCTTCCAGCCACCAGTCTCTGAAAGCCAGCTTCCCCCAGCAGGGTATGCAACTTCCCATCCTCTGCCAGCAACCCAAACCGCTCAGGAGCTCAACAACCCTCCCAGCAGTTTCCCAAAAAGAGCAAGTATTTTAGCAGCTCACAGCAACAGTTGCTGTGCTAAGGGTAGCAAACCTAACTATGGTAGCCAGCTGATCCTAGGTGGGCTAGAATCAGCCAAGGAGATGAAAGGCAGGTCTCAACGCAGCTGCGTGGCGTTACAAGAACGGATTCAAGCTGGGCCACTCTGAGATGCTCTTTCAGAAGTAACTCAGAGATGAGTAGCCACTGCGTAAGTAGCTGGACAGTAAATGAGTAGCTGTGGCTAAGTCTCATCCAGGAGTTTTTAGAGAGCTCCTGAGAAATTGTCTGGAGTATCAGCAATGCCTTTCCCAGGTCTTGAAAGGCAATGAAACATCAGATGGAGCGAATGTGCCAGCATTCAAAACAAGCAAACGGATTGACTGGAATAATTAAGAGACCTATCAATGCTACAGTGATGCCAGGGCAAGCCAAGGGGCCACAGCAATGCAAACCGGGCTGTAAATTAATACTTTCCAGTTCTTTGCCTATGATAACCATCAGTCAGCAGAGATTAAAAAGACGCATTATATTGAACTAACAATATTCCTGAGAAAATTAGGTATTTTTTTGATATAGATGATAGCACTGACCAAGGAGACAGACTTCTGTAACATCTGTACTTGGCACCAAGCAGCGTTTTGCTTGTAAGACTTACAGAACAAAACAAAAAAATACCATGGAACTTGATTAATTGACTAGCTAATTAAAAACAGATCTCTGGGTAACTGTAAATGGGCATCTTCTTTAATTGCATAGGTTTCTACAGAGATTTGGATGGGATTTTTGACCCTATATGTTCTTTTCTCCATTTAGTAGTAATTTCCTTACAGATCTGGTGGAGAGAAAATGGATGGATTCACAAGAACAATAGCTCAGTTTGTGCCTACATAAGCAACAAAGAGCTCAGCCATCATGTAGTATGCACAACACTATGCAGTAATAAGCGATGGCCACAGGAATAGTCCTGTGGGATTGAATGCCCTTTTTGGAGACCCGTGATCCTGAAGGAACAAAACAAGAATAAAACCAAACTCTTGGGGACCCCGGCAGATAATAAACACAAGCACAATGCCAGGGACAAAAGGGCTGATGTAATGAAAAGGGCATGTTTTCGTGAGAGGATGGTCTACTGCTGGGAACAATTTATCAAGGCTTATGTGACTTCTTCACTGAAAGTTAAAAAAGTCTAATTTTTTTTTTTTTAATTCTGTACCTCTGAAACATGTTCAGCTGCTGCCCAGCCTATGTGATTTACCAGACTTTCCATTTGCTGGGTAGTTTTGCCAGCTGTTAAAGTCACAGATTAGTTATTTGCCAAGTTTGATATAGTGGACTATCTACTTTTAGACCTTTAAAAGCAACGTAAGCTAAATTCTTTGGCCTCTGAGTAGGGGACAAAACATTTTTGCTACAGAAACTTAGTATGTGCGCAGATAACTCACGCCTGGGTTGCTGTGCAAGCAATGATGTTATCACAGCAAAGTCGGTAATTTTCCAAGTGCAGTGAAACCCTTTGAGATGATGGCCACATCTACAGAAACAGGAACAGGCTGCCCTGAACTTGCTTTTCCCTCACTGCAAGCTGCTGGTGCACGAAATAAATGCAGTGCAAGAAGCAAGCCAACATGATCACACTGTGTCCAGGCTCCAGCGGCTGGGGCTTGGCCACCTCTGAGCTTGGGTCTGTCTGCACCCAAGCACGTGAAGGCAGGACCACGGGAGATAGCATCAGGGGGGGAACGGGAAGGAATAAGTGTGTAGAAATGGGCCTGAAGAGCCCAAAGGAGGCTGCTTTTGTTGGATGTCCTCATCCAACAGAGGGAGAATATGGCAGACGAACTTTGTTATGGAAACAGAGGAAGCATGAAAGAAAATCTGTGTAGGTAGGGAGACAAGGGCAAAAACACAGGTAAAACTGCCTGTCTTGAGCAGTTGAGAAATGGAATGGAAAACCAAAAACCAATCAGACCAAAACACATGCCATTTTGCATCTGTGGCTAAATGCTTACCGGAAATAGGCAACGGGCGTCTGCACTTAAAAACCTCGTTTTTGGTAGCAAATTTGGGTTTTAATGTACTATAATGCAGTTCAGGGCCAAGATACAAACCCAGATAGGGAAACATGCCTGAAAGAATGGTCTGCCAGAACATGTAACCATGTAGAACTGACTTTTGACACTGTCTCCCACATCATCCTCACACGCAAGCTTAGGAAGTGTGGGTTAGATGAATGGACAGTGGGGTGGATTGAACAGTGGCTGACAGATAGAGCTCAGAGGGTTGTGGTTAGTGGTGCAGAGTCCAGTTGGAGGCCAGTAACTAGTGGGGTCCCTCAGGGGTCAGTACTGGGTCCAGTCCTGTTCAATATATTCATCAATGACCTGGATGAAGGGATAGAGTGTACCATCAGCAAGTTTGCTGATGGCACAAAACTGGGAGGGGTGGCTGACACGCCGGAAGGCTGTGCTGCCATACAGCGTGACCTGGACAGGCTGGAGAGTTGGGCAGAGAAAAACCTGATGAGGTTCAATAAAGGCAAGTGTAGGGTACTGCATCTGGGGAGCAATAACCCGATGCATCAGTACAGGTTGGGGGCTGACCTCCTGGAGAGCAGCTCTGTGGAAAGGGACCTGGGAGTCCTGGTGGACAACAGGATGACCATGAGCCAGCAATGTGCCCTGGTGGCCAAGAAGGCCAATGGCATCCTGGGGTGCATCAAGAAGAGTGTGGCCAGCAGGTTGAGGGAGGTCATCCTCCCCCTCTACTCTGCCCTGGTGAGGCCGCATCTGGAGTACTGTGTCCAGTTCTGGGCTCCCCGGTTCAAGAAGGACAGAGAACTGCTGGAGAGGGTCCAGCAAAGAGCTACAAAGATGATTAGGGGACTGGAGCATCTTTTTTATGAAGAAAGGCTCAGGGACTTGGGGCTTTTTAGTCTAGAAAAAAGAAGACTCAGGGGGGATCTTATCAATACTTATAAGTACTTAAGGCGAGGGCGCCAGGCAAATGAGAATAGCCATTTTTCAGTGGTGCCCAGTGATAGGACTAGAGGTAACGGGCACAAACTGGAGCACAGGAAGTTCCATCTTAACATGAGGAGGAACTTCTTTACTCTGAGGGTGGCAGAGCAGTGGCACAGGCTGCCCAGAGAGGTTGTGGAGTCTCACACACTGGAGACGTTCAAAACCCTCCTGGATGCCGTCCTGTGCAACTGCTGTAGGTGTCCCTGCCGTGGCAGGGGGGTTGGACTTAGATGATCTCCAGAGGTCCCTTCCAACCCTGACGATACTGTGATACTGTGTGCTTTGACACGACTGAAGTGATTTTTACTCGTGTTTGTTTTCCTGAAAACATCTTTCTTATTTTTCCTTTCATTTTTTAAGTAGGATATGGATATTCTCAGGGTGAAACCACTAGTAACGAAACAGCTTTAACATTCACAATTTAATTAAAAAAAAAAATTAAAACATTATTTCAACAGACCAAAACAATTCTGTCCCTTTTCTTCTCTCAATTATCCTTTGAAAGCCTGTGAAATGCAAGGTTTTTCTTTACCAGAACATTTGTAAATAAAGCTGTACCTGTTTTTCAAAAAACCAGAATAACCAGGGGAAAAAAAAGGATCAAGGCATAGAAGCACTTCTTCAAGTTGGGTCCTGCTTTGCTTCTTTTTGGAACAGAGTCAAGTCTCTCAACCATTTTGTGTAACTGCGTATCGGTCTTTTCCATCTTTCTGTCCCCATCACTGCGACTCTCATGTCTTGATGTATGCTCTACCCCATCTTTTGCCTTGATATACAACCTTGCTCCTCTGAAATCTACTCGACATGCTACTATTCAAAATATTTTCCTGGTCAAAACAACCCACACCTTCCCTACCCCCCCAGTGCCTCTTGCTTCTTCCCCAGAGATCAAACACAAACGCCTCGGTTTCTTTGCACATTTTCCAGAATTTAACCCTTTGGGCCTCTCTCCCTTGGTGTCCCGTGGGTGCAGGAACAGCTCCGGAGATGGGGAAGCAGAGTGAAAACAACAGAGCCCCCCCAGCAAAAGACACTGTTCAATTCTTAAGGCTCACCACAAAATATGATGTCCTCAAAATGCTGCTGGTTAGATTAGGAACCAAGGTTTTGAAAACATAACGAAATACTCCACAGGTGCCATGCCCTCCCACTAACACGTGGTTTCATCTACGTGCCAGCTTTGGTGAGGATGTGGAAGTTGGCTGGAAAAACAAGGCACTGTCCCAGGGAGTCCATGTTGCAGGGCACAGAGCAGGTCATCAGCTCTGCGCTGGCACTTGCAGAGTCTGGCTCCTTAGGAACTAAGAAACTGTCCTAAACGTGTTCTAACAGACAAAATGCATGACCATGGGGGTAGATAAATACTGCAAAACTAATAGAAACATTTTTTAAAAGTCTCTGTTTAAGGTGTCCGTCAGAGATGTACGTTTGCTGTTGTTTCCTCTCAAAATAATGCCAAAGGACCAAGTGCTACAATAAATACTTTTAGAACTACTTTAGACTTGGGACTTTATAGACAATCAACAAAAAAACCCTCTCACTGACAAGGGAGAGATTCCTTTCACGGAACATCATCACAAGCATTTGATCTCTAAACTGCTGAAGCAGACACACGGTTCCCTGCCAAGATTATGGCTCCATAGAAGACTGCACTAAAATTTTAAATTTTGATTTTTAATACAAGAATTAAAACAGTCTAAGCAAAATTAAAGTTCTCTCTCCTCACAAGAAAGAGAGGGTGAAGACCTAGAAGCATTATGCAAAGTGTTTGCTTACAGTCTGGCTTCTGGAGCTAGGAGTGCTCCACAATCCAGCGAAAAGCAAAGGAACCGGTAAGTGCCCAGCACTTTCAAAACACAGTTCATCACTGGGAAGCTGAGACTGGTTAGTCTGAAAAAAATATTTTGAAGGTGCACTCTATTACAACTGGGCTGAATTAGCTTCAGGAGTCTTTGAACTTTTAACAGCCCCAAACGTAATTATTAAATTAGAGAGCAGACAAAGAAAGCCTACTTTCAGATGGTCCATTTCCCATTCAAAGACATCAAATGTTCTAAATTAAGAGGCTGATTATCTTCCCACTTCACACTAACAGCTACTCTTTGTGCCATTTCTTCCCACACCGAGCTTTCAAGACTATGAACTGGAAAGGAAATTTGGCAATACTGAAAAGCATGTTGTTGAAGGCTTCTTGAATCACTTTTCTGTTGGATAAAGAGCGAGTATTTTTTGTTAGGGATACAAGCTGCATTAAAACCACACTACTGGTGGAAAATGACTTTACGAAATTTGGATATGAGCTCGTAATTTGTCTCCCACACTCGAGTTCCTTGGGTTATTCACTTTATTGCCAAGCTAAGTAAGTCAAAGTAATTCCTGGCAAGCAATTTCAGCACGCACATGTTGAACAGTTTTTAAGTTGCAGCTCACAGGCAAGCATCACGTCTGTACCGAGTGCTCTTACAGGGCTGTCAGCAACTTTTGGTGGCCAGGGGTAAGAAGGTGGCACTAGGATAACTAAAGCAAAGCACTATTAAATGAAAGAAAACTAGGACAGAACATACAAAGAGGGTACAACGGGAAGGAAGAAAGGTCACTGGCAGCAGAGCACTAAAACCCTCAAACTAGCCCCATCATAAGCCCACTGGTTTATCTGTGTTGCAGGCACAGGGCGCTACCACCAGCTTCTGGATCCAGGCTGCTGCGGAGGGAAGTGTTTCACAGACAACTGTAAGTCAAGCGCAGAAGGTAAACAGGGCATCAACTTGACCAGCAACTGGTTAAACAAGGAAACAGCCTGAACTGTGCACCCACCGGCACTCCCTCTTGGGAGGGTAACACAAAACAGCTAGATGCTCACAGGGAGGGAAGCCTTCTGCACCTCCAGGGCAAGCACATTCCCAACCTCGAAGCAGGCCTGATGCCGAGTTTGGTGCAGAAACTTAGTATTTAAGAATTGAGCAATCCAGCCATTGTTCCCTCTACTTAAAACCAGACTTCTTGTAGTTTGTAAGGGGTGGGAGAGAGGGTCTGTGCTACTGAGAGCAACTTGGGTGGTTCAAAACAATCAAACCAAAGATGTGGTACAACAGGTCTGGTGTGTAACCACAGGCAGGCTGGTGAGCATTCAGCTTAAGAAAGTTATATTAAGACTCTGAAAAAATCTTCAGCTTTAAAATCAAGTTTTAGCCACAGCTCTTTCCACGCTTTTGAAGCTTTTTAATTAAAAAGACAATTAGAGATGAACAGTATCTGCTGTGGTTAGAGGCCATGTGAACATGATGACTCAACGCACACTGAAGAAAATCCCTTGTAAAGGATCCGCAGCATTGTGCATTGCAATTATAAATGTAACACTTGCAGAGTTATTTTCTAATTTGCTGCTTCTGCTACCAAACAAGTTGCCAGAGACAAACTCAACTTTAGACGGAAGCGATTTGTTCTACTATAACATGTTCCCTAACAGCCTCTACGGACACTATCCGCACACAGCAAACCTGCGATGGGCTCACTGCAGCGAGTTTCCGCACAACGGCAGAAGAGGAAGGCTGCTAGTCCTGTGATCCTTGACTCTTCCTGTTGTGAAACACACTCCACGGGTGAGCAACTGACAGGAAGGGGCTGAGCACGGAAAATCATCCTGTCTGGGTTTGGAAGTGGAGGGGTGGAGGGAACTGACCGCCTCTTCTGAGGGAGCGCCCCTATACATGAAGGGCTGTGGAAGGAGCCCCCTTTCCTTCCGGGGGCAGCAGTGGGTTCAGCTGTCTTACTTACGTGTGTTTTCATTTCGTTTGCTACTGTTGTTGACATCATGACACAACAGATGATAGTCACCAGGATGAAGTAAAGCGCATACATGAAGCGGGTGCTGGTTGACTGTTTTATCTTGGGGCAGCATTTGCAGCACAAGGAACAAGCGGCAGTACCACAGCAGCAGGCCAACTGGAAAGTAAGACAAAAAACACAAGTCATTCCATCACTGCCTTTAGGTTTCTATTGCAAAAGTCAGACAGGGAAGCTGGGAGACTTCCTGTAAAACTCCAGAATTTCTTAAGTCCTCTCCTCCTGGCTGAGCAGCATTTAAGTGGAAGCAGACTGTCTTGTTTATCAAAAGGCATCAGGTTTAAGCACATCAGTTTCTAGCCTTCCCACACGCTAAGGATGAGAGTGAAGGGGATGAGGAGGAACCGCTCCCAATTCCTTAATCCTGCTCTTTGCTATCTCTGCGCAGCTCATGGACCTGACACGTTCCACCCAGCAGAACAGGCATTACAATGGTAAGGCTCTATTTCCTGCAATATATTCTCCCTGCTCAGTAGTGAAAAAACAAACGTGCACAAGAAAAAACCTATTTTGTTTCTAAGACAAGCTGGAGGCTTTGTTTCAAAACAAGCTCTACAGATTGATTTCAATTCACCAGAACCATACTGTCCCTTTTAAGGTGCTCTTTATGATACACACACATACAAAAAGATTTAATTTTTTGTGCTACAGCACTTTTTATACTACTAAAGACTTTGAGCAAATTAAAGGGGGGAGGGAAAACTGTTTTAGCCACACTTTGGGATGGTTGTGCTGAAGGCTTTATATAAAGGCAACAGCTACAAAATACTCCAGACAAACTCAAAACAACAAACAAAAAACTACATTAGGAGTTCTAAATATTTTGGGCTGTAGAGAAAGTATCTGGAAATACTTGGCTTGCTGCAAACAAAGGAAAAGACAGCTGAGCTTGAAGGACCCAGAATACAATGGCACCATCTTGTACTGAAGAAAGCCAGAGAAGAAAGGCAACTTCACAGTTATTTAGACAAACTTTGCAAATGTGAAAGCTGTGATTCCACATGCAAGATGTCAAGGAAAAAAAATCCATAGCTGCAAGGAAAATAATACCAAATCACACTTCAGCTGATACTGTCTCCAATGTTTACACGTTACTAGAGACAGAACTCATTGTGTATTTTCATTCTTTTCTACCTGCAACTGAGAGTCCACCAAGATAAAAACCAAGCAGCACATCAAAAAGCACGTAATTGCCTTATTCAACAGGGAAAAGGGTACTGAATAAATCCTGAAAGGGATCTAGCTTGATGCTCATTATTTCCTTGCTGTCAACAGTACCATTAACTTTCAAAGAAGCTGGATTCACCTTCCCTCCCTTCTACTTTTAGAAAAGTCATATACAGAAATATAAATATAAGCCTTATTTTTATACATAAGGCAGCACTGTACTTGGCCAGGCTCTTCCTTGCAGTAGTTAGCAGCTTCATACAGCTCCAGTGCTTAACCTAGCAGCCGCAACCACAAGAGGGATTTTTGGACATCAGCAGGCAGCCAGGAGCAGGGAACCTCTCTTCCAGGTCTCACGGCTGCAGATCCAGAGCAACCTCACCCCTCAACATACCCATTTTCGAGGGGCTCCCTGTGGCTAGTGTGCAGCACAGGGGTGGTGCACTGGCAGTGCAGGGGCTCGAGCACACTGAGGCCGCTTTTTCCTGTTTTTTCCTCAGCCCCTGGAGGGGCTGCGGGGATGTTCAGAGGGCCCCCCTGCTTTCTAGCAAGCAGTTGTACAAGATGGATGGCTTTTCTTAGCCCTCGCCAAGGGATTCAAAATGTACACGTGCCAGAGTCATCCAGGTAAACTTCACTCGCTTGTATGTGCTTTCAGGCTTCAAACCACCACGTGCCATTTTCATCCCAGGACACATCCTCTTCCAGCATCAATGACTGTCCGACCCAGAGAAGAGGGTTTCACATGTGTGTTTGAAGACACGCATATCTGATGTAACTCCACAGAGTCTTACAACCAGAGCGGTCGATCAAAGACCCCCAAATACTTTTGAAGAAGTGTCTTGAAAAGACTCCCAGCTTATCATTTCCTCGCCATGACTATCTGCTGCAACACCCCAAGCTCAGGCTTACTGCCCTCAGCCCCGCAGGAAGGCGCTGAAAGTCACCCTGCCTTGCTTGAGGATGGCTCTTCAGTTTGCAGAAGACATAAAGTGGGGACAGTCCAACCCGGCTTCCGCTCTGCCCTTCTCCCAGTTCACCGCTGGATCTCACGCCAGAGGAGATGGGAGCCTCAAAGCACACAGCTGCTAAAACTGCTGCTGCTGCAGAACAGAAATCCTCCCCAAAACACACAAAGCTCCCACTGTGGGGAATAAACAGAATGGGCTCATGTTGGCACCAAAGCTGGAAATTAAAAGTACTACGTGCATAAGCACATCATGCAAATACACTTTCAAAATAGAAGGCAGTGGTGACTGAATGGCAATTTTATTTTTTATATGTAGTGAAATTAAGTTAACTTTTACAGCATCAACAAGTCCAAGAAATAAGGAAGCTATGGCAAGTTACCGATTCAGCAAACAAATGGAATAATAACATTTCAAAACAAAAACATACCAAAAATGTGTAAACACTCCACTTCAGAATTACGGAGAAAAAAAATGGAAAGACTAAGACTAAAGGTCTGTTCAATCTGTATCAGCCAGATGCGAAGTATCCATGACGAACTTCAACTGCTGGCCATACTCACCATAATGTTAAAAACTACAGTACAGAAGTAAAAAGGTATGCAGCTTTGGCATTTTTAAGGGGAAGAACATTTTCCTAAGCCAGGTGCTGGAGAGCTCTGCCAGGGAAACCTCATCTGCGTCCAGCAACGTGTCTGCTATTCCAGTGCTGGGTCCCTGGAGCTGCTGTTTAAAGCAACAAATACTTAAATAGAATATACAGCTCATTTATGCATTGTTCCACATTACTTAGAGAGACTTTAATGATAGTTTCTAATAATGAGCATGTACCATATAAATTGGCAATATTTGTGAAAAATACCAGTGTTTCCAACTTTTTTCAGACACATTCCTTTCAGCACTCTGAATAGCTGTGGAAACCATAGAAGGTTGGTTAGGTTGTTCAGCCACAGTCACAAATTTGGTATTTGGTTTTGGTATTTATATATTTTTTAAACTCTGGTTATGACTAACTATATTCTAGAGTGGGCTGCAATGAAATAGGTGTTATCCAAAAATAAATGAAAACAGCCTCTGTCCCAGCGAGTAAGACGCTGGCTGGCCACAACCTGCTGACCCGAGAGGTTTCAAAGATGCTGTCTTTGGGTGACAGACTTCAAAGTCCATCTCTACAACAAGTTCTCTGTCAAAAGGTGCAGCTAAGCTCCGCAGTCCCTCTGATGGTGCATGTTTTACTGTGGGCACGGCCTGTCTTGCCCTGTCTCTGCCTGTGGACTGCCGCGAGGGTCTGCCCAGGGGGTCAGGACCCACTGGTGCCGAAGTGCAAGCCAGCAACAAATTCTTCCCATGTTAGAAAAATCGAGCTGTGAAATAAAGCAAGCAACGTCATAAATCTTTAACAGATTTAGCTTATCATTAAACAAAAGCTCCTCCAAAGGAGGGGGTTCTGCCAAAGGAAGGTGCTGTGTGGTTTTCAGGACAGCAACAACCCAGACAACCCACGGTCTGCGATGGCTGCCAGCAGGCAGGCCTGGAAAACCCTGGTCTGCACCTGCAGAGCTCCTTCGAAGTCCTGCCGACCCTTCCTAGTCCTGGGTCCCCAAGAACCCAGCGCTACGGCACCTGAAAGCCAGGCTGCTGTGGCAGGAGTCTGTCATGCTGCAGCAGGTTCTGGCTTCAAGTGTTCCTCACCCAAAGGCTCCCACAACTCAGGCAGCAAGTACAGCCTAGCCCAGCTCCCTCTCCAGCTTTACATCTCCTCACCGGATGAACACCACAGTCTGACAATAATTACAAGCACTACGCACATATTTATGCTTTCCACAAATACTCAAAATCAGCCGGCCCCCTTACACTAACCCACCGCGACGCCAGGTCTCCACCATGTAGACCGGTGGCTGGCTTTGCTCAGTGCTCCTCTTTCGGAGCTCAATGAGGGTGCAGTGACAGCTTGCCTGGGATCCTGAAACTTGAAAACCTTAGTGCACTTGAAAACAGACCGTCATTTGACCTGCCTGGATGACGCTGGACTTGACGGGTTTCACAACAGCAGCTGTGGAAAGCTGCGTGGGAAATTTTTCTGTTAAAAAATATTCAAAGTGCTGTTTCACAGATACCTCAACAGCTGCCGGCTCCCCCCAGCCTGGCTCCTCTGCTGGCCACTCGCTCACTCCTGCTTTGGCACCAACCCTCAGTAGCCCTCACGGTTATTTCTGCTGCTGGGAGTGACCAAACAAAGCAACCTACCAGCTGAGAAAAAGGAAAAAAAAAAAAACAACCAACCAACAAAAACCATATCAGTCCTTCTTGGCTGATGATGTATTACGCAACAGCAGAAACAGTTTTACCATTTCAAGTGAGGGCGCAGCCAGGAGAGCAGAGGCGAACGCCTCACAGCAGTCCCACACACTTTGACCCTTCTCCGAGCAGACGTTTCTGCGGCATTTTCCTACCAGCTCACGCGATTTCAGTGCAGTAGGTTCCTGTCAGTGCAGGGGAACAATAATTTTTACATCCATGCAGTGAGGAGCACAAGCACGCAGACTATGTAACAGCCCTAGCTCGTGCAAATCACTTTTCCAAGTACAGACAGGCCTGGACATATTTGCACGCTCACATCTTACGCCAGGCTGGGGAGTACCTATGGTTAACAAGAGTTAGACTGGTTAACAAGGGTTAGACAGGTTAACGGAACAGGATAAAAGCAGGTTTACCACCCTGTGCACAACCTATCAGCTCCCGACAGCGAACACCCCACCAACATACACTTAACATCTGCCAGACACTCAAGTCTTGACTGTTGCAAGCTGTGACCCAACCTGATAAATCAGAGGAATGAGGTATGACGGTAATGTTAAGCACACTCGTAGCTGTTTACATACAAGACTGAGAAGTAAAGTCAATACTTTTGTACAGACAGTGACCTTTTTAGAAGGTATTTTCCAAAGGCATTTCCAAAAAAATCTCAAAAGTTGTAGAAAATATTTGGCATAGCCCTTAAAACAAAGCCAGGAGTTTCAGGATCACTGCCCAAAATAGCGTACAGTATTTTTAAAATATACAAACCATAGGGAAGTACCAAGCTTATCACAACAAAGCACTCTTCCTTTTGGGAGACTTCAGCAGAAATGGTAAAAATCAAAGGGAAGAAGAGCACATTAACAAAAAAAAAAAAAAAAAAGAAAAGAAAAGTGCACACGTAAGTGAAATGAAGACTCAGCAACGTTTCGCCTCTTCCCTCCCGACTGACCACCCGGCCGACACGGCCGAGGAGACCACCTGCCTTCCGCCTGTCCGCAGAGCGCAGGAATGTGCCTTGCTGAGGCTTCTTTTCACGGGGGCCTACAGCGGCTTAGTTTTTCATGCACTGCTTGATTACTTGACTACCAGCATTATCCGGGCCATAAGATTTGCAGATAATGGGGTCACTGAGCTGTTAACCGCAGTGTCTGTTGAAAACACCCCAACATCTCCTCCGACAGCTACGCGCGGCACACAGGCAGCCTGGAGGAGCAAAGCGGCCACCCCTGCACGAGTAACGCCCTGAAGCCGCTACACGCCGGCCCTCGGAATTGGAGTTTCAGGAAGGAGCGTCCAGCAAGCCAACCATTTTGTTAGCCCACTGGTTCATGAAAGCAACAGATGCCCGATGCCAGGTGTCCCACGTGGCCGGAGCTGGGCTCAGACTGTGACTGAAAACCCCTGCTGTTAAGCCTACACATTTTGCAAAGGTTTCTCCAATGGGCTGCGTGATTACACAGCGGTTTGTCCCTGCGAAGTAATTAAATTCACCGAAGGGGCGTCATTTTGTCCTTCCTCTGACTGAACTGGCTTTTCACTGCTTCTTCTTTAATATTCGTTTCACCACGTGGCTTAAGCCAAGAGGTTTTGTGACCAGCATAGCATACCAGTTAATCAACGGACGACCTATTTTTGGCAGCACACCTCATGCTGCAAACTGTGCAAAATTAAACCCGACCTTGGGGGAAAAGCCACGCCAGCCTCGAGGCTGCCTGGACACCGCTTCCCAGCCAGGCGCTCCTGCCCCAAGCCCAGTTTCTAAAGCGAAGGGCTCGTGCACTGCGCCACGGGGCAGAACTGCCGTACAGCACCAAGCAGCTCAAAGCCGAGGTGAGAAAGCAGCGTCCAGAACAGCTTCGCCGAGAGCCGAAAGGCAGGAGAGGCGCTGCCAGGTGCCGGCAGAGCTAAAGTTAAGCTGAACTGAAGATGATGAGCTGCTGTCTCCATGCTCAAAACGTTGCTACGTGGTGACTCAGCTCGGCATTAAAAAATAACGTCACCGCAAAATATCTAAATTACAGGCTGCCCAACTGCTCTCCTCCTGATGCTTTTGGAAAAACCAAGACAGTTTTTCAGTCTGACCTGCACCTCGCAGCGTATCACACCACCCAGCTCCCCAGTAGTATAGCTATTTTCCATCAGCGAGACCATCTGGATTTGACAGCAGGATGAGGTGGGATGTTTGTCTCTCTGGCTACTTACATTTATTATTACAAACATGAAAAAAACCAACCCCACTTCTAACTTGTCTGCTACAGTTTCCAGGCCCTGGTTATTGGTGAGGCTTTCTTCACTAGCTGAGACAGCCTTTTAATTACCCGGTCTTTTCTCCCTGCTCATCAAACAAGGAATCCAAACCGTTTACCCTCAGTCTCACTTGAAGGCTTTAAGACTTTTCCTCTCAGCAACCTAAGTTGTTTGGTTGGGTTTTTTTTTCCTGCACCCCCTCAAATTTCCCCAGCCCCTCCTACAAAATCCCGGCAGCACCATCAGCCCAGCAAGTCACCCTGCTCTCCTCCCACGGGTGCAGCCGAATTGGGGGTGAGGTTCTGCCCCGCAGCGCCCCATGCTGAGGGAACAGCCTGCCCTCCGAGCACCTCTGGCGTACCACCAGCCAGCTGGCTCTACTTAAAAAGCGTTATTTTATTTGCACTGGGGTCATGCCATCCAGGTCACACCACCTTCAACAGTACCCTCCACTCCACCAGTCCTTCCACCACGCCTGCGTGAGCCATTTTACATGTACTCTCAGGTCACCGATGAAAACAGGCCACTGTTTTCATTGGTGACCTGATCCTGAAGCTCCTTTGCATTGATCCCTTCATGATCTTCACTGTGAGCAACCTCTGCTGGGTGACAGGTTCAACTGTCCTTTCCTGTAATTTCCTATGTCACGGTTTTCCCATCTGTGGGCCGTTCCAGCTCATGCCGCAGCCACTTCTCTGCCTGTCAAAGCAGAGGAGCTACTAACAGCGCAACTGAAAGATGAAAGACAAGTCAGCAATGGCAAAGTCTGACAATGTGGGGCTGTCACTTCATACAGCAAGCAGATTTGCTCCAGGCGTGCTCTGAAGTTCCAAGACCAGGACTCTAGAGGCAGAATGGCACACACGGGTGCAACGTGGTGCCCTGCCAGGAACAGAGAACCAAGGACACAGTGCAGGACAGTAACTGCTAAGTCCATACACCACAGGAGTGAAGAAGCAGTTAAAGTGAAACTTCTGCATGCATTGACTTAAAAGCACGTAGCTGGAACGGCTGCTTCACTTTTGATATAAACTGACAGCTCTGAGCTGTTCCACAAAGACGTTGTGTCTTTAAAAAGTACTTTTGATACTGAGTACAAGCAGACTTTAAGGCACAGGTAAAAAGACATTAGCACATCGTACAAAGTGACAAAAGGCAGTAAATTTGTACCAAACATTAACTATTTCTTGCCACATTATAATAGAAAAAATAAACCTAACTGCTCAAAGCCTTGCTAAAGAGGTTCCAGTCTAGATCAGTGTCACAACAGCCAACTTCATGCATGTTTCCAGACTGGCAGGTTCAAAATGGAGCCTGCTCACGTCTTCCCATTGCTTACTTCTTGGTGAGCACTTTCAAATACAGTTACAATGACTAATCAAGAAGTATATTGAATAGTGTTCCTGAACCACTGTTTTGCCAGTGACTGTAACATAAAGAGCTATGGAAAAAACATTTGAGTTTGGTCTCTTCAGAAAGTGTTAGGAAGCGTTCCTGTTAAAACTCAGTGTGAGAGATGACAGGTTCAGTCATCTGGACAGATGGATGAACCAGACTGGATCAGTCCCACTGGACAGAAAGAAGTGCAAAACTTTCAATTTTCAGACTGTGAACTTTTACATGTTTAAATTCTTGAGTACATGCCATCTCTAGTTGCTGGAAGTTCCAATCACTAAAACGCAAGCCTCGGTCCCAGCATAGTTATCACTAATTAAAGTGACAATGAGATTGCTAGGTGTGTCAGGACTCCCTTCAAAACAAACACGGAGCCACCTTCCCACAGCTGCTGTCACGGGTAAATGCTACAGTCCCCACAGCTCTGGCTAGTTTGGTCCCTCACTGCCTCATGCTGTAGCACAGGCAGATGTTGAAGACTGTCTCTTGGGTGACCTGAACAATGCAGTAGCTCAAATTCAGTCAGCAGAACGGTCGATCACAGCCTAAAAATCTAGCAGGCCAAGCATTTAACATGTCAAAACATATTAGAGCCCCGCACCACTGAGAAATAAACAGAAGTGCCATTAACTTGGGTATGAGAAGGACCATGGAAGCAACCTAAGGATCTTCACATGGCTAAGCTGAGAGCACCATCCAGCCTCAGCATGTGTTCGGGACGACAGCAATTGCCAGCTCCAGACAAGACCTTCAGCTTATACTGTAGTCATAGCTTAGGCTTTCATTCAGCTGTTCCCCTGAAACACGTATGCCTTGCACCCGCAACTGTGAGTGCATCCAGTGTAATGAAAGTCTCAGTAATAGCAAAAACACCTGCAATACCTGTACTTGCAAAAATCAAAATAAAAGCAGCAGCAGGATTTATACCTTTCCGCAGAGGAGTATACCTTTGCTCTTAAAAGCAAAGGCACTGCTCTTACACTGCCTTCACTCCACAGCTGTAGAGCCGTGGGTATTTGTTTCTTTAAACACACAATGCAACCAACTTGTGAGGTGCGAGAGGAAAGGGCTAAAAAAGTTTAGGCAGCAATGGGAAATTAAGCAGGAATGAGACAGAGTATCTTCTGCCTGGAATGAGAAAGAGTATCTTCTGCCTCTTATGCAGTGCCAGGGAAAGGATTCCAACCTAGCAATGCAAGAGTCAAATGGTAACAACACTTAGAGGATCTCACTGTCTTTTGGTTGCTTTTCCCTCCCTTTTTAATCACTTTAGAATCCAGCAGCAAATTTTATCCAGCTATGGCAGGCAGACGGGGGCCTCAAAGACATTACATTCTTACAATATCCTCGAAAACGGGCAAAAAGTTTAGCAGAGAAAAATGGTATCTCAACCTTGAGCTAGGAAAAAGACTGGAACACAAGTTCAGTATTTATTAGAAAGGGAATCGACATAAGATACCAACCTCAATGGACAAAGCAGCAGAAAACAAGGCTTTGCTAATTCAGTTGTTCAGGCAACCATTTGTTTAAAACAAAAACTCCAGGTTTCAGCACACATGGAAAAAAGTCCTTCCCCAGTCTGTTTTTCCTAACTGTATTTAAGTGGAGTACTCTACATTACTCCACATCAGACCTCAGACAGCTTATTTCATCTTCAGTCGTGATTAAGGGTGAGGGCACGGAAAGGCAGCTGTGAGAGGGGGTAAGACCCACAGCTAAACTTCTCTTTATTTAAGTGACCGGCTCGGGTTAAACACAATAAACCAAACCCCTCTCACCCAGGAAGACCGTTTGCAGAAGGACAGACGTGTACTGGGGAGCAGCACATGAAGTGGAGCCAGGCACGCCGCCGGCACCATCCCACAGCGCTGCAACGCATCACACCGCGCACATGGCCTGGCAGTGCCCCGCCGTCCTCAGAGGAGACAAACCCGGATGAGGACGACAGAGCCACCCTTTTCACCATGTAATGAAAAGAGGAGACCACGAGGACAGGACCGCAAGTCCCCTTTTCAACCTGCAGATGCAAGCAGGCAGTGCCAGAGAGGCAGGCAGCTCTGGAGCGCATGGCAGGCTTCTCTCCCTTGCCCCTAAAGATATAAGCCCCAGAAGTCATAAGATTGGCTGAGGCCAATCTTATAAATAAAGCTTTTCTTTTTTCTTTAAAAAAAAAACAAAAAACCAACAAACAAACAAAAAACAAAACCAAAAAAACAAACCCCCCCAACAACAACAAAAAAACCCACCAAACCACTCAGAATTAGAGGTCTGGATATAAAATGAAAATCTGATACTCTAACTTGCGGCACATCTTTCCGCATTTACTACATTGTATGATTTCTAAGTGTAGAACAATATTAAAGAAAGCACTCAAGATTTAACAGACCCACAAAAATAGCTTTATAAGCTTTAATAACTACCAGTTCTAATTGAAAAATCCATCTTTGTGAACAGCCCAGCTACAACACACTGCCCCCTAAAAATGAATGTTAACTACCTAAATTACATTTATTTAACTCTGGAAAAAACATATTCATTGTAATAAAGATTTTCCGCAACAGCTGCTTTTCTTAACCATGATCTCAACTTTATTCTCTTGAGAATAACTACTGAAGAAAAGCCAAATGTAAAATCCTGTTTCCTGTCAATTTAAGCAGATGTTTTTATGTAATCAAAAGCATTGTGGAGGCCCAAGCCAAACTGTATTCTCACTGCATTCTCAAAATAGGTCTACCAATGAAACACTAGCAAAAGAAGAAACATTTAGCAAGTCTATTACAGCTCAGAAACCTAAAAATCGCAATTCTCTTCAAAACAAGGCTGTACGTCGCCCGATAAAAACCCACTGCAGAAATTAAAGTTTATAAACGGCCAAGTTCCTTGAAAGCAAGTTTCCAGGGTCTACATGGCAAGCATACAAGTCACACAGTAATGTTAATTAAGATTATTTTAAATCATTTTTGAGTGTAAAATCAGTAAAACCAAAGCAGACTGAAGTTTGGCAGCTTGCGGCTGTATCCTTTAACAAAAGGAATCTGGGTTGGGAAATCTGAATGTGTTTATTCTGACAGGCACCATCAACTAGATGTTTAGCACGGTTTGACCCAAAACCAAAAGTACCGATCACTCATCATCTGCTTAACGCCAGGAAAATTTGCTGGCGTTATGAACGGAGAAAAAACGGATAGTCAAGTGATGTTAACCCATGAGAAAACTTTGATATCGGCTACAGACATCTACGCATGGTAATTGCACTTTCATAGCTCACGAGGACAATAGCAAGGGTTCTCAGTCAGTTCTAGGAAAGCAGATCCACAGAAACAGAGAGGCAGATACAAGATATATACAGGGCAAAAATACTGTATACAAAAAAACCCCACCCCGTGGGATATCAAACCCATTAAACTAGTATAATTTAGGGAAAAAGGAGGGACCCAACATCAGTGCTGTTTTTCAAGACTCATATAAAGTTCCACCTTTCCTTAAGCACATCATCTCTGTTTCTGGAGGCAGGGTTGACATCACCTTCGGGCAAACATTTAGGGAGAGGATGAATTCCTTCTCAATTTTCCAGCTTGATTAACAGTACCCATAAAACGCCTGAGGACATTGGGTTGAGACAGAAAGAAGAACTTCTATCATCCCTTTTGTTTTTTTTTGTGTATTAATTATGTTAAATAAACATCCCCTCATCAAGGTCAGAATAAATCAAGTCATGAAGGCAAAGACCATTTTTTTCTTTTAAAAAAGTTACACTGCATGCCATTAAAACATTTTTTTATGCCATTTACCATCTTAGCCTATAAAAAGGTTACCCACACTAAGTTCACTGGTACAACTAGCAATATGCCATATTTAGCACAGATAAGTCTTGCATCAAAAATAGTGCTTTAGCCAGCAGAATACACATCCCCAGGGTATTGCATAATTTTGGCGCTATGACTGCATCCACTTTAGGGCTTTAGCTTCGGCTCCAACATCACTAATGAGTTCAGTTTATTTACAGACTCCAAAGCGCCACATCAGTGTCAATAACAGGTATTACTACACAGGGCAGGAACAGTGGCTTTAAGAATGTCTCAAAGTTTGGTCACGCTAAGGCCATGCCATTCACCACACGAGCCTCACAACGGTTTCATCCTCTTGGCATTAAGTTACTTCCGCAGGAGAAACCCCCCAAAAAAGCAATGAAAATGCAGACAGCCACGAACCACTGCAGTAACAGCACCTACTAACAGCACTTTCTTGACCTGCTCCAAAACTTGCTTCACGCGCTGCCAAAATGCACGCAAGGCAGCAGTCAGGGAGACCCCTTGCTTTAAGATGAATATTAGCAAATGCAGTGACTGCTGTGCCCCACGACCACCCAGGGCTGTCTGGCGAGGCACAGGGGAGCTTGCGGCAGACAGGCGCGTGGGGGCACGTTCAGTCGTCCTCCGGGCCCACGAAGATTGAAAGAACCGCTGCTGGAAGACCAAATCTAGCCTGGGATTTCAACTTCCAGGGAAGATCTGAGATTTTTTTTTTTCCAGGTGATTCACACAAAAGCAAAACGTTCACACAACAATCAGATGCTGAGGGTGGGCAGAGGGACCAGTGAAGAAATACCAACAGAATTAGGGCTGCAAAGTGTTTAAATATGTAAAATAGGAATAAGCTCACTAGCTAGCCTGCTGCAGACAGAACAAGTAGTAACGTATTTCTATTGCAGCAGTAAAGATTTGGGAAAACGAAGTACAAGGTAAAGTGCCTGTGGGAGATGCAGTCTAGCACCAGGCTAGAGAGACAACTGGTAGGAACAGAAGTCCTTCCCTTGAGTGCAACCAAGGAGGAGATGTAGACAGGGCCTCACAACCACCCTTCTCCAATTCCATGGTCCTTCACCCATCAGAAGGGATTCAATCCAGAATACAGGTGCACCGCGCTAAGGTGCGGAGCACTGATTTGTCACCCCATGGATGCTGAAGGGCGCAGGTCCTGCACCGCTCTCCGTCACCACTTGCTCTCATCTCTCACATCCTCTGCCAGCACCTGCACTCGCTGAACCTTTCCCCAAGCCAAATTTTAAAGGAGTTCGTGAAAGGGTCTGAGGAGTGCCAGGCAGCCACGGGCTAAAGGAGAAGTTAAGACCTCTCCACTTCTTATACCACAGGGTCTCACCTCCCCACCACCAGGCACCGGTGGCAACTATCTAACTGCCTCTCGCAGCTTGGAGCGACCTGTCACCCCTTTGGGAATTGCTCCTTGCAGCGCAGGTCTTCGGGAAGGCTCCTCTCGATGTCCGCGCCTTCCCCCGCATCCCACCGCCCCACCGCCGCCAGCGGAGCGACTCCCCGCTGCCCGCACACACCTTCTGGGGGGCACGGACGGGGGACAGCCGCGGCTCAGCTGCCTGTCCTCCTCGGACACGGGGGGAATGCGTCCAGGCAACTCCGCCAGAACACCGCCATGAGCACTCTGAACGTGCCGGGCTTTACAGGCTGGCACCCCCGCTGCGCCGCTGCTCTTATTTTAACGCCTCAATTCGCCCTCGGTGGGTGGTGTAGGGGGGCACCCACCCGGCTCCCCGGGGGCTGCCGGCGGAGGGCGCGGAGCAGCGGCCGAGGGGCAGCGGGGGGATGCGGCCCCGTCCCGTCCCGTCCCGTCCCGTCCCCTCCGTCCCCCGCCGCCACCCGACCCGGCGGGGCGCTCCCCCGGGCCGTGGCTCCCCACGGCAGAGCCCCCCCCCCCCCTCCGCGCCGTCTCCCGGGCGGTCGGGGGTCCGGTGTGTCCCGTCCCGTCCCGTCCCCCGGTGCAGGGGGAGGCCTGCGGGCCCCGCCGCGCACACCTGCCGGCCTCCCCGCAGCCCCTTACCTGGCCGGCGCAGCACGGAGCGGACATGCCGGCGGCTCGGCTCGGCGCGGCGCGGCCTGCCTCCCTCGCTGGCCTCCCTCATGCGGGAGCGGGCTGGGCTGGGCCGGGCCGGGCAGGGCAGGGCAGGGCAGCGCGGCGGGCGCCGCCGCGGCGGGCGGAGCGGCACCGGCACCGCCTCTGCCCGGCAGCCGTCCGCGACGCCCTGGGCCCGGCCCCGCCGCCCTGGGCCCGGCCCCGCCGCTCGGCTTCCGCTGTCGTCAGCCGGCGCGGGGGAGGCTGGGGGGGGCCGAGGGGGGGGTGCGGGCCCCGGGGAGGGCGGGGTACGGCTCCCGGGGGGCTCCGCGCCCCGGTGGTCGCCGGTCCCTGCGGCGGGTCCGCCTTCCCCCAGCCAGGGGACACCCTGCGGAGCGGGAGGCGGCCGGCGGAGAGAGCAGCCCCCGCCCGGCCCGGGGAGGGGGGAAGGGGTGTCCGTGCCTCGGCTGGGGGCGTCGGGGCGTCTGTCCCGCACGGCGGCCGGCGCGGCGGGCTGCAGCTTGCGGCTGTCGCTTGCCCGAGCCGTTAGGAGGGGCAGTTCCATCCACCGCCGCCACACCGGCAGCGGCGCCACCCTCCGCAGGCTGTCCTGCTCCCCGCGACACCGCCGGGGTGGCTCGCCTGCTCAACGTGCCCTCCCAGCCGCCTGTTTTTTAGTAGCTGGAATTCGACAAACTCAGCGAGTAAGACCAACAAGCACGGGGATCTTAAAAAAACAGAATCAGAGAATGACAGAATGGTCAGGGTTGGAAGGGACCTCTGGAGATCACCCAGTCCAACCCCCTGCCACAGCAGGGACACCTACAGCAGTTGCACAGGACGGCATCCAGGCGGGTTTTGAATGTCTCCAGAGTGGGAGACTCCACCACCTCTCTGGGCAGCCTGTGCCAGTGCTCTGCCACCCTCAAAGTAAAGAAGTTCCTCCTCATGTTAAGATGGAACTTCCTGTGCTCCAGGGATGAAACCTTCAGTTTAACACTGCAATGCGCCAGCCCCGGGTTCCAACCGCTTTGCCGCGGCCCTTAGGCTCCATGGAGCAGACGCCTGCATTCGAAGGATGGCGACAGGGCTGCGCTTTCCTACGAGGAACCGAGGTCTTTACCGGTGGTTTCCGAAATACTTTCTCCAGCATCAGCTGCTAGGATCCAAGCGCAGTACTGGGCCGTAGTGGAGGGTTTCTCAGCTTCCTATGCGATGACGGGGTATCTCTGCTACTGCAGACAAAGCCACCACCAGCAGCCGCGAGGAAAGACTCCCTCGCCATGTCTGCTTTGTTGCCTCTCTGTGTGTGCGTGCACTATCATATTTAACTATTTGGAACTTTATTTCTAGTCTTAAACTGCCCTAGCTTTAGGAACTGAGTGTGACTAAAAGCTATTAAACTGCATACAGGTATGTAGCTACACCTACCAAAAAGGAAACGGGTATGGATTGCAGGAGGTATTGCATAAACCCCCCCCCCTCTTCCCTCGTGTGTGCAAACAAACAAAGTCGACGCTTTAGGAAGTGGATCTTATGATGAATCTGCATTACATAATTTGGTGTTATACTGGGGACCGAAGAGACCAGTTTATAAAAAGCAGACGTGCTTTATTTTTAATGGTGCTCTCACATCTGCATACACTCAGATAGAGATGGGGTGTTCACCACTGCTGTAAGATTAATTCCGTCAGCCAGATGGTTATTTAGCTGCAGAGGACACCAGCTTGTGGGCATCCCAGAGGACCCCACCACAGTTCAGGCAGTGATGCGGCTGACGCTTCTGCTCTGTAGGAGCAGCAAAAGTCCCAACCTCAGGTGAGGAATCCTCAAGCCAGGACCGGGGGTTGGAGTCTGAGCGCACCTCCTCTGATTTAGAGCACCCCAGAGCCCTGGGATGTGCGCCTTGGCTTTTTAAGTGAAAAATTCGTCACCAGAAAGGCTTGAGCTTTCCTGCTGTGTTGCTGGCAGGCATTAAGCAGGCTAATAGCAAAGCAATGAGCAGATGTTACTGCATGAAAAGAACTGTCACTCTGAAACTATCCATGCATTTAAAATAAGATTTACCCATCAAATACATACTCCAAAATCAGAGAAGGCTGTTGTGCTCCCCTAATCTGATTTACTGGCCAGAAATCTTCAACCAGCAATTTCTGCCTCACACTGTTCCTTTTGGCAGGGTAAAGAGCGCCTCTTTGACGAGATGCTAATTCTGATCTAGGGCTTTCAAGTGACAGGGAATCCAGAGCATCAGTAGAGAAAGGCAAGACACTTTGGCCTTGCTTTGTATAAGGAATTTTATGAGCATAGTAATGAGTCAGGCAGACTGGGGGCAAGAAGTGGCCCCATAGGAAGTAAGACAGCCAAAGAGTACCCAGGAATGGAGTTAAAACTCTGGTCTCAGTTCAGGTGCTGGGGAGCGAGGAATGAAGGAAAGCGCTCAGGTAGAAGTTGTAACCATGCGGCACTTCCCGGAAAAAAACCACCTGGTGAGAAGCCAGTTGTGCCCTGGGAACAAGCCACTTCCCTCACTCAGCGTGCAGGTAAGCACAGCGGAGTAGCAGAACCTCAAGCCCCAGAAGCATGTCACCTTGAGCCACTTACCTTCAGGCAGGCTACAAAACTCTGCCTGCGAGATACCAGCCCTGTTTCATACACACCAGTGACCTTCTGCGGCACACCAGCTTTGCTCAGGTCACCAGGAAAGGCATTACTCTTGGATCCCAACCCCAGTTGCACTTGCAGATGTTGCACCTTTACATGTATCCATTTTACCCGTTCCCAACTCATTTCTACATGGGTTACTGTAACAGAAGCAGAGGTTCTCACTGTCCCCCTTCACTGTGAGAAGAACGGAGTATTACTACCTCTATAGAGAACTCAAAAGATGTCAGTGGTGAAGCAGAAAGCTTTTTGGCATAGCACAGGGAAATCATAACTTACCAGGAATGCTCAAGGACTCTGTGCTTCCTCAGTACTTGCGTAGTATGAACCGGCTTAGTGTATTTTAGGGTAAGAATATTAGGAATTGTGCCCTTTTGTTCACACCTTCTGAAATGAAGCTGCAACTTGGAATGCTGCTTTTGATGTTCTGTAATTTCATGATTTTTCAGTAATTAAGGGATTTTGTTTTATGCCAACTGGCAAAGAAAAGAGCAGAAAAAGTCTGTATCCAATGAGAAGGAGAAATCTACCACTTGGCTGCTTTTCAGGTGAAATGAAATACAGAAAATCTTTCCAAGTGTAAATGCAATCAGAAAGAAAACAAAACCAGATTGTTACACATCATGGTGGCCTGCTTACATAAAATTAGTTCATTTTTATAGTGTAAATTTAGATTTTATATGCCTGTTAAAATACAAAAGATTTCAAATTGCTTTCTAGGTAAACGTGTATTTTGCTTGAGCCCAGTAATTAGACACCAGTCAAAAATGTAGTTATGGGAAGGAGGGGAAATGTCTGTGCACATGCACGCATGTGTTCTGGAAACCATCACTCGGATCCAAACCGAACCTTTTACTCAGCTAATGACCTAACTGCTGTGATGCTTGCTGGAATAGTTTCCTGTGGAAAAGGTATTCCAGTGAAGAGGAACACCACGCAAAGGTGTGATCAGACAGTAAAAATAATTTATTTACCACCTAGGGGTTTTATTTGTGTGCGACTGCAAGACCATCCCCGTTCTCACAGTCTAGGTGGCTGCAGGCCATAATAAACTCATGACTTCCTCAGTTTTTTTTCTAAGTATGCACCAGCACCTGGATTATGGACCACTTCTCCCCAAATCCTCCTAGGTAGCCAAGGGCTTCCATAACCTTTGGACATCTTCTGAAAGTCTGTGTATCTAGGAATCACGCCAGGACCAGCTGGCACGGCGCAGTATACCCCAGCTGTAGACCTGACAAAACGCAACTGGGAATAGCTCACTCAGACACCAAGGTGCACCGTTAGCAGTTGCAGCATCCCAGAGGTGTTTTGATCCTTGCCTCCATGCAGGAAGCCCAAGGGCAGGGCCCGTTCCAGCATTTGCCAAGAGCACCAAGCGCGGAGCTCTTGGCTGCTGCACCTTACTGCTTTGCATCTCCAGTTGCTACTCTGCTTAAAAGTAGATAAGTAAATAAACCCATTACAAATAACGGCTGCAAAGACTTCAATGACAGTTAGAAAACAAAGTAACTCTTATGCCATCTTTTGATGTTTGAGCTTTTAGGATCTAAGCTTTCAAGCTGCTGTCAGCCTCTCTAGGGGCTGGAGACTACACGCCTTCAGCAGCGGGTTTCGGAAAAGCATCAGTTGGGTTGGGATCTAGTAAAAGACTTACATACTGTAGCATTTATTACTGCTGTAATGGCATGATCACCTTCGAGATTGTGCGTGGAGGTGCAGGGAAGCACACAGAGCATCTATAATAGCAAAGAATGCACTGAATGATCTGCCAGTGCAAGCTGAGAGCAACCTGTAACTATAAATCTCTGAGATGGGGCGGAACAGAGATTGTCAGTGCATGTGGAGCCAGGCACGAACACGCAACTGGCCCTTCCAGAATATCAGGTTGGTGATAATTCTAAATGGTGGTATCTTCCACTAGATCTTTATTAGTGTTCTACAATTCGCACTAACCTTTTCTAGCTGGTAGTAGTTAAAAAAAAATAAATCAAAAGGAAAAAAAATATCCATGCACTTAAGTAGTCAAATTTGGTTAGATTCTGATCAAATGAAATGTTTTAAATCACTTGTTGGACTTGAAATAAAGCATTTCATAGCATTTGAAGATTTCAGTATTAAAAAACCCACAAGGCTATTATTCCCAGGCAAATCTGCTTAAAAAGCCCTTTTATTTTACAAATGACAGTTTAATAAACCAGTTGCTTAGTTGTTTTTTCACTCCAAAGCTAACTGAAAGCAGATTAAAATTTGCGTTGTTCATCAAGGAAAGGCACCAACTAAACCTTTCTGAGTAGGTTAATTTTGTAACCAAAGTATAGAAGACTAATATTACACAGCTTTGCACTGAACTCTCCAGGTGCTGCATTTGCATGCTTTTTGTTGACCCTTTTTTGCACAATACCATCATGTAACACCAATTATAAAAGACATTCTTCTGACCTCTCAGCAACTGTATGCAGTATAGCTTTTCATTCCTAAATCAAGTTTTTATTATGTGATGACTTAGGTTTCTTAATCACAGCTAATACTTTTACCTTACAAATAAGTGACATCGACGTTTAACTCGGGTGACCCTAAGGACACACTGTCCTAGGAGGAAAGGAGACAGCAGTGTTCCCCAGCATATTTACACACGTCTGACACTCAGGTAACCAGCAGGGCATCTGGTGCTGCCACGAGGCACTAAGTCTTACTGGAGTAAATCAGTGACGGAAGAAAGGAAGCCTGCGTGCCTCCCAGTTACTAGATAAGGTTAATATAAAGAGTCTTATTCAAGAAGTTCTACAAGAATATGAAGTTAAGCAGGCTCAAGCTGCATGCTGAGAGACAGACCAGTTCTCCATCCTTACAAGGAGCTTCAAGCTGGCAGAGTGATGACTCCTAGGAGAGGCAAGTGTCAGGTTAAGATCAGACAGTTGTTACCGCATCCGACCACCTGCCTCATTTCTCTGTCAGACACTCCCTCTAGTGGCAGGGAAAACTGATCCACTCGTAAATCAGCATTTCAACTCCTGCAGTTGTCTGAGAGATTAAAATCAGTTTCCACCATCATATGTAAAGATAAACAACATGGCGGCACTGTCTTTCTGCACTGTTGACTTCCTGAGGATGCCGATGTGGGAAAACCAGAGGAAGCTCCTGAATGCATGCGTAAGTTTCAAGTAGCAAGAAAAAGAGTTTTACATTTGTCAGCCCAGGAGCAGAGGTCTTCAGAATTGCCAGATTGCAATACTTTTTTAAGTTATCTGTTAATTTTGTCAGCGAACTTTTTCCTTAAAAAAAAAATAACAAAAACCAAAACCAAAAACCAAACCCAAGGGAGATACTCATTTATGGACGGCAAATCCATGCAGGGCAGCATAAGTATTCTTTGAGGGTACCTGCCTACCAGCCTGGCCCATACTGGAGGTTTCCCAAAACCAAAGCACATAGCTCACAACCTGTTGTCAGAGTTAGCTTAGTGTAACTGTTAGTGTCCTTACTGAAGTGGCACAAGTCTCTTGCAGTAGGCAATAAACCACACTCCACTAACACTTTCCAAATAAGAGTGAAATGCCCCCTTCTCCTCCTCACTTCTCTGCATACCACTCCATTCTTGTCGCAGTAGTGAATGCTCTCAGTGTGAAGGTTTCTGATCACAATTTGAGCTGACAGCACTACAGGAAACTGTCACAACACCACTGGCCTCTGTGCTGACCACACAGCAAGCCTCTCAGAAAATCCTCATGCAGGACCTGCCTGCCTGTGGATTTGATTCTTTGGAAGGAAGAGACAGAACCCTCCTCCCACAACCCCCTGTCCTTTTATTTGAAACTGTACAATTTTCTAGAAAGGAAATAAACAGAAATTTTCTGAGTAAGTTTCTCACAAATAGAAGGAAAAAAAAAAGAAAAAATACTAGAATTGAACACAGAGATGAAACAGACCTAGTTCAACAGCATCAAAACTGAGATTTTATTCCAGCTCTACTTGGGGAAGCTTGAAAATGAAAAATTGGCACTACAAGATGAACAAGGTTTGGCCAAGCAGAGTTCTCAAGCTAACGAGAGCCTGGTGGCTACAGGAGGAACAAATCTTATTCCCAGCAAGTCTTCAGGACAGTAAGCATCGACAGGAGGTTTTCCTAGGCAGTGCTGTATTTTGGAGCCAAAAAGAGCTGTGCGTATCTTTTCCCCAGCCCCTCACAGCAAGGTGTATGTCAAATGGATATGGATATCAGCAAGGTGTGTGTCAAAACACAGCCTGCCAAAAGTGTTAATAGCAGTTGGTTAGGTCTCCAAGGAGTTTCTCTATCTCAACTCAACAAGCTAAATCCAGACCTATTCCCTGTTTTATCCTGTGATTTTGTTGCAAACATGTGGAGAGAAGGACTACCTTACCTCATGACAAAGCTAACGTAGTTGAGTATGAAATGCAAGGGGCAACAGAGGGATTCAAAGAAAAGCAAGCCTAACTATAGCCTTTGTTGTAACAATCCCTCCCTTCTCTTTGAGAAAGCAAATGAGTATTGAGAGTTCACAGGTGAAACCTGCTCTGTAAAGGCATCATTACATTGGAGCACATGGAGCATAAATGTTTGTGCACCAGAAGAAATTGCTGAGTTTAGGAGTTAGGAGTTTAGAAACAGTCTACATGCAGCAAGCAGAGAGAACAAGAAGAGTCACAAAAGCCAAGAAAGAACACAGGTAAAAGCAAAGAACTGGCAGTGCTACATGGAGTGCTGACAGCATCGAGGCCATGCCATGGATAAGAGCATACCACAAATGCAAAGCAACAGCTGTACGTTACAACTCAACCTGTCTCTGAGCCTTTTTTGTCAAAATGAAAAGGCTGCAGGGATCATGCAACATAGGCACCAATCAAGAACCAGGGAGAAAAGATGAGGACGTGGTAGCTAGCAGTCCTTGTTGTCCAGCCCACCACAAGTAATCCTGGTATCTGTGAGAAAATGGAATCAGTTCTGTTTAAAAGAGAGTGCACCCTCCCCTTCTGTGTTGTGTGCTCATACAATGAATTTTGCTACATTTATTGTGGCAAAGTGGAAGGATAAACAGTATCAGTACAATGCACAGAAGTTACTCAAATTCCATTAAGCTCTGAGGTAAGAGCCATCCAGTTTGCAACCAGAGGACTAACCTTTCAGGAACAACCAGCAGTAACTCATGCTACGAATGTGGTAAGGGCAGAAGAACTGTCTCAACCCAAGACAGAAAGCATTTAGATTATGTTCCAGTTTGCACAAGTGTACAACTTAGACCTTTGCACAAGCATGCACACTGCAGGCTCAAGACAAACCATCCTTTATTGTTGCTCTTCCGAACAGAAGCCAAGTAGATTTCAGCAGCTGTATATTCAATGAGTTGGTGTGATAAAAGACAGATTGTCAAAGCTGAAGCATGATTAGCATGATATAAAGCTAACAAGGTAAGCAAGTCACAAATTAAACAGTAATTAGATGACTAATTGCATATGACTGCATATGAAGTTATAGTCACTGGAAGTCCCAAATATTCCTTCCCCAGTTCTGACCTAAGTAATAAAAGTTAAATCAAACCATCCACAAGCCTGAGATAAAGAAAAAATATTGGGCTGATCCTTTTTCTAATCTTACTCCATGATGTACATGCACCTTATCTGTGCACATCACCGTCATTAATAGCAAGGCAATTTTAGTCCCTGACACAGGCAGCTTCATTCATGAACTCAGCTGAAAACAAGACTTACTGTATACCATTACAGTACAGAAGAGGCCCCAACTGTACAGGCAGCGCACAGTATGCCAAACGAATTGCAGTGTGGGAGCTGGAAGGAAATAGCTCCTGAACTTACACTGTATAGAAGCAGTGCTTTTTTTTGAGCATCTGCTGTGGTAAACATGACTGAAAGCATACATGGCAGTAGCCTTGGTCACAAAATATCCTCTCTCTTCAACCCCACTCTTACAGAGCATGGTAACTGCTCTATACATTCAAACACTGACTGCCCATCTAACTCAGTACCTACTCTACTGTTTTTACCAGTAGGAGCTTAGAGAATTGCTACTTTTTCTACTGGAAAAGGTTTCCTTCAGCAGAGTATCATCTAGGCACACCATTTCCTTCTTGTCAAATGCTGCTTGTTACTCTCAAAGCAGAGCTGGCAGAATACTTAAATTGTCACTGCCATACAGAATGTATTTGTTGTACCCAATAGTTAGGATACTCACTGAAAAATCCAGTATCTGTGTTAGGGGCTGAAGGTTTGCAGGCTTTGAAGTTCAGTCAGAATGCTGCCCTAGGTAAGTCCAACGCAAAAAAGTTTACACTACTCCTAACCCTCTCTTCCGTAGCATATTTTGTCCATATGCCCATGAGAAGTAGGACTGCATTTCTCTTAATCCATCAGCCTGCATTCAGGATGATGTTTGATTACACACATGGTAAAAAATGGTGTAACTAATGTTATTTGAAAAACATTTTCTCAACGCTGTCAATTAGATCTTAGTAGAAAAATGAAACTTAATCTTCAATTGTCAACAATCAACACAGAACACAGCAGGGTATTGGGAGACTTGTAACTGTTCTCCCTTACAAGGCGAGCATACTTCACATTGGCTTAAGGTAGGAGTAAAATGAAGTAACACAGGAGCAAGAAGGTGGTCGCTCTTTCTTCTGCTAATACACTTGCCACATACATTAGCAAACAGAATGGTGAAAGGTGTTCACAGGCGGGAAAATGACAATGGCTCACCAGGTATCCCCGAGATCCAGTGCACAACAGGGGTGGGCATGCGGTTAAGCTGCATCAACAGCACCTAATGGCTTGTTTCTCTCCATTGCAGAAGTTTGGTTACCCAGCAGCCACTTTGCAACACAGACATGCTGGAAATCAGGCAGAGCTGAGCCCAGTATCTGCACTATGAATTGCTCAACAGCCACAGGTTGACAGGAGGGCTGGTATAGTTTTCCCAGCTGCATCTCCCTCCATCTCATTGCAATCTTGAGGCTGTGAAGGAAACAGTATTTATATGCTCTCAGAAAGTTTCTCCTGGAAGACTGGAGTCTGCAAAAAAAACCCTCAACACTTCACATTCAATCTGTGCATTGTATTGTTTTCAATATCGGGGATGTGTCCTCGGAAAGTCTTAATGCATGCTGAGAGAGCACATGCAAACTCATTTGTTATTACATTTGCATATTAACTGGAACAAAAAAGCATCCTGCCCTTCCCTGATCATGACACAGTTTTTCCAAGATTTATTACAGGCCTGACAGACAATCATACGTACATCTAAGCTCCAGGTGAGAAGGCTGTATTTACAGTTTTCCTCCTTAGCACGTGCATCTGTACAAAACAGCACGTGATTCAGCATAAGTATCCTGCAAAATTAGTATGTGTAAATCTGTAGTCAGCAAGCAGTTTTGACAGTTACTACCTCAAAGCATGAGTCAAAGTAATGAGACAGTAAACCAGAGAATCTTCTTGTTTTGCTTAAAAACATTTTATTAAAAAAAAGTGGGTAAAACCCCCTCATTTTCAGCAATAAAATATTAAAATCTGATTTTACATATTAAAATACTACAATATAACCATCCAGTGACTATTACAGCGTTTTTCAATGGTTGGGACTTGGGCCATTTTCATCCGCCATCCACAGCAATCAAAAAATCAATTTTTTTGGTAATCCTGAAAAGTGTAAATCACATTGTTACCAAAGTAAAGGGATTTGATCCCCTCCTCAAGGTTTTAGTATTCGTTTGATACTATTCTCCAGATAGGTCTACTCTGAGTTGGTTAATGCTGTTTGCTGCAGCAGCAAGTATGATGACTTTTTCCAATGAATCTCTGAAAGAGTACTAGAATCAAAGCCCACTTGAATCAGTACATGTACTCCAAATGAGTCGCAAATTCTGTAATTGTTAATTGCATTTGGGATATATGTAAGTATTTCTCTTTGTTAGTATAAAAAACTAGCCAGTTAATTCTACTTTTAAACCTAAGAAAGGCAAGCTATTCTAAGCCTTAACCCTGTCCCACCACACAAACTCTTCATGACTTTTCTTCCATGCTGTCACTACCCAGCAGTAAGCTGTCTGCGGGAAGTAATAGCCCTTTTAGTCTCTGCCTCATTCTTTAACCATGTCTTTATTAGTATCAACTGCAGAGATGATTCTATTCCAGACCTTGCCCTTTCATTTCCTCATAAGCTACTTCTTTATAATATAGGTAGAATAAACCATAGCTGCCTTCTGGGATGGATATGAAGCTTACTATGAAAGGATCCAACTGTTTTTGCCTGCCCTATAGGCAGAGCTCTCCTCTAAAATACACTGACATTGAATCACACCCATGAACTTTAAACAAATGCCGGAAAAATACACACTTAACCCTAGATATGAACAGAATGGTATTTTTTTCCCAAACCAACGTAGAACAGTTCTGAAATTAGACAGACTCCCCATGTTACGTTAACTCAGGAGAAAGCTTAGTGCTGTATCTTTTATACTCTTGGTTTTGCAAACTTACAGCTCCATAGAAATGCAGACTAATGTGACTAGAAATTGGTGTCCTGGGAAAGAAGTCCTGTTTCTAATTAAGTGTTTGCCAGAGTGGAGAAGATGGACAATGATGTCATCATAGCATCATTGTCTCCACATGCCTCACTGATCTGAAATAAGTGGTAGCAATAGCTAGAAATGACACATGCTTAATACTTTTCACAGGCAGTCATCCATCTAGTGATAGCTTTCCCCTGACAACTAAGGGGCTGTTTTTTGAGAGGTACAGCTGCTGCACATTTAAGTTTGGTGAACACACCCCATAGGCTGCATGGTTTTGTTCTTACAGAAAAGCAGCACTTACAGAAATGGCATGAATTCTTTCTCCTGGCAGCCAGCCCCTGGTGCCAACATTTTATAAGGTACCCACCAGGAATTACTCAGTCCATTTTTCCAAATTCCAGAGTGCTACCTCAACAGGGCTGAGGGAAAGAGAACATGAAGAGCAAGTTGAGAGCTTGTGGGTAAGGATTAAGGGGCAGGGTAACATGAGAGACACAGTTGTGGGGGTTTATTACAGGCCACCTGATCAGGATGGGGAAGTTGATGAGGCCTTCTACAGACAGGTGAGAACCACCTCACAATCACAGGCCTTGGTCCTCATGGGGGACTTCAACTTCCCTGATATCTGCTGGGAAGGTTACACTGCTAGGAATGCACAGTCCAGGAGGTTCCTCCAGTGCGTTGATGATAACTTCTTGACTCAGGTGGTGGAAGAGCCCACAAGAAGAGGTGTACTACTGGACCTAGTACTGACAAACAAAGAGGGACTGGTGGAGGATGTTAAGGTTGGGGGCAGACTTGGCTGCAGTGATCATGAGAAGACAGAGTTCAGCATTAAGTGCAGTGTTCACAAAATGACAAGTAGGGTTGAAACCTTAGACTTCAGGAGGGCTAACTTTGAGCTCTTCAAGAAATTGATGGGAGAAATCAAATGGGAGAGGGCTCTAGAGGTTAAGGGGGATCAAGAGAGCTGGCTGGTATTCAAGCACCACCTCCTCCAAGCTCAGGATCAGTGCATCCCGAAGAGCAAGAAATCGGGCAAGGGAAGGAGACCTGCATGGCTGAGCAGGGATCTTCAGAAAAAGCTCAGGTGGAAGAAGGGAGTTTACAGGATGTGGAAAAGGGGGCTGATGGCTTGGGATGAGTACAAGAATGCTGTCAGGGTATGCAGGAAAGAAACGAGAAAAGCTGAGGCAGCCTTGGAATTGAACCTGGCGAGGGATGTCAAGACCAATAGGAAGGGTTTCTTTAAGTATATAGGAGACAAAAGGAAAACCAGGGAAAATGTGGGCCCACTCTTGAACGAGATGGGTGCTGTGGTGACGGATGATGCAGAGAAGGCAGAGTTGCTGAATGCCTTCTTTGCTTCTGTCTTCACTGCTCAGGCCAGCTCTCGGGAGTCCCAGACTTTGCGGGTAACAGAGAAAATCTGCACGATGCATGACTTTCCCATGGTCAAAGAAGAAATTAGGGATCGGTTAAGCAAAGTGGATATTCACAAGTGCATGGGGCCTGATGGGATGCACCTGTGAGTGCTGAGGGAGCTGGTGGGTCATTGCTGGGCCACTCTCCATCATCTTTGAAAGGTCCTGGAGACCAGGTGAGGTGCCTGAGGACTGGAGGAAAGCCAATGTCACTCCAGTCTTTAAAAAGGGCAAGAAGGATGACCCGGGAAACTACAGGCTGGTCAGCCTCACCTCCATCCCTGGAAAGGTGATGGAACAGCTTGTTCTGGGTGTCATCTCCAAGCATCTGGAGGAAAAGAAGGTTATCAGAAGTAGTCAGCATGGATTCACCAAAGGGAAGTCATGTCTGACTAATCTGATAGCCTTCTACGATGGCGTGACTGGATGGGTGGATGAAGGGAGGGCAGTGGATGTTGCCTACCTTGACTTCAGCAAGGCCTTCGACACCGTCTCCCACATCATCCTCACAGGCAAGCATAGGAAGTATGGGTTAGATGAATGGACAGTGGGGTGGATTGAACAGTGGCTGACAGATAGAGCTCAGAGGGTTGTGGTTAGTGGTGCAGAGTCCAGTTGGAGGCCAGTAACTAGTGGGGTCCCTCAGGGGTCAGTACTGGGTCCAGTCCTGTTCAATATATTCATCAATGACCTGGATGAAGGGATAGAGTGTTCCATCAGCAAGTTTGGTGATGATACAAAACTGGGAGGGGTGGCTGACACACCAGAAGGCTGTGCTGCCATACAGCGTGACCTGGACAGGCTGGAGAGTTGGGCAGAGAGGAACCTAATGAAATTCAACAAGGGCAAGTGTAGGGTACTGCACCCGGGGAGGAATAACCCCATGCATCAGTACAGGTTGGGGCTGACCTCCTGGAGAGCAGCTGTGCGGAAAGGGACCTGGGAGTCCTGGTGGACAACAGGATGCCCATGAGCCAGCAATGTGCCCTGGTGACCAAGAAGGCCAATGGCATCCTGGGGTGCATCAAGAAGAGTGTGGCCAGCAGGTCGAGGGAGGTCATCCTCCCCCTCTACTCTGCCCTGGTGAGGCCGCATCTGGAGTACTGTGTCCAGTTCTGGGCTCCCCGGTTCAAGAAGGACAGAGAACTGCTGGAGATGGTACAGAAAAGGGCTACAAAGATGGTTAGGGGTTTGGAGCATCTCTCTTATGAGGAAAGGCTCAGGGACTTGGGTCTTTTTAGTCCAGAAAAAAGAAGACTGAGGGGGAATCTTATCAATACTTACAAATACTTAAGGGCAGGGTGCTGGGTAGGTGAGAATAGTCTTTTTTCAGTTGTGCCCAGTGACAGGACTAGAGGTAACGGGCACAAACTTGAATATAGGAAGTTCCATCTTAACATGAGGAGGAACTTCTCTACTTTGAGGGTGGCAGAGCAGTGGCACAGGCTGCCCAGAGAGGTGGTGGAGTCTCCCACACTGGAGACATTCAAAACCCACCTGGACACCATCCTGTGCAACTGCTGTAGGTGTCCCTGCTGTGGCAGGGGTGGTTGGACTAGATGATCTCTGGAGGTCCCTTCCAACCCTGACCATTCTGTGATTCTGTGTAACATACTGTGCAAAATGCAAGCACAGGCCAGCCTAAGAATTTCAGGGATGAAACTTATTTTGTTTTGAAATTTCTTTTGCACCTTTCCACCCTCAATAGCAATAAAAACATAATGTGCTTCAAATATTTTTTAAATGAAGACTGTAGGATTGTTCTTTCAAACTAATATTCGGCTTTTAACTTTAGACAATGCGATGTAAGGATGTCAAATGAAATCCAGGGTAGCAGATTTGCTAGGTCTAACATTGTCTCTCTCCTTTTAATGTTGGTTGGCACTAGGGAATCTACCTTTGAGACCCTCAGGTTCTGTAGCCCAGCTAAGACAGTAACCAAGCATAATGGATTTTCTGATATGCTTCAAGAAGCACTTAGTGGAAACAATAGTGCTTTTCATACTGATAATCAAATGCCTCAAAAAGTAATGCAGACATCCTAAATGCGTTAGTTACAGCCAATCTCAAAATTCCTGGCATTTAACACACATCTGATTTCCTCTTGCTGAAGATGAGACTTTTGGAAAGACGTTTAAGCAATTAGTGTTCTAGCTTGATACACCTCTGGGAACTCTGCTCATTGTCAAATGCAAAACTTCAAATAGTTAAGTTGCAAGATCGAAGCATTTCTTCCTCTCTCCTGACCTTTAGTTAAAAGGCATATTTTAGGGCATGTAGTCTAACACACTACTCACAGACCCTCACATCGTATTGCAAAAGGAGCTAAAAAGCTTAAATTAATTACCTAAGCTATGGCAACTTGACAAGTTCCCACATGTCAGTTGACCCATGGTACTGTGGCCAGCAGAGAGCATGCAAATAATCAACTGATTAAATTTTCCTTTGAGATTAGAATCGTAAACTAATTTAATTTGACATGGAGTAAGAAACAATAGGTCAAAGTACCTAAGAAGTTAAACTCTAATAATGTAGCTGTCTCCCTGAATTCAAGAGGAAATGCACTCTCATGTAGGCACCTCTATTCCAAAAAGATATCACATTTGTATCAAAACAGTCTCACACTGGCAGCAACAAAAAGCTGCTGCTAACCTGACAGCTGCTATGTAGCATATTACAGCTGTTAAGACCAAGTTCAAGTTTAAGAACCAGTGCCTCTCTACTAGAAGGTATGAGTAATTTAGTGTCAGATATAGGTCTCCAGTCCTCAGAGTTTTTCTTGCCATGAAGATATGAAGCAAATGCTACTGTCTGGGAAAGACTGGATGCTCCACATAGAACACAGAACTATGCGTCATTCTCACCCTAATGCATTTACTCTAAAACGTAAATCATTAAAGGGCTTCAGCTGGTGCCCAGGGATGTAGTTCATTCAGAGAGTTTTTGTTCTGAAACACCACAAGTATCACGTTCTCTCTGAGCATGTAGCTCCTGTTTTAAAACAGATGAAACATTAAGAGGTTACCTTGATCTATTCCTTCTGTTCTCTTCCTTTTTAAATTTAAAAGTGCATTTTGTTGCTCTTTTACAGCTTCTGCAGGACAGTTGGGTCTTGGCAGCTGATTTCCTGGAGTAGGTCCTGGTCGGTTACTGAAATACTTCTGTTTCAGTGCCTTAATGATAACGGAAGAAAAATAACCAAGTGTCAGAACACCATCTACGCAGAGGTTATAATGAAATAAAGGACTTGTGTTTGTGACTTCAAAACTACTTGGGCACTTTTATACTAGAAGGTGGCCCTGGGAGAAATCAAGATTTTGTGTCCCCAATGACTACACAGCACTTTGATTCCTAAGTCAATAAATAATTGTGTATTGTTATTTTTAATTAGTGCTCAGACATCCTAACAAAACACTAGAGCAGGTCTTGTGCAGGAGGTCTTGCACAAACAGCAAGTTTCTAGCTCTGAAGAGTTTACATTCTGAATAGACAGATGAGACAAGAGCATAAAGAAGAAAGTAGGAAGAAAGATTAAGAGAGTATCTCTTAAGTTTTGTTAAGATCCAGGACCTGGACAGCATCTATTTTGCTAGCTTTTACGATAGGTCTTTCCCCAAAATTTCTTTAACTGTGCTGTTTCTACACTGTGAACTGTGAGAAAAATGTAGTTTGAATTACAGCAGAAGACAAATACAAGGGAGCAGGGTTATTTTCATGTAGTGGAATTACATACTTTATTTTGCATTTTAGGAATTCCACAGCTTCCATAATCTGTGGTTAAGGAAAAGAGGCGAAGCTGTCTCTTAGGTAATCATTACTCTTGCTTATGTTAGTTATATGGTATTCAATGCCAGCTATAAATCAAGCCAATACAGTAAGTGCAAGTTGTCTCCTGCCTTAAACTGTGGCATTGTCAATAAAAATGCTACATGAGAAAAATCTATATATTCAATATTGAAGCCACCATCCTACAATACAAGCTATAAAATGACTTCATACATACAAATTAGTACAAACAACATCCCAAGCATAGCAGAAGTAATTATTTGGAAACTCATATTGAAATTTCTTAGTCGGTGACCAAAGAAACCTGAATGTCCTCTGAAAAAGTCTTCTAGTAAAAAGATGTGTAG
The DNA here is from genome assembly GCA_017639485.1 of Pluvialis apricaria. Classification (NCBI taxonomy): domain Eukaryota; kingdom Metazoa; phylum Chordata; class Aves; order Charadriiformes; family Charadriidae; genus Pluvialis; species Pluvialis apricaria. The sequence goes on along the minus strand of CM030044.1, from coordinate 25,686,997 downwards.
CACATGTACAAATCTCCTGGACTGGAATCTGCCTTGTCTAACAAGCAATGAGGGAGTCTTTGCCTTAAGGGTACAGCTTGGTTTCTTGCATGCTTCCCTAACAGTGTGACAGAACGAGTTTTGAAACTGCCAACTGCTGTATCTTCCTCACAGCAGAAGTCAATATTCTGAACTAGAACATTCTGCAAGATTTTCATGCAAAGTCCTTCATTTCTCCCCATCAAGGAGTATTGAAATTGAGATCAGTTTTACCCAAGTATAATGGAAAAGGGTACTCAGATCAGAATGCTGGTTGCACCAGCACCACAGAATTTCATGTTAAAAAAGAATCAAAAATGTATAAATGAAATTGAAGAAGAGACTGGATGGATCAAGGATGAAAATATTTCAAAACCAGGAAACGAAATACATCATGTTAAAGCTCAAGTTTCAAGCTTTAAGTGACTGAATTTTGAATTTCAAATATCATGACTGTCTGAAGGCCTTGTAGCTGTCTAGCTTTGCTCTACATTGGGAATGGATAATCAGTCAGTACTGTTCATGCCTTTCAGAGTTCTCTCTGTAAAACACCAGAAATACGTTTCTAGTATTTCACAGACAGGACTATATGACCTTTCATGTCAAACTTGGCGCACTGGCTTCCAAGCATGTTTATCTGATATTAACAGTAGGGTAATGAACATTAAGACACAATGCAAGTGTACTATACCTGAGTGGCTGTAACCCTAGAACAAGGATTAAAAGTGAATAAGCCTTGCAGAAGATTGAGTAAATCATCACCAGCTGCACTGAAGATATGTTGAAGTGGCATTCCAGGGAAAGACTTAAATGTGACATAATCTGGAAGACTTGTCATCCCCTGCAAAGACAAAAATGGCATGTATGCTTTTCAAGTTAGAAAGAGTTCAGCTTTTCACAGAAAGGGAACTTCATATGGCTGTCTTTCAGCAGAAGCAAATTATGTTTCAAAAGACCCTGCTAATACTTGGTCACTGATGTGGTATACAGGATCGTTACCTGCCCCAACCCTGTAGTGGGTGCCCTATTTGGTTGTTTTGCCCTGCTCATAGACACTGGATTCTCTGATGGAGGAAATTACCTGTTCCCTTTTCCCTAGCTACTTTAATTAGAGAAATTCAGAAACAAAAACATGAAGTTACTCCACCAATTTCTCTTTGCTCACTGTTTCAGAAATGCTGAGCACCATCTGAATGCAGCCAAAGCCCAAGCTGTCTCCCTACAAACAGAATCAGCTCAAGCCGAGCAGGATGCTCAGCCTGCGTCAGAAGACAAGACTCTTCCCACTGCCTGTGCTAAAAGTGTGCAGGCTTGTGTGGAGAAATTAGAGTGCCTCGTGGTTCCCCTAGTGACAGCACCTGCCCAACAAAATCTTGACTGGCTGCCAGAAGCTACAGAAAAGGGAGCTTCTGCAACAAAAACACACAAAGCTTTATATATTGACCAAGATGACTGGGAAGGAAATATTTGATCTGATTTGGATTCAAACAATGATACATCAAATTCTTGAAGCCCAACCAGACTTCTGAATCCCATCAATTACTGAAACTGAGTACGATGCTAATGGAGGCATCACAAGTACCACTACATGCCCTTTCACAAACATACACCTAGCCAAATTAAGCAAGCACTATCACAAATTTCTTACTGTGTTACTTAGCCTGGCTTGCAAGTATGAGGTGGCATACCACACAAATTTCAGAATCAGAAGCCCAGACCCTCGCTTTAGGGTCTGGAATCTGACTACAAATTCCAGCAGAAAATATAGACTCTGTCTTTTAGACATCAAAAGCAGAGACTGTTCCAGGAAAGAGGTCCTACAGGCCCTACCCCTAAACAAATCCCATTTCTGTAGTAAGGGGTGGCAAGATGCACAAGCCTTGTATGTGAAGGTGCACATGCTTTACTTGACATCTTCCTTACCTTTTTTGACATTGACAAACACCTTGGGGATCATCCCCTTACACTTTGGGTTTTGTATCCTATTCTCCATGACATCCCTCACAACATTCCTTTCACTGAAGGATGAACTCAACTCACCGACACTCAAATTTGGGTTCTTGGTATCACCATCATCACTGATGGAGCCCAACCTTCAGGCCCCAACCATTGTATTCTCACCCAACACACCTTTCCTATTCTCATAGCTACAAACAATCACTCAGATCTGCCTATTAAAGTCCCTCCTTTCACCAGTCCCCAGGAGGGTGCCTGGTTTACTGATGGCTCAGCAATCCTTTGCAGTAATGCCTGGTTTGAGTGTGACAACACTGTCTATATCACTGATGGCCAAACAGTTATGGACAGTTGCCATGGTACTGCCCAGACAGCTGGAACTCCTGGCCCTTTGCCTAGCCATTTACTCCTCTGCCCATAACATCTGGCCCGTGGGCTCTTCTTCTGGATGCACCTGGTGGCTTCCCTCTTGGAAAGTGTGCTCCTTCCACACACTTACCACAGAAATGATGGGCCACCTTCTTTGGGAAGATATTTGCACATGCGCATGCTGTGGGCCATGTTGATGCCATTCTGCTCACCCCATGGCTGAAGCCAGGTGGAATGATGGAGCATATGCCACTGCTGCAATCAGAGGGGTGGAAGTGGTAGCTGACACTGACACCCATGATAAGCTGATTGCAGCTCAACAGTAGAAGATGAAACTGAGGACACCTTAGCCCAAACCTCTAACTTGGAATGTGGAACCACCTCTATAGCTCACTGGTTGCAAGAGTGTTGCAGTTATCCCACTGTCAAAGCTTTAGCTCAGGTTGCAGAACACTGTGGAATACAGCTTCAAGTGTAGTGAACTGAATGTATTCAAATTGCATTGACAAATGGGAAAACCCGGCTTATGGAACCTTGCTACTTTAACACTGGTAGGAGGAAAGCTCCACAGCTGCCCAATATGGAATCCTTCCTTAAGACTATATTATACCTCCATAATCCAAGAACAGAATGTCACAGTCAACTGTGGGATTGTAAATAACTCCAATGGTAGATACCTCTGTATCAGTTAAGGGACCAACACATCAGTGGATCAACACAATGTTGCATGTCAGTGTCAGTATCAATCTTGCCTTATGCTGCCATGGCAAGACAACCACCCTTTCCCTCACAGAGTCACATAAGAAAGGAGTGAACATGTGGGGCTCATATTGCCTTATACAGTTTCTCCTCCATATGGTGACCACAGACCATATATGGCTACAGCTCCATTTAGTGATTGTGCGCTGCTTAAGGTAGCATCCGAGCACTACTCACACAAAGGAAACGCAGCACAGAGGGAGAGCAGAGGTGGGACGTGATGACTGGTTAGCAAGTCCAGAGAGTGATTCTACAACTCAACTACAGAAGAGGACAGTCTGACCAGGGAATTCAGAACTCCCTGTGCCCGTCTGCAAGTCCAAGTCACTTGTCAGAAGTTATGCCCTGCTTCCTGTCAGTTTACCTGATAACTATGGTTAGGTAGTGTTAAGGCACACAATGACCTAAGTTTGGCCTGGTATTAGTGAATTACTGAATTTACTGTCATTTCAAGAGAGATAATTGTACTACTAATTTGTATTTGTTACAGCATGGTTACTCTGAGATAAATTCCTAAATTCCAATCCCTAAAGCTGTCGGTCTGGTGTTTCTTACTGTACCCTAAAGCTATAACTTATCCAGGCCAACTTAAGTCCCTACAAATTACTTCTACTTCTGAAAGTGATTAAAGCCTTTCAGGTTAAAGCAGACTAATTAATCAAGCATCTCAAGAGCATTAAGCAACAACCATAATTTCATACCAATAGCCATGGGAAACTGGATACACACAGAAAGGAAACCAGGAAGTTTCATTACCATTGCTTAACGCTAATGACACTGCTACATTGATCAGAGATTTGCCAGGAGAAACAGCTCAGCTGCTTATCCTCCGCTTTATGAGATGAGGCAGTATGCTGATATACCCTTTTATTTTAGCTTTTGAAATTAAATTAAGAGTATCAAGTAAAACTAATACCAGTATGTTAAACAAAAGGACTCACAGGCCACTGGTCTTCTGTTGGAGTGCCCAGTGTTTCAAATATCCTTGTCAGCTGGTCAAGATCAGAGTCCCCAGGCAAAAAAGGAACCTGGAAGAAGGCAACAGCATGTGATTGAATTAACTTCTGAACTTCAATTCTAGCGAGGAGCTTTGAGCTCTCCCCCATAATTGCAGGGCAAAACATCTTTGTATACCAGCTGCCCACAAAGAGGTACACCGAATATTTGAGGTTTTCTACTGATGTCCAAATAGATTCTGAAGGTTTCTTGCAATTCAGGCTTGATATCACTGACTTGATAGCAGAGAGCTAAACATAAGATTAAGCTACCACATCAATGTAAAATAACTGAAGAAAGGAAAGATTTTACACCTCAGTTTCCAGTTTAAAGTCTGTTGGTCACAGTGATCTTTCCATCATCTGCCTCCTGGAGTTAGGTTTTACATATATTCAAAACATTTAAAGTGAATAGTAACTGGATTACACAAGCAGCAGTTAGACTGATGGAATGAGACCACAGCATGAAAGCGAGTACTGACCTACTAGGATAGAAACTGCCTAATTAGTGTCACATCTAATTTAAACTAGGCAGAAGATAGAAAAGGGGGTATTTGCCCAGTTCAACTTATAGCTTGCACATCAGGCACACAATGCAATAAAAAAGGGACTTTGTGACCAAAGCAAAATTATGAAGAATTAGAGGCCGCATTTAACTAAGCAGGACAGAAAGACTGTCAGGAACGTCCCTACTAGGCAGTGTACTAAATTTTGGTGTCATGAGAGCCCCTTGAACATAAACTGCTTTTGTAAAGCTCCAGAAGTTGCATTGTCCCTGAACCCAGTACACTCAGGAAGAAAAAGGACAGATACATTTAAAACTATCACAGCGATAAAACTGAACCATAACACATTTTCTGCTTTGTGAGAAACCAAAGAATCAACAGAATTCAATAACTTATTTGCTTTCTGATTTTTCTTGAGTTTATCCAGCTTTAGTGGGTTTAATGCATATTTATGTATACATCACTAGTGCTGCTTAAACAGCCACTGTACGTTTCCATTTCTGAACTGCCAACCAAATTGTACCAGCACAACTGTTTGTGTGATAAATCAAGGCAAAGCATTCCTTTCAAGGTGTTTTCAGACACGCCAGTTCCACAATCTGGTTCACCACAGGGCAACACAAACATTCAAAGTACAGTGCAAAAACCAAAGAGAAGCCACTTACTCATGGATGTTAAATTAATTATACTGCAGGCTACTTCATACTTTCAGCTGTGTCTGTGCCCCTACCCTCCACTCCCCACCTCACACTGTCATGTCTTCTCCAAAGAGCTGCATAATAAATGGTCTACTTGAGTATAACATACTTAAGGATCGGTGTGTTGTACTCAGGAGTGCCATAGGATTAGCATGATGTTAACCTTCAGCTTCATTCCAGTATTGGCAACTAACCACAGCTTAAAACAACATCAGTCTTCTGCTCATTACAAATAAACCCACAGTTACAGTACTGGTGATTAATTATTTAGTTATTAGGGAACAACGTATAAGGGACAGAGTATGCACATATCTATGATGTCACATTTCTGTCACATCTCTACAAGAATAGCAAATGAAAATTAATAGAAGCCTGTGTGAAAGGATAACACTCAGAAGACTGGAGGAATTTGTTATCTACTTGCCCTTGCCCAAGGCAAGATTGCAACAGTTTGTTGCAATTTTTTGATCCAGCTGTTTTTAAAGACTTCCACTGACTGTGATGCTTATAGAACCTCAGTCTATTCCAAAACTTCATTTTCCTTAGAGTTAGAAAGCTTTTGGAAGCTTTTTCCCCCTCCTCTTCTTCCTTTCTTAAATAGCCTAACTGCCTTCATCTGCTGCTGTTAGCAGGAGAGAGGAAGCCCACATACAAAGTTGTAACACACTGAAGAGCAAATACAAAATGCTTACATTTGAAGACTTACCCTGAGGAGCAGTTCAGCTAAAATACAACCAACAGCCCACATGTCCACACCAACACCATACATTCTAGCACCAAACAATAGTTCTGGGGCTCGGTACCACCTGAAAAGAAAGCACATTTTGGGAAAAATGCCTGGCTTTGCTTATGTCAAGTGCTGTATATGGTAGCTATACAAGAATTACAAAGAGGATACTGCTCCTGCCTATGTATTTTTCAGACACTGAAGAGCTGTACTCTACCCCGCAAAGTGTTTTGTTTAAGAAAGACTGAACAAAATTGTGCATTCCTTACCACAGTGTCACATATAACCACAAATTAACTGCAGTTTCAACCGAGCCGATTAACAAGAAGCAGAACTGCACATGTGCACAGGAAAAAGTATTCAACAGGCAGACTTGCATGTTTTAAACCAAAATTTTCTTTAAACTTTATGTTGAAGAAATGACAGACAGAATTCCTTCCAGCTTCCAAAAATCTCCATACCAACAAGCCCAAGTACAGAGACCTGTTTTATGCAAAATGAACCCTGACAGCAGTTGTTTAAAACAGCTACTTCCACTGCTTAAGAACAATCAACGCCATGAGCTGATACATGCTGCATTTCAAACTAGTGTATCATTTCTGCCTTTTGAATAAAGGTGTTAAAACAAACCAGCTTTGCCTGAGTAGTTTTAGCATTACAGCAGACAAAAGTAAATACCTTGTGTATTTTGCAGTCCTGCTTTTTAAAGCAGGCCTTAAATAATCATGGCTTAAACAACATTAATAAATATTTTAATTGGCTCAAGCTTTTGTCTCTTAATACATAATGTGACTAGCTACAAATCTAGGTTTCATGATTAACAGAAAGTAACAGATGTAAGCCTGGCTTTCAAGCAAGACAAGGCAGACACATATTATTTCCATAAGCTTCAAAAGAGTATCATATCCCAGAAAAACTCCCATGGATGTGTATTGTAGCAGTTCTTACAGAGACTCTGCTAAACAATGCTTTCTTGTGTTTTCTTTATGAGGCTCTTGCCACTAACAGCCACGTCACATGAGCTAGATGCCAAACTTTGAGCATCTTCATTTGACCTATATTTCAAGAGACGCTGCAAAACAGCTACACAGTCACTATGTAAGAAACAAAACAGAACGACTTACCTTGTTACTACTTGGTGTGTATAAACTCTATTTGGGCTTCCAAAAGATTTTGCCAAGCCAAAGTCTGCCAATTTTAAAATCCCATTTTCATCTAATAACAAGTTATTTGGTTTAAGATCCTGTCAGTATAGAAAGCAAGGAATGAATCTTGTCAGTGCTGATAAAAACAGACATATAATGAACCTGCCGGCAGGTGTGCCATAACAGTATTCTAAAGTGCAGGCTTTTGATTCTATTGTAAGTCATTGTGAGGAAAAAAACTAAAAAAAACACCCAGGAAATCAAGTATTTCATCATACATAAAAAGCATAGTGAAACACACCCTTCTGAATATTATCATATTTAAGCTGCAGAGTTTAAAAAAAAAAACAACCCTGCCTCTTGATAGTTTTTAACTTAGCTGCAGGAACAGCAGTTCTGTCTTAACTGCATGATTGCCAAATGAATAATAAGAAAATCTTGCAAATGCTTCAAATAACTGTAGAAACTGTGGAAGTGATACAGTTTAATACAGCAACAGTGTGCTGTGGGTTGACCTCTGGCCAGCAGTGAAGCAACCACACATTTACTCACTCTGTTCTCATCCCACCCCCCACCCCTGCCCAGCAGGATAGGGGAGAAAACAAGACCAGCAAAAGCAAGAAAACTCTGGGAGCAATATAAGGGTGGTTTAATGGGTGAAGGAGAGAGAGGAAAAAAACCAAGCAAACAAGCAATGCAATGGAAATCATTCACCCCCCTTCCACAAGCAGACCGATGCCCAGCCAGTCTCCAAGCAACAGCCACCTTGGAAGTCAAAAAATACCCTTCTTCCTCTATCCCATTTTTAACTGCTGAGCATGATGTTATATGGCATGCGATATCCCTCTGGCCAACTTGGGTCAGATGTCCCAGCTGTGTCCCCTGCCAACTGCTTGCCCAGGCCCAGCCTGCTCACTGGGGTGGGAGCAGAGTGGGAAAAAGAAAAAGCCTTGATAGTGTCCAAGCACTGTTCAGCAGCAGCCAAAAACACTGGTGTGTTACGAACGCTGTTGTAGGCACAAATCCAAAACACGGCACCATACGGGCTGTTGCGAACAAAGTTAAATCCATCCCAGCCAGACCCAGTTCACAGTGCTAATCAAAATCACATGTAACTTGAAACAGTTTTATATAGATATCTAAATGATAACCACACCAGTAATTCTTAACATTTCTGGTACTGCTATTGTCTCTCCAAAACAGCTAGCATGAATACTTATGGACTAAGAACGTCTGAACTTCAAAACTATCTTCATTAGACTTTAGACTCAAATTCTATCAAATGTGACTTCTGTTACAGCATAAAGGCTGCCAATTTAGTACATGCTTACCCGATGTAAAATCCAGTGCTGATGTAAATATTCTAGTCCTTGAAGTGTCATCAACATATATGCCTTGATGTGAGATTGTGTCAACACAATACTTGTATCCTTTATAATAACCTGTGAAGTGTTAGATTGATAGTAAAGTTTACCATACAAGATTAACTTACTTTCATTCTTTCAGCTCAAAAGTTACTTCATCACTTAAGACAAAGTTTGAATTCGCAGTCGCATATTCTCTAGCATTCCCACCCTTTTTCCAGAAAGATACATCTATTCTGGAGATCAGAACTTGAAACGGGGAGTCCAGATAGATAGTTTACATAAACTTTGCATAGCCAGCAAATGAGAAAATGGCGGGGGGGGGGGGGGGGGGGGGTGGGGGGGAGGCAGGGACATGAGTTTACTGTTTTATCTAAGTTCCAGGTTGATACCCAAACTTAAAAGACAAAGAGGTAGACATAAAAATGATAAAAGTGCCAGTAAACTTGAAATTGTGTTCCCGCTTACTCCTTCTTTCTGCGTGCAACCTATGCATCTAATCTAAACAGTTTCCTCTTCCCAAGACGACCAGGAGGGATGGACACTTTACTATATTTTAACAAATCGACTTCCATTTTCTACATTCTTTGATTTTTAACATTAAAATTCTATGTAAACATCCTGTTTGAAGGTATTTTCTACAGTACTCCCCAAAACTTGCTTGTTAATATTACTGTCCTGTTCAGTAATAGCCTTTCCTAAGGCTTAAGTTGTTTGAGACTTATGAAACAGCTAAGACTACAGAAAATTTCAGGTATGCAGCACATGCCCCAGTCACAACAGGCTGCAGTCCCAAATGGTGGCTTGAGTGGTACCGTAACACAGTTAAATGGTCTGCATACCACAGCATTATGTAGTACAAGAGGATTTCATTCCTCCTTGTACACTGTATCTTCTTCAGCTCTAAATGTTGCATAGCTACTAAGTAAACAGAATGAATCCTCCAGAGTCTACTCGCTACTTAACTGCTGTTAGCGAAAAAAAAAAAAAATCTAACCTTTTCAGTCTTGCATTCATCTACGTTTCAGCATGACTGACAATGTTTTCTTTTAGTATTTTAAATGCTAGCCCCAGTTCTTAACAGCATATGTGTAATGAGCTAGCTTAACAACTATATTAATTTCAGCCCAGAGTAGGTGTGATGTGTGCATATACAGACCTGACAGGAATTGCCACCTAGCAGTCTTCCAAAACAAAGAATCTCGCATCAAAATATCTCATACAAAGACTTCGTCAAAGACAAACTGGCTTAAGGTCTTGGAGAATGAAAAATCTGTAAGATGCTGATTTGCAAGTACCTATCATTGTTACACTTCAAACAATGGTTCAGGTGCGTGTGATTTTAGCACCAGCTCATCACTTGGCATACTTTAGTATAACACTTACTTCAACACGTTCGATGATACTATGCTTAGCAATTGCACTCTGAGATGCTGATCTATGACTGAGGTTCTACGCTCTGACTGGAGTCCCAGAAAACTGACATGGTGAACATAACCTGTTTCTTGAAGATGATGCTGACAAGTATTCAAAGGTAAAGGCATTATCAGCTGAGAACTCACACAAATTGTCAAATTATTCAAACTGCTTTTAAGACATGATCTTAATAAACTGACATAATGAAAGTCACCTTTCTAACATGCGCAAACGTAAGCCTGTTAAAGTACTATTTTCAAAAACCATCTGAAGATACCGAAATAAAAAGTATATAAAAAGAAATCTTACCTCAAGATCTGTTTCCATAAAATCAAACACTAAACTAATATTGGACTTGTGTCCAAATGCATCTATGAGCTGTAAAACAAAATACGTTATGATGAAGCATACTCTCATACTTCCAGTTTTCTGAAATTCTGCACCATTGTAGTCTGCATGTGGATTTTCAGTTTGCTGAAATGGTTTAAGTTTGACTTGCAATACAAAAATTCTTACTAGTTTAGCTTCTTAACTCAGCTGCCAAAAAAAAAAATCCCCATTAAGCATAGTAATAACATTTGACACAATTGCCCTCCAATTCTTGGAGTCAGAGAGAAAAGAGAATTAACTTTACCCTGTTAGCTACAACAGATAATCTAATGCACACCTTGTCCTCTGCCCAAACTTTGCTGTTCTACAAAACTCCTACACTTTCTTGAGACCAGACTAAGTTTTCCCATGGATTCAGGTCTGTGTATCTGCTTCCTGTAAGGATGCATTATCTAGAAATTCTAAGTGTTAGGCTTATTAACTTCATTTCAAAGATATTCTTAGGCATATATTTATCTTTGCAGCAAGGTTTCCAGGATAAATGAAACTCTTTGGAAATTATCCAACCGGCCTTTCCTTAGGATGAAGCTGTGTAACGACAAAATCAGTTTCTAATTTGAGGTAACACAAGCATGATGCTGAGTAACAACAATGGATCATCTAGCATGGTATTGCAAAATCACAGAATCTCCTAGATTGGAAAAGACCCATAAGATCACCTAGTCCAATCACTAACCTAACACTGACAACCCACCACTAAACCATGTCCCTAAGCACTATATCTACACGACCCTTAAATACCTCCAGGGACAGGGACTCCACCACTGCCCTGGGTAACGCGTTCCAATGCCTGATGACCCTTTCACTAAAGAAATTCTTCCTAATACCCAATCTAAACTTCCTTTGAAGCCACTTCCTCTTGTTCTATCACCTGACAGAACAGGTCAACTCCCACCCCTCTGCAACCTCCTCTCAGATGGCTGTAGAGAGCGATAAGGTCTCCCCCAAGCATCCTCTTCTCCAGGCTAAACAACCCCAGTTCCCTCAGCCACTCTCATAAGACATGTGCTCCAGATCCCTCACCAGTTTCATTGCCCTTCTTTGGGCACACTCCAGTGCCTCAATGTCCTTGTGGTGACGGGCCCAAAACTGAACACAGTACTCAAGATGTGGCCTCACCAGTGCTGAGTGCAGGGGGACAATCACCTCCCTGATCCTACTGGCTACGCTATTCTTGATACAGGCCAGGATGCCATTGGCCTGCTTGGCCACCTGGGCACACTGCTGGCTCATGTTCAGCTGGCTGTCAGTCAACACCCCCAGGTCCCTCTCTGTGAGCAGCTTTCCAGCCGCTCCTCCCCAAGCCTGTAGCGTTGGCGGGGGTTGTTGTGGCCAAAGTGTAAGACCCGGCATTTGGCCTTGTTGAAACTCATACAGTTTGCCTTGGCCCATCGATCTAGTCAGTCTAAATCCCTCTGCAGAGCCTCCCTACCTTCAGGCAGATCAACACTTCCACCCAGCTTCGTGTCATCTGCAAACTTACTGAGGGTGCACTCGATCCCTTCATCCAGACCATTGATAAAGATGTTAAACAGGACTGGCCCCAGTACTGAGCCCTGGGGGACACCACTCGTGACCGGCCACCAGCCGGAATTAACTCCATTCACCACCACTCTCCGGGCCCGGCCTTCCAGCCAGTTTTTTACCCAGCAAAGCGTATGCCCATCCAAGCCATGAGCAGCCAGTTTCTCCAGGAGAATGCTGTGGGAAATGGTGTCAAAGGCTTTACTAAAGTCCAGGCAGACAACATCCACAGCTTTTCCCTCATCCACTAAGCGGGTGACCATGTTGCAGAAGGAGATCAGGTTAGTCAAGCAGGACCTGCCTTTCAGAAACCCATGTTGACCGGGCTGGATCATCCGGTTGTCCTGTGCATACTGCAGGATGGTACTCAGGATGATCTGCTCCATAACCTTCCCTGGCACCAATGTCAAACTGACAGGCCTGTAGTTTCCCAGATTCTCCTTCCGGCCTATCTTGTAGATAGGTGTCATGCTGGCTAGTTTCCAATCTGCTGGGACCTCCCCAGTGAGTGAGGACTGTTAGAAGATGGAAAGTGGCTTGGTGAGCACCTCTGCCAGCTCTCTCAGAACTCTTGGGTGGGTTCCATCCAGTCCCATAGAAATACACAAGTCTATGTGCTGCAGCAGGTCACTGACCATTTCTTCCTGGATTGTGGGGGGATCATCCTGCTCCCGGTCTCTATCTTCTAGCTCAGGGGGTTGAATCCTCAGTGTAACTGGTCCTACTACTAAAAACTGAGGCAAGGTAGGCATTAAGCACCTCAGCCTTTTCCTCATCCTTAGTCACCATGTTTCCCCCTGCATCTAATAGAGGATGGATGCTCTCCCTGGCCCTTCTTTTGCTGTTAATGTATCTATATAAAGATTTCTTGTCCTTTACAGCAGAAGCCAGATTAATTTCTAGCTGGGCTTTGGACTTCCCAATTTTCTCTCTGCATAGCCTCACGGCTCTCTGTTCAGCCAGGCCGGTCTTCTTTGCCGCTGGCATGACTTACAGCACATGGGGACGGCCTGCTCCTGCACCTTTAAGACTTCTGTCTTAGAGAGTGTCCAGCCTTCCTGGACTCCTACGCCCTTCAGCACTGCCTCCCAAGGGACTCTGTCAATCTGTCTCCTAAACAAGTTAAAGTCGACTCTTCAGAAGTCCAAGGTGGCAGTTCTGCTGCCCCCTCCCCGCCCCCTTACTTCTCTAAGAATGGAGAACTCAATCATTTTGTAATCACTGTGCTCTAGTCGATCTCCCACTGTCACATCACCCACCAGTGCTTCTCTGTTCGCAAAGAGTAGGTCCAGCAGGGCACCTTCCCTGGTAGGTTCATTCACCAGCTGAGTAAGGAAGTTGTCCTCGACACACTCTAGGAACCTCCAGGACTGTTCCCTCTCTGCTGTGTTGTATTTCCAGCAGCCATCCGAGAAGCTGAAGTCCCCCACAAGAACAAGGGCAAGCAATCGTGAGACTCCTCCCAGCTGCCTGCAGAAGGTTTCATCTCATCTACCTCTCTGTCCTGATTGGGTAGTCTATAACAGACCCCCACCACAACATCAGCCTTGTTGGCCTTCCCCCTGATTCTGAGCGTAGGCCCTCAACCGTATCATCGCTATGGTTGAGTTCTAAACATTCATAACAGTCTCTAACATACAGTGCCACCCCACCACCTCTCCTTCCTTGTCTATCCCTTCTGAAGAGCTTGTTGATTGATTGCGGCACTCCAATTGCATGAGGCATCCCACCACTTTTCTGTGATGGCTACTGGATCATAGTTTTCCTGGTGCACCATGGCTTCTAGCTCCTCCTCTTTGTTGCTCATGCTACATCCATTAGCGTAGATGCACTTCAGTCGCGCTAATATTCCCGACACTTCTTTGTGGGTAGAAGCCCTAGTTCCTACCTGACTGCTCTCAGGCTTTTCCATGGCTTCTAAGCCATCAATAACCCTTCCGTCTTTACTGCCCTGTGTATCTCCAGCCCCTACCTCCACTGAGACAGAATAAAAAGGGTCCTTGCTAGCTCACCACCCTGCAAACCCTGGCATGCTGCCCCTGGGCTTATTTCTAGCAGGCCCAGTCACATCCCCTTCCCCCTTCCAATCTAGTTCAAAGCTCTTTCAATGAGCCCTGCTAATTCTTGCCCCAGGTTCCTTTTGCCCTTCTAAGACAGGTGTACCCCATCTGTTGCCAGTAGGTCCGTGCTGTATAGACATCCCCGTGATCAAAAAAAACAAAACTCCACTGATGGCACCAGTCTGAGCCACATGTTAATCAGTTCTATCTTCCTGTTCCTTTCTCTCCTTATCCCTGAAGGCACTGAGGAAAAAACTACCTGTGCACCAGAAGCTTCAACCAATTGTCCCAGTGCCTTGAAGTGCTTTTTAATTGCCTTAAGACTTCTGTCCACAACCTCATCACTTCCAAGCTGCATAACCAGTAGTAGGTAATAATCAGCGCAGCGTACCAGACCAGTGAGCTCCCTGGTGATGTCCCTGACACAGGCCCCAGGGAAGCAGCAGACCTCCGTGTGGGGCAGACCTGGTCGACATATAGGGCCATGGTTCCCCTTAGAAGGGAATCACCTACAACAATTACCTGCCTTTTCTTTTTAACAGTAGAAGTCCTAATGCATAGGGCTGGCGGACTCACCCTTGGTGAGCCCCCAGATGGGCCTTCCTCTATGTTCTCACTCACCAGCCCCTCAAGTTCCATAGCCTCGTACCTGTTGTATAAGGGCAACTGGGAAGGTGAGGGAGGCTGGGGAGGGTTTCGCCTGCCTCGCTGAGCAAGGACCTGTCTCCATTACCGTTTTCCTGTCCTCTTCTCTTAGGTCCCCTCCTTCTGCCTGATGGGAAGAGGGGAGGGGATCCTCTGCTACTTGTGGAGCCTCAGCCTGCTCCCCTGGCCTTAGGGTGTGGCTCCACCAATCCATCTCTCTCTCACACACCCTGATACTCCTTTCCCTTTCCACCCCCTCTTTCAGTTCTGCCACCACGCTGAGCAGATCATTGACGTGCTCACAGCGCACACAGCTGTTGCTTTGCTGCCCTCCAGTACGAGGGACAGGCTCAGGCACTCGCTGCAGCCAGAGACCTGCACGGCTGCATGTTTGCGCAGGAGCTGTGTTTGGGTCACAACATTCCTGCTAGCAACAGCTTTTGGCCAAGTGGTAACCATGTTTGGGTCCTCTTCCAGGAGGGCAATGACTACTGGTTTGCCTCTTGAAACAGGAGGGGGACCAGTCACTACCAACTGATCTTACCTCTTGAGCTGGCAGTGCTCTCAGCACCCTGCCCGCACGCACTTTTATGGAAGAGACGCCTGCTTGCTGCTCTGGCTCTGTGGGCTCACTCCTGAGGGCTCCTGGGTTACCCCCGGGTGACGCACACTCGCTAATTGCGGCTGGTTTAGACCTGCCACCGGAGGTGATGGCTGTGGCCTCGCCACAGCAGCAGCCTGCCCACAAGCTGCTGGTTCCGGCCCCTGCTAGCCCCTCCTCCTGGCCTCCAGAAACTTCAAAAAGCCCCCAAAAGCACCCTTTTCTGGCCCTTGCCGTTGCGATTTCCTTCCCCAGTGCAGACTTAGCTGCACTGGAGCTGGTCCCCTCGGTGAGGGGGATCATTCTACCCTCATGATCAGAAAGGTACGCCCTCCATAACGTGGCTCACTCCTTACTGCCTCAGTATAATGACCATGTGAATTACCCGATTGCAAGACAGTCGTTTGCATAGTTCCTAACAGCACTGACTGTGCTTATGCTCCTCCTCTGCAGAAACCATGGTAACAGGAGACACTATGCAGGTGAGCACACGGACTTGGCCACTTTTTGTAATTCATGCTGCCTACACTTCCAACAGTTTTATCAGGGCTGCTAAAAGGGGTACAACCCGCCTGTGGACCTGCTGATCATGAATTTGTCCAACTCCTTTTTGAACTGCTGATGGTATCTGCTTCTCCAATGACTGTGGCAACAAATTTGAGAAATACACCACAGTGTAAAGTAGTAGAATTTCCATACACCCCCCCTCCCCTGATGCAAATATGTTTCAAACACATCTCTTATTTCTAGCACTGCAGGGTTTTGCAAATATCAGTTCTGCATGCACTTTACCTACCACCTCAGTTTTGTAGACCCCCTCCGTTCCCAGCCTCTTCCTCTCCAGAATGAGGAATCCCTGACTTTTTCCATAAAGATGCTATGTCCCTTTGCCATTTTAGTTGTCTTTCTCTGCACATTCTAACTTCAATAGCTAAAGCCGATCACTTTGAAAGTAAGTTCACAATCCAGAAAATAACCGTATTTCCACTCTGAAAACGTTAAATAAAATATCTGGAAAATTCCTATTAGGTCTCATATTTATGGCAGACTTTCAAACTATCACTAAAAGCTATTTTTAAAATATCTTTAGCTCCAGCTGGGTATCTGTAGCTGGCAGTCAACCTAAATGCAACTGAAAAGATACCAGTTTTACTCCTGCCAAAAGAGGTTTTGGATATCAGGCTAAAAACCTAATAAGCCACTTGAATCCCACTTTACCATTGCTTACAAATACCTGCTTTCAGCTGTCACCAGTTTCATGTGAAACAAACAATCAGGTAAATTCCACACTGCACTCATTTGCAAGTCTACCAGAAAGATGCAAAATCAGGTAATCTAAATTTCCACAATTCTCCCCACCATTAATATCCACATAGCCCCTGGCTAAAAAGTAAGGGGATCTCAAAAGAAATTACTTAGTCTTTGTTACTGAAATAGGTGTTTTGCTGTAACAACTGTTTTACTGCCCATTTCAGGCTTGAAAAAATAGCTTAAATAAGATTAAGTAGCATCTCCATGACCCAACTAATTCTAAATTTCAGTTTGAATCTGTACCAAAAGTAGTTGAGGGCTGAGTCTAGAACCAGCATTCATTTTACTTACACCAATAATATTTGGATGGCTTAGTTCCTGCAACAATTTTATCTCCCTGAGGGCTGTTCTGTTAATGCCTACATTAAAAAAAAAAAGAAAAGAGGAGAGACAGAACAAAATTAAAAACTTTGGATTAAGCTCCAAACAAACCTCTCATTCCGTTACTCACTGATGATTTACTACCACAAACTACTTTCTCACCACTCAACAATTTGTTAAATAATAAGTACAATGCCATAGATATACTTGCTGCAGAATAAAAGTGGACATACACTTTCTTCCACAGCAAATACACCACAGTAATCAGATATAGATTATGAAGCAACATGTCCCCCTTTTGGAAAAAAAGTAAGTAAAGTTCTAGCAAAAGCCTAGAGAAAAAAAAAAAGCACCTTTTTCAGGGTATTGTAAGCTTTGGTTTTATTTTAGAGAAAAGCTACATCTTGCAAATACCAGTTCTTCAACGTGTCTCACTTCCAGGGGCAGGTACACTGACAAACCTCATTAATATATCTCTTTTCTTTTTGACATAGCATTATTTAATAAGGCAAGGCACATATGTTTCTCTATATTCATGCCGTGGCATAAAAGGTGCAGTGGCCAAAACCTGCTCACCCTTGCTTGAATGCTTTAATAGCCAGATTTTATAAAGGAAAAAAACAGGGGGAGGATGGTGCACTTTGGCAGTCACACCGACTGCACCGCATCAAACCATGGTTTCTGCAGGGTAACAATTCCTCCTTCAAAAATGCTGGTATGTATGGCTTGTACATAAACTGACTGGCAAGCAAATACTCTTGTGGTATGTTGCACAGGCAGTTTCAGCTGTGCATGAGCTGAAAAAAAAGTGTTCTCCCAAAACTTGGGATATGATTCAACAGGTAAGATGCTAGTAAAGGTTTGGGCAAAGCTACACATTATTTTACACTCCTGCATTGCTTATTTTAATTACTTATTTTAGAATCACATCAACAATGGCTGCTTTCAGGTGGGCAAAGCCTTACATTCAAAAAAGCACGGCAGGTTATCAGATAGCACAAGGAAACCAGACACGATCATTATTTTTAACATCATCTTTGAACTATAGCTAGACAATGTATAGGCCAAAAGTAATGACTATCGTTATAGGATATTAGCCCACTGAAGGCAAGACGGATGATAACTCTCTGGCAGCCAGCTCTACTGTGAGACTCAGGAATGACTGCTCAGTTTCTCTTTAAAAACTCTTCCCTTAGAATGGAATTGGAGAGTTGAGAGCAAAGATTCTTCAGTGGAAAGCTGGTAACCTGATGCAGGATTCCTGAAGGACAGCAGCCTACACACAGACAAAATTCTACTGCACTACACAGGCTGTATGAGACGACCAGGATTATTGGGTTTTCACTTGCAATATCCATGCCTAAAGGCACATGGATGGTAAGAGCACATGATCAAAAGACAATGCTCTATGGACCTGATTTCTCAACATAAAACAAACCCTCCCAGAGACAAGAGTTTTAAGATCTTGTCTGTATTAACTTTTGTCTCAGCATAGATCACAAAAATAGAACAAAGGAAATATCTGAAAACAGAGATAAATAATCTCACCTGTCTTAAATATTTAAGGCACAGAGATGCATCAATACAAAAAAAGAGTATTCCAAACACAGGGCTGTAAACAATATTATCGTATGCTGTATTTGTGTTTGTATTCCACTTAAATTGATAACCTAGCCGGTTACATACTCATATTTCAACATACCCTATGCATGCAGATATCTCTGCTGCTTTTTTTCCTCTCCCTGCAGTTTGGGAAGCAATCCTCTACTAAGCCTTACACTAAAAGACTTGAGATTATTTTTCTCATCCAAGTTATTGTGTGGGAAATTAGTGTACCAATTTACAAAAACAAAGCAAACAAAGCACAGCTTCTGCAGCATGAATTTGTTTTAAAACTCACCATCTTTAGCTTCTGATCTATGTCCCAGCTTAATCTGAAAAGAAATGTTTCATATTGTATAAGGTTAAGCCATCTGCCCCAACAGCAGGGGATGCATTCCTTAATATTACTCTTCTAAGACAGAATAAGTTTCAGTACCATGAAGACCCTCTGCCAGCTAGGGTTAGGGTTGTTTTGCAGTCATTTTCCTCTTAAAAAATAATTCTCTCTACAGCATTAGCTTTTATAAATGCTCAAAAATAATCATGACAGTTCCGGAAACAGACATTATGCAAACTGGCAGCATAAAAAAACTTTGTAGCCACAAAGCTTTATTATACCACTAACAAGCTTCTCCCCAGGGAGAAATGAGCGCAAAATAATTGACAGTTGTCTTTGAATGATTCTAGTAAAATCAGCATACTCTGTAAATTGTGATACTGTAAGGCCTAGTGTATCAATTGGGTTGCTTTAAAGTCTTTCTATCTCAATCACCTACTGCCCTGCAATTTTCAAGCCCAGAATCCTGCCACTGATATTTCCAGATGATAGAAGTTAAAAAAATATTCTGATACAAACAAGAATGCTTTTCATAACAGCTGCTACTAGTAGCAACCATAGAGGAAAAGTATTATAATGCTAAAAGGGATTAGCTTATCAAAGTTACTTACTATTGATATGGTTCAACTCGTCTAGTAAAGCAGAACCTTTAACTAACCAAAGCACTGTCATGTGTACTTCTTATCCTTCACAAAGCACAGCTAATTACCTATTTTTAACATAAAAACTTCCTGCAATCTCTTCAGATAGCATGAAGTGAAACACTTTCTGACAACATAGACATTTTCAACATTTGCATTTAAACAGGTAAGTTGCAGATCTAAGATCACTTTTGTCAAAAAACTACCATAAATTCTAAAGAACTTAATCAGGAGTAACATTCTTGGACTGAAGGAGAAGGGGCACAGCAGGAGGAAAGATTAAAAAAAAAAAAAAAGCCACTATCAAGGACTAATAAAGTCTGAAGTCTGGAAATGCATGGGTTTTTTAAAAAATAAAACTGTTTAACAAATAACTGAAATTTGAAGTTACAGACCAGGTAGCCCTTCAGAAATGTAGTAAGACTGAAGCTAGTGTCTCTTCTGGGGGGGGGGGGGGGTGGTGGTGGGTGGGAGCAGGTATTAAAGACATATTAACTAGTTAATTTAAATAAAACACTCCAGAAACAAGAATGTCTATTCTCCCACTACCCATTAAGTCGGTCAAAAAAAAAAAAAATCATTAGGCAGGTCAAGAGCAACCAGACACTTGATCACAGAATGGGTAAAATTTCTGACACTCACCTTTTTAATAGCCACGATCTGGTTGACATTCTTATCCCTCGCTTTATAGACAGTAGCAAACTGAGGAGAAAGAGAGAGACCTACGTGAACACCGGAGCGGCGGACAAGCGGCCAGGCCTGTGCTAGCGCAGCCTTCCCGGGGGGCCGCGGACGTGGCGGCGGCCCCCGAGCCCCCCTCCTCAGCCTGCCCCATCCGCCCGCCGCCAGGGCCTTCCCTCAGGAGGAGGCCGCCGCCGCCGCCGACCCGCTGCCGGCCGCCGGCCCGCCCAGCCGACTCCCCTCTCGCCCTATAACCGCCGCAACGAGCCGAGATCGGGCCGGGCCCGGCTACAGGCGGCCCCAAAGGCGCACTCCAGTCGCAAGAAGACCCTCACCGGGGGCCTCCTGACCCCCCCACCGGCCGCTCACCTGTCCCTCCCCCAAGAAATCGAGCTTCTCGTAGCGCTTGGCACGCGCCCGCGCGTCCATGGCCACCGCAGGGAGGAAGTCAGTCCGCAGCGCGAGGCGCCGGCGGCGGCCGGGCTTTTAACACCGCCGGCGCCGCGCCCTGCGCCACTTCCGGGCCGCCGGCGTCACCGCGCCCCTGGCCACGCCCCCTGCGCGCGCAGCCGGCGGCGCCTCGCGAGGGCCGGCGGAGGCCCCGGCGCGTTAGAAACGGAGCCTGCGGAGGGGGGCGTCACCGTGCCTGGAGCCAGGCGGCTGTCTGCTGGTGGCGGCTAACGAGTTAGGCTACCCCAGAACCCGCGTCCGGCTCTGGAGGAAGGACATGGACCTGCTGGAGCGCTTCCAGAGGAGGGCCACAAAGATGGTCCGAGGGCTGGAGCACCTCTCCTGTGAGGAGAGGCTGAGAGAGTTGGGGCTGTTCAGCCTGGAGAAGAGAAGGCTCCGGGGAGATCTTATTGCGGCCTTCCAGTACCTAAAGGGGGCCTACAGGAGAGCTGGGGAAGGACTCTTATCAGGGAGCATAGTGACAGGGCGAGGGGTAATGGCTTTCAACTGAAAGAGGGTAGATCTAGATTAGATATTAGGAAGAAATTCTTTACTCTAAGGGTGGTGAGGCACTGGCACAGGTTGCCCAGAGAAGCTGTGGAAGCCCCGTCCCTGGAGGTGTTCAAGGCCAGGCTGGACGTGGCCTTGGGCAACCTGGTCTGGTGGGAGGTGTCCCTGCATATGGCAGGGGGGTTGGAACTCGATGATCTTCAAGGTCCCTTCCAACCTAAACCATTCTATGATTCTATGATAACCATTTCTATTTTGCTCCCGACGTCTGATCTGATATTCAGGGAAAGTGGCTGCTGCGCGACTGCCCGACCGAAGCTGTGCCACGGCTCAGAACAACCACAAAGTCTCGATCGTCTCTGAGAATACCTCAGTGTCCCTTTCCTGCCCATAAAATCATTCATGATGAAACACACAAATCTTTTTAAGTAGAAAAATAAAATGACTCAGTTCTATTTTCAAGTTTGCAAATGGCTAATTAGAAAAATATTTTAATGGTGTGGACATCAAATATATTCAGTTGCTAGTTAGCCATCAACAGAATATCCTTCTTAATCACAAATTAATATATAGTGTGTTGTGTCAACCTTCTCACCCTTCACATGGATTTTTATTAAAGCTATTAGTATACAATAATTTTTAATATTAAGCAAATGCTTTTATTGTGAATACAATACTTCATTCTTCAATGGTGGCCAACAAACTATCTTCCATAATTATTCTGGACCTCCACGCTGTAAAAGAAAAGCGGACAGGTAAATATATTCCACTAAAAGAACATAAAATGGAGATCAAATCTTCTATTGCACTGTTGAAGACATACATGCAGGAAAACTGATTTCCTCTACTAACGTGATTACACTGTAGGTGTCCGTGTCATTTAACAAAGCTAGGCAAGCGTCTTTTCATTTCAATCTCGCACCCATCTCACAAGTGCTTCAAATTTTGTGCATGTTCCCTTTTTAAGCATCAGTGTTTGCAACAGAGAATTGTTACAGAACAAAAGCAGGTTCTTCTTGCCTTTCATGTACAATGCCGTACTTACAAATATTGCAGACAATATTTCTATCAAGTTTAATAAAATGTTTCCACTACTAGAAATACAAGAGTTAACTTACTAATAGATAACTTAGAAAAACTACTTTGAGAAATATTTTGGACTTCAGTCACCTGGTAATAGCTTTCCCTGGTCTAAGAGCAGACTCCTGGGCTCTCGTCCAGCACATTCAAATTACACATTAAACAGCTGTTACGAAACAGGTAGTGACGGTGACCAGTGCGGGCTATGATCAACCGTGGCTAGCTATCTGCATGTCTGTTTTATGTCCGCATCTCTACTCAGCGATACCACAAGCTGCCACCAATGGGTGAGAGTTGGGTACCGTGTGTGTTAAGAACCTATAGCTCGGGTACTGTGCATCAGAGTAGGAGCATCCAGAGTAGGAGCGCACCCTTACCAAGAATTACAATGCAATACCAGACTTGAAACCTTGAAGAAGGTGTAGAAATAAGCTGAATGCTAAGTAAATACAGACAATACACACCAACGAATGAAACTTACTTGAATAAATTCAATCTCTTCGTCTGTCATAAGTTTCCTTCTGTATTTCTGAGGTAAGGTTCTTGCTAATTCAGAAGTGTCTGGTGTACCTTGTACTGTACTAACAGGTGAAGTATTTTGAAAGGCCGGTGATCTGCCTCCTACAGACTCCTGTGCTTTTGAAGCATGGAGAGATGGCACGCTTGCTTGTAGAGGTTCCTGTACTGAAACCCAAATTGCAAAACCATTTACAGAGATAGAACAAGACTGTAAAATTAATTAATGAGCAGCCAATACAAGTTACCAGTTATTGACAATTTTCTTCATGATAAGAATACTTAAAAGAATTACACAACCTGTTTTTATTGTTATTAAATATATCAAGAGCATAGAGAAAAAAATCTAACAGTAAAAGAAAGCATGTTTGAGTGGCAGAAACACTGACGTAGAAACAGAAAATAAATCAGCATCTATCTGAACAAAGGCTTTTTCACTGTGAAGCTGTACTTGCAGAAAAAGCATGCAGTGCAATTAATGTGTGTGTGGAGACAATTATGTAGAAAGATAACTACAATAAATAACTAAGTCCACTGAGATTACTTTTTTTTTTTTTTTTACTGCGATTGTAAAGACAGACAAGTGAAAAAGAGGTAGGGGCTTACAGAAAGATAAAGCTCACAACTGTGATGTGCCACAACATGCGATGCAGTGTTGTACCCATTTTTGATACTACAAAATGGATCATACCAAATTTTGTTAATGATATGCCACCAAATATGACATGGCCACCAAATACTGGGCATCAGCAATAAATGTCAATGAAATGTAGAGACCAAGGAGCGCACGAAGTACTCCACAGGTGAGGGCCAGGAGTTAGGCTTAAGGAATTCACAATAGAGAAGGTGCCTTGAGGCTGGGGATAGGAGAAGAGATGACAAAAGGGCAGTGTTGTCAAAGTCAGCATTCTGAACCTTAGCTCTGTCCCACCACGGCTGATTTTACAATGGCAGCATGCAATTACCCTACCAGGCAGGACGGAGTCTCACAGCAGTATGTTTATTTCGTAAGCACTCAGACCTCTATACATAAGGTTAAAACACCTGATAAAGCTGAATGCTTCCACAGGAAGCCCCTCTCAGTGCTCCTGAAAACTGAGCAAGACAGATGCAACACCGGAACAGCTGGGACAGAGGGACTATATGGTTATAAAATAAGCAGCATCAAGACTGGATGAGTCAAAGAATGCCAGGAGTTAAAATACCACAGCGTTGCCTGCCTCCAACAAGACCAATAAGGACAAAGGAGAGGAGACAGTTTTAGCCATAGTGAGTCTGAGTCGATGGCAGGATTGGGACATCAAACATCCGCCACAATGTGATCAAACCACCATTGTTAAAAAAAAAAAAGCCACCACTGAGAGGCATGTTCAGAAGTTCTCAGTCAGAAGACTATCTGAAAGACCCAAGTTGATCAGGTGGTTTGGGAACAACAGAAGGTCCCAGATGGAATAAGGAGGAAGACTGCACATCAGAACGAGCATATTCTGAATGGGGGCAAAGTATTTTGTTTCAAGAAATAACACACCTTATATATGAAAAAACAGGATACAGTTTCTCCAAATTTGGTTCATTGAACACAGCAATGTCTAGAGATTTGCCAAGGACTTTCCTGTATTGTATGTTTCAGTCTGAAGTGTAGCTGGAGTAGATGCATTACCCAATTAAAAACATCAGAAGTCAAGACTCAAAAGCACCAGACTTAATACTGCCATTGCTTTAGCCCACATACAGTCTCTACTACATTTTTCCCTTTCCTTTCTGAGACCATCATGTTGCATTAGTAATATGGTAAAAAAAATTTGGCTAGCTTTTCAAGCACCCACCTCCCTAAAAGATTACTCTTGATCTGCAGAGCTCTGTTTGGCTACGTAAAACCACATAAAAGCAACTGTCTCGTAGAGTGAAACGCAGTTATTGCTACAGCATTCAAGCAACGTGAGGTAGCTTGAAATTTACTAAAGACACAACAGAACCTCATGAAGGTAGGAAAGTCTAACACAGTTAAAAGATACAGTCACAACAATCTTCCAATGCAGAGACAAACAAGAAGTAAGTAACACATTTTCAAGCCCCTGATAAAGCAGTTCACTGGGATGAGAGGTGGTACATTCGGCTGACTGTGCACAACGTACAGAATTCTGACAGAAAGTTATCACAGAATATAGTTCCTGAACAGCTCACAGCTAAGTCAGAAGTGGCACTGATGTGCGCTGTAGACACTTTGTAATGTTAATGGATAAAATAAACTTAAAGCTAAATCACAAACACGATAATGGTGTCACAAATAACATGATATGGTATTTCTAAAGAAGTGAAAATAACATAACAGAGCTTCTTAAGACGTCTCCTACTTTAGTTTCCAATACTTTTGTTACAATATTGAAAATCCTGTAAATATCAACATGGGTATAAAAATTAATGTCAAAGATGGCAACGAAATTAATTTTTTCTCAGCATTAATTAGTAGCACAGGGAAATACTTCGTAAAATGTACAGTGGGATGGCTCTCCCAGCTGTAATCACGGTTTCAAGTATCACAGACATCGCACATGCCAACTACGGAAAAAGAAGATGAGGAAAATGCAACATTGGTTCTGCAAATATCACCAAATACCTAAAGCTGCTTCAAACTGACTTGGGCACAATCATTTTAGGCAAATATTAGCATTTGGAAAAACAGGACTTTACATATAAGTAGGAAAACAACACCGGAATTCGTCGTGAATCTGCCCTCAGCAAGAAATAAAGACGTGCGTGTATTATGTGTATTCCCACAGCTGCATAGAGCCTGGAAAGGAAGAGTCAACGGGTCGGCTTCAAATTAAAACAACTGTTTCAGAAACCCTGCTCAAAATCAGCTGAGTTGCATAGTTGAAACAGAAAAATTGTGTACTGCTTCTTATATGAAACAGTTGATGCAAAGAAATGTGTTGCGAGTTGTATCTATAAATACTTACTTTTAGGTCTGGGGCTACTTTTTCTGTCTGGGAACTTAATTAACGGAGTATGTGGCTTGACTACCTGGAGCAAGGCAAGGTAGTGGGAGAAACAAGGAGAATGAAATCCATGTCTAGACACACATTACCTTCACAATAATAAAATGAAACACACAACGTATTACACGACCACTTCCATACTGCCGCCTTCTGCACCGCCACTCTGAGTGCTTTTTTGAATACAAAATAGATTTTTTTTTTTATTGGCAATTGCGCTTTTGCACACTGCTTGGGTGAAACAGACCAAGTCATGGCCTTGTACACGTGCTAAAATGTTGTCACCACGTTTATCCCAGGAGAAATTTCACCTTTAAAGGCACTCCTCCTTCCTTTCCTCACAGCAATCAGCGTGTGCGCGTGCAGAAACAGCTACCGCAGTTGCACGAATGCAATCATAAGATTTTAGCACACGGAATTGCGAGCAGTGCCTTGCCTGTACATATTTGTACAGCCGGCTGGACGAGATTGACAGGTTCCATTAAAAAAACCTCACCAAAACACGCTATACATCATAAAGCTTGGTAGCCGAAGCCACACTGCTTATTTCTGAAACCCCTCTTTTGAAGCGGACTGCGCGCCTCACCTTCACCTTGAGGGAGGATGGCGGAGAAAGGAGATGCGGGAAAGCCCTGCCCTTTGAACAGCGCTCAACAGGGTGCGGGGCTGCCTTTGGTACCAGAGAACCCGCATCAAATGACCGCTGACACCGGGCGGGCCCCACCGCCCTCCTCTTTCCCGCCCCCCCGCGCCAAGGACACCGGCCTCCCCCGGCGGCGCCTCGGGCCCCGGCCGCCTCAGGCCTCAGCGGCAGCAGGCGAGGCGAGCCGAGGCCCGCCGTCCGAACCGGGCTGCCGGCGCTAGCCAGCCCCCCCGCTTCCCCGGGCCGCCCGCCGCCCGCCGTTACCTGAACGACCCTGGTAGCGGCCGCCATCTTACTGCCCATGGTGACCCCCCGCCGCCGCGCCCCGCCGCCCGCGCCTGAGCGGCAGCGCCGGGCCCCGCCCACGGCGGGCGAGGCCACGCCCACGGCGGGCGTAACACCGCCCGGAGCAGGCGAGGCACCGCCCACAGGGGGCGTGGCCACACCGCGCCGCTCAGCGTGGCCGTGCAGAAGGCGGCAGTATGGAAGTGGTCGTGTAATACGTTGTGTGTTTCGTTTTATTATTGTGAAGGTAATGTGTGTCTAGACGTGGATTTCATTCTCCTTGTTTCTCCCACTACCTTGCCTTGCTCCAGGTAGTCAAGCCGCATACTCCGTTAATTAAGTTCCCGGACAGAAAAAGTAGCCCCAGACCTAAAAGTAAGTATTTATAGATACAACTCGCGACACATTTCTTTGCATCAACCGTTTTATATAAGAAGCAGTACACAATTTTTCTGTTTCAACTATGCAACTCAGCTGATTTTGAGCAGGGTTTCTGAAACAGTTGTTTTAATTTGAAGCCGACCCGTTGACTCTTCCTTTCCAGGCTCTATGCAGCTGTGGGAATACACATAATACACGCACGTCTTTATTTCTTGCTGAGGGCAGATTCACGACGAATTCCGGTGTTGTTTTCCTACTTATATGTAAAGTCCTGTTTTTCCAAATGCTAATATTTGCCTAAAATGATTGTGCCCAAGTCAGTTTGAAGCAGCTTTAGGTATTTGGTGATATTTGCAGAACCAATGTTGCATTTTCCTCATCTTCTTTTTCCGTAGTTGGCACGTGCGATGTCTGTGATACTTGAAACCGTGATTACAGCTGGGAGAGCCATCCCACTGTACATTTTACAAAGTATTTCCCTGTGCTACTAATTAATGCTGAGAAAAA
Organism: Pluvialis apricaria; assembly: GCA_017639485.1. Lineage (NCBI taxonomy): Eukaryota > Metazoa > Chordata > Aves > Charadriiformes > Charadriidae > Pluvialis > Pluvialis apricaria. The sequence continues at coordinate 25,659,563 of CM030044.1, read as the reverse complement.
ATTAATTTCGTTGCCATCTTTGACATTAATTTTTATACCCATGTTGATATTTACAGGATTTTCAATACTGTAACATTTAGTCATGAACGTTATGGCCACACCCACTGTGGGCGTGGCCCGGTGGTAGGGTTGGGGGGGGGAGGGGGGAACCAACGACCACCAAACCTGTTTCAAGTAAATCTGTGTTTTGCTTTTATTCGAACATGACGCGTCCGCATCCGCCTTTTAAAAGGTGACGTTCACTTACCAAATTAAAAGTGACAACATTTTAACACGTTTACAAGGCCACGACTTGGTCAATTTCACCCAAACAGCACACAAAAATGCAATTGTCAATTAAAAAAATTTTCATATTTTAAAAAACATTTAAAATACTGCCTAGCTGCACATTCAATAGCATGAAGTCACCTCCTCCATTTTCCCTGCATTTTCCCTAGGTTTGTTGTATTTTGAGACGTGGGATGGCATCTACATGTTGCGCCTACTGCTACTTATCAGCATATAGCACAGCCACAAGCAGCTGTTACAACTAAAAGCATAAAATTGTCACTACTTAAAATTACACATAGCACTTTAATAAAAAAAAAAAAAAAAATAAAACCCCAAAGACTGACTTAACTAAGTTTTCCAGTTTGGGCTTTCCACAGGAACAGCAGAGCCTTGATTTAAGCCCGTTGTTATGTAAAAGATTAAAATAGAGCAATTATTCTTCTTTCTTGTGTTATTGCTGCCTTTCAGAGGGAAACGAGCTCTTGGGACAGGGCAGCTATAAAGCGGCTCTTCAGGTAGTTTCATCAGTTACGCTACCTGTTCAAAAATTTTTTGTGTATCAGGAATTAAATTTCGCTTCCAAGAGTTGCGTGGCCATGTTCTGAGTCTCTAGAGAGGACAGCTTCCAGAAACATTAAATCTTAAAATTCTTAAAGTATGCTTAATAATGCATATTAATCTACCAAGTTGACTACCTTGATTATATACACTGTATAAAATTAAACACCATTTCTTCTGACTCACAGAAAATGGATGTTTTTTTCAAGCTGTAGAACAACTGCCTTTAAAGACGGATCTTCTGCCCAGTTAACTCTGCTTGCAATTACGAGATTCTGTAAGAAAGAAAGATTACTGGTTAAAAAAAGCCTAAAAAAAGGATTATTCCGAGTAAAATATCTCAAAGGCTGACTGTTTTTTTATTTTTAATTTGTAAGCCCTTGAAATTCACAGCCATGTTTGAAGTAGACGGGGTAGGGGAGAGAGGAGAAAGGGAAGTATTGTTTTAGATCCTATTGTCAATACATAGGCAAAAAAAAACCATGATGCTTTGAAATCGCTAGAGGTGCTTGCACACCATCCCTATTTTAAGCATAGGAATTTAGAAGGTTTATTTTTTAAAATAAAAAACCACATGAAATAAAGTTTGCCTCAAATACAAAATAACACAGTTAACATTCTCACCCTGCCATTTTGAATCGAAAATGGGAATTATTAAATTTAACCAAAGACTTGCTCTACTTAGAGCTCAGAAGATTTCACAAATACAAAGCCAGAAGATAATTCTAGGAATCTAATCTAAAGCCTGCTAAAATGTTTTATTTCTCATTCTCAATTTGAGATGTAACATTGTTAACAATGCAAATTATTAGTAAACGTAGTATGCAATACAAAAACATGTGGCTGTGTTTCTGTCCTCGAAATTCTTCTGACCATCCCAAATCACAGCATGGTTATATTCGGTCTTCTACCTGAAGCACTCCAACACATTCTCTATTTTCCCCAGTCCAAAATTTTTTTTAAAAAGCCTTTTGTGCATTCTTAACTAGCATTTCATAGCTCGTTTGCTGATAAACTCAAGAGCACTGCGGTTGCAATTCACTGTTCACTGTGCCTCCCATCTTTGTACTAAAGTCACTGATCTGTGGGGCCAGGCCAAGGAAGCCAGGCCAAGTCGCGCAGCGAGAGGCAGAGTACCAGACTGCCGCATGGCGTACGTGACCTTTAGTTGAGCCCCTCTGAGCACAGGATGCTGCAGGAGGCCCTTCCACCCTATCCCAAATAGTATGGTTTTCTTCCTCACTTTGTGTGGCTCCACACTGCAGATGACCTGCCAGCCAGCTGCGTGGATGCAGACTAGTCAGCGGCATCCAATATGTGGGTAACCGAAATGCTGAAGGCTGCACTGCTGAAAGGATTTGGAGACCGGCCGTGGCTGCAGGCCAAGGCTTTCACAAGGCTGCAGCAGGCGACACAAACAGCGAAGTGCGTGTGGTCAGAAGGGGCAGACTGAGGAGCCGCTGTCTGGCTCACTGGTAATCCCATGGTTAAGACCAACTTCTTTTTCCTAACCATGAGATGGGGGGAACTGATTTGGGGGGGGGGGGGGGGGGGGGTGTAGGGGTGACTCTCTGTGTAAAGAAATACAGCCACTTCTGTGACAGACGTTCTCTGAGAAAATCTATTATTTTTATACCTTTAAGGGAACAAAGGAATAAAGGTAGATTAATACTGTCTCTAAACTCTGTAAACAATTATTCCAAAGAAGTTTGCAACAATTTCATGTTTTTAGCCTTTAAGGCAATCAAATTATCCTTTTATGCAGCAGTTTTTCCATTACCATCATTACTCAAAGTTTTTAGAAAACACACTTTTGTTTGAAGTTACATTTACCATACACTATGTTATCTTGGCTGTAATGCAAGTCGGCAAACTTGCTTCTAAAAGCTACAACACATTACCTGGAATACATGTTGAATTACTGTAGTCATCTCTCTCTCTTTTTGTAGATTATCGTGTATCTTCTGCAGCTTTTCACTCACTTTCATACTCGCTTCTTTCTCCTTCTGTTTTTTCTTAATGTTATTAATTTGCAGTAGTTTCTGTCTTCCGGCTTTTTTTAGTGCTGTTCCATTATTAGGAAAATTAAGCGTTAAGAAGTAGTTAGGGGAGCAATAGAACTAAAGATATGCTTTTTTCCTCAGACATCTAAGGCACTTCCACTGCAACAACCCTAACTTCACACTCCATCCCTTCCCTCCAATATACCTCAAGGTATTCCTTTCACCCAAGAGACAACACATGCTGTGGCTACCTGGTATCAAAGTACATCGATTGGTTCCCTGGCTGCTAGGGAAACAGAAAGTACTTTGTGTGCTGCCTGCATTTCCATCAGACGCAGACCGTAATTTGAACATCTGTCCTACACCCCATCTTTGGTTGTCACAACTTTGATAGTCAGAGGTGTTTAAGACCCTTTCCCTGTTTTCAAATTTGATCAAAACCAAACTCCATAGTCGTACAAGGGACATACGGACAACACCCATGAATATTTCTAGTTTCTTATTGGAAGCCAGGCTGAAAACTAGACTGACTAAAACAATTTAGGGACAGTTCATACATTGAAAGAATGCTGACACAGCATTCCTTCCGTTACTTCTGAAGATACTAGGGATGTTCATTTTTCCTATGAAGACAGATATTTCATTGTGTTTGGCCATTACTGTCAACATATACACCACTTCCTATGCATGAAACAAATACAGGTTGTTAAAACTGTTGGCAAGCCTGGTCATGTGACAGTAGGAGCATTCAGAAAACATAGCTACCTTATTAAAAGATTGACTTCATGTCTAAATTAGACCCACTTTAACAAGCCTCCTGAATACCAACATACATACTATTATGAGAGTTTTTTGTAAGTCCCCTCCTCTATTCTGCAAACATTTCATAAAGGTACGGTCTGACAAGAAAAAAATCCTTTAGGTGTTGTAGGACTGATTTAAATTACTAAATGATGTGTAATTTTCTGGGGAGCTTACACTAAATAAAACACCACCACATTCGTTTAGAGTGTCTTTTTGCACCTTGTTCTAACATGTCAGTCGCATGCTCAAGTAGCAACACAACAACTCATTTTTACAGTGCTTCCTATTCTTTTCAGAAGTTTTATAGCTGTGTTGAGAGTCTCACAGTTACTTCAGATGTAAATTAATATTGCTACAAGAAAAACTTTAAAATATGAACCGTACATTCAAATATAAAACAAAGTCAATATAGCTAACACACTTACAAAGTCTTTTCCTTTTCATGTAATTCAACTTCTCTTCATTCTCACGTGCTTGCTGAAAGAAAAAAAAGGTATTTCCTAGACTCTTGGCCCCAATAAATATTGAAAGATGCTAATTCAATCCACAAAAGCAGTTAAGGGCAGCTCTAGAAGCACACTTTCTTACATACTCACTTTAAGTAATCATGTCAGTAATTTTAACACCAGTACAACCCACACCCTTTGGGCCACATACTAATCTGCATGTGCACAACTTGTGCAATCCTGTTACTTTCAAACTGGGCTCCTGCCCATGTTGAGGTTGGTATACCTGCACAACTGCAACAGAAGTTACAACTGCCACTTACCTGCTGATGTTCAAGTATAGCCCTGCTGAGCGTTACTATGTGTTTCAGAGTTTCCGAGATCAGTCTAAGGAAGGAAACACAGTTGTGTATCTTAAGACCATTAATATGAGTCAATAGCATAAATCGTTGTTTGGATTAAACAAAAAAAATCCCCGTTTCCCCTAACACCAAAATAAAGCATACTTTTGTTTTAGTTAAGTCTAACGTTCCAAATCACAGAACTTGGAAGGCATCGAAGAAGCCCAGACACTTGACAATGGCCAAGAACTGAAGCTCCCGAATTATGGTGCATGGCAGGGACATCATGGAGATGCAACATTTTCAGTTGTATTTCTGACAAAATTAAATTTCTCATATTACCCTTCATATGTGTGCACCTGTTAATATTGGGCAGGAAAATAAAAGCTAGTTTTAAACATGTTTGAAACTTTCAGTTCTTCTTCAAAGACATTAAGCTCCTACACAATCAATGAAGGCAGCAATGCAGAGGCAAAGCTGGGTTACAAGCCTGTAATACATACTCAACTGTTATAAATGCTGGTAAGTCGTGCATTAAAGACAAAACCCTCTTAACTACAGACAGTTCTCACTAGTGAATCAAAAATTATAATCTCCGTAATAAAAGGCTGGTTAATTCAGAGTCCAAATGTAAATCCACCCTGGGTATAAGACGTCTGATCATGCTGATTCTAGCCAGAAGGTGATGGTATATCATTCAGTCAAAAGAAGGAGGAAGCTTGCTTTTTAGAAAGGTACAATGAAGTAATGTAGAAACATGTCACATTTAACTGTGTAAAGTCCATTCCTTTCTACCCATCCTTTCCGCAAGAACAACTTACCGCGACTCATTATCATTTTGCTCCACTTTTTTTTTGAGGGGAACCAAAAGTTGGATCCTACACAGTGTGGGGGAAGAAATGTATAACTGGTGAGAACTGATAAGAAACTGAGAGAAGTAGATTTAGATAAGTAACAGAAGAGATATTTCCAAGGTTCCATTTATGTCCACTTTCACATTGTAATTACATACATAAAATACTCAGTAGCTTATAAATATCATACTTGTTAAATAATGGGGCTTAACTCTCAGGAAAAGAAAGGCGCATCAATGACTTTGTGAGAGTGACAGCTCCTTTCTCTCTTGCCAAACATACTCAGACACCATTAATCCCAGAGTCTGCAGAGGAGAAGCTGGGCAAAGGTGGGAAATCAAATGAGCAGCCATGTAGCACAGATGTGTAACACCTATCAACTTCCACCTTTTCAAATGCATTTGTAAAATACTGCCAAGAATTATGTTTACTGATTTATACAGCCAGACTTTCACAATTTTGCAGGAACCTTTGTGTTTACATGTTTCAACTTGCAATTTTTTTTTTCCCTATGGTATCTCCATCTGCATTCCTACTGGTTCAATGGTACTAAAATCTCTCATGTTTGTTAATATACCCCCATAACACTTTGAAATGCTATTTTAATCAGAATTACATACATGTATGTGCACAAACATAAACAAACAGAAAACCTCCAAATAAACAGGAAGAAAATTCTACCTTTGCAAGGCTAATGTCTTGTTCTGGAAAGAGATCATTACTTTCTCCATATCTTCTGTTAAATTTTGTGTGGCACTGAAGGAAAAAAAAAAAAGAGAACAAACAACGTCAAACAGTGTGAAGATAAAAAATTTAAAAGCAATGTCACATTTTTATCTTGCTCTTTACATGCCTAAAGTAAGAATTTTTCCTGTAAACCACAAATTATTAAGGCCAGGAGTATTTGAGCGTGTGGAACTATATTGGTGAATACTAGTGATCACAAGAAGGACTGCAAATTTAGAAAACACATTAGATACAGAACTACATTAGGAGACTGAGTAAAATATTTCTTCCCCATATTTTCTTTTCATTCCCTTTATTTTCACCAGACTCCCGCAAAGTACTGATTGTTAATCCAGAGATTTACTGTGAAGGAGTAACTAGAACAGAACCTCCAAGCTCAGTTCTTAACCCTTCTCCTCTTTGTTTCAAAATACATCAAAAGTTTGAAGTTATCCAGTGACATACCTGTCAGTAAGGGTTTGTTTAGTGATGTGATCAAGGAAACTTTCTTGACCTGTAAAGAAAGAACATCACCAAAAAAAGCACAGCAGAGTCTTTTAAATACAATCTACAGAGCATAAAGGATAAGCAGCTCGATGGCTACACAAAGTATTTCTTATTCCTACCTCTACACCTTGTCATCTCTTCCACTGTTAGTGAGACTACATTATCAATCAGCTGTATCAGAGATATAATTAGGCTTTAAAATATTTCCATTTTGCACTTAGACATGCTGGCTTACAGCATTGCTCTATTTACGCAGCTGGCTAGTTCTGTGGACGAGGACGTAGGCAATGGGAACACAATGGGAACAAGAGGAAACACCTTAATTTGGTGTTGCTGGCAGACTTTTGGTAAGACTTCAGCACCAGCGATCAGATTCCTGAAAACCGCCATCACGTGTCAGAGCAGGAGAGGACTCTAAGGTAAAACGCAGGAGGAGAAAGGGCAGTGGGCACCGACCACATGGCGGTTTCGTAAGCACCCAAACATGCCTGCAAGAGCGGTCCAGAAAATGCAGTAGGATGCTCAGCCAAAAAAAACCAAAACAAAACAAAACAAAACCAACCCATTTCGTTACTATAACGGGCACTTTCAATAAATAATTTTAAAAGAGATAGATATTAGCCACGCCACGTTCTTTCTCACCGCGACATCACATCGAGCGGAGGCGCTGGGGGTTGTTGGAGGGGAGCGAGAGCAAGGGTAAGCTTACCGGCGTGAACTGCCGTGCTGCACTCCATGAACTGCTGCTTCATACGGTCCCTCAGGCTGCAGCAGAACCAAAGCGACAACGGTGCGTCAGACCCGCGCCGCGGCACCCCACAGCCGGCGCCGAGGGGGCCCCGCCGCAGCCATCGCCCCTCACGCCCACCCCGGCCTGCTCGGCGCCACCACCGCCCCAGCTCGGCGCTCCCCGCTCCCGCACTGACCGGAGCAGCGTGAGGACGTCCACCTTCGCCTCCGGCTGGACCGCCAGCCAGTCCTCGCCCTCGGCTGCGGCCTCCGCCTCGGCAGCCGCCGCCGCCACGCCCGACTCCCGCTGCAGGAGCTCCATGGCCGGCGCCTTCAAATCTCCCGCGCGCGCCCCTCAGCAGCGCGGCCGGCGATTGCTTCTGCCTGCTGCGGCGGGGCTCCCCAGCAGCCCACGCGCTTCCAGCCAATCGTGGGCCTCCTCTTCTTTTGCATCGGCGTTTCGGCGCTCGGCCGCCAGGCGGGCGGCGCTGAGAGGAACGGCGGTTGCCCGGCGGCGCGGGGCCGTGAGGCGGGGCGGCCCCGTGAGGCGGCGCCGGGCCGGGCCGGGCGCGGCGCCCCGCCTCTGACACAAGGCGCCTGCGGTCATCAGAGTGTGTTCGTTGCTGAGTTTATTACCCTCCCCAAGCCCTCTCGGTGCACACAAGAGGGGAAGAAGGCAGCCACTTCTCCCAGGTAGTTTTCAGATAAATGACAAAAGGGAAGCAGGAGTACAGGTAAATATTAACAAAGAAGCAAGAAAGGGGGAAGAGGGGTAAGCAAAGAGCCACCATCACTTCTAAATAAAGACAGACGCAGCTCTCTAGAATACTGGTCAGACATAGCACTCATTGTTTAATTATTAACAAAAAACACACGAGAATGCAGCTCTGTTAACTTAGCATTTACTTAATCAGACTAATCTGACAGGCGCCAGCTCTGCTGGCACAGGGGCAGAGCCTGTAGGAGCAGCAACTCCAGCTGGGCTCACCCCAGGGCTTGCGTGATGCTTCCTAACAGCGTTCACAGCTGCTGTGGAGGTGCTGCAGGTATAGAAGTCAACTGTGCTACCACAAAGAATACAAATAAAAGATACAAGTACTTTATTTAAAAGCTGAAACACACAAATAGGATACATTATATACACAACAACGATGTTTTTCTTGAGCTGGAGTTAAAACTTGTTCAGCAGAGGTTGCGCCAAATTCCATATTATGGAAGACTTGAGCTGTTCAATGCCACTTATCTTGCAGTTTTTGCTGGTGGAGTATTTGTTCTTGATTGCCTGCAGAGAGGTAAGTTTGATTAAGTTTACCCTGTTCATAAACTCACTATTCCAGCTCACCAGATGCTTGGTGGTCAAGCCAAGCCCATCCAACACACAAGACCAGTTCATGGCTGGCTCATGCCACTTTGGCAAGATACAGATCTACAGGTCTGATCCAGGTCTGACAGCAGTGGCCTGGCTAAGCCAGCCTCAGAGTGCCACATACTGACACTTAACCACACATACTGCCCCCAGCCTGCACTGTGAGATTCTTACCATGTGCTTGATAATGCCCTCATTCACCAAAATGATGTTCTTTGCCAAGTGCTGCATAACTGGGAGAAGGTCACTCTCCGAGTAAGATGTATAGTGTTGCAGAACTGGTGTCTGAAAGGAAGGGACATCATTAGACAAGCTTACTAGAACAATGTGAGTACCCTGAGTTCTTTGTCTTCTGTTGGGCTCAGGCAATTGCAGTCTCCTGTCTCATGGGAGAGGGTTAGCAGTTACTGCCCTACTTGTTTCCCTTATAACAGGCCACGGGGAGGCAAGAACATGATGAGGTACCACAAGGGAAGCACAAGGCATAGACTTGGCCCAGAGTAGCCTTTTAAGCTGGTGCACAGGCACACTGATTCCCAAACTAGGAGGTAGTCTGACAAGCATGACTTACCCACTCAGATCCTTTGAGGAGTTTCAGAGCCAAACAGGATGCGGCTGCCGCAGTCTTGGATGGAGAGAAGTGAACCATATCATAGTCCACAATTGACAACTCCATCAGGTACTTGGCCAGAGTGTGCTGTTCCAAGTCCACCTGCAGTAAGTCAGAGTTGAGTATTGGCTATCTCCAAGATAAGAGCATCCTGTCAAGCCTTTGTTTAGTCAAGCAGGAAGAAACACTTCCTTAGCAAACATTTTTTGAGCTATAGGCTTGAAATTCAAGTGCCCTAGTCACAGAGCAGTTCTGAGCTGTATTGGGCTGCTCATAGTCGGACCGCTCCTTTCAACAGCGGCCTAGCAGCCATCTGCAGTACCAGGCAGGCATTTTAATTCTGGGTCATGTGACAGAAACCAGACAAACAAGACCTATTTCTATATGGGAGACAGGTCTCAGCCAGGCTCAGTCGCTAAACTGTTGTGGTACTCAAAAGTTATGAACTAGTAACAAGCTACCACAGTCAAGTATTGCATTTTCCAGACATTGCTTACAGTAACACCCGTTCTCAGCATTACCTGTGCAATCTTTGAAGCCCTCCTTAGGAAGTGTGGAGAAATAGGGTGACCCAGACCAAAGTCCAGGGCTTGCAAAATCTTCATCTCCATCTGGCAGATTTGGGAATTGGTATAAGTGTTATCAGTTACATAGGCAAAGTCTCCAATGTATGGTGGAATACACTCTTCATATTTGCTGGCAATGAACATAGCTGTGATACCAACCAGCTGCAATGTCTTCTTGGAAGCAGTGTTATCCTGTAGTAAGAAGCAGTGGAGATTTATCTGTATGAAAAGCTGTGTTCTGAGCTAAGTCATACAGAGATTGAAAAGCTGTGTTCTGAGCTAAGTCAATCTCTGTATGACTTAGCTCAGAACACAGCTTTTCAAGGTAGCCAGTTTAAGGTTTGTTCTGTGACAGGATGTTCATACTGGCATATACAGAATAACTGTACGTCATCTGTTAACCTTTGTTGGCATCTGCAAGGGTATTAGAAGGCTTTGAGATCAAATGAGGGAGAGGAGTAAGCAGTTTTGATCTACCAAGTCACTGTTCATAGCCAAGAAGGTTATGTGGTGCATACAATTCAACATCACATGCCCTTTGTTGATCAGCTGTATTTTAAGGGTAACATGTCTAACTGCCTATAGTGTTACTGATCAGTGCTCCTGGTGCTTTAGCTTAGGGGAAAAGCATTGCCTTGTGCTGGGCGAGAGACACTCACCTGCAGGAAGCGATCGATGATACCAACTGCCATATACAAGGTCTCCTGTGTGAGCCTGAATTTTATCTGTACTTGCACAAGCCAGTCTATTAGTATGGCACGCATGTTCCCGTTGATTTCCTTGCCAGCCAGGTATTTGGGTCTGATAGGTTTGCGTTCCTGTGTGGAAGGAATAGGGTCAATAGACGTAGTCACTTAGCCGGGGCGTTTGCGATGCCTAGCCTCTGCTGCATCTTCAGGCTTATCAAGGAGTTCAGTACAGGCATAGCCCATAGATGTAGGACACAGGGCACGAGGTGTCTCTGTGTACTAGAGATGGGCTAGAAAGAGCATGGTACTAGTACTACTAGTTGATTGGTCTAACAGCCAGCATCTGTTTATGTTATCAGTTCAGTTTAATCTTGTATTTTAAGTTGAGGCATCACTTATTAGTGCCTCAGGAAAATCTGTAGGTGAAAGTGAAGCTCTGAGCCACGCCTATAATGATGGGTTCACTGTGTCAGCAGGTACCCCGTACGGTTCTGACCTCCTCCTACCAACCTCAAGGTCTCTCAGGTACTTGTAGATGTCCTTCACATAGCTGCCGCAGAGGTTTACATCATCAATATCATCCACATCTGGATCTTCCACATCGAGGAGGACATCAGAAAAAGCCTGACACAGCACATCCTCGGAACGGGCACATCCAGATATCTCCATGGGGGCTGCAGGCTGAAGCTCCGACTACAAGGAAACTTGGGATTAGCGTGGGTGCCTCCGCAGCCTAGCACGGGCCAAGCGCAGGCTCCCGCGGGGCGACCTGCGCCCACGTGCTGCAGGGGCTCACGACCCCTGTTTCAGGGCAGCGGGTGAGGCCGTGCCCCCCCCCCCCCCCCCAGCCCAGCCCTGGGGTGGGCAGGGGGCACACGGCGCCAAGCGTACCTGGGAAGGCTCCGGCACTGGCACTGGCACTGGCACGTCCTCTTTGGCGGTGACCTTCTTCTTGGTAGTCACCTTCCCCTGGGCAGTGACACTCGCTTTCCACCCGCAGGTCCCCTGCTTCTCCATCACCTTCTTGGCCGTGGCCCGTGCCCTCAGCTGACTGGCGCGGTTGCCGATGTCCCCGAGGGCCGCACGAGGCCGCAGAGCCATCTTGGACGTCGTCCCCACGACGCGCTTGGCGACGGACGGCACGATGCTCTTCGCGGCCGCGTCGACCGACGTGCGAGTTTGCTGTGGGGAAGAAGGGAGGGCGGTCAGCGGCACCGCCACCGGACCCGCACCCTGCGCCCAGCCGGCGGGAACGTCGGGGGTGCACGGCTACACCCCCAGAAACGGGAGAGTTACGGACGCGGACCTGGCGGGGTTGCACGGTTGCCTTCCCCACCCCAAGCCGCAGGCTGGCAGGGGAGCCGGGAAGGTGCCCCAGGAGAAGCGTGCAGACGCCCCACCGCCCTCCCGGCCACGGAGAAACGGGGGTGAGCGGAAGAGCTCGGGAGAGCAGCCCCGCCGCGCCCGCGAAGCTGGAGGGCTTCTGGGCAGAGGAGAAGGGAAGGAAGGAGCAGGGCACCGGACAGCCGCGCGGGCCCCGCTCCCCGGCGCTGCCCCGGGTCAGAGCGAGCAGCCAGCCCCCGCTTGCGGCGTGACACCCGGCTCGGCTCCGACGCCCTGTCCCCTAAACGCCCGCCGGACCCGCGCATCACTCACCCTGTTAATCCTGGACGCCATGGGGGAAGCAGGAGCGCGGGCGTCCGCTGCAGGTGAAGTACGGGGCTCAGCTTAACCGCCGCGCCTTTAAAGCTCTCAGGCGCCGGCGCTGATTGGCCGCGCACTGCCTCCCTATTGGCTGCCGGCGGCCCCGCCCCAATGCATTACCGTGGCGACAGGCGAGGGACGGTCAGGGGCGTTCCCGGGGGGGGTGGCGCACCCGTTGGCGCCGCGGGGCCGCTCTCGGCCTCTGCCCGCCAGGGGGCTCCCGCCGCCCGCGGCAGCGCCTGCGCCGTCCCCTCAGCCCGCGCGGCGGGCGGCCCAGCGCGGGCAGCCGCGCCGCGGGAAATGCCCAGGAGATTCGGTTTTGGAGCGTGTTGTCACGCTGCCCACCCCCAGTCGGCCCCTGCGCAACCCGCTGGGGCTGAAACCGGAGCTTTTTATTGGCGTACCCCCCTGTTTACATCCCTACTCATGTTTTTAACCAGAAAAGACATGATGCACTACATAAAACATTACTGAAAAACACGTTTATTTTTCCCCCGTTACGTACACATACATTGCTTGCTGCCAAATGTACAATACATGGCTGCAATTTGTTTTACAGCTTTGTTTCATCTTTGAAAGTGCTTTGTTGCAACTGTCCGCGTACAAATCAAGTGGCTAGACTGAAAACTCCCCCACCACAGCATTTATCAATTGGCCTCTACCTGTGATTTGAAGATCTGCCCTTACAGCACTGTTCAGGGAGGAAGCCTGAACCCCTCCTTGGAGGATTACTGCCAGATACGGGCTCTCGGCAAACGAATTTCAGACAGACACCGTTTATTGCTCTCGCCTTCCTGTCAGGGTAGTGAGGGAAAACACTGTGCACGTGTGCTGGGTAACACAAAAAAGCTGCCAAATGTGCGTTATGACGCAGGTTTGCACTTTCCTGTGCAGTATCCAGGTACGAGCTGATCTTTGCTGCCACAACCATCAAACGTGGTCCCAGCCACCTTGTTTTGGGTCCTGTTGCTAGCAGCTGAAGTATGAAATCAGCTTCTGCTCAGAGAAAGTTGTGGCAAGCGTGAGGGCTTTTCAATTATGTTAAGCTCACTTGATTTGAAAAGAAGGAATCATCCCCCTTTTCATCTACCTATCCCCATGAGGCTAATGCTCAGTTTGGTGAAATGCCATCAGCTCCAGTACAATCACCTCAAATATGAGTGGCACATCTAAGTATTAGCTGAAGCTTTTTGCTTGGAAATGGTTTTCAGAACCGAAAATCACCCTGCTTATAGGCCAGGTGTTAATTGTAGCATTGTTACTCAACTGACCTGAGCCTTCTGGAGGAGGCAAGGTGAGAAAACCACTGCCAAAGGCATAAATCAGAAGAAGGAAACAGGATCAAGCACTCAGAACTCTGCTGGTTCTGCAGCGCTGGCCCAAAAAATTAGAGACTGGGATTTGTGCAGTCAATCTTCATCACTATATGTAAAAGCAACACAAGTTTTAGAGACTTTCTGACCACAGTTTTTCAAGTCAGTTACTTGAAAACAGTTATCAGTACTACAGATAGCGTTTTAACACAGCACCGGAGGAAGCAACTGGAATGCAAACTTGTTTAACAGTTACAGAAGAAACTATGCAGTTTGTACAAACAGTTCAATCACAAGAGAAGCAGAATTGCTCATGGACATTTCAAACGGCATTGCTGGTGAATCTGATCATGTAATTCCTACATCTGTCTATCCTCAAATTCCTCTAACATCAAGTCTGATGATTACTTATCATTATATTCAGGTACTGATCCTAAATACCAGAAGAAGAAAACAATATGACAAAACAAGTCTGCCGTTATACATGGCATGATGAAAGACACACTCATTCTTGCTAACCACTGAACTGATTTGCTCAATTCCAAGGAAAATATTTAAGGGCTTCAGACAAGAAGAAAAGGGGGCACAGGAGGACTGTAAACAGATGTCAGGATAACTACCTCTGAAGACATATGTTATTACCCCGTTGACAGGTTTTTGCTAAAGACAGAGATTTGTTTTCTTTGCAGTATTAAGACCCCAAGATGCATAATTATTTCTTAAACACTCTTTCTCTTTCCAGTCAAGAACTCTCAATTTACAGTTTGTTTCAGCAGCTTGCCAGGTCCCAGATTACTATCACAGTTTAGCATTCTAAACCTGGACTGCTTCCTTGGGTAACACTCAAAGGTACAGCTGGCTACAGTACACCTGCAGCTGTGTTATGGTATGATGAAAAAAATCAAGTAAATGACAGAACAACATATCTTGAAGACGTGAAGTTTAGCAGAGTGCTAGGATGCTTACTGATGAATTACTTTAAGCTTCAAACTATTACATTTGCAGTTATTCATATAAAAAGTACAAAAAATTATTTTACAGAATGTTTTTTTTTGATTCTGAGTCTTCCCAGGAAACGGGAAAGTGTCTGCATTTTTTTCCCCTCCCAATTTCTCACTGTTAACATATGGATTTCTCTCCCTAAAAAAATAATTTGATATAAATTTAAAATGGTAACATTTATTTGCTCTGATGCATTAAGTTCAGAAATCAGATTTGTATGCCGAGACACAATATAAAAACAGCGTATTTCTATTATCTAACAAAATGTGCAAAACTTATGACTTCTTGTGGTTTTTTACTCCCCATAATAAACGCGTAATTTTTTTTCATTCAAAGTCTTCAAGCTATGTTTGAAAGAAAAGTATTTTTCTTCAGTTGATTATAATTGCATTCCAATATAAACTATTTCCATTTCCTACTACTCACACAAAATTGTAATCATGACCTTCCATACTTAATGGAAAGTACAGAATACATCTGTGCTCATCCCCAAGTTGCAAAATTTCTCTTTAATGAACGCCAAGTACAGTATCTAAGATTTCCATTATTTTCACATATACAGCAAATATTCAAGTCCATCCTATTTCCTTTATAGAAGCATCTTGATCCTATTTTAATAAAGATAGTATGCTTAAAAAAATTCAAATATATAGTACATTTGTTTCTGTACATGTATGTGCAAGATCTCCTGACAAAAAGTAATACGAATATGGAATCCTACAGCTTTACACTTTACAACTCGTTTGGCAAACACAACTTTGTATCACATGATGTAAGTACCATCTTTGTAGTATTTCATGGATTCCAGTTGTTGAGTCATGGCAAGGACATCCTGAAATCCTGTACTGAGCCCAGACATGTGTTGAAAATAAGCTTCCTTCTCTACTTGGACAGTTAGGTTGTTTACACCAGCATCTTTCAGGATCGCTGTAACCTGAATACAACAGTATGGTTAACATTAGTATTACACTTTATACGCATCTCACAGGAACTTGCAATATTCTGGCTCTGAAATACTGTAGATTAAAAAAATCATCACAAACAATTCCATTTTCTGGAAAGCAAAGACTAGCTGCAGAGGGTATGGCTTTGCAACGTCTGCATAACGGTCGTTCTCAGTGTCTTGCATAAGGAAGTAATTTTCCCTTAAGAAAAGCCCAAGGCAGACAGGTATCGGTAAGCCAGTTATGTGTAAACCCACGAGTAGCATCCAGATATCCCTACTGTTTACTGCCTGTTTTGCAGCATGAAATCCACCTCCTCCTCCTTTTCTCAGAAATCCACCTCCTCCTCCCTTCCTCAGAGCAGATGTAGTGCCACTTTCAACAGTGAGAAAATACCTCCCTAACTTTTTTTTTCATTTTGTTTTGGCTAATGTTTTAGGAAACAACTCTGTGCAGCTAATTCCAAGCTAGCAGGCAAAGGGAAATACAAGGTTAGAGACCATCTCTGAGACGTAACTAATAGCTATAAAAATAATCACAAACAGCAGCTGCAAACTTCAGTCTGTGACTGAAAAGGGGCTACAGAATAAGAAATTAAGACGTTAGGGCCTAAAACCCTTGCACCTTACCTGCTGTACTATTCTCTGTTCCATCACATCTGATACCACTTGCACATGTATTGTACCTGCCACAACACTTGCAGAGTGACACCAAAAATGAGGATCTCTGTAGGATATGACTCCCTCTATTTTTTGAATCTGCAAAGAAATTACATTAGCAATGATTAATTTAAGAACACATTTTCAACTTGTGTATGTGCATGGATATTGGTGGCAAATATTTCACAGGACAAAAAAAGCTGTATAGCAAAGCAGATTTCCAGCTAAGCCATATACAGACACGTGTAGTATTGAAAGGTTACCTTGCTACTACTGTCAAAGACTAAAAGCTAAAAGTCAAACTAAAGAAAAACCCAGCAGAGTGCAATGCTAAATAGGATCAGAAAAAACTGATTTAACATACAGATCACAGTAACATCAACTGACAGACCAACCAGAAAGTTGGCTGGGCATTTAACCATTTCTAGGGCATCTGTTACCTCACGATCCAGGATAAGCAGCTATTTAGTTATCACAGCTGGACTTAATTCAGAGACATAATCTCTTTCCATAATTTATCATTTGAAATTGATCTTTCCACTGGGTCTGGCTGGGATGGATTGATTTTTTCACAACAGCCTTTAAGACACTGTGTTTTAAATTTGTGGCTAAAACAGTGTTCATAACACACCAGTGTTTTTGGCTGTTGTTACTACTCAGTGAGCAGGCTGGGCGTGGGCAAGAAGTTGGCAGGGGACACAGCTGGGACAGCTGACCCAAGCTGGCCAGGGGGATATTACATGCCATACAACATCATGCTCAGCAATAAAAACTGGGGTAGAGGAAGAAAGGTGTTTTTTGGCTTCCCAGGTGGCTGTTGCTCAGAGACTGGTTGGGCATCAGTCTGCTTGCCCTGC
The DNA here is from genome assembly GCA_017639485.1 of Pluvialis apricaria. Lineage (NCBI taxonomy): Eukaryota > Metazoa > Chordata > Aves > Charadriiformes > Charadriidae > Pluvialis > Pluvialis apricaria. Next base: position 25,642,615 of record CM030044.1, on the reverse strand, counting down.
TTGGTGCACTGATTGCCTTTTTTCCTCTCTTTCCTTTCTTTCCTTCATCTGTTAAACTGCCTTATATTGCTCCCAGATTTTTCTTGCTTTTGCTCTTGTTGTTCTCTCTGCTGTCCCACTGGCAGTGGTGGTGGTAAAGGGCGGAGCGAGCAAGTGGCTGTGTATGGATGCCTGGCTTCTGGCTAGTGCCACCCTACAGCAAGCATATTGTTTTTCTGGGATGTACTTTTAAAAATGCATTTCCTATTACCTTTTAATCAATTGCTCTTTGATTGTTTTCAAAAGGTGCTTTCTTCTTCCGGCACCTCCCAGAACTGCTTTCTGTCTTGCCTCTTCAAAAAGTGAAACCCCACTCTGCACCTCACTTTCCTTTCATTACACAAGTCACTCCCAGCCAATTTCCATTTATTCTTCTCTTTTTCATGCAGGTAAGAACACACCTCCCCCTCTGCTAATTGACAGGACACCATCAGGATCATCTTCCTTGCCACCTCTAGTTGATGGTATGCTCAAAGAACATGTAACTAGTTATTCCACAGAGAGGAGTTCTCCGCACTGAGGTGTGCACTATGATTCTGGGCAGGAACTTCAAATGAGCCACCAGAGAAGACCAAGTACACCCTCAAAGTAGAAACTGTGCTGCAGCAGACAGGAAGAGAATGGACTAGAATGGAAAAGTATTTAGAAAAAACAGCTGTACTTTTGCCATCTCACCTACTGGGAACTAGCATGCCCTTGACGATACGGACAAGTAAGAAAACCTGCAATTACAGACTCAAGCTATAATCCTGGAGCCTCAACTGTACACATCGAGTTTAAAATGGCTGCAAGCTTTTGGGAATTGCTACGTTACTTTCTTAGTACTAAGTACCTTTCCCACAGTGTTACCATACTTGTCTGTAATCATGAGCTACCCATAAAAGCAAATAAACAGTATTTTTAGTTGCAAAACAACTTTCATCAGCAGAACTCCTAATCCTGTCACACCTATGCAAAATAGACTTAAAACAACGTGAGACATGAAGTTGACAAAGACAACGGAGGCTGTCAAACTGAAATACTTAAGTAATTATTAAAAACAATTACAGCTTTGTATGTTTGTGTATGAAAACATTTCAAATTGTAGTTCTGACCTTTTCTAAAGCAGCATGCAGATCTTTCTCGTGTTCTGGAGGTATCCTCAACAAAAGCACTTGACAGGCATCTTTCAACAGTGGGATAACACTAAGAAAAATCAGTGTAGCAATAAAGAGAGAGCAGAGCGGATCAGCTATGAGCCATCCAAATTGCTGAATAAATATCGTGGATACGATAACACCAACACTGCCAAGAGTGTCTGCTAACACATGCAGAAACACACCTGAAAACAAAATAAACCAAGTGATTAAGTTGAACAGTTCTGTTTAAAATGTATGTGTATCTTCAATAGTGGAGACACAGTAGGGTTTATTAGATATAATAAATACCCCTCGGACTAAACAGAGGCAACTATCTGCTTAACTGGGTGCAAAATTAAACACCACATTTAGGTTTTCTAATGAATTACAAATCAGTGTAAAAAAACCCCATTTTTACTCTACAGTGCAATGACCTAGGCAGGCATTTGCAGATTAAACCAAACGTGAATAGTCTTTAAATTGTTAGTGGGATTTGTACTATATATCATTTAACTCTGTATAGAGGGACTCACTGATCCTTAACAGAGGATAAAAAGATCAGTGTAAATGCCTTGGCATGCTAATGTGAACAGATTTTAATGTATGATTTGGTTTTTTGTATGCCAGCTCTGCTCCAGTTTTATAAGAAGATTGTCTATCTGCTACTGCTAGCAATAATCCTTTATACTGCTTTAATAGCGGGTAGCATTCTCAGTGTACACTCAAAGGGCACAGAAAAAGAATCTCTTAATGATTTGTAAGATCAGTGCTAGCAAAGTGTCAGGATTTGAAAGAATACTGAAATAGTTAAGCGTATGGGCAGACTTCAAAAAATGCCATGCAACGGAACAGCCAACTGAATTAGGATGTAAAATAATCAACTATAGTAAAACTATAAAATATAAAAAATAGTAAAACTACTATAAAAAATAGTAAAACTATTAGCTAAAAATCTTACAGTTTTTTTATGTTTACACAAAAACCTCATTCCTTTATAGATTATTTTATAAGCCAGGCAGTCAGTACATAACTACCTTCTAACTACTATGGAAAAAATTCTAAGAAGTAGCTATGCTGAAATTTTACATATATTACCCTTTCTGGTTAGCTTCTGATTTTAGATTTGAAAAATAAAGTTTCATCTTTCCCACCTTATCTCCTGAATTACAAACAGAAGCATATTCTAGATTTCTGGTCTGCATTTGTTCTTCTGCTTCTTATCCCCTTCCCCAGTGTTTTTACAACCAGCTGCCACATGATGATGCCTAGAAGTACAGTACTATCTTTATAAATAGAGACCTTGTACTTTCATTCATACTTTACTTATACTTAGAACTATGGACTTTAAGCTCTTTCAGTGATGTTCGCAATGCCTGTTTATCAGTGTTAATGAAGACTGTAGATTAATGCTTTTTATTTGTCCTTAGGTATTACCTGCATCTAAGAAATGCATGCAAAGAAACATTTCAAGTTGTTTCTTCACGTTAAACTCATCAATGAAGACACAGTGTGAGAAATTCAAATATACTACATTAAATGGCTGTCAGATCACTTCTGGAGATTTTAAGAATGATGCATAGCACAGCATCTTATTCTGAAAATCTTCAAAGTCTGCTGGGAATCATATGCATCATTTACGATTTAGCAATTTGTACTTGCCTCTCATGTTGGTATTCATGCCTCCGCCAGAAGACCCGTGGGAATGTCCATGGCTGTGCCCATGGTCACTATGGGAATGGCCGTGCCCGTGGCTGTGGCTGTGCCCGTGGTGAGAATGGCTGTGATCGTGTGAGTGACAACCTCCCCGAGAGGCCCCATGGGAGTGCGCATGGCTGAAGGCACAGATACCAACAAGGTTTACGATCAGCCCTCCAACAGAGACTGGCTGTGAGACGGAGAAAAGTCATTAACATCGATATATCTTCCCAGGTGTTCAAGTTTATTTGCTAGAACATGGTAATCAGAAACACTGTACACCTAATAAAGGAAAACCGTGGAAGGATTATTCTAATGTGGATTCCTCATCATATTCCTTTCAATATACAAGCTGGTTTTAAAGCAATTTTCCTCCTCTCTCAAAAAAATCAAATTCTCCCCAACCTTCCCAAAAAAGCACCTAATAACCACCACCAAAATGCAAAACCTAGTATCTATCCACAAATCCAGATGAGAGAGCAAGTTTAGTTTTAAGAAGGTGTGACTGATTTTACTTACTTTCAAAAAGCGATAAAGTGGTTTGAATACAAGCTTTGTTTGGCTTTCATTGGAAAAAAAACCAAACTATGTTGTATCTACAACATGCACTCATCTAAAATTGTATGTAACTGGAGACAGCAACTACTGCTTTATTGGCTGTGTTGTGCTTTTTATCTGTCTGACTATTTTTCTACTCTTCTCTTGAAAAACTAGCAAAGTGTAAGAGTAATTCTATGAAAGGAGTTAAGCAAGTCCTACTCAGGGGCTATTAGACCTTTCCTTGGCAGACCTGCTCATGTAGAGGGGGTAACCCCTCCCACCCCCTCAGAAACAAAATCAGTAGTGAAGTGAATCAAATATTGAAGATTAAAAAGAAAAAAAATCAGGTCTCAATTCCAGAAATGCACATTTCTAATTGTGTCTACATAAAAATATTTCTCTTTGTTACTGAAGAGAGCAGGAGAGCACAAATTTGTGTGTGTGCACGAGAGAGAGAAAACAAGTGAAGCTGGAAATGTGAAAAATGAAGGCTTGGATGTGCAGAATTCCATAATAAAAAAAAAAATTAAGAAAATGAACTATTGCATTTGAAAGAAAGGGATGGAAGCTTGAAAATTTAAGTGGGGAGCCCCTGAAGAAGCTATGGAAGGTAGACAGAGACTGGTGTAGTTAAGATTAGCTACACACAGCTTCATGATTGTTTATGCCATAGTAACACACTCAGCATAATGTTACGAATTCTGTCTGATTGGCTGATTTTTGAGGTTTCTCAGAGACTAATACAAATTCTTTTCTCTAATAATTGACATTGGTATACATAACAGCAGAACCAAATTTAGTTTTGTAGAGATTATTTCCTTAGTACCTTTTGTTGCAGAAAGACCACCATTTAAAAAGATAAGAGCTGTAGCATCTTAGAAAAAAATTCAGTGTAACTGTTACAATTAACTTATATTCACAGCTATGTATTTTCTTACTTTAAAAGTAGATGTAATTTGGAATTTAAAATTACAATATGTTAGAAACTCACGGCACAGTTTAGATCTCTTGGGTATGCAACCTTAGTCTACTTAACTTTTTTTTTTTTTTTAAATTAAGACTAACATAAATGAACCATTAACTGCCAAAGAACATTCAAACAGAATGACAAAACTTACAGTTAGCATATTTGTATCTATGTCAGGAGGATCCACCAGTCTGGCCACTGATTCCATGAAGACAAAGAAAGCAATTACCATCAGAAAGAGGCCATTGATGAATCCAGAGAGAATTTCTACACGTCCATACCTGAAAGCAAACATACATAATTTTGAGAGTGGAAAAACAGTTATTCACATTTAAAAGAGGTAACACATTCGAAAGTTATAACACATTTGATACAGCATTAAGATTGCTTTGATTTTTTTCCTCAATGCACAAAATGCATTAAATTAAAAATTTAAGGCACAAAATGCCTTAATTTCAGACTTATTTATTGTCACCAAGAGGTACCTATTTTGCAACTGTCCAAACATCAATAGTATGAAGCCATAGTAAGTTAAGCAATTTTTTTTAATATATACTGCACATTTAGGGCTTTAAACTGCTATGCAATTTAACCATACAAATTTTGACTCTGTCAGCACAATTGAAATCCTCATACAAGCACTGATTTTCAACATATATTTTTGTTTGACATACATACATACGTAGAGTGAGGCAATTTCTACATAATATTCACAGTGATAAAACTTTATTTGTAGAGAAAAATGAAAATTACATTTCAGACACTTTTTTGCTGCCACAAGAAGGGAACAGCACGAACACAAATGGAACAGAAGAGCGAGACATAGCAAAAAAAACAGAAGCATGCACCATTAAAACATCCTGAATGTATCTTTACAGCAGGGCATTTTAAACTGAGCAAGCAGAATAATTTTCAGACAGTCCTTAAAGAACCTAATATACATACCCATAAGAAAATATGCGAGTTGCTTTCCATCTTGTCATCAGAGCTGCAAAAAGCCCCATCACTAATGCAGAACAATCAAAAAGCATATGAAATCCATCCGAAATAAGACCAAGGCTATTGGTCCATACTCCATAAAATAGCTCCACAAAAGTGAAAGCCTAAAACGAAAAAGAGTTTGAATTTTTCCTTTAACATTAAATTGTAATCTAATGTCTTGGTAGCTAACAGGTAACTCTTTTCATAGGACACTTAACAGTTTTCAAAGGTATTGTTCAAAGTATTTCTAGACCATTTTCTGTCTCCTCCAACAAAAGAAAAATAAGTGACGCATTCCAAGTCCATGAAGAGACATTTTTGAACCTACCCTCCCAAAAGCCTTAGACCTAAGAAAACAAGCCTCTACAGGAGCAGATTTAAGTTTTCATTTAGAATTTTAAATTAACCTTGTGCACACAAAGTTTTAAGCATTTTGTCACTGAACAACGTAACATCTCTCGTCTGATATAGATGCTTTTACTAGTGTAAAAGCAATGCTGTCTATACATCTGTTCTGTAAAAATTTTCTTCGCCAATTATTTGACTTGTGAATTATCTTGTGAATCTTGTGAATTAATTTTGAGAAGGGTACACACGGAAACTTTTTTAATACATACATTTTCCCTGTGTGATTTACTATTATTAATTAGTCTGCCTAGAAACTTTCTTTCCCATCTTTCAGATTCCGTAATGGAATTCCTTAAAGTTATCACAGATACTTCAAGGTTTTCCCCCAATTTTCTTGGGTAATTGGCAAAGAACGGAGAGATCTTTGCAAATGAGGTTGTATCAATCTTGCTTACCGGATGATCTTCTCCTATTTAAGAAAGAGAGAAGCTAGAAATAAAACCAGCTTTCTCCAAAATGACACTAATCAATCCCACACTTATTATTTTGTTGTCCCATTCCTTCAAGGCCATATTGGTTTCAGCTGATCTGCTGGCACCATTGAGATACCTCAATCAGTATTTACTTACTGGTATAACGGTTACACATAGAACCAGTGCCGCACTCTGACAACGAATAAAAGTGACCTGCCACTTAATGTTAAGATTAGCATAAGAACCTTCTATTTTAACATTCCATGTAATGAAACTACTCTATCAAGGGTCGTTTTAAAAACAATAAATCATGGGAACTTTTAAAGAGTAACTCTTCTTACTGTACTATGTATGTACTACTGTGATTGGGTTTGAAAACAGATATGCACTTACCAAATTTAGGCACAAGAAATAGAAGATCTGCCTAGAATCATACTCCTCAAGAATCTGTTTCAGTGACTCCTTAATGAACCGGGGTAACGACTGAGAGCTCTGCTGTAATGCGTCACCCATGAAGTTATAGAGAGGAGTGCCTTCAGGGGAATAGCCAATAAGGGTACCCTTCTGCCCTTTCCTGGAGGGGGAGGACAGGATATTGGCAGCTGCAAGGAAAGTATTGAAGTTTTTGTTGCTGTTTAAGTTTCACAGCTATTTTATAATGCGTTTTATCAGCAATCAGAGATTACATGAAATTTGCAGGCAGCAAAGTGATTGTCAACTTCATCTTGAAGTTTATCATCAGATTTCATTGCTATGTAAGATTAGATCATCACTTCCATAACAGAACAGATCTATCACATTCTTTTTTTTTGTAGGCAGAAAGTAAAACAGCACAAAGCTACAGGACCTTTTTATTCCAAAGAATCCATAAAAGCTCATGCAAAAGAATTCTGCACGCATCCACTTTCTGATTGGCTTCCCAGTCACACAGAGAAGAGATTTATGTAAAGATAAATAAGAATACGTACATAAAATGAAGAAGACAGCACTCACTACCACCCCTCCAGAAAGAACATGCTCTGTGCTTTCATGGTGTGGTGGCTTGTTCATAGCTCGAAGCTGGTCTGTTATTGGATGTGTCCAAAAGTTGCCGAAAAGCAATGCACTAATGAAAATAAGAAAGGATCCATATCGAGCACACGTGGAAGCTTCCATCTTGACAGAGCATATGGACTCCACATAGAAATCCAGGATCACAACAAAGAAGATGACTGTTATGAAAGGCATGATGAGAGAAGACCAAGACTCTACTTTACTCTGCAACAAAAAATACATTTCAAACAGGATTGTTTACCATTAGATGTGACTGTATAGACAGTGTTAAATCTAGTTCCCTCTCATTACAAATGCTTCAGAAATCCATCAAAACATACTTTTATACTTCCAACTTACCATATGAAACCAAAATTCCAGCTCTAGAAAGACACATACAGCTAATACGCACTATAGTACCTTATTTTAAGTACTTCCATGTGTTTAAAAGCAATGCCATATGCAACACCATGTTTGCAATGGCCTACTCTCCCTAAGCATGCAGGCATAACGAACATGTCTTTAAATTACAATAATCTACTCCTCAGGAATAAGAAAGCCATGTATTTATACCGTCATTAATACTTGTGCAGTGTTAGTATATGAATCCAGGATATAATATCAGAGCTAGTAAGACTAAGTAAAGTTATCACGCAAAAGAGGAAATTAAGGTATTACATAGATATACATCAAAATACATAGGAAAAATTTCAAACAGAGCTTACTAGAAAAATAAAGGTGGCAACTTCGGTAATTTTGAAGATATTTTAAAGGAAAGATTTAAATTGCACTTCACAAGCAGAAGCGCTACAAAAAATTATTTATTTTTATACTTGCTGTCTTACCTCTGTTGTCAGAGAGAGAACAATGACCCATGGGCACAACAGAAGGACAGAAACGAGATGAGACAAAGCTTGAAGACGCTTGGCTCCACCTACATCTACAGATAGTTTTCGGGAAGCCATGTGAAAACCAACCTTACAGCACAATGCCAGTACCAGAAGCAGTACTCCTCCCTGGAAACATAAAGGGATCCCATTAACATTTCATGAGAGCCTCACTCCAAACAAAGTGATACTTACATGAAAAAAAATAATAATCTGCATTCCTTAACTTATCAACACAAGCCAAAGACAGGGTATTTCCGCTAATTGTTACACTTGTTAAAAACAGTAATATAGCACATATGCTTATACCTCAGCAGTATTCACCACAGCCTAATATGACTTGAAGTTTATAACTCTCAATAGTGTTAATTGGCATACAACAGCAGCGAACTGGTAGCAAACAGCCTATGCGGAAGAAGAAAAACCACAAAAAAATAGGTTTCCCATCTTCTATTATTAAAAAAGTGTTGAAAGTACACATAAATCCCAAAAGTGTCATGTCACCTTGGCCTCTCATCTTTTCATAAGCTTTTCATTCACTTATCTTTAATCGCACCACACCATATTTCTCCACAATATTTTCTTGCAAAAATTTTCTATACATTAATCACAAAATACACACACAGCATCTCATCTGCCATAGGACACATTTGCTTTGCACACAGTTAATCAGTCTCTGTAACATTTTATTTATTTTTATATTAATACTTTCCTCTCAGCTGCTCCATATTTATTATTTTTCCTGTTTTAGTCCTCAGTGCAGCCCCTTCAGCAACAAGACTAAGCTAACAGAACAACTCGATCAAGGCAGGTCAGTCCTATACAGTAAGATTTTGATACACCATTATTCATGCCACCAATAATAATGGGATTATACAACTGAGAAGTATCAGAATCTGTATCTTAAATACAAGCATCTAAAGTAAAGGAAAGACTGGGGAAAGAAAAAGCAGCAGCAACAAACTCGGACCCAAAAGTAAGCAAGAAATGTACTGTATGCAAAGCATTATGAACATCCAAAACACCAGTGACATGGAGTACTTTATGGAAGCTGCTCGTACCCAACCAAGATGTAAAAATGACAGTGCTAGTTCAGCTCCAATATGCGGTGCGGATGTTGAACTTTTTGGTTTTGATTTAGGCTTGGATTAGCACTGAGCTGGTGAAATTCTTACCTACAAAACTTAATATTAACCTACTAAAATACAAGTTCCTTACCTTGTGATCTGCAACACCCAGGAAAGCAATGATTGTATACAGAACATGTGTAAGAGCACTGTCATGATGCCCCTCAGCTAAATAAAAAAAAATTAAGGAAGAGTTTCATTTGATGATTTTTTTTAAACCAAAGAACAGGTAGATGTAGCGGAAGACTATGGGAAGCTGAAGTAAGCAAACTGAGCTTTAAGGTTTGCCAAATCCTTAACATGTAGGAAAGATGGAAATATTTCCACAGAAAATAAATAGTTAAAAATATTTTTTGGGGAAAAAAGGTATTTTAAAACATGAGAACATAGTCACTGTTAAATACTGCACAGCAGTCACAATACAGGATTTATGTTAATTTTGGCAACCAGACTTTGAATAATATACTCAACAGCATTAAAAAAAATAGATTGATTTTCACTAAAAGCACTAAAACAGCGTGATGTATAAAATATGATCTGTATCTTTCCTGCTTCTAAATATTTAAACTTTACAAAACGGAGTATTGACAAGCACAATCCAGCAATATTAAAATAATGACAGCTTTTGGGAAAACTACTAGAGGGCACTTTAACAATGAATTTACTCCCTGAAAACTCTGCATTAATCGATACTATTCCTGAATTTGCATCTGTAATTCCATGTTTTCATCCTTCTTTGAGAAAGTTTACTTTCAACTTGTTTGTGTTACTGCACATTCTTAGATGTACCACTTTTTGTTAGTACACTTTGCTATGATAAGAAGAGCTGTTGAAAACTTATTTAAGTGTCACTTCCAATCAATTCAATGGCTCTGGAAGCACGTTAGTAAGCTTCCATTTGCAGTTTAAAGTTGATTGTTGTTGGAGCTACTGCAGGCTATTTCACATCACTTTTCATTTTACCAGATGAACTGAGATTACCAGATTTGCAAAAGCACAAAACAATCTTTCTGGATATACCAAAAAGACTACCAGCCAGGCTGTCGACCATTTACTGCACACACTTAGGCTACAGCCACTATTTCAAGATTTTTTTTAAAAAATCAGAGCTTGTCAAAAAAGCTTCTAGCAATCCTAAGTGATCTGATACATGAAAATGGGCAGGGAGCCTTTAACTACAACTTAACATCTGTAGCTGTGTTCTAAGTTATGAACAAAGTATGCAATGCCATTCAATCAGCTGTAAATATCAGTATTTAAATGTGAAAGTAAAATCTTATGCTATGTTCTACTTGAAAGGCAAAATTCCTATAAAAAATGCAAGCATATTTAATTCAGCACATTCAACTTCACGTTCTCTCTCCTCCAGTAATAACAGGCACTTGCTCTTATGCATAGCAAGAAAGGATACGATGCTCTGCTATTTTAGCCATGAGGTCATCATTATCAAAAAGTAGTAAGCAGATGACAGCTATGATGAAAAATGCGGCACCTCTTGTCTGTAAAAAAAAAAACATAACAACCTAAATATTTTTACAATATTCTGTAACAGATTAATGCAAAAGATAATCCAGGAAATCAGCTCCCTTCCCTCTTTCTGATCAATGTAAGCATATTTTAGTTCAGTAAGAAAAACATGAGGAAAACTCCCATTTTTTTTAAAAAGTGACTTTGACAATATAATTTTATATTTATTCAAATTTTCAGATTTACCAAATAACTCAGGGCAAATCACCACTGTAACAACCCAGAAGCCTGTATCTTATGAACTTCAATTGTGATTGCTTCCTTCTTCATGGTGTGTTTCTGCCTGCCAGAACACAGAGCTACGTAAGCCTGATGATTTAGTATTTTATAGCATCAAGGAGCTATAAAAAAAATCTAGTGGACAAATTGTAGTATTTTGTGTTATGGGAGGTAAAGGGTAGAGCACTGTGCAAAGGCTCTGAGGGAGCAGAGCTCGGCAGTGGCTTTTGTGAGGAAGGGACAGAGGTAACGATGAAATCCCAGCTCCCAGAGCCTTCACCTCCCTGACTTAAAACACTGCAATTTTAGTATTCATCATCTTGGCAAAAGCCAAACAGAGCTATCACATACTTGTTTTGGAAATTTGGCTGACTCCTCTTTGCCACAGTTCACTTCATGAAGCTGGAACATTCAGAGGACAGGGTCATCGCTTCCTTAGACATGCAGCTTAACTGCTAAGCATGGCCCACCAAGACACAGATTGACAAAGAACCTCTCTGAAGCTCTACATTTACCCTCTGGGTAGATGGCTGGAGAAAAATAATTTGTCTTCTAGGTGTAGAGCTTCATGCTGGATGCCCTAAGCATCTCAGTTTGAGGGGGGTGGGCAGAGTGTCAGAGCAGATGACTCTGCTATTCACTTTCAAGGTCAGCCTAAAAGTGATTAGGAGACTCCAGCAGCAATTATGAGACACAGACTTCAAAACTCCCAGCCTGAGACAGCACCAAAGGCCGACCTCTTAACACAGCAAGTACTCTAGCCTCGGGTATATGACATCGTAACATACCTTCCTCCAGCTATCGCTCTTTTGCAGGAAAGTGGTCAAGACTTCTAGGTGCTGCGATAAGCTTAATTCATCTAAGGCTAAGTTAGAGAACACCTTGCAAAATTGTGTGTAATGAGACTCAGACAAAGGAGGTTTCATGTGTAGATCTCTGATTAAGTGAAAGACTGGGCCCAAGTGTTCAGCACGTACAGGCTCATGCAGACAATAAAGTCCTTAGAGAGCTTTTTGGCAGAAAAAAACCAAAGTACGTGAAAAGCTACAGGTATTGAACAGTCTAGGCAAGGACCTGGAGACCTTACTGCTGGACTTCCATGCCTAAAGGCCAGGACCACTATGTGCGCATATGTCCTTTTGGCAGTTTGAACCCAAAATCCCATTACAAAGAATACTGAAGTCCAAAAATAATTCTCAAGGTTCCTTTCTGCCTACAAACAAAAAAAACCTTCTCGGATACCTGCTATGGATCTCCAACAGCTTCACCCACTGTTTCTCTCTTAATGTCATATTCATTATTTCAAGTAGTACCTCTTATCATTTCACCACTAATTAAACCAAAAAGAAGCACAGTTTCTATGAACATAGGTCCGAAACATTGTTCCAGGTAAAGAAGTACTTGAATTTATAGTGTTATTTTTTACATGCGGGAAAAAAAATTTTTAAATACCTTTGCTGGTCCTCCACCTGAGCTTGTGAACAAGACACTGAGGAGTGACAGCACAACCACATCACTGTGCTCAAATAGCAACAACGTCCTATAAAAAAGTGAAATAAACACTTACATCCTCTTACAAGCAGTTTAACTCACAAGCTTGATATATATTATTTCAGCCAAAATTCAATGACACAGCAGTCAAAGACTTATCCTGTGATTTCAACAGCAAGTTTAAACAATCGAAAAGGATAAATGCAAATCTATTTGCCTTCATCAGCAATAAATCTAGCTGCGGACAGCTAGACTTATCACAAAACAAAGAACTTCCTAACTCAAGGAACAGATTAAAATTATTCATTTATAGATTACTTTAAATTGTACTTTCTTCTAGTAACACAAGAAGATACTAACTTGCTCAAGATGGAATTATTATTCCCATTACAATACCTCCTCTAAACCAAAGTTTCCAGCTCCCAGAAAAAAAGAGGCCCTGTTCTGTTGTATTGCATCCTGTTTATTGAGGTGTTGATGGTCTAGTAGTTTATGCAACCTCAGAACATCTTAATTGCTGAAAATAAGAAATTCTAACTTGAACACTATCTTCTTCAGGTGGCAAAGGCTGACTAACAAGCTGTATCAACAGCTTTCCAGAGCAGAACATGAAGGTCATGACTGCCGTCAAGTTCACCAAATGCTTTTGTCATTCTCCGCATAGCAATACAACCTGCTAGGGCCAATGTTACTGGTTCTGTTTGGGAAGACTGCTAGCATCCAGAAATGCACTACAGTACTTCTTAAAGAAATCCTATTATTCTCAGGTATGCCTTCTCCTGTGTAGAAGATAAAACTTCAGCTTCATACAACGCATCATTTAAAGCTTTACCTTCCTCTCTCTAATGAAAGATGCTTTCTAATACCTTAACCTTCATTTCTGGAAGTCTAATGTTATTCTTTTATAGTTACTCAGTACTGCTAACAAATAGCACAAGTAGCTTTACTCAGAGTACATGCGCTAAAGCTACCCAATTCCAATGCAGCACGGACATATGATCAGATAAAGCAGTGCCCTGCAACAAATGCAGAAATTGATTCTAGTCACCTGGCACAGGAATACAAGCTGCTACCACCAGCTGTCAAGCCATGGACTTCAAACAGGTAACTAAACAATTGGCATTACATAAATGAGATGAGGGAAATGATGAAAACTACAGTCAGTAAAACAGTCGGTGACCTTGTAGTATCACTCACATCAATATTTTAAGCTCTATCAAGAACTTCACTGCTATCTTGTCAAAGAATGAAGAAAATTACAAGTTCTACAGAAAATTATATGTAGTTTTTCCCAAGCAGAACAACAGAGTTCACAGGAAAATGCATAAAGATTCATTTAAAATGTCAAAAAATAAAGCAAGAGGCTGTCATCATGGGCTGATGGACGGAAAATAAAGAACAAAGGAGCAAGACAGTGAAAGACCACAAAAACTAGTTTAAAAAGAGAAAATGTTATTTACAGTAAATATATATTTACCTCAGCGGTCCACAAAGAGTCAGGCCAAAAAACCACAAGAGCGAAATGATACATCCCACAACAGCATGCTTAAAAATTTTGATCCACTACAAAAGAAAGGTATTTCATTATCATTTTCTCCAGTTTCAAAATAAACACCCCATTATTAGCATTCTATTAGCATAGTAGTTGTAGAAATAGAGGGGAAAACATATGCTCTTCAAGTTGTGCAAAATTTAGAGTACTATCATCTTTCCACCTACTTTGGCAGGCAACTAAGGTTTGTTTGGATGTCTTATGAACCAGAATTACTTATTTCTTTTCTATCACAGCACCAGATCCTATAGTATAGCCTGAGACATCTTTAACAAAAAGCCTGAAAAAGAGGCTGGAAAAAAATCAAGTCCGCTTATTTGTCAAAGATGCTGTACATTTTGTAATCTACTGTATGTGAAATGTGTTCACCTGATTCGTGTCAATATGGAACAATGCTAGGGCCGCATCGTGAAATGTGACCCTCTCTGTTCCTTCCTGCAGAAGCCACCTAAGGAACGTTCTAGTAAACCGTGGGTTTTTTTTTTTTTCTGTTAACCGCATGGTGATTAAGCATAGGGCACGTGCGTGAAGTCTAGGGTCATCCTAAGGGCGAGCCCAGGTCTCTAGAGTGCATGCGTAAAACCTAGGGTCATCCCAAGGGCGAGCCGAGGTCTATAGGGCCCATGTGTAAAACCTAGGGTCATCCCAAGGGCGAGCCGAGGTCTATAGGGCGCACGTGTAAAACCTAGGGTCACCCTAAGGGCGAGCCGGGGTCTATAGGGCCCATGTGTAAAACCTAGGGTCATCTTAAGGGCGAGCCGAGGAAGACTCCTGACTTCATCCACCGACCACCAGATGGGAGTCGAGAAGACCCCAAAAGGTGAAGAGGGCATACACCAAAGAAGACACGCCCATCATTAGCAACTCTATGAATATGTATTGGTAGCTATGAATATGTATTGATAAACAGAATAGAAACCGGAAACAGAGATTGTACGGTGTGCGTCTTGGTTGAGCGGAGGCTCCCGGCGCACCCAGTGCTGTTTGCTTGTCTTTACTCGTTTAATAAATTATAAATTTTTGATCATTTATCACATGTATATATCCGATAAACACATACAGAACTAGATAAAACATCCAAGATAAAGATACCAAGACCTTAAGTCTACCTATATTTATGCACACATTAAGTTTTTTTCTTCAGGAAGCAGGTTATAATTCAGCTATTCAACACATTATTAACTTCAAATGCAAGTTTTTGAAGAAAGTAATTAATTCTGGAAATACATTAACCAAGACAAAGTGCCTGTAACAAATATTGCATCTTCAAAATCCAGAATTTAAAAATTTTTAGCAATGGTGAAGCCATAAATGGGCAGATTTTTCCGAACACAAAGATGCAATTTATTCCTGTTTATACTTTAAAATTCTGCCATACGTGTTTAATGATGAAAGCAGCGGTCATTTCGAACACTTCTGAGGCCATCCTTCAGATTCTCTCTACTTTGCACATACACTGATAATGTGCACTGATAAGATCAGGTTTATGCACACACAGTTACATAAAACCAAGATGAATACGGAGCAGGTGAAGAAAATGTATTTCTTACAAAAGAGCAGGTTCCAACCTGGCCCTATTCTAACTTCTTGGGACACTGAGAACTCAATCCAGGTCTGAAAAGCAGTTTGACTAGCCCCTTATCACAATGCACCACGCAGAAAGCACTTGGGGCATGGGGGACATGACTGGCACATTTCAACATTCTGGCAGTCCAGAAACTGCCCTTCTAAACTGCCAAAGTCAGCTACGTAGACTAACCTCTTTTCAAAAATCCAGTCCTCAAAACAGATGCTTGTACGGAGCCAAGAACCAATCTTTTCAGGATACTCTCCAAACAGGCTGACAAAAGCTAAAAATGCTGATTGTTTTTTAGAGCACACTAGACACAAAGTTAGTTACACACTCCTGGAAATTGCAACCACGTCTTCCAAGTGGAGTAACCTTTTTTCCACTTTCATTTTTGCCAAGAGCCATGTTGTCAAGAATATCTACAAAGATGTGAATCACTATTACGTATGTCAACTCACCTGACGCTTGGTCACCACTTTTCCAGAAGAAAATGGTTTTTGAAACAAAACCATAAAAAATGCAGACCTGTTAAAATGACAGTTTTCTGTATTAGTGTATTAGCAGTCAGCTCTTTATTCAAACCAGCTCTAAATAACTAGGTCTTTCATATCAGCCTCCGTTTACAAAACAACTTCCTCTCCATTTTTCATTAAAAGACCACACTGACCCCACTCACTGGTTTTATTTTCCCTGCTGCATTACACGTGTCAGATACCAGTATAAAGGTGATGACAAGTGAACTTCAGTTCTGGTCAACTTTAAATGCAAGTTCTTCAGAGAATGGCTAATGAGAAGTCTACCTGTGATTTACAAAAATCAAAGTAACTGATCTCAGAAGTTTTGAGGAGAAAGAATACTATGTTTTTTTATTGACAAGATACATACACTCAAACACTTATTCAAATATGGAATGCTGAACATGCAGCCCTGTTAGAAATGGTAAGAAACAGCATGCATCTTCCTCAACTGGGATCTGGAATAAGTGATGGGGAAAAAGACTACGGTGCTTGGGAACATGCAAGTGAAAAGCCCAGAAATGTAAACAAATTTGAAATAAAAGGAAAAAATGAGGTTCCAAATGCTCCAACTCTACCAAATTTATTATAGAAATGCTCTCCCACATCACATCAGGTAAATATGAAGCAGGGGTGCGTCTGCAAAGGTTGTTTCTGTGTATTTGCTATCAGTTTCTGCATTTCAGCTCTCAACCATGTAAAAATAGAAGCTTAAGCTCACAAGAACTACAGGGATACAAATTATAAGGAAGAAAGCTTGTCTTCTACATGCTTCTTCAGAAAATTTGGACATGCCTGAGTTTCCTATGACCAGTACGGTCATAATATCATCAACTTTGAAGTAGCAAAACCTCACCAACCATATGAAATTTAACAAGAGGAAGGGCCAGATTCTTCTCCACCTGGGGCAGGGTAGTTCTGGTTATATGTACAAACTGGGGGACAAGAGGCTGCAGAGCAGCCCTACGCAAAGATATCTGAGGGTCTGGGCTGATGGGAAGTTGAACACAAGTGTGCCCTGGCAGCCAACAGGGCCAACTGTGTCCTGGGGTGCCTCAAGCACAGCACAGTTAGTCAAGGGCAGTGACTGTCACGCTCTACATGGCACTGGTGCAGCCCCACCGTGAGTACTGTGTGCAGTTTTGGGTGCGTCGATATAAAAAGGACACCAAACTATAGAGTGTGTCCAGAGGAAGATGACCAAGATGGTGAAGGGTCTCAAGGGCAAGACTTAGGAGGAGCAGCTGAGGTCACCTGGTTTGCTCAGCCTGGAGAAGAAAAGGCTGAGGGGTGACCACATTGCAGCCTACACCTTCATCAAGGGGGGCAGCGGAGGGGGAGGTGCTGAGCTCCTTTCTCTGGTGGCCAGTGACAGGATATGAGGAAATGGAATGAAGCTGGGTCAGGGGAGGTTCAGGTTGGGCATTAGGAAAATGTTCTTCACGGAGAGGGTGGTTGGTCACTGAAACAGGGTCCCCAGGGAAGTGGTCATGGCACTAAGCCTGTCAGAGCTCAAGGAGTGTCTGGACAGCGCTCTTAGTCATATGGTTTAGTTTTAGGTAGTCCTGTGAGGAGCAGGGAGTTGGACTTGATGATCTTTATGTGTCCCTTCCCACTTGAGATATTCTGTGATTCTGAAATTATAGGGAGCACAGATACGACGGAAAGACACTTCTGCGAACACAGTATTTCCTGGAGGCACTGCTAGGCCTTCTCCTCCTGGATTAACCGATAATAACATAACGCAGGGCATAAGCTTGAGGCTGACAAAGAGCGCGGCAGACAAAGCATGCTGTAATGGCGGCGGACACGGCTTCGCCCCCTGCGCACTCACCCCAGCTGCACTATGAAGATAAACTGCACGAGGTGCACCGCCTTCAGAAGATCGTAAGACTCAAACAGCCCCACGGCTTTCAAAAACTTGGCGAAGCACAGCAGCACGATGTACCGAGTCAGCCTGCGAAAGGAGAGACGGCAGCTCCCACCTGCGGCCGCGCACTCGGCCCCGCCGCCTTCCGGGCCCGGGCCCCGCCGCCCGCCCCTCACCCTCCCGGCCGGCCCTGCGCCTCACGCGGCGGCCGACGCCTCCCGCCGCCCCCGGAAGGCTGAAGCGCGATGCCCGCTGCTGCCCTCGGCGGGGCTGGCCCGGGGCGCCCCCCCCCCCGCCTCACACTGCGGAGCGGCCGCTCCCCCCGCCGCCGTTACCGGGCGCTGGGCACATCCACGGGCCCCAGCACGCCGCCGCCGGCCAAGGCCTGCCCGCTGTACTTCTCCTCCATGCCGGGGCCGCTGCCGGGGAAGGGGTGCGAGCGCTCAGGCGCGGCGCGGCCCGCCGGCCCCGCAGCGGGGCCACCTCATCCTCCGCGGCCCGCCGGCCGCCGCTGCCGCAGGGGGGCGAGCGGGGAGCGCAGGGGAAGGGAACGGAGCGGAGGGCGCCCCCTGGCCCGCGCGCATGCGCCCCAGCGGAGGGGGCGGGGCCGTCCGCCATTTGCAGGCGGAGGGGTCGGGGCTTGTCAGGTGCGGGGGGGGAGGGGGTGCCCGTTCCGTGTGGGTCCGGCCTTGTGCCTGCCTTGGGTGTCCGGTGGGGGAGAGGAAGGTAGTGGTTTTGTGCGGTGTGGTTGCGCGGAGGAGCGTTTCCCCACCATTTAGTGAGCGGCTGTTGTGTACGTGGCGGTGTGTGTCTGCCAGTGCTGCCCCGGGGAGGACTCACTGAGCCCAGGGGAACAGGCCGGGCGTGAAACTGGGCTTTAAAAATGGTCACAGAGTGGTAGAATGGTTAGAGTTGGAAGGGACCTTAAGGATCATCATGTGCCACCCCCCCTGCCAGGGGCAGGGACACCTCCCACCAGACCAGGCTGCTCAAAGCCCCATCCAGCCTGGCCTTGGACACCTCCAGGGATGGGGCTTCCACAGCTTCCCTGGGCAACCTGCGCCAGTGTCTCACCACCCTCACAGCAAGGAATTTCTTGCTAATATCTAATCTAAACTTCCCTTTTGAAGTTTAAAACCGTTAGCCCTTGTTCTATGGCTACACTCCCTGATAAAGAGTCCATCCCCAGCTCTCCTGTAGGCCCCCTTTAAGTACCAGAAGGCCGCTATAAGGTCTCCCCAGAGCCTTCTCTTCTCCAGGTTGACAAGCCCGACTCTGTGCCTGTCTTCACAGGAGAGGTGCTCCAAGCCCCCTGATCATCTTCGTGGCCCTCTTCTGGACTTGCTTTAAGAAGTCCATGTCTTTCCTACGTTCAGGGCCCTGGAGCTGGATGCACTACTCCAGGTGGGATCTCACCAGAGCACAGCAGCAGAATCACCTCCTTCAACCTGCTGGCCACGCTTCTTTTGATGTGATGCACGATACGGTTGGCATTCTGGGCTGCGAGTGCACATTGCCGGCTCATGTTGAGCTTCTTATCGACCAACACCCCCAAGTCCTTCTGTGACTTGCTT
This sequence comes from Pluvialis apricaria, assembly GCA_017639485.1. Taxonomy (NCBI): domain Eukaryota; kingdom Metazoa; phylum Chordata; class Aves; order Charadriiformes; family Charadriidae; genus Pluvialis; species Pluvialis apricaria. The sequence continues at coordinate 25,623,090 of CM030044.1, read as the reverse complement.
TCCCAACCCATGCTTAGGTTTTCTCCTTTATTTTTACTGTGTTTTAAAGGAAGTATGTCTGTCCGTAAACTCCTACATGATATATGCAGCCTGCTTTATGGTAGTTTCATATACAGTGCCAGAGAGTAAGGCTCTGCCAGGGCTCAGCAGGTTTGAGTTCCCGGTGCCCTGAAAATGGGGCTATATCCTACCGTCTGATATCAGAAGTATATTGCAGCCATTCTTACTAATAAAATGTTATATACCAGTAACTCTCATTTTCAAAGGACCATGCTGGCAGGAGTCGAGTAGAACAGGTACCAGGAACTGGCTGCACTGTATTATGTCACCCCTTTCCAGCTGAGGAATATCTGACCAATATATAGAGCCTTGCAACTTGTTCCTATTAGGAGAAGTAGATTGTGGAATTGCATTTTTTTTTTATGCAAGCCTGTCTATTTTGTATTATTTTATATTATTATGTGCAAAGCCTTATTGTCCTGACCACTGTCAGGAACAAGCAGCCGGAGAGGATTTCCCTGCTGATGGCTACAAGCCTGTAAGCGCTTCCACCAAAAATACGTTCAGTCTTTTATTTCTTCTCAGGACCATCAGCTGCACATCCTTCACTGGGTATCTCTTCTTTTTTTCCTTGCACTTCAGCAGTCTGGTGTGGTCCTAGTTTCTTAGAAGAATCTCACAGATTGTTGGGATCAGAATTTTTGTTTAAGACCTATCAACCAAAATGAAACCCCAGTAGCCTGGTGATTCAGTGGATGAGCCAGAAACCTTGACACAGGTGCCTTGTGAGTTGCCTGAGCACTGTCGTTGCTTTGAATAACTAGTTCTTGGTGTTCCTGCCTGTGGCAGTGTTTACAGTCAGCCTCCCTCCCTTGATGCCCCCACTTTTTGGACAAGATGTCAACATCACCATGCTTCTACCTAAGCCTGATCTTGCTTGCAAAGCCATTATATGGCTATTCCTTCATGCATGCACTGGGTCACTCAGGGTTTTCTGGTCACGCTCACGAAGCTGGGAAGTCCTCCACATTGGTGAGTTTTGATATTTATCCTCAGCGAACACCCGGTGACACCCAGCTGGTTTCACCCCACCTCCAGTGTACCAGTAGGGTCTCTGCACAGGGATTGCTTCACTCACAGGTAAAGTGGAGCAACATCCTGCATGACACACAAAGGGTGTTAACAGTTTACGGAGGTGCTACAGAAGGGCACAGGGGACTAAAATGTCCAGTTGAAACTAATGGGAAAATTGTCTGTATTGTCAGCTAGCAGCTTTTTTCCAGGCATGTGTCAAACTCCCTGGTTTTGGGACATCCCAACAGATGATTTTGGTCCTTAGTTCAGCACTGAGGCAGGACAAAGAAATCAGAAATCAACTGATGTGAAGGGAGGTGGAATAGGGGAGGAATGGCGCAGGGAAAGGGATACAGATCAAGTGTCTCAGAAAAGACTGGAGAGGTAAGAAGAAGGGTGACTGTAACTAGTGGCCTTGCCTGTTTCAAGTCTGCTTCTGCTAGCATCATGTGTTGAACGAATTTCAGCAATAGCCAGCTGCATGTTGGACTTTTTGAAGTAACGAGCTCGGGTAGACTTTAACAGGGAAGTGATGGAGAGATGGGAGCACAGAGGAGTACGGTTGCTGGCTCTCTTGGTTTGAGGTAAAACAGGACCAATTTTGTTCAGTAGCTTTACTTTTTATCTACACCTCTTCTAACTACTGAAATTAACAGCATATTGTGCAGGCACTGTTTGCTCTCAGAACGCTAAGACCTATGTTTATAGCTGATGCCAAGGCATGCCAAGGTATGCAGAGAGGCTCTTGCTTATACTTATTGCTATAACACCCAAGGGCAGATAACTGGGTTATCTGCCCTGGTGGAGGATCGGAAGCGGAAAAGCTTAGAGGTGTTGCACCTGCGGGGAGGAGCGGGGAGAAGCGGACAGGACAGATGACCCAAAACTGACTGACAGGGTATTCCATCCCATCTGCCTTATGCTCAGTATAAAAGCTGAGGGATCAAAGGGTCGGCCCTCTTCCTTCAATGGCCGACATCTGAGGAGGACTCTGTCGGTTCGTCTGCCTTTGGTCCTGATCCTGAATCCAGTTCCCATCCGTCACTGAGTCCAGTCTGGGTCTCCCCCAGTGGCAGTCGGTGATGTGATTGTCATCCTGGGAGCTTTATACGGTTTTGTATATATTTCCTTATTTTCTTTTTATTTTATTATTAATATTTCATTAAAGTAGTTTAGTTCCTTCTAAACTCACAAGTCTCTTTTCCCTCTTTTGCCTCTCTCTTTGAAGAGAGGTAGGGGGGAGCATCTGTCGTTCGCCCAGTGGCTGGTTCGGCCCAAACCACGACACTAGGAAATGAAAATTTCGAATTTCAGTGGTCAGAAATCAAAGATTATTTTTTTAATTTGCAAAATTGCAATTTGTTCCCAGTGCAGGTGGGGACCTCTGCATGGCAAGCATAAGGTTGTTAAGACAAATGCCAGTTCTGCTATTTCAGCTGCCTTGTGAAGACCCCTTAAAAGTTTAATCCACAGGTCCTGCCTTCTGTCCAAAAGCCCTCAGTTCACTGCCTGAAGTTCCCTGATCAACCAAAAGATGTCAGTAACGGTTGTAGGCAGGAAACAAAACATAATACGTTGAGTTAGGTGCTGTGTGCACTGTGTCCGGGAGATGGAGATGGTGGCAAACGGCACAAGGGGGAGGACTGCGCACCAGAGGCAGGGATGGATGGATGGCCCGGGAGCCCAGCTGAGAGACCAAGCGCTGTGGGAGCGGGCAGAGGCTGAGATTCAACTCGCTGAGTTAGAGCCATGCAGAGGAGGAAAGAGAAGAAGGCTAGAGAGGCACAGGGGAGAGCTTTCTGGGACCAAAATTGAGAGAAACACGAAAAATAGAGGTGTGAGTTAAACGACAGCATTGCAAAGACCAGGGGGATGCAGGCATGGATCCTCAACACTTTTTAAGGGTGGGAGTATGTGGCACGTTGGGACAGGTTGCCACCCATCAGTGGTTTGCCTGCATGCACAAGCTTCGTGTTGTCCCAGATGCTGGCCTCTGGTTCATTCAGCTGGCCGCCGCTGGGCGCCTCTTCAACACGTGTCTCAAGCACCCATGCCTGGTGGCATCCTCCTGGCTGCTGGTGGTGGGCTGGAGTGGTGGCAGGGCACTCCTGCCCAGGGTGTGCACCCCAGCAGGACCCCTGGCTCAAGGGAACCCTCCAGGAGGACACGTATCCTGCCACATCGGTGGTCCTGCCTCACCTGTACAAACAGGAGCATACCTAGAACATAAGCTTGTGTGTGTGTGTATCTGCATGTGGTCTTGGCATATTGGAAATCCACCCCTGGCTTGTCAGCCTAGTGCAGTGGCGTTTGGTTTGTCCAAGAGGTGTCTTGGTATCAGCATGCAAACCCTATTATGTGTGAAAACATACTGTGTCTCCACTGGTTGTGAAAATAACACGTTACGAGACCCTGCCAGGGTCTTTGCAAGGGCTGCTAAAAGTGGATGTTCATATATTCAAGTGGAGCATGACTGCACACATAGATGGCTACTGCCCTGCTGTAAAGACAGGGGGCAGATAACTAAAAAACAAAATCGTAGGAGAAAAAATACCTGGTGAAATTGGATTGTTCAGGGGAATGGTGAAAATAAATTACTGTTAACTAGAGCAAAGTTGGAGTCTTCAGGGACAGCTGAAGGAGAGAGAAACTAAAGTCCCAGAAATAATAGACCCAAACCCAGAGATTTTATGATTGAAAAGAGAAGCCATACGCAGGAGGATATGGGGTTCTTGAATACGGTTTGAAAGTGCTCTGATTTAAACCCTGCAAAACCTGCAGGAATGGTGAGAAAATCAAGACATAAATTCATGTATAAATATTTATTGTTTCTTTTAGTTCTAAATGTGTATTAAGCTAGTTGGGTTTTTTTTGGGGGGGTCGGTTTTGGTTTTTGTTGTTTTCTTTTTTTCTTTGAGGAGCCTTGTGAACCGTGTGTTTGTGTTTGCTTAAATATTGCATGCTCCTGAAGACTTGAGTTGTAAAATCAGAGTATCTAAAAGGTTAGAGCTCTGGGGAAAAAGTGTAGTTGAAGTGTTAGCACTGGTCCTAGGGTGTCTGTGTTACTCCTCAATGAACATGTGACATGGTAAGAAGGAGAACACATGCCTAAGAAATGTCCCTGTGGAACAGTAAACCTGATTGTTGCTGCAACCTAGTGAGACCAAGGGAGACACAGAAGAGAAAGGCTGAGAGAAATATGGGAGGATAATTTTTTTCATTTTTACCACTAAATGAGTTCTTGGTGCAATTGAAGCAAAAAAGGACCTGTACTGCTTTCTAAGTGGTGTGCTGCTTTTTGCTGTCTCAAGATTACACTTAACTATGGTGGGGTAAAAAAAAGATCCCCTCCTCATGGAAAAAAGGGAAATAAATTTGTGCTCAATGAAGAGCTGCAGACTCATTTAAAGTTTGGGCTTCTGGTCTGTCAAGAAAGATCAAGCGTTTTCCCTCTGGGTGGAAGAAAACGATGTGTGTGGGTGCCCCCAAATGCAGGAATGGTTATTTGGAGCTGGTTCTTGACTCAGGTCTGTGGGTAAGCACACTCAGGATGGTGGCAAATGTCCTGGTTGGGGAGCTCTGGCAGAGCTGTGCTGCTGATGGGCATTTGTTCCAAGTTGTGCTTTCATTAAGAGTTTTGTTTACAAAATATCTTAATAGCTTTGTATTTATTGAGTAGTGGTGACACAGATATCTGTTCCAGGAAAAGCTCACTGGGATTAACTAAATAATTGGAATGGCAGAAAATGTCTTTTCTTTCTGATTTGGCATGAGAGGACAGTGACTTTGCTAAGACTTGGCTTCTGTGTTTCTTCCTTCTGATTCTAATGCAAGCCATGCTCTTTCATTTTTCAGCTAGTGAAGAACAGCTGAGCGGAGAGCGGCATTACTGGGAAGTGTGCAGACCACAGTGGTCTATGGATTTCAGTTCATTCATGATACTAAACTGACCCACAGCCATTTGCAGAAAATTTCAGGATTGGTGTCTGAGGAAGCGAGGAAAGGAGGGCAGCTGTCTCTGAAACAATGTCATGACTTGGATTGCTGTGAATCTCTGTGTCTTCTTGCACTGCTGTTGTATATCCGTGTATATCGCTATGTAAACTAGTGAAATTACATTGACAGAAGAGAAAGCAGAAAAAAAGCCTCTATAGTAGTAATTCAGAGAAAGTAAATGACATAGCAAGAAAGACTTATTGTGACTTAAAAATGACTTTTTCCTCTTATAAAGCTCTAATATTAACTGTGTAGCAGGCGTGAGAAGGGAAAAAAGGGCTGATAGAAAATCAGAAAAGCGCCTGAAAATCAGGGTCACTTCAGAGACTTTCGTGATTTCCTGTAATGTGACATAAACCATCTATTGTGTTTTGCTGGGAAATTTGTGGCTGAGGTCAATGTAGCAGAAAATAAAAGTTGAGAAAACATACACAGGGTTGCTGTGCTGGAATGAGAGTTGTGTTCCTTATCGAACTGGTCACAGGGGATGGTGCCCATTAGAATTTACATAAAACAAATGCTAAAGCGTCTATTAGACTGTATTCTGACGTGTGTGTTGCGTCTTGTCAGTTTAATTTTGCATTATCAGAAAGCTTTTGTTTAGATATAAGCAGCTTTTGTTACTCGGACTTGTTAACACACATCTCTGGCAATGGTTTTCCCTCCTCTCCCCACTGCGGGCCGTCGGCACCAAGCAGCTGGTGCTTTCCGTGGCCCCGATGCCATCTTCCCGGCGTGGTTCTGGCTCTGCCGTGCTCGGCACAGATGGGGCTGGCGGTGGGGATCTGGCTGGCTCCGGTGCCTCCGGTCTGGAGGGCAATCAGCCTCCTCCGCCATGCTCAGGTGTGTGGCACTGCTGAGAGCTAGTCTGCAGCCTGACCTGGGTTTTCCCTGAGAAAAAGTGAGAAACCCCAGAGACTGGTCCTCCCTTCCATATACCCCCTTCAGAGTTTGGCCCTTTGGTTGTGGCGATTCATACAGACAGCTGAGCATCTCACGTGTGTGGTTTGCTGAAATGTTTAGTGGAGGGAACACATACAGGAAGGGCCAGTGAAGTGATGTGGTTTTGGAGGGAGCCAAGTCGGGGACTGAACCTCAGTCTAGGCCAGTGGTTTAACCACAAGGTCAATTCCTCATTCATTACAACTTACTTAATAATAAACCTGAAATAAATACTTGAAATTGTCTCAGAGAATTTTTTTTCAACTTTCCAGTCAGAATTAATTAGGTGCTATGAGTAGGGCACTTGAACCATTCGAAATGATTCACTGCTTTCCTTCCTAAGGATGTAAAGTAACACATGTTCTGTTTTGCTGACAGAGTGAATTTTGCGTTAGGAAACTCATGAAGCCTGGCTAGTGTGAGTTGAGACAAATGCATGATGCTAACTTTCCATCTGAAAACAGCAGCTTCAGTTAGCTCTTATTTTGTCTTGTCTTCCCTCCCCTGTGACAGTCCTGAGTAACAAGGAACACATGCTGCTGAGAAGCTGAACCACACAAATGTCAATGCTTCAGCAGCATTTTGCCTCAGATTTCCCCCTTCCCCAGCATGGCTGAAGGTAGCAATTACAGAGTCACAACCACGTGAGCATTAGCAGTAAAAACATTAAAAACAGAGATAAAACCGTTAAATGGTTGGTCTACACCAGCCCACCTACGTTTCCTAGCACTAGTAGAAAATTGAAGACAGCTGGCAATGCGGGCAGGAGAGATGGTGGACACATGGTGAACGCAAGGTCTAAGCCCTCTGACCTGCTTTACCACCCTCCTGCCTCCCCCCACATACTGCCCAGGGGCTTAAAAAACAAGTCCCTGGGCATGTGTTAAAAAAAAAGTATAATAAAACATGCCGTATAACCCCTATATATGGGCTATGCTGTGGTAGGCTGTGCCTCACTGTATCTGGCTTCGTGCCGGCATAAGCTGTGTACAGCCCATGAGTAAGCGCTTGGACGTCAAGCTGCTTGCTGTGGAGGACTGCAGATGTATGGGCTTGAAACGACATGGATGGTGGGCAAGCCCAGCCTTGGGAACAAGCCTGGCCCGATACGTAACTCATAGTACAGGCATATTCAGAAAGCTCTCCGTGCTGACAGAGATTAATGGAAGCTGTAGGAAAGTGATAGAAAGCAGAGTTCAGACTACTCTCTGTGGGTGATATTCCTCTTCATGTTTTATTTCCAGTTATTTTAAAATTAAGCCATAAATTGAAGGCAGAATTCAAATTACACATTCATCTCCTCATCTGCAGGCCCCTGGGGGACAGCTGGTCTACTTTATCAGGATGCAGAGCAGAGGGTTTCTGACCATTGTTGAGCTGTTGTGTGTATGTATATGTACTGCTTCAACAGGGTGGTGGTTTTTTTTTATATTGTCCTGGGATATATCATGCTTTTTTCCCATACTGTGACTTGTTAGCATCCATACTGGTATTCCTCAGGTCTTGTTTTGACAAGATGTATAATAGACCCTGGTCCCTGGAGAACCAGGACTTAGGCTGAGGATACATTTTTGGCCATATTGGAACACAGGGTTGAATAAAAGACTTTTTCACATTTAAAAAAAATTGCTATGAAAGCAGGTAAGGTGAGGAGAAGAGAAATTAAAAAAGGCACTGTGAACAAAGGCACATTTTTATTGCCAAAACCATAGCTATTAATGATATGTAGGTTGTCTAGAGTGACTTTCTAATGACCGAATCATTAATTAATCCTGAATGAAACTTTTCCTGCTATTGAAGCATTTAGGTTGGTCTTAATCTAGGTGGATTCTCTATTGTCTGGTAGTTGGGCCAAACTCATATTGAAAACTTGTCCCTAGTGGGGTGCCAGCCTAGGTCTCTCTCCTCCACCTGGCTCTATATTTTCACAAAACTCTGGGAGCTGAATGTCTCTAGGGCCTCTACTGCTCCCTGGTAGCTGAGGCTGGCCAACAAGTAAAAACACCTTAGAAGGGAATGAACGCAAAGCCAATCAAATTACCTGCAGGTAATGCTTAGGAAAGCAGGCTCGTAGAAAAGCACACATCCAGCAGCAGTGAACCTAGCTAGGAGTACGCCTGGGCACCGGACTGAAGTTGTGAAATGGTTTGAGTGGCTTCTGGCAGGTGTGGCCATGGCCGGTTGGGTTCTCTCAGGCTGCCTTGGGGTATGGTTTTGGTTATCTCCCCAAGGAAACTCATCAGCATGACTACTCACAGGTAATTTACCCTGTGGGATCTTGTGGGTTGGAGGCATGGTGCAATGGAGGGTGGCTGGCTGGCTTAAGGAGGGAGGTGTGTGGAGTTGCTGGGGGCCAAATGAGGTAGCTTGTCCTGGTGGTGTGAAAGGAAAGAAACCTAAGTGCTAAGTCCTTGTTGGAGAAGCAGTGGAAATGGAAACCAAAGGAAGAAATGCAGTGGGGGATATTGCAAGTAGAGGAGCAGTTGAATTAAGGTGGAGGTGCTGTGACAAACTACTTCTTTCTTCTTTTTCTTTCATAATCTGGTCCTGCCTACAGCTCTGAGCTCATGTTTTTGTACTCCCCAGCTTGCTCCATCTGCTCCCACTTGCTCTTTGGCAGGGCTGAGTGTTTTCATGGCTGGGCTACGGAGTACCAGGCTCTTTGGCGCAGCTGGTGTCCGGGATCAAGGCTTGCATTGCATTCTGGTTTGGCAGGCTGTGCTTCCTCTCACTGCAAACCCTTTTGGCTTTTGCCACCCAGGCTTGTTCTTTCCTGACAGAGTGTAGCCTCCTTCCACCAAGCTAATGGTGCAGCATTTACCCTCCCAGCAGCAAGAATTGGCCCTTGTGAGCAGCACTGCTTCCCTCTCTAATGGACCAAGAGGAGCCTGTGGTGCAGAGGCTACAAACATGTCCTTTCTTTCCTGACAAGTGAAAACCCTCTACTAACAGAGCTTCCTTGCCTTTTTTTGGTGGGTGGTGGTGGTGTCTAAAACACTGCAGCTGTATTTCACACAACTCTCCAAGGTTCTCTGTTTCAGGCAGTAAAAAATAGCAAGAAAGGACACGGCCAGCAAGACAATTCCCTGGGTAATTGTGGAAACATGTTTAATCTTATGTTGCTGTGAGCCCGTTGTTTGTTTCTTGATGCCAGTAGTCAGAACATTCATAACTGCTCCTGAATTATCTCAACATGCCATGATGTCAGGCAGGCAAGCATCTCCCTTTGAAATAGCCTTTCTTTCAGTAGGTGGATTTAGCAAAGAAAAGGAGAAGGGATTTAGTCAAGGTCATTGGAACAGCCCAAAATTACTGAGCTCACTTGGAATGGATGCTCCTGCACCAACGGTTTCTTTGTGTGCACTCAGAGAGCAGCAGCCGATGGGTAGCGCTGTAGGATCATGGATGATGAAGAGCAAGCTCTGACACTGGCACCCAAAAGTGTGGGTCTACTGAAACCACTGGGAGTGGCCTGTTGTGCCAGGTCTGAATTTGGTAGTGAGTATAAGGACTGATGGGATGTGGAAGAAGGACATTACCAGAATTTATCAGGAAAAAGCACTGGCCTAAGTAGTTAGTCCATACTGGAGATGATGAATCTGCTCTCTGTTTCCTGATTATTGGGATTATGATCTGAGGGAGATGTCATGTCTCAGTCCCTCTAGTGCAGCCTATTACCAAGGCTCATTTTTCTCGTGTCTGGAGCAGCTGGAAGCACTTGAAATGTGCCATGACATAGAGAGCTTGAGTCTTACAGCCATTAAAACACAGTCACGGGGCAGGCTGGAGGGATGGTGCTCGCTCTGCCTGTACTCAGAGCTGTTCGGACACCAAGCAGCTCAGCCTGAGCATGCTGTGATGAGAGGCTCAGCCAGAACAAGTGAGTGCTGCATGCATGTGGAAGGGTTATTACTCAGCTCAGCATCAGGCTAATGCGACTGCACACTTCCCAAGATGGCATGGCTCACGTCCGTCCTGCCAGGCAGGCAAAGCAGGCCTCTTCCTCCCTTGGATCTACCCCACAGACACGTCTAATGTGTCTGGGATGATGCTGGTGCAAAACTGGCTTCAGCCTGGTGGCTGCTGCAGGTGGGGACAATCAGAGGAGCAATGCACCCTCACCAAGGAGATATGTTGACCCTATAGCTTCTGGAGATGCAGCTGCTGGAGAAACCTGAAGCTGCAGAGGGGTTGGAGTGGGGAGGGTGGCAGGGCTCGGAGCAGCATGGACATCTGAGCTGCCAGGAGAGAGAGATTTCAACTCTCATGGCAGCCATGTTGCATGAGGGGATCTGAGGAAAAGCCTGGGGATTTAACTGGGACAACTAACATGTCTTACGTCTTGATACCCTCTGCAGCACCAAGAGAGCAACATGCCTTCACTTGTATGTGTTCCTGTCAGGAAGTTTGGCATCAGTACCAATAATGGCCAAGACCAACAAAAGTTTTTGCCCCTTTTCCCTACAAAAAGAGGGCTCTTATAGCCATCCAGAGTGCATTTATGTCTGCATGCTTGCATCTTTCACCTGGACCTATGGGCTAATTTCAGCTAGAGTTGTAGAAGCATTGGTTTCAAATAATTTTCATGAAAATAACAGCCTAGATAGAGAGGAGAGATGTCATGCAGGGCTGCTTTGAGGGGCTGGTGCCTGTCTGTGTTCACCCTTTATTGAACGCTGTAGAAAATCTACATGGGAAAGGGGTATTTTGGATGTTCCTCATGAAAGAAAGCTTCACCTGGAGTTTGTGCTCGATTGGAAAGCCTACGCCTGAGAGGCAAAACATCAGGAAACCAGTCTCCAGTAGCTCAGTGGCTCCGGGTGCTACTTTTCCCTCCCTTGCTCTCTTTAATGGAGATGCAAGACTTGAGAGCAGGTTCGGCTGGCAGCGCGTGGGCGTCCTGGCACCCAAGGAGCTGAGCTACACAGAAAAGCTCACCCCATTTACAGCATGCTGCCATGTCGGGGGTGTGCTGTGAGCTGGGCTAGGAGGCACTGGCCCGGAGGAAGAGGAGGATCAGGAGTGACCTTGGAGGATGGAGCAGGTTTTGCTGCTGAATTCGTGGAAGAGCCGACCCCATCCTACAGACTCGTTTCCTTCTTTAGGAGTGCTCCTATAAAGTGTAGCTCACTGAAGGGTGTTGCCCCATTTGCCTAAGTGTTTTGACACTGTAAGTTATTATCAGGTTTTATTGGTGCTCTTTGGGGTTTCGTTGGTTCATGGAGACCAAGCCCTCAGGGCATATGACAAGGGGTATGAGATAGAAAAACAAGCAACATCGTACTGCAAGAAGTCACGTTTATTTACTGTAAACAAGTGGAAATTCTTTGCTAAAAACACAGTATGGGAAAAGCAAACTTTGATGAAAACTAGGTCAAGGAATGACTGAGCCTGTATAGTTCATATGAAAATAGCAAGTAATACTCAAACTAAGGGAAGTCAGGAGCTTTCTCGGCTGTCTTGCAATGACTGGAAACATTTTAACTGTGAATGCAATTATGGTTTGTGTTTTTCTTGAGGTTTGCAAAATTCCAGCTAGCCTTTTTGTTCTCCTTTTTGCATCTCTTTGCACTTTTTGTTTTTAGACATTACCACAGAAGAACTCACGTGTTATGAGAAGGATTGGTGTTACTATATTTCTGGAGGAACTTTCAGAATCTTTCCTGGAAACAAAGGCATGTGATGTCATTTTTCTAAATCAGGTAGTTTTGGACACTTGAAAACTATGCCTCAGGCTACTGGTTGCTCTGCAAATAAAAACGCAGAGCTCCTTATGCTGGAATATTGAGTTACCTGTTTTACCGAACCCTACGTTGCACATTCAACTATTTAGCAGGGACTAAATTCCCAGAGCCAACTTCTCATTTACTTTATAGTCTCTGCCACCTCAGCAGTGGATTCGGATACATATAGTGACCTACATATGTACACACAGCTGCGCCTGCAACTACACACAAATGTGTGCATGCTTTTACCCCTAAAATGCATGCACATTATGTCTGTATCTAGATATATTTTTTACAAGTGAATCCAGACAACAGGTTTGAAACTTTTGTTTTACATGTGATGATTGTGCTGTTCTCCTCTTGACACCAGTGGAAGATTGGGCATGCGAAGATTCAAGGGTCAGCCCCGTTTATGGTATCTGTACTGTTAATACAAACACCCTAGTCTAAATCCTGATCATATGGAAATCAATGGCAGTTCTGCCATTGGTTCCAGAGCAATGAGGAGTTGGGCCAAAATTTCAATTTACACTACCTTCTTAATAGTTTTGTCTATTAAATTTAAATTGCCGGAGACTATAAGATAAACATTGGGGGTAAAAAAATGTAATAAAATGGTTTAATTTATTTCTGGGTCTATCAAACATTTGTGCTGATAGTATTTTTATGTTCTTAATTTTCATTTTAAAATAAACAATAACACTCTGATGGGAGATCTCCTAATTTCCTGTTAATAGAGTTTAAATTGAAAAGCATTTTTCAATGGGATAGCTGCCCATTTAAATTATGGATGGCAATTTTGTTCCATTTTTAAGCTCTTCTCTTCTGGCTGGAGGTCCTTGAGTCATAAGACATTTATAGCTTCTTTAACAATACATAACAACAACAAAACTGACACTTCCCTATACATCTATAAAGACGTTAAAAGCATGTTATGGTGCTAACAGAGAAGGGCAAAATCAACAAGTTACAAGAGCGAGTCCCATTCACCTGCAGCCCCTCCCCAACCCTGAAACCCACCTCTCTCTCTTACCCGTGGTGGTGATGCACACGTGTCAGCCCACAACCAGACAAGCAGTAGACTGCACGAAACAAGAGCCCCAGGAGACCCTCAGTGAAGGGAGGACAGGAATGTCCTCATGGCCCTCACTGCATGTCAGACCTGCAGGAAACACAGTCCAAGTCCCACCTAATTTAGAGGAGAGGAGAGTCAAAAGTTGAGGACCAGGAGATGACACCTCTCCAGTGTCGTGGTGCTCTGAGGTGGCCTGGGTTGTGCAACTGATACAGTCCCACAGCAGTGGGACCTATGCCTATTCTAAATCTCTAGTTAACGTGTATATACTTTATCTTCCCTCCTTGGAATCAGAGATATACACACATATGTACATATACATATCCATATCTGTATCCGTGACCATACACGTATATGTATACGAGCCATGTGCTCAGTAAGAGGGAAGAATTTCTTGCTACCGATGGAGATGTGGGGATGCCTGGTGGGCAGAGGGTTGGGATGGGCAGGTAGTGGGCAGAGGTGTAGGGCAGAAAGGGCATTGCAGGGCTATGCCAAGCCACAGGCACAATAAAAACTGAGTGTGAGATTCTGGCCCCGCTGAAGAAAATGGAAAAATCTCACACAGGCTCTAGAGCTAATATTTCACCCAGTATGAGCAAGATATTAAAAAGGAACTGATTAGAAGGGAGAAACCCTGGTAACCAGTGACCATGGAAAGGAAAACAGGAAGAGTACATCACATCTTAATGAGGATTCAGTTTAGCAACACACTTTATTCTCTTAGGGGCTGATGTAGTGTAAGAGTGATTCCTCGACTCCAAATTTATCTGCTTTATTGGTTTTGTGTCTCTGCCATAATTTTGTCATTTTTTTTTTAACAGTGATACCGTAAGAAGCCTCTAAAGCGCAAAACATACAGCAAGTAAACTCTTCTACATTCATTTACTTTGCAAGTCAGGCTCCTATGTTTAAATTTGCTGTTTCAAGGTGCACTTTGAGGCTTGTTGTGGCTTTATAAATGGCCATTATGTGGGAACAGGAAAGGGAGAGTTCTGTCCTCGAGGCTCATTTTTGATGTCCCTCTGATTTGAGATTATTACCACAGCGTGTTGCATCAGTCATGTTGGATATGCAGTAAATGACCTCGACTGTTAGGAAGCCATTAATCAACAAATCATCAACAAGATAAAACTTAGTGTCTCTTCTTGTGCCTTTGGACGTGAAGGACAGCGCCTGATTGTTCCTGAGCCGCTATAATCAGAAGAAAAATGCTGCTGGCTTCCTGGCGAGTTAGTGGGGTTTTGTTTTCCTGGTACCACATTTTCCTGGTGAGGACGTGAAGTCTTGCGGGCTGATATCAGGGGATGTTTTGCTGGTGGGTCACCCGTTGCCAAGGAAGTTCAGAGGCTGGAATTTCTTGATTGTATAGATGTGAACAAGTTGTTTGGGAAAGCTTGCCTGCTGCCTCAAACTGGAGGCAAGTGCACGAGCGGCTTTGCTTGGAGTAGTGTTTTTTAAGCATGAAGACACTTAAAACCCCAGTACAGTATGTGCTTCTGCTAAAGCATTTGAGGGTTATCGTATCTCCCGTTTGGAAGAGGTGCAGGGAGACAAGGGATGTGTGTTTTGTCATCTTGGAGTGGGAGAAGATTAATATTTACGATACATTGGTTTTTGGTGTTGCTGGTCCAGAGCACTGGCTGCTTCTGTGATGCCCTTCCTTATGGTTCCAAGCTCAGTTCAATTTTCCTGCCATATATATTTGTATTTTAGCTTTAGCAGAGTTAGATCTTAAAATAAGTATTGGCTTTTGCAATGTTTCTGTAGCTTATGAGAATGCCTTAGTTACCTTAGCGGATGTGTCTTATAGAAGAGGGAGAGTATCAGGAAAACTTGACTTGAACAGCCTTGAAATGTGGTACTGAAGCCTGTAACATGACCCAGCAACATGCATTCACCCCGATATATTTTTAAAACACTTGAGAGTCAAACTTTCAGCCGATGCATCTTTGTGCAGCTTTTTCTTAAGTTTCTGGTTCACGTTGTCCATAAACAACTACTCATCCATGCCAAACTCTAGAGCGGTCCCCTATGTCCCCACTGATATCTTTGGATTTCATTCGGTACTGTACAGTGTAGAAGTGAGCCTCAAACCCTGGCTTGCCTGTGCTCACAGCACAATTCTTGGAGGAGCCAGACTCACCAGGTAACTGATAATCTGTACAACAGAGGGAATGCAGGGAATTTGTCCTGTGTTTCCAGCAGGAATATACCAAGGAACGTGCCACATTTTGTTTTCCAAGTACCTATATTTTACTTTCTTTATGTAGTTAAATGATTTGCGATGAACAATGTGTATAATCCACTTTTTCTGCTATTATATCCAGCATTGCAAATGAGGTAGAAATTTTTGAGGCAGCGACTGTTGAACAGTTATATGTGCGCATACGCTGTGTAACAGAATGGAGCATGGTTTCTAAGGGTTACCACCGTAGGTGTATGTTCTCTACTCCTGGTAAAGCTGGATCTCAAAGCATAGTATTTACTAAAGAGATACAACACTACATCCATACTTCTGTGCGGGAGACTTCTGAAACCAAAACCACAGCACCACTAGAACAAAGACATCCTATTTAAGGGCACTAATAAATCTACTTTTTTGTGTTACTCACATTAAAACCATGACATATAGTACACCTACCCACCCGTGTTTATATCTGGTGATAATGAGGGCGGGGACAATTAAGGTTTCCGATGGTAATTGTAGAGATCTGGTAATTCAGCTAAGTTACAGTTTTGCTAATATGCTCCATGACTGGTGAAATTCTGCTGTAAATCAGTGAATTGCATATGTCTGTGAGTGCATGCATTAAAACAATAAATGCTTGAAACAGTATTATTGGGTTGCTCTACGCGATGGTAAACATAATTACTCCACGGACTGACATGGGAGTGCAAGGAGATCAGTAGTGGGCAGAAAAACTAAATCTTGGTCTTACAAACACTTTTGCATGTGCTCAATTTTAAAGCTGTGTTTAGCTCTTTTGGTGTTAATGGCACTCCTCAAGGGCTTAGAGATGAGTTGATTTTTAAAAGCTTGCAGGTCTGTAGGCTAATAGCACCGCAGTATTGGACTGTAGGAGAAGAAGAAAAAAAATTATCACAAAATGTGCTGTATTAATTCAACAAATGTATTTGTTTTAATTATTTATAGCATTTCAGAGTATATTAGTAAATGTTCTGTAATGTATTGATAATAGTAATGAATTCTGAGTAATTCAAGGTCTAATTACATCATCTTGCTATTAAGTTGTGCTTAGAAGTAGAAGAGAAAGCACCCATACCAATTCAAACAACAGAATGTGAGTCAGCAAAAAAGTGCTGGTTGCACTAGGTTTCTAAAACTTTCAGGAGTATTGAGTAGTAAGTATCTTTGCTTGTCTTAATGGGTGGGATTATTTAGGTTAGTTGGATATCTTCGAGTATTGGTTTGCTCACAGTATATGTGGTAAGAGAAGCAGACTTTCCTATAATTTGTATTTAAAAGGTATTCTGAACCCACCAAAAACCTCCCGAACCTTCTCCCCATCAATTTATTAATGGAAGAGGCATGGCTACCTTGTATGGGCCAGGCTGGCACAGCAGGAATGAGACCTGGCATACACACGGTGTTGTGGGATTGACTGCTGTAAAGGCTAGTGCATGGGCACTGCTGGCAGGTCCAAAGGGCTTGTGGTGGCCTGGGCCATGAGCGCCAGGAGAAAAAGGTCTCCGCCACAGCAAGCCAAGGCTAGATCCCTGAGGAGGCATCCCAGCTTCCCACCCAAATACCAGGGTGGTGAAAACAGCTGTCATGGCTGATGGGCAGCTGTGTCTGAGGTGGCTTCCGCTGCTCATCTTGCGTTGCTTACTTCGTGGTGCTCACCAACACGTACAGCTTATAAATGGATCGATAGACCATAAAGGATGATCATTAGCAAGATAAGACCTCCCTAGCTCATTGGCAATTATTTTATGATATTTCTGATTAATGATTCCATTTTAGCCATTTCAGTGCTCAGCAGTCTTCATTTGTTAGTGTTGATTATGGGAGTCCATGCCTTGCCTGAATCTTGAGTTATTTTGACCAACAAATGTGAATTAAAATCAATAGAAATGTCATTAGCATCCCAGTGCCGTGAAAGATAATATGACCATTTCTCATGCATTCAGTTTATTAAAATTTGCTAAAGTGTGAAATATGTATGACAAGTAATGATGTTTTAATCTTTCGCCAAGGTAACAATTGAAAGCTGATTGATTCCATTCAGTAATTATAAAATCAAAATGATGGAAGATTGTAATCAAGAAGGATTCTGTCTCGTACTTTGTCACGCCTCCATGCAAGATAAAATTCTCATTTGTAACATCTCTTTTATCTGAAAAGAAATCAAACTCCTATTTGCCCCAGTTTAAATCTCATGGCTAGTTAGATAATAAACTTTTTTTTTTTTACCCTGATGAGAAGATAAAAGCAGCCTGTACTCACTGAAGGGTTATATCCTCATGTGTGCCATGGTACCTTAAAGCTTGTTCTCAATTTCCAGGTATCCTGACACAGGACAAGGCTGAGAGGTCAATTGCATTGCATTGCTGGGTTGCTGGCAGTTATTTTGGTCTTTGTGAGACAGCTGAACTCCCAGTCCTCCCTTCTTCCCCTCCAAAAAAAACCCCAACATGGGCTTCTAAGCCAAACCATGGAAATGTCCTCAGAGCCTGATAGGCTCCATGACCGATGCCTGGAGCCAGGCAGGGTGTTCTGCCCTGCCAGAAACATTCCGTCCCACCAGCCACTCAGCATCTCACCTGCTGCTGAGGCGCCCCAGAGACGCGAGCCCTGAATTAGCCAGTCAAGAGGCTGAATCTCCAAAACTACCCATGAATATTTTGCCTGAAGTACCCAAAAGAGTTGAAACTCTGTTGTCCGTCAGCATTTCATTGTAATAATGGGGTCCTGTAAGAGGACAGCGGCTCGAGAGACTTAGCTTTGTTTCTGGCTCTGCCGTTCCTCTTCTGTGCAGCCTTGGGCAAGTCCTTTCCCTTCTCCATGCCTCCCCTTGCCCACACACCCCTCTTCTGAACTGGGTAATGGCAGTAGAGATGACTTACTGCAGTGCCACGGCTGGTTGGGTCTACCTAAGTAAATAAACAATAAAGGCAGAATAGCATAATTTTTTAAAGAAGATTCTGCTTGGCGAGATTTTGCGTTAACTAGAGACAGAACAAATGGTGGTATGTTGGGGTTTCTCCACTTCTACTCTCTGCTTACCTTTGGTGGAAGGGAGTCTCACCAGCTGTGGAATACAAGCAACAGTAGGCGGCGAGTCCCAACCTACCAATGCAACTAGAGGTTTAATTGCGAATGGTCTGAAACCCAAGCAGGGAGTCAAAATAAACCCAACTTACGTCTTCACTCACTTTAGATGAGTAGTCTGCGGACCAGACAGCTGCTCAGAGATGTCCTGGAGCAGAAAGCAGTTTCCTTTCTGGACTGCTTGTATTTGACATCCAGACTGGGGAAGCACACAGCTATTTTTAAGTGTAGAAGCACGTCTCAGTGAAACACTGACATTTTAGGGTAGGCCGAGTGTTCTGCAATGAAATCCCAGATGCAGTGCAGTTGGTGGGTGGCCTCAGACAAATTTTAATGAGCTTTGGAATAGGGCCCAAGCCCATCCTGAAGAATACGAGAAGGAAGCTTTGGTTTAACCAAATCTCTAAGCACGTGCTTAACCACTGAAATTAATGAGAATTAGGCATATACTTGAGTCTTCTGCCGACCTGTACCCTAACTACCGAGTAGCAAATACTGACCTGCAGAGACTCTGCATAAAATAGGGATGTGCCTTTTATATCCCCAAGGGGGACACACCATTTAAAATAGCGTATTTCTTTGATTTTCTAGTGACATAGCAGAAGCAGAATTTTTCTCTGTGCTCCTTGGAAGAAGGAAGTTTTAAATTATTATCAGCTGCAGCTTCTCACTGCAACATTTTGCATGATGCAGGTTAATGGCTGTCTGCTAGAAAAGAGGACTTCTCTGTTTCAGTTGTCTTGCAGGATTCTTGGCATCCTGCTCATTAGAGGGGTTATTTTCTTTAACCACATTGCTGTAGGAATGCATCTTCTAAGTATTGTGCTGCATTATTTTGACATGACCTTCATATCTTTTCAGCTTATGGTTTCTGGAATTCTTTTTCTCCCTATAAGAAGCAATATTGCTGGGTGTGCTTTTTCTAACAAACCTTGATGGAAGATCAGGAAAAAAAAAGCAAATATTTCTGATGTCTTGATAATTTCACGGTCAAAACAGATTTGAAGTGTTTATCTTCTTGCATTTGCGGATGAATCCATTTGACCAAGCAGCTGCTGTATGAGATCTAGCTGGCAGCACACAGAACACATTAAGAAAACAAAGAAAATGTGAGATTAAACTGAAAAGAGGGAAGAGAAGTATTTCCTTACCGTTCTGCATGAAGGCATAGGATGCTGCAAAAGGATACAAACTCTGTTTTCTTGCTGGACCTATGACCTCTCTCCCCCATCAGATTATTCAAAGGTAAATTTGCTTTTCACTCTCTCAGACAGACCATTTCCCCCTCACTGGCATACTTATTTATTAGTAACGTTATTTGTAAAATGCTAACTTCGTTGCCTGTACTGTTATGATGTTATCTCTATGTGCTTCTGTGAGAATGTAACAATGTCATGAAGAAAAATGATGTAAAAATGATGTGGGTACATAAAATGGGATTGACAAAATGTAATAAATCACTGCTGGGCTGAAGAACAGAGCTGCATGTGTAATGAAATACTTCAGCATTACATCATCGTTTATGTAACATCTGGCAGAGCCTTGTGTTTCAGTGCTGCTTTGAATCAGGATCATTTTTTCTTCCTGAGAAAAGAGAAAAACAAGCCATTAGGTTTTACACATAGAAAACTGGAAAAAAAAAAGGGGGGAAAAAAAAGAAACCCTTGAAATATCCTTGTGAGGTTCCCCTGAGAAGTTCTGCCATCCCCATCTTGATGCAAATAATATAATGTCTGAGATGCCTATAAAATAGTTAACACCCAACCAGTACTTTTTTAGTTTTATAAGAGAAACACGTCTTTAATGTGAAAGGGATTTTTTCAGGTTGCACAGTTAATTTCCCCAAATAAGAGTTTTTCTAATTTGCATCATTACACGTACCCTGGGGCTGGACTTCTAGCAAAAAACCAGGTGTGAATTACATGTACTTGAGTGTTTTCCACAGGGACTTGGTTTTTTGGTTTTTGGTTTTTTGTTGGTTTTTTTTTTCCAGAGGAGAATTGAATTATCTTTCTGCCATAGTGGACTCCCGGTCCTGTCTCACACAGATGTGTGGGTGCTCCTTCAGTGTGGACCCCTCCACCCCAGGCTGCCAGCAGAGTCTTCCTTGTCCCTGGGGTGAATCACTGTGCCCAGGTTCACCTGGGGTGCCAGGCAGGACAACACGATGTGCCGCTGGTGTGAGTGTTAGTTGAAATGTATTTAATTAGCTGTTGCAGTAAATGAAGTCAGAAATGGAGGTCTCTGCTGCCAAAGTCTCTGGATGACGCCCTGACCTGGCTGAATTCAGCAGAAGTTTTGCTATTAATTTTGGGGAAACTTGGCTTTTGCCTTGCGCCTCTTGCCTCTGAAGCCCCCCAGGAGGTCCTGCTGTGGTGGCTGTGGTGCTGTGCGTGGTACTGCAAGGGGGACAGGCTGCCAGTCCTCCTGGCAGCGGTGACGCTCTCCTTTCCCAAACCTTCGGCGGGTGGCAGCTGCCCGCGACGCAGGAATGGGGCATTGGCAAGAAATTGCTGTGTCTAAAAATAGGCTTTTTTCTTTCTTTTTCCGATACTGTACTGCTCAAGAGGAAATGGGACAGGTTGCCAAAGAGAAATCACTGTTTGTTTAGCTCCTTTTCAGTTAATCAAATATCATGCAGATAAGCCACATTTACCGTAATCGCTCTTCTCCCAGGGATTTTCATACGGTATATTTATCCAGCCGTACAGGTCTGGCTGATACATACACAGAGCTAGTTGTTATAGCTATTATACTCCCTCTTCATATTTTCCCCAGGTTGGTGTAGAATGGTAGATCTTGATACGCTCCCAAGTAAAGTGGGATACAGGAGGTTGGTTTTCCGTGATTGGCAAGAGAAAGCGGAACAGTCCAAGTACAACAGTTACTGCTCTGGAAACCCAATGCAGTGCAGGCATCTGGAGTGCTTTTGTCCTTTCTGGGCAATTGTTAGAGTTACTGAAAAGTTTGTTTTCTTCATTTTTTAAACCAGCAGTGACTTCTATTGATTTTCGTTTGGAAGAGAGAGGTGCTATAGAGCATGAATATCATCGCAAGCAGGACAGTGTACAATTGGCAAAGGCAAAAGAGGGAGGCCACTGGCCATAGGATTGAAGTGTCAGATTTGGAGTCAGGATGTCTTACTCCTATTTCTGATTTTCCTGCAGGTGAGCCTGGGAAAAGAAATCACTAGCAGGGCTGAAAGCTCACCATGCACAGGGCCACAATGACTCTTACTGGCAGCAGGGGCAGCAGTGGGACATTTTCGGATGAAAAAATTTCCAGCTCTTTCCAGCACCTGAGGTTTTTGGATGAACGTATTTTTCCTTTTCATACAGGAGTGTCATGGCAATGTACAGCTGACCTAGGGATTTCCAAGGGGAAGGAGAAACATTTTTACATCTCAGAGGCATGTGCATGACATGGATTGTGGACATTGCAGGAGTGGAAGCAGGCTGATGCATCAGGGTGGCACTGGGCAGGAGCAGGGTGAGGTTTGAGAACCAGCACTGGTAAAGGCTAAGCTCATCTCAGGGTGAAAATGGAGTTGTGATGATGCCATCTCAACCCGCTCCCTGCCCCGTGGTGAAAAATGAATTGCCCTGGCTTGAGTGACTGGCCTTTGCAGTGAGGTAGCGGTAGATGGTGCCTCTCCAAAGGGGTTTCTGCAAGACACCAAGTGAGACCTCCAGTGAGCTTAGCTGTTCCTTTGCATTTACAGTTTGTACCTGTGCCCCTCATGCTATGTCACAGCCAAAATTTAAACAGGGTAATAGAAGACTAAATTGCCTAATGCTAATAAGGTTCTTTCAGTCCCCTGGGAAGGATCACAAAAGTATGAGCTGACAATGCAGGAATATCTATAAGCATCAATGAGAACCAGCTCTCAAAGAGAAAAGACGAGTTCTTATTTGATAAAATATTGTCCGAATGGCAGGTTTGATCTTTGGTTGCTTCACTTTCCTCAGCCCTGTCTGTGAGGAAACCTGGGTCCTCTCCTGGGCTGAGATGCTGCAGTCATACAGCATTTTGGGATCTCCTGGTTTTAACCAGCCAAGTCCAAGGAAAGGCATGCAGCTTGCTTTCTCTTATGTGCATAAACCCGTTCCTCCAGTGCTTTGGTAGCCAGGAACACTGGCCCTTAGCTTCATCCCTATCCTCATGGGATCAGAGCCCTGGTATTAGGGCATGCCTCCTTGTCAAAGGCTGAACTGTATGTCAGTTCTTTATTTTGCCCATGGCAAGGGCATGAGCTGGTGAGGAGCTGTTGCTCTTCTCTGCTTTCTCAGAATACTTGCCCCTGCCTTCCTTAAAAAACAGGGTGGGACCAGCCACTTCCAAAAGGATCGCCATACCCACTTTTATTTTGTCTTGGTGAAAGAGGCGATGCCGATCTAACTGATCTAACTTAAATGCGTGAACAATACATGGGCACTAGACTGTAGTGGTCACAGACCCTGTCTGATTCAGTGTATGGCAAGGCTCTCAGGCAGTCCGTTACTGTGCCAAGCAGAAAAGAGCATTTTACTCTTTAATGGATCAGTAACGTGCTGAAGATTTTGTCAAGTGCTAGGGCAGGTGCTAATAGGTACCACTGGGACAAGAAACAAGTATGCCCAGTCTGCCAAGGAGGTGGTAGCATTTCTGGAGAAGTGAGAGTGGTCACTCGTAGGGGGAGAGGGCTGCCAAGGAGCAGCAGTGCCTGGGTGGGCAGAGGTGCCGGAGCCGGCTCGCTCCTGCTGCTGGCCCAGGGACGAGTCCCCATGCCCCACAGTCACCAAGATCTTGTGGCTTCGCAGCAAGGGCAAGATGCCCTTGTGATTTCACTCTGCGCAGGAAGAGATAAAGCACGGGTTTTTCCACTTCTATCAGCCTTTGTCTGTAATAAGCTTTGCAGCCGTGCCACCTGTTGGGATTTACGACTGCCTTACATTTGCTTGCATGATGACTTGGCTCGAATTAAGGGCGAGTTGAGGCTAGGATCCAGGCACCTCCAGGCTGGCAACCCTTAAAATGGATCTCTCTCCCCAAAGCCAGTGCCCAGTGCATGGCTTGAGGTGCCTCTCACCTGCACCAGCACCTATGCCGAGCACCGGCAGCTGTCACCATCACTGCCACTGCCATCCGCCCGGACGAAGGGCTGTGAGTGACCAGTGTGGCCACACCAGCCTGCGGGCAGAGGGACAGTAACCGACCAGCCTTTGGCCATTGCTTAGCAATCAAGGCTTTGAATAATCTTAACGAGTTAATTCACCACCTAGCAAACATTTCCCTGCTGGCGCAACAGATGAAGGAGCAGTAATGGATACAGGGAAAGAATTTTTTATGGGGATGCATAACAGTGTCACTTCAGATTTGTTTCTTTTTACTTCTTGACAGCTGTTTAGCATTACACAGACGTACGTATCGATAATTTTTCCCATCATTTCTACAGCATGAAGCTGCACTTATTTCCCAGATCTTCTATTTAATTCAGCCAAGCAATATTCAATTACCTATTTAAGCAGGAGGCTGGGGACAAACAAGGCTGGACTGGAAGAAGAATCGATGGGTAAAATCACAGCTGTCTGTGGAAGGGTGCCTCCAGCAGGCTCTGCTCCCCGCCTCTCTTCCTCCAGGTTTTGGGGAGCTGTAGGGACAGGGGGAAGCAGAAGGGAGGCAAATCCTTCATCTCCTACCCTGGCCTCTGCCCAGGCTCCCTGTTCCTACTAGGCCGATACTGTTTGGCAGGATTCTTCTGGCAGGGGAAATATTAAAGTGAATAGCTGTCATTGTCAGTTGGTAGGCTGAAGATTGCCACCAGCGCACCATGTCAGGCCTGTGCAAAATATTCAAAGAATTTCTGCTGCCTAAGGTTGTTCCTGCCTTGTTTCTTCCCTGTGCTGGTTATTCACGGAGACCCTTGCTAAAGCTGTTGGCCTATTCCTGGTTGCTCTTCCATTGTGTTTTGTTTCCTTTGAGCTGGTGATATTTGTCTGACACATGCCAAGTTATTCTCGATTTATTGCAGATGAGGTCAGAATCAGAACCATTATTTGAAAACAATAAGTTTGGGATATACGGTTTGGGTATTTTTTCCCTTTGTTCTCTGCTATTTGAGGGTTTGCTTCCAGTGTTCCTTCCCACTGACTTCCAATAGAGGTTTCTTGCTTTATAAACAACTGGATTGATTTCCAATATGGACTTTTACTTCCTCGAAAAAAGATCTCCTCAGGGGAAATTGGCAGTTCTCTCTGTATATATTTTCTTATTTGCATTTACTTGGAGGGGTTTGGAACCCAGACACAAGATTTACGTCAACAAATCCCTCTCCCTCTTATCCAATTTAGTTGTTTTAACATAATACAATCATTTTCTAAATCAAACTGATGGAGCGGTTCCTAAAGGCATTACACCAACTGTATATCTGGAATCATATTCGCCTTCTTTTATTGCATTAGCACCAGGCTTGAACTTTTCAAATTTGCATTGTGCTTTGCAGAAGTTCTCAGGATATTTGAAGCAGCTTATAGTTGGATTCTGGTGTGTTTTAAACAGAGTCTGGAGAGTGAATGATAGAGCGAAGCTTATGTAGAGACGAGATTTTAGGTTCATGGAGCAGGTAGAAACTGGAATGAGGAAGCAAGAGGAATACTGCATTTGCTGGGTGGTTTTGGAGGCACCACGAAGTGGATGCTCTGTTACAACACTGATTCTGGGTATCTCACCAGACTCTCTAAAAGGTTTTATTTTTCTCTTCGAAGAAGGTGCTGAGTAAGGGTCTGACGTACAGCAAAGGTGTATGAGCAGAGCGTGCCCGGGGGGAATGCATATAACACCTGGGATGTAATTCAATGATGCTTCTGTGCTGGCTTTTGGTAAATATGCCTCCTGTTATTTGAACATTGTCTTTCTTTTCACCATATGTACTGCCACTACCAGGCATTCTTCTCAAGATATGCTTGTAATACTAATGAAGGGAATTTTCAAAGACACAAATGAGACTCTCAAGCTCATCTCTGCTTTTGAATATCTCCTCCTTTGTTCTTGCATGGTTATTTCAGTGATAATTCTTGGCCACCCAGAGCAGTGAGTAGTTTGGAACAAGCTGGCTAAAGCCAGCTCTACAGAAAATAAGCCCAAGAACACACAGTGTAGGTGTGAGGGGAAAAAGAAAGCTCAGATGACATCGGTTTGGGCAAAGAACTGAGTTCCCCAAGCTACGGGATGGATGGGTATGTTGCTGCAGCGACCCTCCATGTGAACAGGTCCAGAGTGCCTCTGATCCCAGGGGAGTTTGTGTGAAACCCTCCCAGTTTGTCAGCACTTGGGACGTAGTTAAACCACAGCCCAGCTGACTCCTTGCATGTTGCTGAGATCTGATTGTCACTTACGTGATGAAAATCCCAACTTGCTCATAACTGGATTCCTCAGGGAACTGTTAAAAGGTTGTAGAAGTACCTGATCCCAGTCTGGTGTCATTAGGTACCTCTTCCCACCTCCCACAGCAGAGACCAACTAATCCTTTTGTAAGATGTGTCCTCTTCACACATGCTGGCAGACAAACAGATGCAAAGGAGGTTGTTGGCATGCATTAGTGGGTCCAAGGAATCACTTTGCAGAAGATGAGTAAGTCAGCAGTGGAGCAGTGAGGGGTACTTGCAATTGCAATTCCTGTACAATGAGTCTCACCCACTTCAAAAACATACATTTCCACTCACCCCTGCTCTCCGAAATGTCACAACCAGCTATTGGACAATAGCTTAACATGTAAAATATTAATATCAGGATTATGGATAATGAATTGGCATAAGATAGCTGACAGCTGGAGAGCATTCTCTCTTTTAAGTGCGAACCTTACATTTTAATAAATAAGATGATAATAATAAAATCCATTTTGAGGTCTGTACTGTGATTCTTTGAACAAGACTACTCAAAAAAAAAAAAAAGTCCACTACCTGCAAATGGCACTTAGTTGAACTTCTGGACTCCCAGTATAGACATGTAAAGAGACTCTTGCTATTTCTCCTGCAGGGCAGATCCTGCCAGGTGGGGCAGGAGATATGAAATAGCTTTGTGCCCACTTGAAGGATCAAAGAAACCTCTGTGCTGGCCCATGGCCAGAATTTTTAGCAGTCGGGATAATTTTGGATGACTTGGTGATCCCTTTGCGAATCCACCGAAGGGGAAGGTGTGGTCAGTGGAGAATGATCAGGAAAGGTCCCCAGCCTGGGTCCTGTTGGCTATAGATGTTCATGGCATGGGTAGTTTTGGGTCCACTGATACTTTTGCCCCTTCTGCCCTGCTGTCTCTACAGTGGGGTTTAGCTTCTCTACCTGGAGTAAGGACTGGGCGTCCTGTACTTACCCTGCAGAAAGAAGTTAACCACTGCTAAATTCATACCCAGTGCACTACACTTTTCCAAAAGCCGAAAAATTTGTAGTGTGACAGAGGTGTGTGGTCTGACGGAAATGGTTCCTGCTTACAGTGCACCAACCCCAGCCCCACAGACGCCTGCAACACCCTCTCTGAGACGTTAATTGTTATTAAGAGTGTTTAAAACATCCTCTCAGTGCTTGCCATTGACTGCCCGCATAAGCGATTTTACTTACAGCCCAATTTTTCCTTTACTATCGATTATATTAGGAAAGAGATGAAAAATATGAAACCAGTGTTGCAGAGAATAGGTCAGTTTATTGAGGCTCCCTCTCCAAATTGGGGGTTTTAAAATTCAATAGATGAACATAAAAAGATGATCTTAGTGAGAAAAAAGCCTTCACGCCATTCGTTCCCTCTGCTTTTTATTGTCAGGCTTTGCAGGGGAACCATGAAGCTGAAGTACACTTGACCTCTTGCCAGATGATTAGTAGCATATTTTTACCTCAGATAATCACATTTTGTCACCATTTCAAACTGCAACAAGTTGTTGTTATCTCCCAGATGTATTTCCCCTTGCCATATATCATCAATGTAGTATTTCTCTGTGTGTTATCAAGCAGCTTTTAGATCAATACCCTAACACGTGGTACTCGGGGTTAATGCAACTTATAAATATTGAAAGGGATCGCAGAGTCATGGTTTTGAGGAATCGCTCCTTCTTCAGGGGCAGTCCTGTGCAGATGTGCTGCTTTCTCCCGCGTGTGGCCAATGACTGAAAACAAGGGGACACCCATCACGGCATGGTGCTCACAGCCATTGGCAGTGGCAGGGGAAATACTGCTGGGGGCATTTTTTAATTTGAATGGTCTTGATGGAGAAAGATAATAGAAATACCTGAAGCATAGTATCCTTCACCTGTGCTTTTTCATGCTTTTCCCTTCCTGTGTTGTACATCATGGATAACTGAATGGTCAGAACTGATGGCAAAATCCCAGGGAGGGTTATGATAACGCTGCATGGGGAAGGATCGCCTTCCTGTGCTGGGGTATGATCGTCCTTGCTTGCAGAGGGACACCACACTGTTTGGCTTCCAGCCACACACCACTGCTAACCTACACCTAATCGGCTGTCTGCTGTCCCTTGGGTTTATTTCAACCCTAAATGCATTTTCAAAGGTGATAGCATTGTCCCAGCAGAATTGGTACATCAGTACATCTGCCGTAGTAGCACTGAAATGCAGAGACTGGGGAGAGCAGTGTTCATACCCAACACATGGATGACAGCCCATGTGGCACAAACGGCAGGCCAGACTTGTGCCTTGTGTGGGAACTTGATATTCAGCACATGCGCGACGCACCCAGATAATCAGGGTGTGGGCAGGGGATGGGGACCATGTTCTCTCCTTCTCTGCTCTCCGGCCTGAACTCCCACAGTATCTTCCCTTGACTTACATTGTAATGTCACCTCTAATGTCAGTGAGTTTTAACTCAATAGTTAAATCTGCCCCAGGAAATCAGCAGCAAACGGTCCTAACTTGATTTCCCTAACCTGGGGACCTCATTCACCACCGTCTTCCCAGCATATAGATTTTCAGATGTCCTTGTTCCTTTAATGCAGTTATGAAAGGACGCTGTTTTGTATAACCTTACGGATCTGCTGACAGGGTAGAGAAAAAACCCAACACAAGCCAAATTTTGTCATTTCTTCTCCAGCCAGAAGTTAATTTACCAGCAGAGGGCGCTCTCATGATCATGGGTTTGGTTTTTTTTGTTTTTTTTTTTTTTTTTTAACTTTGCCAAGGTTATCACAAAGTTTAGAAAAAGGATAGAGAAGGTATGAAGCTGCCCATATCCCCAGAGTTTAGGGCAGAGGTAGGCTTGAGGTGGGCTCTGTCTCTCTGAGTGCGCTGGGGGTCTTGTTTCTCCATGTAGGGCAGCTTGGGTAGGCGTGGGGCAGTGCTCGGCCACAGGACCTATGCTCGGCCCTGTGCTCTCCTGGTGCTTTATACACCAGGGATGAGGCAGCTCATGAGATTTGGATAGAGGGCAGGATTTGGGAAAACAAATTATGGGGGGAACACACAAGTCCCATGGACGGTCAAGGGAAGGAGACAGGGAGGGGCGGCTTCTGCAAGTGGCTCATCCATCAGAGCCCAGTGACCCAGCGAGGAGCAGGGGGCACCTTGGGGGGCGGCAGTAGCAGGGATG
Source organism: Pluvialis apricaria (assembly GCA_017639485.1). Lineage (NCBI taxonomy): Eukaryota > Metazoa > Chordata > Aves > Charadriiformes > Charadriidae > Pluvialis > Pluvialis apricaria. Next base: position 25,594,416 of record CM030044.1, on the reverse strand, counting down.
TCCCCTGCGGCCCCTTAGGAAGATGCCTTGGCCCCAGTGCTCCCGGGGCTGCTGCCCACCACAGCAGGCAGGGCACTGAGTCTGGCATGGGGTCTCCTCTCTCTTCCCCACCCTGAGCCCTTTCATGGAAATCCAACAGTCAATGCCTCCAGCCCTTTGCTAAACAGTTGGATGTGACAACTGCACTGTCACAGTAAACACTAGTGCTAACACACAGCAAATGCTATACACTGTCCCTGAGGAAGGTTATGTTGTGACAAGCTTTTATTACTGGAATAGCTATATTTTGCCCCTTGCTGGTGTGGTGGGAAGGCTGTTTCCCTTGCCTTCTCTGCTTCTGACAGCTCTTCATGCTCTTGGTTGCGCTATTGAGATATGCTGTTTATTGTATATAAAGCACTGCAAGTGGTTTTGCTGTAAAAATAACTGTAAAAATCCCACGAGGCAGTGGCCACTGGGATCCTGTTGTGATCCACCTATTGTCCTGTTGTAACTTAAACATTTCTATTTGCTAATAATGTACCTAGTGAAAGAAGTGCCTACATACAGGCGCACATACATGAGTGTGATGCCAAATGATTACACGGTCAATAATCTGTGTGATTATATATGAATCTGTTTGAAAATAAGCTGTATGAACTCTCTATATGAACATCTGGTTTATGTCTTACAAAAATGCAGTGATTCTTCCAGTGGCGGAAGGTGGGTTATTTATTATTTCATCTGAGTTCTTAAGAATACAGGGCAGAAATAAAATCGAGAGCAAAAGTAGGGTTTCCAAAGGGTTTGCACAGATCACAATGTTTACTCTTTGTATCTTCATAGCGTAGACAGTCTTCCACTTCTGTCCTCTTTATACTGTTGGTACATGTAGAACTATATCCTGGGTGGAGCCAAACAACAGGAATTTAATTTATCCATTAAATTGATGTTTCGGGAAAAAAAAATCTCACTTTATTATTTTTATTAATGAAATGTGAAAAGCAATGAGATTCCCTGTTTTTTTTTACAACATTGTAACTCGCCCTAGCGATCTCAGTCTTATAATCTTGGCTGTATAAGCACATGTAAAAGCTCTGTCAGGATATCACTAGGCCTAAATCCTCTGATCTTTGAGACATGGTGGTCAGTCCTAGACCAGTTGCTGGCTGAAGAGTGATACTGGGAGCTCTGGGAGCTTTCCTGGCCTTCAGTGCTGGTGTAGGTGAGAGCACTGTAATCTCTGGCTTACTTTCTTCTCCGGACACCCCTGTGAGATTGCGGCTCTGTTTGCATAGGCAGAGGATGAGTCAGAGAACAGGACGAGCAGTTTATCTCCAGGAAGTTTGTGGCTGAGCTGAAATCATGTCTCTAATGCCCCAAAACAGTCTCCAAGCCACTCCGTTGCCCTGAACATCTTTGTGGTGCCAAAAACACGATTACTAGAAGCCTACAGCCTATCTAATCATCACTGTTGCTTGGAAGCACTGTATTTCTGTGGACAATATGATCAAAATAAAGTCCCTTCATGGCTGCTTGGTGCATCCTGGCATTTTGGGTGCATGACACACCAGAAGCAGTAAGTTCCTGCGATGGAAAGGCGCTTCCCTACGGTGAGGTAAGGGGAGCCCTGGTGGCGACAGCTCTGGGCAAACAAATGCCTGCCGCCTTTGCTACGGTGCAGCGGTGTCCACTTCGTTGGGAAGATCGCATCTCATTTTGGTTGAAATTTGCTGCCTTTGATACCTTGAAAAAATGCCACCAGAGTGTAAACGCTGGCAGACAGTAGGCACTGAGCCGGCAGTGCTGGGGCTGAGCTGGATGGATGTCTGCCGAGCACAGGGAGCTCAGTCAGGGCGGGATGCGGCTCACAGCAGAACCCAGCAAGAAAAGCTCCTCTTTCCTGTACTGGTGGAGACCCAATACGGGTGCTCAGCATGTGTCCTGCATGGGTGTTTACTAAACGACAGACTCTGCCTCTTATCGCACCACCAGCTATCACAGAGCATTTTGTGCAGTTTTGTTTGGGTGGCTGACGCAGGTTTTACTGTACAGAGACTTGGTCACGGTGATAAACCCGTTGCCTGTCTGCTCAGGATATGTCATGATCTTTGCGCTTTCTCCAAAAGATCTGGGTCTCTCCCTCTTTCTCTTTCTCCTAGTCTAAGCCAAGATTTTAAATGAAAGTATAGATCTTATTTTTTTCCCTTAAGCTGCAAATTGTAATTCAAGAGTAAAACAAATCTACCATGAGAAGAATGGTCCTTAAAATAATAGTTTCCTGTAGTTAACTGATAGCAAACCCTGCTATATGTATATATATTTGGTACTTTTACATAGTAGTATCAAGGGGATGGGGCAAGTGCTATTCAGACAACTCCCCTTTTCCTCATGTCCCTTCCTCTTGTGGACTGCACAGCAACCTACACCCCACCACTGCAGCTCTGGCAGTGTTAGCTGCACCGTCAGCTTCTCCTCACACCCCTGCCCCACCAGCACATGCATCCCTGCTGCATCTTCTGCATCCATCCTTCTTTTCAAGCAGAAGCTCAGGGTGCAAACGACCAGGGGGTGAAATCAGCCCATGTGCAGTCTGGTGCATCACTCACCAGCTACTGCAGGAACACCGGATGGGCAGCGGAGCAATGACCACGGGGACCGAGGTAACTACAGAGTATGGAAAGTTGAGAATGATGTGGTTAATTACTTTGGCTACTTAGCAGCTAAATGCTATGATGATTATTAAATAATGTCAGAAATTGGGCCCTGGTGATTTGGCTGCCGGATCCTCATCTTGCCTGGGCTAGTGTAGCTGTACATAGGCTGGGAGTGCACCCTGGTTTTATACTAACCCCAGATCAGCTACAAACCTCGTATGGAAAATAAAGGGAAGAGATGTCATGTTTGTGTGGACGTGTGGTTTTAAGAATGAGTGACAGTTCATTCTTAAATGAACTGCGCCAGGAAGTTCTGGGCCAGGAACAAACCCAGATCTTGGAGATGGCAATGCCAACACCCAATCCCCTAGAACAAAATTTGGGATCAGTACATGTGAGCAGATAGAGTTGATATCTTTGAATGAGTGGAGCGTAGACATCGGCCTAATCTGCCTCAGGCACATCTACTCCATGTTCTGTAGTGGTTTTATAAGTGACTGTCTGCTGTTGTGCATACTGCTACCGCCGATGGAGAAAGATCAAGTCCATTCAAGTGACACCCACCTTAACCAAACCGTGACAAATGAAGACAAAGTCAAAGTACGCACACCATTTTTAGAGAGGTCACTGGATGAAAGTTGATCCTGGTCAGAGTGTCTCCATAGATCTGCAGTCACACTTTAACAGGCCTGTTGGGGAATGGGATGTGTGCTTTGGTTGTTTCATCCAGCTAATATTGGTTGTTGTTGCGGCATTTACAGTGTCTTAAAGGAAAATTCCAGTGATTTTTCAAAATTCTAGCCAGTTATTGAAAGCAGTGAAATTGCCCTTGGAAAAAAAAGGTTGTTGTATTTATGAGATTGATCATCAATCAGGCAAAGAAAGAAAGAAGAAACCCCAACAACCCGGGCAAGCAAAAGGTGATAAAGATCCTAGATAAAGTCACTCTTCTCAGTGGGCAGCAAGCCTGATGAACTGAAATGGAAAGTCCTTCTCATTGATTTCACTGGAAAAAGTAATTGACTTTGAACTCTTTGAATAAGTTGCAATCTGTATTTAATTTTTTGTCCAAGGAAGAGAATGTCATTTTGTTTTTCTTGTGGCTCCTATTAGCTTTAATCTCAGTTGTACAGCTGAATCCCTTGCATCAAGCTCCAAATTTACGCGTGATGTCAGTGTGCTTAGGACTGAAACAAAAATCAGCCTTTCATCTCTCAGTTGCTTAAAGGATCATGCCCTAATACCACATTTATTAATTCAAAATCTCTCTTGTCTGTACATGCACAAATGGACCTGAGTATTCAGAGGAAAGGCAGAGAAAGTGTAAAAACCGTAATTTAAATTTTAGACATTAATGCAGACTATTAACTGGAAATATTCTTACAGTTCTAGCAAACCTACACACTTTTGCCCTTTTGCTGCCTGAACAGAGAGATTCAGCACTTCAGGCTGTCAATGTCACAGATCCAAACTGCTGACTTTCTTGCAGGGCCACATTACCTTTTGAATAACGTACATACAGTGTTAGATTTGTCGCCATCAATTCCAACGTGAATGGGGGTCTGCATCCAGCTGACCCCTGAGGATGCCCAGAGAAGCCACAGTGGAGTTTCCTCATGCAGATGAATTTGGGTGAGATCCTGTTAGTCCCATATTGGAACAACCACCTGAAGACAAAGGAGCGGTGCTTGGGTTTGTGCACCGTGTTTTGCCAGTTTCAGTATGAAGGACATGATCTGATCCTGTAGAGCTTCCCGAAGTAAAAACCTTACATGTGCACTTGCTGTCCACGTTCCATGGGTACATGCAAGCTGTCTGTAAAAACTCCTGTCTTCTTTACTTGTCACATTGACTTGTTTAGCCAAAGATTACTTGGAGGAGAAAACAGTTTTGATAATTAAACTCTAATGATTTACACTGGCAGTTTGGGGACATTACACATTCAATCACAAACACAAACAAGAAGATCAGAAAGCTCATCTAGAAAGACATCTTTATGGAGATATAATGACCCTTGTTAAGTCAAGGCTCCAGATAGCAGTGTGTGCTGGAAAGACATCAAAAGTTAAACACCAACCTCCTTGAAAGATCCTTTAAAACTCCAGAAAAGTGTAAACGGGCCATTGTGTGAATGAGGATTGGGGATGATTTGTTTGCATTTATCAGCATTTGTTCTGAAAATTAAGGGATGAAGACAACCACAACTGCGTTTTTTTGAAGTGCTCTGGTAGGCAGAAGCTTGAGTCGTGGGCAGGAGATGTGGCCATGCCTGGGTCCCCTGCAAGGTACCTTGTTTATGTAGGGCAGAGTGTCCACCCCATGCTTATAGTTTCACAATTATAAAAGCCTAAGGGCAACTGGAAAACCGGATCATAAATCTATTTTAAAATGATGCTATGCTATTTTTAAATGCTTCTCGTTTTTAAGAGAAAGAAAAAGAAGTGTGGTCCATATACATCTGCTTCCTAAGAGAATATGACTCTGTCTTTTTGTGTGCGGAGTAGAGAATCAGAAGAAAAACTTCTTTTTTTTCCAGAAGTGGTGTTATTTTGCTGATACGTTCTTGTATTTTTCTGATAAAACCAGAAGACAGGCAAAAGTATTGCTGTACACCAGTGTATGATGTGGAGTTAGTGTATCCAGCGGAAGACAGTCCCTGCCCTGATCAAGCTGCAGAAATAGCCTGCAGTGTTCGTGTGTGACTACGTGCAACCCAATATTCTGTGCTGTTCTTCATTGTGTTTATCTTCCTCTTGTTTTTCATGACAACTGACATACAGATTTGCTCCGCTTAGATCAAATTCTGGCAGCTTAATGGTGTTCCTAGAAGGACATTATTGTACCAGTGGAGTACCCGTTCCAGTCTTGCTTTTTACCTTTTTCTTCCTGGTTCATACACTCTTCTTTTACCACTGGTTGTATATTCAATCCATCCAGTTTTGTCATCATTTTTATCCCAGAACTGTTTTTCTCTATTTTCCTGGGCTTATCCCAGGAACTTTCAAGAACTTCTTTTCCATAGCCCCATTGAAGGATTTACAAGTCACTTTGCACAAAGCTCTGCACCAGGTTCATGGAATTTTTCTTTTTCCTAATTACAAACTTTTTATTTATCTTTTGGTATTGTGGGCTGCCACAGACTGTTTTGTTTGAGAACATGACTCTTATCCCCAACCATGACAACAATTTTGCTATCAATATTACAATCCTGTGAAGGTCATAGCAGAAAAGGCAATCTGAGAAGCTGTAGAGATGCTCCACTGTGAAGGTCAAGTCTATATGTACTGCACTGGATGGACTACATACAGCGCTGCAGGGGCTCAGCATAACCTGTCTGAGTAAATGAGTAATGAAATAAACCCAGAGGTAGTTTTTGGACACAAAGGTCCAAGGTGGTGTCCCTGACATTGCTTTTGACCAGCATTGCCAATTTTTGTTGAGGATCATTCAGGCTGCCTAGAACACTGTGGCCTTCCAGCACCTCGTCTTTCAAAACAAGACCTAAACCTTTCCCCAGAGCTAAGGCAAATTTGGCCCCAGCCATTTTAGTAAGCAGATACCACTTGCCAGAAAGACTTACCTTCATGGTAAGTCTGGGTAATGCTCTCTTGCACAACAAAGGCACCTTCCTGACTTTGAGATTTCAGCAGAGGTGATGATACAAAGTTAGTTCTGTTGCAAATAGTTCCCTGTGCACCATTGCCTTTGTGTAACAGGCTATGGGCACCAGGCAGCTTTTACTATTAATTTTTGGTGCACAGTTAAGATCTTCTCTGAAGTTTTTGTTGCTGTTGACTGAGCCCTGTTGCTTTGATGGCAAGAAGATGATGCTAGTGGGCATCATGGCAGAAAAGGAGAAACCTGTGGAAATGTCTGACTGTACATTGCTAGAATGACATATGCTGTTCCTTGAAGTCTAACCCATTTTCTGTATTCAGTGTATTCATGACACGTTTTCTTTTTATGGTGCATACATTCTCACACTATCTCAACACTTCAGCATCTGAGCTGTGTTTATCCTCACAACCTGCCATGAATAGGGAAGAATTTTTGTCCTTACATTTTTTAGAGTGAAGAATTGCCAGGGAGGCAATTAAGTGACTTGGTGAAGATCACAGGGCTATTGCAGGCCAGGAAATCTTAAATATGAAACTCATATGATAACAATTATATTATCCTTCTGCTGAGACTGTGCGAAAAGACACTTTCTAGCAGTGCGGGAGAGGCTTACCAACAGGCAGGTAACACATGAATGTGTTTGCCTTGTGGGCTTGGTGTGACATAGCACAGCCCTTGGGCAGTACTTCCAGCTCTCGAACAGAGCCATTTGGTGGTAGGAAACCTGTGTTTTCTCCATGTTTCTGCTCCTGAGGAAATGAGGTTGGAAGCAACAAGTAGCAACAAGAGCTTTGGTGTGTTTTCATGTGATGGTTTGTAGCCATACATGTGAGACATAGGCATTTTCTGTGCATTGCATCGTATTTGCTGGCTGCACTTTTATTATCTCCTGATGACCCTGCAGCAGCAAAAAAAGATGCACTTTTTCACCCCTCTCTCATTGAGAAGAAGGAGAAGTGGTCATCAGTTTGAACAGTTACGACTGTCTGATTTCCAGATCCGTCTTCAGAAAACATAGCTCTAACCAAGATTTTCCGAGACACTCCATGGATGAGAGGACGAATAATCCTGTGAGACTTGGCTGAAAAGATGTAGCACATGTAGGTGGTTGACTTCACATTCTATGGAAGTCTTCTAATCCACTCGCCTTTTTTTTCTTTTGGAAAGTCCATGGACTGGGAATGGACTGACAGGTCTGGAAGAGTGGTTGGCCATGGGAAAGCTTTACGGAGTTGGGTTGACTATAATGCTGAGATCTGTCCTAAACCTGATGTTATTCAACATTCTTACCAGTAATCCTTTTTACAAAGGTAAAACAGCTTTTGTTTAAAATTTTACGTCACTGCAAGGATTAGTGGAGGCCACCACAAGGATTAGTAATTACTGCTGAGAACAGCAAACTCAGAAGAAGTGTACCCATTTAAACCAAGTAAGTTTCAGTGTGTGAAAACGAAGTCATACACCAAAGACAGAGAGCTGCTGTCCTTTCTTACCAAGTGGGACACCTCAGATACCAACTTTAACCTGGGCAAAGTTAAGGAGGTGACTCCCACCCGAGGGGCTTTGTCCTTTCAAAAGAAGGCTATGGAGAAGCTGCTTCCACCAGGCTCACCTCACTTTAGTGCATGCAGAATCTGGAATCAAAGCATTTGCTGTCTTTGTTATCTATCAGAGAGGTGCTTTACTTGTAGTGAGTAAACTTCTGTGGGGAGAGAATGGTAGCCATTAAAAGAGTATTTAGTGTAGCGGAGAAAGGCGTAACTGACTGAAGCCATACTGCAGGGCGGTACGTACTGTACTGGTATTTCTGGACTAAACCATGGAGGCAGGAGATGGAGTTTCTATTTCCTGATATTTTCATACTGAGACTGGATGCCCAGACAGACCAAAATGTCTCAGTCAGACCAAAACCAGCTGTTCTTTCGCCAGATGCTGTTCTGGGGCTCTGCGGGGCAGCGAAGCGAAGTGAAGGATCTGCCTACCTTGAGGATCTCAGGGACTCATCTGGTAATGAAAGGAATCCTGCCCAGCATCCTTTGTACAGCAGACGGTCCATGCTAAATTGGCGCAATGTTTTTTAAAAACTGAGTTGTCCCTGGCCCTACTCAGAAGAATCCTCTGAAGGACGATGGCTCTGTTTGCACCCCAGCACCTGCTCAAACATCTCCTCCACCAGATGTGGCAGCCACAGGCAGCTGTTCTGTCACCCTGCCGGCTGCCCTGCAGAGACCCACCGCCCTGTCCCAGATCGCCGTGATGGGCTGCTGGGACTGCTGCACTGCTTCCAGCTTTGAAAAGAGGCTTCTCTAGAAATAATTAGGTATCTTTATCAATTAAATTTGTTATGTTTGTGATTTAATGAAGCCCATTTTGAGACTGGTATACATATGAGGTCACTTTCTTTAATCGCTTTTATTTCTACGTATGTAAGTAACATCAAATAAGAGATTTCTTTTACACCTGTCCTTATATGGGTAGAAAACAATAAAGTTTAGAAATAAACATCCCCATATGGACAACGCAGACAAAATTTACACTACAGGCAAAAAAAACAGTCACAAAAGAAGCTGTTGTAAATATTCCACCACCTAGCAATTAGAGGAGATTAATAAGCATGCAGCAGGGGCCAGCCTGTCGGATGGTGGTCAGCGAGACTCTCCAGAAACTTCTTGAAGAGAAGAGCTGGAAACGCGAACAGAGCCTCTGGTCAGGGTCAAGGACAGGCTGACGGCTGTGTGCGGTGCGTGCAGGTGTGAGACGGCTCCGTGTGCAGGTCCCATGGGCTCACTGCCCTCTGCCAGGAGGAGGGCTGCTGGCACGCGGCGACACCGGCTGCCGAGGCTAGCGCAAGGGACATGTCACTGCATTTGACAGGAGCTAGAGATAAGACAGACATGTAATTCAACACAGTTTCAGTCTGGTATTTACCTAAGTAATCTGCTTTTTGCCATTACGCCCAATGCTGTTGGTCAGCTGGGGCTGTGTTGGAGGCTGGCGATGCTCCAGTCCGCCAGGGGGGACTGCGAGACGCCCGCATTTTCATGTTGTGACTGCGGACTGGTGTGGCGGCGGGTAAAAGCAGAGCTGCCCAGGAGAGTGGGCAGGAGGTGCTGCGGGCTCGCGGGGTGCAGGGCTCACAGCTGTGGTGGCTGTGGGCAGCACTGGCCGAGGGTTCATCCCTGCCGAGGCAGCCTGCCCTGCCGCCTTGCCAGCAGACAGCGATGGGTGTGAGCTGAGCGCCGGGAGGAGGTTGCTGTGCTGTTGAAGCATCTTTCTCCTTGAGGTAATTTGTCCTTGGTGAGAAGTTTCAATTACCTGTCCTTTTCCAAGGAGTTTTAATGATGCCTCGTGCAGGCAGTTGTTCTGGACCACAAGTTGGTACTTAAATTTGGGTTGGTGTGGCAGCTTCGCCCTCTTGTTCGCCTTTCTGTGCAAATCCTGACCTGTCCTCTTCCTGGGGTGCATTTGGCTTTGTCAGTGGCTGATTGCTGTCCACTGAATATTTCCCTCCCTCCTCCCAGCAGGTATTGCAAATGGGCACTGTAGAAGCCTCCAGGCCCCTGAAATGGCTGTAGACGACTTATTTGTTCCTGCACACCCTCTGGGTTCATAAAGGTCACAGGCAAGATTTTTTTCTCTCCTAAAGAAGGCGTCCAAGGAGCAACATGCTCAGAGCCAGGGCACTTATTGGCGCATTGTTTCTGCTGCCATGGGTAGCCTGGAGCATCCTTGTTTCCTTTGAACTAAATGCCTTAGGTGTGGCAACTGGTACGGTGTGGGCACAGGGCCCAGGGCCACCGTGGGGCACATGCGAGGGCTCGAGGCCAGGCCCCCAGCCAACAAAACACCGCAGCGGGCTTGTCACCTCAGCAGGCTGCCCCAGAGTTGGCTGCCCCTGCCTGGAGCTTCCCACCACCTCTACAGCCGTGGCCTGTGGATACAGCACTGTGTCTCTCCGGGAGGCGGCACAGAGCAGCACCCCGAAAGCTGCCTTTGGAATAAGGCTTATCAGCCATTTCGTGATGGATATTCCCTTCTGCATAGAGTGAGGAGTGATATTTATTCTCTTTTTACTGCTGCCTTTAACTTTTAAATAGAATGGAAGAGAATTTGTTATTATATGGCTCCTCTCACACTTCGCTATTCCGAAGCACTTTTACAGAGCAGTTAAGTTAGGATATAGTGCTGGTAATGCAGTGACTGTGGGCAAATGGGGCAGTCTGAACTGCACCATATATCACTGCACCCACCTCTGCTGGATGTGATGCACACGCCGCTTGATCTTTTTTAATAGCTATTCCATACCTGTCCTTGATTTTGACCGACTAAACCCAAGCTATTAAGTCTGTGCCTCGGTACTTTTTTAAAACACCTTTTTAAAAGGGAATTTAGCACTTGTAAAAGTTGCCAGATTAAGGGAGGTTTATGGAATATGCAGTTTTATCCCCTAATAATGACGCCAAGGTATTCAGTCCTTCAGGGGGCTTGTTAGAAGCGTCAAATCAACAGCCAAACTCTGCTGAGCTTTGTCGGTCTGTAGGGCTTCTCTGGGAAAACTGGCCTGATTTGGTGTCCTTTTGTTGTAAATAGTGCTAGTCCCAGCAATAAAGAAACAGGCTTTTTCCTTGCAGGGGATGATAAGTTTTGGAAACAAAACGATAACTCTGTTCTTGCAGATAGCTTTATTTACCTGTAAAATACTCCTGCATGTCGGGGAGGCGTGCAGGTGGCTGCTGTTACCCTGTGGGAAGCCCTGCCTCGCCTTCCTGCACGCCGGTGGCCAGATGGCCAGAATGTTGACAGCGACAGTGGGGAAACACAGGGCATCTCCCCAGATATCGGAGCGGCCTCAGCCAGTCAGCCTCCGGGGAAGCAAACATAGTTTTACCCATCTTTTTACCCTGCTCAGCGCTTTGGCGCAGCAGATAGTGCCTTCTCATTGAATACGAGCCAAGGCTGCAGAAGCTGCATAAAGCTTTGAGATTCATACAGATTCATACAGAAATACCGGCAGATGAGTTTATTAATAACCGTAGACTCCTAGACACAGTGCTCCATAACAGTTTGTAGCTCTTGTGATCATTCATTTTTTGTCCTCCCGTTCTTGCCTTTAAAGTAAAATAGTAAACAGTTATTTCTGTACCCCAGAATCTTCCCATTAGTCTTCATTAACGATTATTTCTGTCACTTTCAAGCTGGTTCTGTAAAAATTATATACGTATAATTGACCAAACCCCTCTCTCATTTCCTCTTAGGCAACATTATTGATGACAAGTGAGAACAGAATCCCACTGAACTGTGAGTAAGAGCTGAACTTGGCTCAAACACTACACTGTACTAAAAGCTTTCCTGCCCTATTATAGGTTGCAACAAATATGTTCACTGGAAGAAATCACGAGGTCATTAAATGGGGTATCTTACCTCTGAAAAACCATCAGGAGAACATGTAACAGCTAGAGCTGAAAGAAAAAATTATTTTTTTTTCAAAGTAAGGTAAAACCAAAATCTTTAAGGCTGCTATAAAATGAGAAGCACGCTGTATTCCAGCACAAACCACTAATGGTTAAATTCTTCTCCCAGGCTCTCATAAATCAGAGTAGCCCCACTGACTTTAATAGAGTTATGCTGAAATTACACTGGTGTAGTCAGCTCATTTTGGCCCTACAAACTTGGCATTTGTCATCGTAGATCTGATCCAAACCCCGTGGAACCCCTTGGGAATCTTTGTATTCATATAATGGGATTTGGATCAGATGGTATAAGTTTAACATGAATCATAATTAGCTCAATTTAGTATCTGTATGGCTCATAATATGCAAGAGAGCCATATGAGCCAGCTGGAGCATTGGTCATGTTGCTTAGGAATGAAAGTGAAACCATGAAGTCTTTCACTTAGTCCACTAATTGCAATCAGATGGTAACTACTTTAAGTAATTACTAAACCAGAACAAGCTTGGGGTGTTGACCTCATATGATGGGTTCTGCCTGCTTTCTGCTAGGTTTCCAGAGAAGTGATTTTCCTCTTTACTTCTTCTAAGTCTTGGACATTCATAACACTCATCTTGTAATGTTGATGTTGTTAATTGCTTTTAATATTTTGTATGCTACAGGAATAGCATTATCTTGCCTACTATGTTTGCTTAGTTCATTATGTTCTGTGCATGTAGCAGGGAAGAGGACCCAGAGGTCATGAAGCCTTTCTGCCCTCATGTACAGTGGAGTTGCATCAACAGAATTTGATGAACTTTAGTGAAATTATTCTTGATTTATAGTAGCACAGCATTAAGGGCAGGACTGAGATCACTGTAATTCTGTTGATCTGCTAGAATGACATTGCTTATAGTGAGGATGAGAGGGAGCTGTGGTTGACATATATATATGTTTATTTACATAATGATTCTTGAAAATGGCTGTTCATGTTCAAAAGGAAAAAATACTGTGTTCATCAGGGATTTTCTGAAGATGTTACACTGGTGTCAGCGGCAGCAAAATTTAGCCCAGCGTATTGTATGCTTGGAAGTGAAACAACACACAACCAATGCATGCATCCCCTTTCCAAAGTCCTCTTACTGTAGAAAATATCTGTCACCTTCTGTATTGATGAAAGGAAAACAGCTAACTGCTAATTTGTATAAAGAGAAGAAGCCTTTCTTCTAGTCTTCATCTAAGAAACAAGCAGATGAGGGGAAAGGATGCTTTTGTATCAATATCACATAAAGGGTAATGAAATTGGAAATAGATTCATGATTTATTCTTCCTCCAGCAGCACACTTAAGTATATGGGAAAATTGGCTTTCACTATATACAGTAGCTGCTTACATAGCATGACTAAAGAAAGACCCTGTGAATATGAAAGGTCCCAGATGAATGAGGCCTGAAATGGAAAACCTCTATTGCTATAGCAGATGGAATTGTGTGGCTTTCATGTGCCTTGCCAGTAATTTGCCAACATTTCCGTTTGATCTTTGGCTAGCAGAAGCATTGATTTAGTAGGCTGTAAAGGCCCCTTTCTCCACCTGCCACCTAAACCGATAAAAATCATTGTGTTGCAACCATCCCTTTTTCTAGGTGTCAAGGGGGAAAGCCATCACCTGGGGAACGGGGAGAATCAGTGGTGTAAATCCTGCGCAATGTTCCACATCACTGACTGTGCTGGAGAAAATACAAACTGTGTCTCTCGGCTGCAGGAGAATGGTTTCGCTATAGTGAGGAGGAGGGTGCTCTGAATCAGGAGCGGCAGAGTACCTGCTAGCAGAGGAGAGCCGGACCCGGAGATTGCAGCCCCCTTCAGGAGGGGACCACCCCGTTCCTTGCACCTTGGCTGGCTTTGACCCCATGCCTGCGGAGGCAAGTTCCCCCCTCTTTATGTGAATGACCCCAGACTTACGGTCACGCTTTTCCAGCCCTCTCCTCTTGCTAGGGTGGCTGGCAACCATCTTTCCCAAGACCTTGGTGCTTGTGACTCAGAACAGGGAAGCAGCTGAAATCTTGAGATGCCGAGTGAGACTGGAGAGCCTTGTTTCTAAACCTCATTTGAGACGGTACCGGCCTGCCTGAGATGTGCCGATGTGTGCAACGGAGCGGCAGGCTTGGGTGCGAAAAGCGCACGAGCTCTTTGTGAGGCCCCAGCTTGTAACCAGGTGTGTGGTGCAATTTCTTCTCCGTGTTAATATTCCCTGGGCAGGCCCTGGAACTGTATCTGTTTCTTAGATCTCTCCACTTAATGAAATGGCCAAATACAATCGTCTGGCAATAGAATTGCACTTCAGTAATACAAACAAAAAGACCCTAATTTACATTTGTGCCAATACCATTAATGTAAATTGGTTATTAGCTAGTTATGCTAAAAAGCTGTAATACAAAGCATAAAGGTAGTTTTATTAACTACATTTTGCCCTGTGAAATCCATGCTAGAAGGCACGCTTTGCAATCAGTGATTTTCTTTTCTCAGGCAATATGGCATTTGGTCCACCTAATTAACATATTTATAAACAAATTACTACCCCCTTTTCTGCATTTTGCATTTTATAACACATCACTGCTATGAAGTTAATAGAACAGCCGTGTGCAATGCTTTTATAATTCAATTGCAATGTTGGATTGTTCTTTACCCTATCATTCTCATGTATATGTAGGAAAGGGTAATTAAAGAAAAAATGGCGTTTACAAACAATTATAATGCAGGAATAACTAAGAGGGAAATGGGTTTCAATCATTGCTTTTTAATAGGGATGTGGGGAGGGATGGCGATAGCAGGAAAACCGAGCTGCCCCTTCTGGTTTTAGTCTCTTCATGCATCTGGGGGAAGATTTTCTGAGGTGTCCGGGCCAAATTTTCTGTTACGTGGTGCTGCGATGCCCATGCTGATGGAAGGGAGAGTGGTATTGGGACTGGCAATTGCCTTCACCTATAAAATGTGACCTCCTTCAGTCACTGTCTTGCGTTGCCCAGGTCCCCTCCTGAGCCTTGCTGCAGCACTTTCTGGGGTGCGGTGTCCCCTGCCCCACCAGTCAGGCACACAGGCAGCCGTGGCAAGAGGCAGGGGAGAGGTGAGGCTGCTGGCAAGGAGAGAGGTGAGGTGGAAAATGGCATGCTATTTGGAAAGAAGTCTGGAGGTACAGCATACGCATGCAAAGAGGACCCTGTGCCCCCTCGGTGCTGCTGTCTCTGTAAATGGCAGTGCCCATTAAAATGCTGCATGAGGCGCCCAGTCCCAGGCATTCCCAGTTAATGGTATCACTGAAGCTGAACTTGGACAAGGCTTTCTTTCTGCAGCAGAGCCAGCTCAGCAACTCTCACCTCCCGCTCTCCTCGTCCCAGCTCTCTTGGCCAGCAGGGGGTCACAAAACCAAACCTCCACCCCCCCACACACACCCTGCCCCCCAGTGAAGCACAGCCCAGCAGAATGAACCATCTTAATTCAGGTTGGTCCCACGATCCAGTTGTGCCCACCCCAGCCAGCTGCCCCGGTGCAGCCGAAGGGCTGTGTTGGGGGCTGGGACCCCCAGTGGGAGGAAGAAGAGGGAAGAAGGAGGAAGGAGTGGCTGGGGCTGGCACCGACACTGGGAGCTGCAGCCCACATGTTAGGCAGAAATGACTTCTACTGCCCACTACGAGTGATGGATGGGTTGAGTGATGCCTGGGCCAGAGGGAGGTCACAGGCTTGCTCTCTGGGTGACTTGAACATCCGTGGATGTTGCAAAATTGGGAATCAATATGAGGAGGGGGACACATGGTGAGGTCTGAGGGCTGGGCTGTGTGGGCAAGCTTGCCGAAAGGCTGCCAGGCTGGGTGCTCGGGTCCTGGGGACAGCCCCTTCCCCATGAGTGAGCACCCGTGCATGCCCTCTGCCCTGCCCCGTTGCCACGGCAGGTGTCCGGGGTGGAAGCTCTGGAGCGTTCTCTTATGAGGAAAGGCTGAGGGACTTGGGTCTTTTCAGTCTAGAGAAAACAAGACTGAGGGGGGGGGTTCTTATTAATGCTTATAAATACTTAAAGGGAGGGTGCCAGAGCGATGGGAAGAGTCTTTTTTCAGTGGTGCCCAGTGACAGGACAAGAGGTAACGGGCACAAACTGGAGCACAGGAAGTTCCATCTTAACATGAGGAGGAACTTTTTTACTCTGAGGGTGGCAGAGCACTGGCACAGGCTGCCCAGAGAGGTGGTGGAGTCTCCCACACTGGAGACATTCAAAACCCCCCTGGACACCGTCCTGTGCAACCTGCTGTCGGTGACCCTGCTCTGGCGGGGGGGGTTGGACTTAGATGATCTCCAGAGGTCCCTTCCAACCCTGACTGTTCTGTGATTCTGTGATTTCTCTGCCAGGAGGATCTGTGTTTGACAGCTGGATGTTCATTCCTTGGCATGGGAGCAGCTGCAGGACGTTTTGGACCTAAGGAGCGATTTTGAGCAAACAAATGGTGCTGTGGTGTGATTTGAGGTTACCAGATGAGCCTGTCTCAGTCACCTGCCTCTTTCAGGGGCAGCAGCTCAGGGCTCTGAAACACATCTTCTGCTTTGGTTTCACCACCATGAAGGTGCAGTTTCAGCCAGGTCTTTAGGTTCCTCACTCACCATAACCTCCTTTTGACTGAAGCTCCTTTAGGGAAAGCAGGAATGAGAGAAATGAAGGATGCATGCTTTTCCTTTTCCAGAAATTAAAAGATTTTTTAATTCAAACAAACCTGCAATATCCCTAATAGCAACTGTGAATTCAGAGGTCATTTATACTATTTCTTATTTCTGTGAAGAACGCATTCTGAAGGATGAAAATAACTTCAGTTTAATGAATTCACATATTCCAGTGGATTTTCAATCTTTCACATTGGTATTAAAAGTTAGCGTTAAATTATATTCTTAAATTATAGTGTCATCTAACCCAGCTATGTCTGATCTCTAACAGGCTGATGTTAGTTATTTTAAGGCAAATTATGTAGTTTGGAAAAGAGGGAGGTAAATCTATTTTCTGTGCAAAGAGATTTATAAAGTTGTAGCTAAATAATAGCTAGCAACAAGCTTCTGCGTGTAGGAATATTTTTAACCCCAAGAACACTGGCATTCTCCATGCGAGGATGTGTAGGAGACTCTTAGCATATCTATTCCATGACACAAAATAATCAGGTGCTCCAGTTATTCTCGTAAGGAAGAGCACTAGACTATTTTTTGTTGTGAGTTGATATCAGAGGCTCTTCAACTGTTTGTGTTCAGTGACCCTGCAGTAGGTTGTTCTTAGATGGTTGATATCAGTAGCCGGGAAGGGAGTACCGTGCTCCCCTCCGGCCACCTGGTTGGGAGTCATAACACTGGCGGCTCTGGCTGCAGAGTAGAGCCTGAAAAACAAGTTAATAATTGACTTATGCTCCTTGTTTTTCATTCTTAGGACTACAGACATAGAAATGATAATATCTGTTTTTTAAGAAACTTTTAATAATAAATAGAATGTTTTTCACATCTCGTGTTAAAAAAAACAGCAGCAATGATAGGTCAAGGAATGGGAGATTTGCTGTCTATTTTTAACGAGCGTTCTTTAAAGAAAGAGAGATTAGATACTGCTAGGGAAGGTCATGCAGCATTCAGAAAACTTTGTGAATCACCCGTGATAGGCTGAGGCTGCCATTCTTTGTATGACTTTCCAAGTTCACATAAAGGTTACATGGCTACCAAGATGAAAAGCAGTCTCATCTGTATTTTTTCTACCACAGCGTTTTTCCATTACTAAAAATGAGGATTGTGATGAATCATGTCTTCAGCTGAACATCAAACACAAGTCTGTAGTCTTCAGTGAGCATTAAATATAGATGTGAATATAAATAGAGAAGAGAAGGTTATTATGTAGGAAGGAGGAGGATAATAGCAAAGCACAAGTGAGCTATTTAACATGTGCTTTCTGTCCCCTTGGTATCCTACATTCTTTTATCTTGGGAGAAGTAGGCAATGGGTTAGCATGACCCTGTCATAGGCTATAGGCTCTCATCAGAAAATTGGGGATGAATAGTCCCTATCATCTATGAAGCAATCGTGATTCTGCTCTCTGTCTGTAAATATCTGAATGGCTTTTTCACCCAGCTTTGTATTCACATGGTTTCCTCCAGCAGTATTTTGTGTTACTACCACCACACAGAGCACAGAGGAGCCCCTGAGTTTAAACTTGTCCCTTTCATTTAGGGACCTGCTTGCAGAGAGCCTGCAGTTGAACCTGGTCTTCCCACCAGCATCTGTGATCAACGCCTCAAAGGTCTGCTCCTCCCTCCAAGCCCTGTGCAAGCTGCTACAAGCAGTGCTGTACTCTTCCTCATTTGACCCAGGGTGCGAGCAGGTCTTGTCTTCCGATGTGGATTTGTTTAAGTGTGTCTGTTTAACGTGTTGCCACTACAGTCTGCAACACTACAGTGTTTGTCTTGCTGGGGGACTCCTGGCTGTGTCTCCAAAGGCCTCAGTGCTCAGCCCATGTGCTGGATTTCAAGCCTACCATCACAACTGAATTCAGTGATTTCTGTTTCCAAGTGCATTTTCTGGAAATAAATGCTGAGACCACTGCTTTGGATGCACGCCATCACCCCCAGCTGCCTGGCTCATTCCAGATCCTGGTGAAGGTGATGGACTGTAATGACCCTCTTAGAATTTGGATCAGCTCCACCATTGCTCCCAGTGTTGTTGCATAGCGAGGGCTGCAGCACCCTGACCACGCACTGCCCTCTCTTCTCTGTGCTGCCACGAGGCCTTTCCTTCATAGGACTCCAGACAGGTAGGGCACCCAACACGTGGAGGGAATCCTACCACAGGCCAAAAATATGATGGGCTGTTGGTCCTGCGTGTGTGGCTTGAGGGCAGAACCTGAGAGGTGTGTTAGAAAAGGTATCACACAGAATCACAGAATTTTCAGAGTTGGAAGGGACCTCTAGAGATCATCTAGTCCAACTCCCCTGCTAAAGCAGGATTGCCTAGAGCATATTACTCAGGACTGCAACCAGGCGGGTCTTGAAAATCTCCAGAGAAGGGGACTCCACCACCTCCCTGGGCAGCCAGGGCTCCCAGGGCTCTGTCACCCTAACCATAAAGAAGTTTTTCTGTGTATTTGAACGGAACTTCCTATTTTCCAACTTGTGCCCATTGCCCCTTGTCCTGTCACTGGGAACAATAACAACACTGGGAACTGGTAAATGAAGACTTGCATAGTGCAGGCAACCATTTCAACCAGGCTGAGGTCAGACTAGGTAGGTCCATCTTGGAAAGGAGATGCTTGTCACCCATCTGCTCTTAGAGTCCCATGGCACTTACTGTATTTCAGTCTGTATCAAATCACTGTTATCCCTTTAATGGGACATTTCAATCATCCTTCTCTTCTATTGAGAAAATACCAAATGCCCTTGCTCATTAAACTGCCCATGCTAGTCATCTTACTTTACAGGTTACCCAAATTATATTGTACTGAAATAACAACACATTTGTACCTTTCGGGGATGGAGTTGGGACGGTCTTCCTTGTGACTTAGTGGAGTTCCTTGGATACAAAGTTTTAAAGGCCTGATTCATCTGGTTGTTCAAAATTAGAAACTTAACAGTGAGATATAATGGATCAGTCTTCAATGATTACAAGTACTATGTAACTATAGGTTAAGACATAGAACTTTTTTCTAAAAATATTTAACACTTAGGAAAGAGAATCAAAAGTCATAATTTAAATACAGCCCCTTTAATTAATTCATCTAAAGATAAAAAGGGTCCTCTACAAAGTCTATGAGGATATTGCCAGCAGAAAAAAGTCACATCTACTTTTCATATACATGTCTTCAATGAGCACAAGAGCCCTTAATGATTGGGCTTAATTGTTACTCATCAACACCACTGCACCATCTGTCCTGAAGTGGTAATTTTCTGTGATAGCTATATAATACCACAACATCAGTGCTCTTCAAGTATCAGGATACTGAGTTAATCATGAAGGAGTTTTCATTAGCACCGGAAAAAACTGCCTCAATTAAAAAGTCTTTCTTTAAAAAAATATCTGGTCAAGGATCATTTCAACTTTCAAGGAAAATGAAATGTATGTGATAAACTCAACAAAGCTGCTGTGCCCTGTGCTGGTCCGGGCCTTCCCAGGGATTCTTATCAGCACTTTCTCTGGTCTTTCCCTGGTTTCCCTGCTTTAAACATCTCACTTTCTCCCGTATTTAAGTCTTGTGGTAGGACACAGCATTTGCTCCAGACTCTTTGCCTGACTCTAGCTGCTTATAAAGTCAAATCTCAAGTATGTTCTGCCACAAAATTACTTTTGCTGTGTACTTTCCAAAAACTTCCCACTTGATCTACTTTGATGATGACCACCAATACTCTTCATCAAAAGATGAAAGCTTCTCATCAAAAAGAGATGCCAGTAGGGTTTTGAGGTGTCTCTGTTAAGTTGTAGGGGAGTACAGAGTCCAGGCAAAATACTGCCAGATATCTTCAATACCTGTCAAAAGTTTGAAGTTGCTTGCACTGGCAGTCCAAACTAGCTGAAGCCTCCGTGCTTCTCCAATGCAGAAGAGCACAGAGGGAGACACGTAGTAACTCCACAGAGACTAGGGAAAAGGAGTATTTCAGCATATTATCATAAAATAGTTTGGGTTGGAAGGGACCTTTAAAGGTCATCAGGTCCAACTTCACCTGTAATGAGCAGGGACATCTTCAACTAGATCAGGTTGCTCAGAGCCCCATCCAACCCTGAATGTTTCCAGGGATGGGGCATCTACCACCTCTCTGGGCAACCTGTGCCAGTGTCTCACCACTCTCATCGTAAAAAAATTCTTCCTTATATCTAGTCTAAATCTTCCCACTTTTAATTTAAAACCATTACCCCTTGCCCTATTTCAACAGGCCCTACTGAAAAGCCTATCCCCATCTTTCTTATAAGCCCCCTTTAAGTACTGAAAGACCACAATATTGCTGGGAGGTAGAGGTATGGCACAGTCCTTCCAAGTATGTAGCCATTTGAGATATGCTGAAGTCAAGCACACACATTCTGACAATCTTCTCTGAAACAAACTTTCTGTTTCTGATCTGACTTAAAGAAGACCTGTGTAACTATTAACATGGTATGGCTCCAATATCTGTATGGTTTTACTGCCTGTGAAATGTGAAAACTTGCAAGTCTGGAAAGACCCTCAAGAGCTCACCAAGTTCATCTCTTCTGCTGTGACAAGATGGGTTACTTTTGTTACCCTGCCTCTGTGTGAGGCTTTGCAGGCAGCCTTTGCAGGTGAGTTGTTCCAGGGCTTCGCTATCCTCACTCCTTGGGGATCTTCTCATGATGTCTAGCTTGCATCCAGCTAGCATGCAGCAGTACGCCCACTCTGTCTGGTCTGTTCCACCATGGGCATGGGTGGAACATTCCTCTTTGCTGTAACCTTTTATGTATTTGAAGTTGAATTCGCCACAGACGCATTCTTGATCAGTGTTTTGGAGATAACATTCTCCACAAGTTTGGTGCTCCAATGCTTTCAGAAAGGCCACAGGAAGCAACAGCTGTCTAAACTCTTCCAGCCACTGCTAACAAACTTCCCACTCTCTGCCCGGACCTATCTGATGGTGCATGCCGTGAAATGTCAGAGATGGAAAGCCCCTTTGGCACAGAGCCCCTCTTTTCCTTGGGTGGGTGAAAACGACCAGCTGTGAATCTGTCTGGGCTGCTGTAATGATGCTCAGTGTGGCTCTGCTCAGCACTGCTGCCCAACCAGCATCCCACGCAAGCCCGCGATCTTCTTAGCCAGCATCTGAACGCACAGCTGCTAATCATGTTCAAAATGGCTATTCATGATCTAATTATCACTTCCCTCTGGACCGTACTATTATTATTGAGGGTCATCTATCAGCATTTTGAATTTCAGTTTG
Organism: Pluvialis apricaria; assembly: GCA_017639485.1. Classification (NCBI taxonomy): domain Eukaryota; kingdom Metazoa; phylum Chordata; class Aves; order Charadriiformes; family Charadriidae; genus Pluvialis; species Pluvialis apricaria. The sequence continues at coordinate 25,572,796 of CM030044.1, read as the reverse complement.
CCCAGGAATTGTGATACAGACTTTTTCTCTTATCTTTTCCTGCATATGGTGTGAGATGTAACCACATTACCAAGAGTGTGCAGAAAGCAGAGTCAGGCCACCTTGTGTGCACTAGCAAGCACCAGGATGAAGTCTGAGCATTGCCAGCGCACAAAATGACCTTATTACAGTGATTCCATACTTTAAGTCTTAATTTTTAAATGCTTCTTTGTTCCATAGTTGAAATTGCTTACACTAACAGTAAAAGCTAATTGCTTCTGCCCTATTGATGAGACTAGCAGCAGAATCCTAGAATAACTCCACAGATGGTGGGATCTCCTACCTGCTGACAGATTCCATAACAATTTTTGCCTTATATGTGGGGAAGATCCTGGCATAAAAGGTATGTCTGGCTGTATCTACTACCTAATTCTTGAAGTCACTAAGAATGCAGAATGACTTCATACTTCTGCTGTAGTTTTTCAGCTTGGCTGTCTGTTCTCTTCCCAGTAAAAGCCCAAGAAAAGGGATTTTGAGTCTGACAGGCTCTAATAAGTATCCCAGGGTTCGAAGGTGAGGTCCAGGCACCATGAGAGATGACAAATCTATATGATTTCAGCAGACTTCCCCTTGAAGGGTTTTCTAAGGCTTATCTGAACCTACTTTGGAATAGCAGAACTGGGGTGTTTTGGAGTGCCCTCATCATCCCCATCAGCACAGCAGGGGAATCAATGTGCCATCCCTCACACAGTTATTGCACTTTCTCATGTTTTCTCACTTGGGTTTACTTACTGGTATTTTTCTCTCATCCCGTATCTTTTCTTTTTCTCTTAAATCTCTCCTGATATCACCAAGAGTGACTTTTCTGCAGGAACAAATAACGAAAGTGTATGTACCTAAGTTCTTGCATTTGACTTTGTTTGAGGTTAATGAGCCAATTAATTTTATTCAAGATACTGGCACTTGGACTGTTTCACTTTGCTATGTAAACAGTGTAACTAGTAACACTCAGTTGCTCTCTGCACCCTTAAATTAGGCCTAAAAATTACTAATCAGGATCCCATGAAAGCCTGAAGTATTATATTTTTAGCAACAAAGTCTCTCAATAGCAAAAGACAAGAACTATCTGTTGTGTATAAATTCACCCCTTCCTTCTCCCTCCTTTCCCTGCTTTTTTCTTATTACATTGTTAAAAATTATATTTAAAGCCATGCAAAGTCAGGACCTACAGAATTATCATTTCAGTAACATTTGAAAATAGTGAAGGGGGATGGGGTTTGGGGGAAATAAGCAACTTGCCTTACTCTGAGAAGTTGTTACAGGGCAAGGAAATACAGAAAACGTGATTCTTTCCAACGTATCTACCTATGTGCCTGGTGTCAGTCATTGAGACCTCATGTGGATTCATTACCCGTGGATGTTGTGAAAAGGGGACGAGAATGGAAAAACAGGAATGGAAAGAAAAATTCCTGGAAAGCACCCTATTTCTGTCTTCTCTTTTTTCCGCACTAATATACACTGGCTGACATTGGAACTGCTGTTCTCTAGAACAGACATAGATCAGTTCAACCTCTTCCCTAGCATTTCTTATCCTACAGGAGAACACACAAAGTTGCGTGGGGCAGGGAAACATTGGAGAAGGTATGCTGGCTTGATGGTCTTGTTAGCAGAGAGCAAAGCAGTAGGGAGGCAGAGCACCAAGGACGGCGTGGAAAGAATAGGCATGAGCCAGAGATAATCCCAGGCCTAAAACGTGGCTACACCTGGTGCAAACCACTTGGTGGAATCTGAGTCTGAACTTATGCATGGGTACCAATGACCAGAGAGCTGCTGTGCCTGTCATTTTGGGATATTTTGTCAGCTGTGGCCATTTCTTCTTTCTTTGGTGGACCCAAGGGAATACTCCATTTTGCCTGGCTGATATCACTGCTGGGATATATTCTCAATATTTAAAGAACCACCCTGTGTGGCAAGGATCAGATTGTTCTTTATCTTGACTGCAGCTATGTTCTTGATCTCTTAATATTTATTCTTTATGAGTGTCAAAGAAGACTAGGTCTGATGCCCAGTTAGTTATAATCTGACTCTAGGTTGCCAGTCTGGCACATAATACGATGCACTGAGGTGTCATTTTCATCTTTTGAACTCTACTTCATTTTGCTAGAGACGTAATAGCAGAAACATCCCCAAATTATGTAATTTCTAAAGCCTACTCTAAAAGTTCCACTTTACTGAGGCTCTTGCAATGATTTTTTCTGCATTCTGGTTTCTGCCAGCTGACGTTACCAGTCTTAAAGTTTGAGTTTTAAGAAGCCCAAAGTTAAAGAACATTTTAATGGTTTGATCTGGTTTTCTACTAGTCTGAAATGGAGCTTCCAGTGGGAAGTCCTCTGTCTGACCTCAGACTCACTTACAAACCAATTCAACTTGAAAAAGTTGTAAAGCTCTGTTAATTTGTCAGGGAGCTAGGATAAGATTTGTGTTTGTAATCACACTTGAGGAACTATAGTAATCTATCCTGCAAATGCTTAGGTGTGAGCTTAAATTTAGCTATTGTTTTCAGTGCAGCTACTTGTATATTTAAAGTTCAGCAGGAGTTGATATGTTTTCCAGAACTAGATCCTAATTAGATTCTGAATTTGTTACAGCTCAACTAATTTCAGAAATAATATACGAAAAGCAGCTGTGAATCATGTTCTAAATGAGAATACACCTTTAAGCTTTCCTCTGTCTAGTGGGACCATGTGATACAAAACAGTCACATCTGTCTGTTTACTACTATTCTCCATGACATCTTAATGAAAATTAAGAGATGCATATTTTCTGTGCCAGCATCACCCTGGCACTTATTAACTGGTTGAGCTAAAAACTAACCTTAGATAGAAATAATGAAAACATGAATCCAATGTGACTTGATAATCTCTATAGTTAATGGTCTCATTAGTGATGCCACTGTTTTAAATGATGGTAGAATAACTCAATATGCACATTAATGTAAGACGTTGATAGATTATTGATTATCCAAATGCTGAAGTAAATGAATCTCTTATATAATTCCAGGGAAGTCAAATTATGCCAGAAATAAAATTGATCCACGTTATTCTAGGTATGATTGTTATGACTAAATTAATACCGACTAACTATCTAAATATCTGAGAAAAGCCCAGACAGACTTTCTATACAATCAGAAAACCATTAAATGAGTATCAGGCTCTTTTTCAGGCTTGTGGTTCTGGTGGGCTTCAAGAGGTTCCACAGCCCATTTCTTGGCTGGAGCACAGGAGCAATGATGCCCATGTTATTCCTGGCAGGTGTTTGTCTAATCTGTTCTGAAGAAGTCTTGAATGATGGAGATTCGACAACCTCTCACGGCAATCTATTCCCCTGCTTGACATCTGTGGTGTACACAAATCACAGGACATTCAGGGATGCTGGAAGGCAGCTAGATGCCTGCATCTTCTACCAATCAAAAGACATTAGGAACTTAGATAATTTTGACAATTTGGGTATTTGTGACCCTGATTTTTATTTGTTACACATTTGCAGGTCTATTTACTAATCAGATGCATTGAGGTAAAGCCAAAATCACATTGTCTAGCATTACCCACTGGATAATGATGTTACGATGTTAATATACAATAAGCCCATCCAGACAGTTGGTCTATATCCTGTCTTGTTAGGCAGGTATGTGCTGGGTCTTGTGTGAATGCCTCTAGCCTGACACCGATGACGTCACTGAAGAATTCTCACCTAGAAAAAAACACCTTTATCCAGCTAAAAAGTACGATTGAGAGGTCTGATTTTATCAGAATTCCATAGCTGGAATAAATTAATTTTCTCAGTACCCATTAGGGGACTAGTATTGTGGTGCTTTAATGATATCTCTGCATGAATCAATGTTTTACACAGAATTGCCTTGACTTTCACAAATATCGAGAGAGTACCTAACTGATTGTCAGACTCCTTAAGTAGCATTGATTTTACTGCTGCAATATTCAGATGATGAGGTAATTGCATCTTATCAGCTTATTGAAAAAGTCTTGTTAAAGCAGTCAATGGTCATGGACTTACCCAGCTTCCTCATTTCTCTTTGGTTGCTGTTCTGGTTTTTCTCTTTTGTTTTTTGAACCATTAGCTCTGAGTTCTGCAAGATGGAGTGGAGGTTGTGACATTGCTCTGTGTCCATAGATATCACAAGGTTACCACTATTGTTTCCTCTTCTTGGCAAAGATAGCAGCCTGTGGTAAGGTGCTGACAAACTCAGACCTTCAGTGGTGCTCTCCATGTCAGGCAAAAGAAGACAATAGGAGTTTGGCTCCGGAGAGAACTTGCACACACACACAAGTGTTACATTGACCATGTGAAGGTGGTATAGTACCTGCATGAGGTATTTATGCCAATGGGCTTTGCAATAAAAAGGGGAGTTCCGGGACTCACCACTGGTGTGAAAACACAGGTTGCTCCATGCTGTGAAACTGCATTGTCTTCTGGTGCTTGTATTGACAGGAATGCTGTTAAACGCCAAATTGCCCATGCTAGTTCAGAGTGCTTATAGGCGTCTGATGGCATCCACAACTCTGCATGCAGTCTGCAAGACCCTTGCCCCAATCTGAGCTGTGCTGCGTCTTCACATGAAGTTTCTGTATTTCTAGATTACTCTGGCAATCACATATCAATCACTAGCTGCCAGAAGCTTTAATCTGATTACAGGCAATAAAACTGGTTTCTATCTCTGGCGCCTGACTCAGGTTTTAGAGCAAGGGAAAAAGTATGACATCACCCCTGCTTGCATCTGTGTTGGGTAGCTAATGAAATTACATGAAGGGTTTGAAGACCATTAAAGTCAATGTTGATCCTTATTATTATTAAGAGCACTTTCAAATTTACTGCACCACAGGGCAGGCTTGAAAGCATCATTTTTCAAAGGTGTGTGCACTGCATTGGATTGCAGCGAAGAGCCCTGCTGGCTGTAGAGGATGCTGGCAGCAGAGAGAATCAATTCTGAAATTAATTGGCTAAAAGTCTGCATAGTTCCTTTCCTGCACAGACCCACACATCCCATTGTTTGGTGATAATGGGCATAATAGTGACCTTGGGATAAGAAAGCACCAGGTGGGCTCCTGTGCATGAGAAGGAGTTGGTGGTTTGCAGAGGTTTCCTCCTGCAGCCTGTTGCGGCTCTGGGGCTCCATGCGGTCTTCTCTTCCTTCTGGGCACTGCTGAGCTCCGTGCAGGGGCACAAATGCCTCTCATTAATCCCAGCATAAGTCTTTGAGTCCCCCCTTTGTCTGCTCCGGTGGGATAGTTGGGATTTTGTTTTCTTCCAAAAGTTGATACCGCCATTTTGAGGCTCAGACCAAAGATACTTAGATGCTTGATGCCCACTTATGTGAAATGTCTCGGGTTCGCAGTGCTTTCACTTCTGCAGCTGCCTGAGCTTCTCTGTTTTAGATGAAGGTGAATCTGAACTGAATATGATAAACAGCAATACTGACAAAACACAGAGGTATTCTGCACCAACGTCTTTATTCTGTTAGATGGCTTAATGCATATTGTAAAAAACAACACACACCATTCCCTTGGCTATTTTGGTATCTGAATATTTATTGCATCTCGTAACATTGTTTCTTCAGTCCACATCCAGGAGAAAGGAGAATTTTATTCCAAGAGCTGTAGATTTTTCATTAGCTTTTTGGATGGGTAAGGCTGCTCTCTGTATTTTAGAACTCCAAAAAAGTGGGTATGGAAGGAAGAGCTTTTTGCACTGGTGTTGTTATGAGCAGGGTGAGCCTCTGGAAATCCCTGGATTTTGCTCAAGAGAAGATGTCCCTGATCAGGCTCAAGTTGTACATAAGGATTTTACAGATGATGACAAAAATAAAAACTGCTTATATCACATGTGAGCTTTCAAATCTAGCACAGGAAGATGGCTTAAAAACTAACTTGAGCAAGCACACAAAGGTTTCCTTAGCACGAGAAACTGCAGGCTGGTACAGGCTGGCACAGATGCAGATGTCTTCTCTGCAGGAATTTTTGGTGTGGGTCTGCACAGCAGTTTGACAGAGTTTCAGGGCCCAGACTGCACGGCAAAGGGTGCCCCCAGCACAGAGGAGCAAGTGGGAGTAGTCTGGAGACTCCTCTACCATATTCCGGCTTGTTGCTTCTTTTCCTCAGCAACTGTTGTCTGGCAGCGCAAAGCAGAGCGAAGCCTTTTGGACAAGTTGATTTTATTCAGGTGAAGGCAGCTCCCAAGTTCAGAGAGAGGAAAACTGGCGGAAGGGTCTCAGAGATGCTGTCCTGCCAACCATGTGCTCCTCAGAGCAGCACTGTGGGCTTCTCTTGGAGTCTAGCACTAGCTCTGTAGCTCTGCTAGACATCTTCTGGGCAGGAATCAGCCCTGGCCTCAGGATATATGCTCATAAACAGCTGATGTACAGCAGCAGGTCTGAGGTGAGCACACGGAAGTACTGGGACTTGGAGCAAAACATTGTATTTTGCAGATCCCACAGTTTACTGGTGGAGCTGAAACACCCGTCCATGCATTTTCTACCTGCCCTCTGATGCATTCAGGAGGAGAGGTGAGACACATCCACAGGAGTCCTCAGAAACAGTTATTTCTGTGTTTCAGTTTTGCACTGCCTTGTCCCAGCAGTCTCACAAAGCTTTGTAATAGTTTGTACTGTTTAAGAAGTGACCGTGGGAATGGTGTCCTTCCTAGAGTGGATAATGGTGCCTGGTTTTCCAAAGAGAGGTCATTTAAAATGGTGGAAATGGTATAATCAGTATGAGTGTGCCATTTGAGTTCCTTCTAAACATCCCCCTATCGAATTTTAATTTTATTTGAAAGATGTACAACACCAGCCTCAGGAGAACAGAGCAGCATGAATTAATACTGGCCAGATAAGGAACTGCATGAAGAGACAGCACAGGCAGAGATAGCCCTAAATGAAACGAATGAGTTTCAGTCAACAGGCTAGTCTAAGGAGCTACCAAGAGGTCTGCCTCTCATAAAAAAAGTCTCCTTCCTGCAGACATCACAACTTCACAGTTGCTAAATACCAAAAGAGGAAGGGATAGAGGCAAAATTTTAAAATAATATGTTTTTGTTATCTGTAACAGCATTTCTAGGTGTGAATTTGTATGGAGAGAGCTCTTGTTTATGATAGGTGTAGCTTCTGAAACAATCATCCTGGTCAAAAGTGAGGTACACTTTCCTGGCTAGCAGCCATAGATTTTCTTTTTAGTGTTGGAATTCCAGTATGGGGACATTAAACACTATGACTGCAGTAATATTAGAACCAATGTCCTGAAAATCAGAAATTCCAGTGAAATGATGTACTATACAAGGTATTTTCCAGTCCTCTGCACCACCACTGAAGCCTTGCATATATTTTTCTCCTTCATTTTCATATATATTATATTGCCCATCAGTGTACTGTAGCATGTTGCAAACCAGTGAGAGCTAGTGGCACAGTGCTTGGAAGTAGAGATCAGGCTACAAGCATTTGCTCTGCTATTAAAGCTTAAGGCTTTGAAATAGGGAAGTTCCATTTGTAAACGGCAAAAACTAATATTCCCATTTTAGGTAAATGTCTGTTGAGGTACTGCTCAGTCTGCTCATGTACTAGAGCTCCAGTGGTGCCTGCAAATCTGAAGGAAAACCAGTCACTCAACTAAGAAATTAAAAATTGCTATTCAGGAAAAGCCCCCATTCCTTCCCTTAAAAAAACAAAACGAAAACCTGCAAGGTCGTCAGGAGAAGACACATATCAGTGCACTGAAATCAAGAATATGGCCTTCAAAACCATAGCATATAACAGTTGTCTGGAAACTTGCGGCAAATTTCTGACAAGCCTGAATAAAAGCCCTAGCAGCAAGAGCACTACAAGAAGGTAATTATGAGAACAGTAGGTCTTAGCTTAAAGCACAAATGAGCAAGTCTGACAGCTAGGTTCTTTTTAGGCTTTGAGGTGTAGGGAACCCTTGGACACCACAATAGTGTGGGGGCGGTCTCTTGGCTATTGTTTCATGTGGAAAAGACCTTTCTGGGCAATGCAGGAAGGTGAGGGTGGCAAGCATGCCATTTTGGTGATTTTACTGCTCACCTTCCTTAATTAGGGAAGAATGCAAAAACTTAGCCCTCCTTGGGCAGCCTCCTCACACAAGCAGCCAAGACATCTTGCTTTGCCCTTGGCAAGGGCAAAAATCTTCACCAAAGATCAGCTACCAGATGTAGTAGGGTGAAGCAACTCAAAGGTCTTGGTTTGGGGCTGTTGTTCTCCATCAGTCCTGGTTCTTGTGTCAAGTGAAGATGGATGAATCAAATGTCCCAACACAGCCTTAGAGGAAAAGCAGCTACTCTGACAACAGTCTTCATTGTGAATATAATGAAAAGATGATGATTAAAACTTATAGCATAGGGTTTACTTCAAAACAAGGCTTCTCAAACAGGGGTACGTGGGGTGCATGATCTGGTACACAGATAGCCTGCGGTAGTTAGTGCCTACCCCAGCTGCTGCTCTCTATAGCTGCCACTGTTGACTGTGATAGCAAGCAGAAACATTTAGGAAATTGCTTTAAAACCGCATCCATAGTAGGAGAGAACAGCCATCTAAAAGCAAGTTTGGAGTCACCAAGGGAACTCATGAGTATTACCTGTGGTATACCTAGTTAGCATCTTTTATTATGGAGTCTACAGACTCCACTCCCAGCATACTGTGTGTTATTACGGTGGCTTTTTGTGGGAGCCACTGTGAAGATATCTGGTTGTTTAAGGCACAACCTGTGATTTTTGCTAATCACTTTTGCTATTCAGCATTTTAGTGTTAGCCAAGTCAAGGAACAACCTGCTATTTTCTCTTCTTCCCTCATCCTTTCCTTACATGCATGTTTGCCTGTCTGTTCACCTGCCTATCATTCATCATAAACTCAATACCAGCCCCCCTACTAGCTGGGGAGGGTGCAGGTTTGTTTTAAAGGGCTTGTTCAATAAATCTGTATCAGGACCTGTTTTTTTATTGCCAGCTGACGCCTTTTCAAAATGCAAGAAATTTTCCTTCCCGTGTCATTGTTACGTTGTATTTGAGTGAAAAAAGAAAAGACGAAGAAAAGAAAAAACCTAACTAGCGTAGGGTAGAAGGATAAATTCATAGAAATGCATACTGTATACAGAAATGTATATGGGAGAACACAATTCCTTCCCCACTGATGCTGTTTGCATGTCAAGATTTTGGAGTCAGGTTTCTCCTTCATGTCAATCAGCCAGCGGGCTGTGGAACCACACGTTGATCACAGTCCAAGAAAGTGCAAATATTGTCACAGGTTACATTAAGGAGCTTCAGCTAATTTACAGGCTAAACCATGATATATTTCACTAGCCTTCCACATGTCAACATTTGCTTCAGAATAATTTACTGCCTATATATTGGGTGTTCTATCTATACAAAACCATATTGCAGGCTGTTAACTTATAAAAGATAGGAGAGTGAGAAAGCATTCTAATTTCTCATCAGTGTAAGAAAAGATAAGAAAAAATATTAACACATTGGATAATAGCTTTCTGAATAGAGTTGGATGAGTTTGCAAGAGAGGAGTCCTAGGCACTGATCCTGGTCTTTGTTAGATCTGGAATAAATTCACTGGAGTCAGTGTAACACATTATTCTCAACTTTGCGAATAGTAGATTTTTTAAGAAGAAATTTATACAGGCCAAATTCTGCTTTGATCTTCATGCCATGGATCTGGTAAAATGTCATTAGTGTTTGTGGTGTCTCTCGGTTTGCATGAGTGTCACTGAACGAGAGTCATAGGGCAGGAACCAGCTATAATCTGGCTTTACATTTCATAGTCACATTAGAAGAATAACTGGGGACCTAAAGAAAAGCAACATACAGTCAGTACAGAAAGCTTTGTAAAAATGGAAAAACACATTTTGGCACTGTTGTTACACTGCTTGCAGTAATACCTGAGCTGGCTTGGCTAAATGAGCTGCCCTCACGTGTGTTTGTAGGATCTATCACGACAGTGCTCTCTGCTGTATAGAGCCATGCTTGGCACCTCAGAGTCTAGGCTCCTGTGCTGCTGTTCCTGTTCAACTGCTGATCTACCTCTGGTAATCACCAACCCAGCGCCACAGCAGCCTGGCCAATGTGGGTTGGGTTTAGGAAACCCAACAGTATCCCAATGGCAGTGGTGGAGGTGATGGCATAAATATGCCCGGGTGGGTGGGTGGGGTGGGGAGGAGCTGCCTGAGCAAACCTAAGGAGAGGGGCTGAATTTCTGAAAGGGGCAATTGTTTTCTTACATGTCCAGGGTTTCAAGTGCATTGGAACATAATATACTGTTTCATTGCGATAATCCTTCTGTGGGAGAGAGACCGTTATCCGTATTTCACAGAGATGCCGGAGAATGGATTTACCAAGACCATAATTTTCAAACACTGGAAAATATATTTCTGCCTTAAATCTGCATTTGGATGCTTCAGTCTTGAACTTTTTATTTCAGAGAGGTGACAGAGGTCACAAAAGAAGTCAGCTGGAATTACTTAGATTTGCTTCTTTAGTTTAATCAACTATTTTGTCATTTTAGTGAGAAGGCTGTTTGTCCTTTACATTTCTTGGTCAATTACACTATGTGAAAAGTCCCTGCAGGAAAGCTTGTAGGCATTTGCCTAGCTTTGGGGAAGTCTGGAAATTTTTGCAGCCTAAACCAGAATTTCGTCAATACACTACAGCCAAGTCAGGCCCCACTGCAGCAGAAAGGAGGTCTTGTGAAAATGGCCAATTCATGTCCTGCACAGCGCCTTTTGCACAGTTTCCCTTTGTAACACTTGTCAGGTGGCTGCTGGCAAAGGCTGGCTCAAGCTCTGAATGACAGGTCAGCGTGCGATAGGTGATAATGGAAGTCTAGACGGAAAGTGTCCTTCTTCTCTCAGGAGCTACTTTCCTTCTTTTTTTAAAAAAAAAAAAAGAAGAGAGAGGAAAAAAAAAGGGTTCCCCCTCCTTCCCCAAGTACTTTCTGCTCAATGCTTTTCAAGCATTTTGAAATTTCTGGCACTTTTAATCTTTGAATTCAGAGAACCTTTGTCTGAGTTAGTAAAATCACTGGCTAGCTAAGCCCGTTATCTAGTGGAAGAGGATTAGGTTTTTTTGATTATGGGGATGACCTTATAGAGAGCGTTTGAAAGAGGCACATTTCGCCTGCCATCAGCTATGTTTTCCACCATTAATCTGCTTAACCAGAAGATGAGATTTTATTTACTTGTTTTCTCAGAAGATATATGAAAAGGATTTTAGGACTTGTTTTTTCTTGGGTTTGTATTAAAACCTTCCATGGAAATTTAGAGGATTGGACTGAAATGTCTTTTTGGTTTAGACTGGACAAGCACGAAGGTAGTAAGGGACACTTTACCAATAAGGAAGGGAAAATGGTGGTTTCTTACTACAGCACTATGTGCCCTCTGAGCTTGTTTCTGACCTCTCCTACTCCAGATTAAACCCCCCGGGGTGTTCAGGAGAATTCCCTTGAATTTCTGCCTGTGTGAAGGAGTTTCTGGCCCCTATCTTAGGCAATGTGAATTATCTTTCTAGCTCAGATTGTCCTAAATAGAGCCACCTAAATAGAGTTGGCAACTTCTCAGCTGTGTGTGGTTTCCCAAACTTTGACATCCCAGTGCAGATGCATCTGTCTGTGTTGCTCACGTGGGGCTCATGCACGATTAGGGAAGGTAAGCGAGCCTTCTGGGAGCATGATACATCCCGTCTTGAAGCACAAGCATAGATTAGCTCAGATGAATTGCAGCCCAAATCTCTACTTAGACTACACTGGCTGCTTCAGGTGTTTGGTCCAAATGTTGGTGTCACACTGCATCAGTCCTCTGGGAGCACTCACAGCCCTGATGCCCCTGGGCACCTGGCCCCAGGGGCCTCCACTCACCCTGCCCAGGACCCTTTTTCAGCCCATGGGGCAGGGGGTGAGGAAGGGGGTCTGGCCATCCCCTCTGGTGGAGAGCAGGAGTTGGGGACACAGAGGTTGGCAAGATTGCCAGCAGGTGTTGCCTGTTGGGAGCTGGAAGAGGATCAGTGGTGTGGCTCATCCTGTGGTCAGGTGCTGCCATCCTGCCAGTACAGCAGGTGGTGGGGACCCTTCCCTCACCTGCAGGCAGTGCCACCAGCCCTTCTTGGGGTGGTTGCAGGAGTCTGACCCTGAGCTGGCTGATATTTAAGCACTACTTCCCCCAAGCTCAGGATTGGTGCATCCCTAAGAGCAAAAAATCAGGCAAGGGAAGAAGGAGACCTGCCTAGCTAAGCAGGGATCTTCTGAAAAAGCTCAGGTGGAAGAAGGGAGTTTACAGGATGTGGAAACAAGGGCTGATGGCTTGGGATGAGTACAAGAATGCTGTCAGGGTATGCAGGGATGAAACGAGGAGAGCCAAGGCAGCCTTGGAATTGAACCTGGCGAGGGATGTCAAGGCCAATAGGAAGGGTTTCTTTAAGTATATAGGAGGCAAAAGGAAAACTAGGGAAAATGTGGGCCCGCTGTTGAATGAGACAGGTACCGTGGTGACAGATGATGCAGAGAAGGTGGAGTTGCAGAATGCCTTCTATGCTTCTGTCTTCACTGCTTGGGCCAGCCCTCGGGAGTCCCAGACTTTGCGGGTAACAGAAAAAGTCTGGAGGAAGGGAGAATTTGCCTTGGTTGAAGAAGAACAAGTTAGAGAACTGTTAAGTGAACTGGATATCCACAAGTCGATGGGGCCTGATGGGATGCACCAGCAACTGCTGAGGGAGATGGCGGAAGTCATTACTGGGCTGCTCTCCATCATCTTTGAAAGGTCCTGGAGAACAGGGGAGGTGCCTGAGGACTGGAGGAAAGCCAATGTCACTCCAGTCTTCAAAAAGGGCAAGAAGGATGACCTGGGTAACTACAGGCCAGTCAGCCTCACCTTCATCCCTGGGAAGATGATGGAACGCTTATTCTGGGCATCATCTCCAAGCATCGGGAGGAAAAGAAGGTTATCAGAAGTAGTCGACATGGGTTCACCAAGGTGAAGTCATGTCTGACTAATCTGATAGCCTTCTACAATGGCATGACTGGATGGGTGGATGAAGGGAGGGCAGTGGATGTTGTCTACCTTGACTTCAGCAAGGCCTTCGACACTGTCTCCCACATCATCCTCATAGGCAAGCTTAGGAAGTATGGGTTAGATGAATGGACAGTGGGGTGGATTGAACAGTGGCTGACAGACAGAGCTCAGAGGGTTGTGGTTAGTGGTGCAGAGTCCAGTTGGAGGTCAGTAACTAGTGGTGTCCCTCAGGGGTCAGTACTGGGTCCAGTCCTGTTCAATATATTCATCAACAACCTGGATGAAGGGATAGAGTGTACCATCAGCAAGTTTGCTGATGATACAAAACTGGGAGGGGTGGCTGACACACCAGAAGGCTGTGCTGCCATACAACATGACCTGGACAGGCTGGAGAGTTGGGTAGAGAGGAACCTAATGAAATTCAACAAGGGCGAGTGTAGGGTACTGCACCTGGGGAGGAATAACCCCATGCATCAGTACAGGTTGGGGCTGACCTCCTGGAGAGCGGCTCTGTGGAAAGGGACCTGGGAGTCCTGGTGGACAACAGGATGCCCATGAGCCAGCAATGTGCCCTGGTGGCCAAGAAGGCCAATGGCATCCTGGGGTGCATCAAGAAGAGTGTGGCCAGCAGGTCGAGGGAGATCATCCTCCCACTCTGCTCTGCCCTGGTGAGGCCGCATCTGGAGTACTGTGTCCAGTTCTGGGCTCCCCGGTTCAAGAAGGACAGGGAACTGCTGGAGACGGTCCAACAAAGGGCTACAAAGATGGTCAGGGGACTGGAGCGTCTTTCTTATGAGGAAAGGCTGAGGCATTTGGGTCTTTTCAGTCTAGACAAAAGAAGACTAGGGGGGGATCTTATGAATGCTTATAAATACTTAAAGGGAGGGTGCTAGGGGGATGGGAAGAGTCTTTTTTCAGTGGTGCCCAGTGATAGGACTAGAGGTAATGGGCACAAACTTGAACATAGGAAGTTCCATCATGAGGCGGAACTTCTTTACTCTGAGGGTGGCAGAGCAGTGGCACAGGCTGCCCAGAGAGGTTGTGGAGTCTCCACTCTGGAGACATTCAAAACCCACCTGGACGCCATCCTGTGCAACCTGCTGTAGGTGTCCCTGCTGTGGCAGGGGGGTTGGACTAGATGATCTCCAGAAGTCCCTTCCAACCCTATTCTGTGATTCTGTGATTCTGTGGCTGCCAGGACAGCCTGGGAAGAGGCACCTGTGCTGCTGAGCCTCCGAGGGACTGCGTCACCATTTCTGGGATGACACAACAATGTAGATTCTGCAGAAAACTCTCAAATACCAACTCTGCAGAAGGAGCCTAAATCTGCTCCTGTAGCCCTGTCTATTTTGACTGCTTCCCCAGTGCCCCTCGTTCTCACTGAGCTGTGGTATAACCTATTACTGCATCCCCCGTATCACACTGTGCAGAGCACTCACACCTTGAGCATAAAAGATGCTATAAAAATGTAGTTATATTCTATATCTGATGATATTCTCTCAACTAATGGAAGACTTTGTAATGCCCATTTAATTTTTCTAATGTTAACTTTCTAGACAAATTTAGCTACAGTGCAAGGGTTTTATGTGGAGCAGGATTTTTCCTTTTAATTTCCTTCCCATTCTTCCTTTTCAGCTGAAGGTCTGATTCTGTGGTGCACATTGTTCTCCTTGCTAGGTTGAATTCAGCAAAAATGGCAAGAAGCTGAAAGAGTGATAGGGCTGCCTGTATCCCACCTTGACCCTTGTTGCAAGTCTGCATGTTTTTTTAAGCTGGGATATTTGCACTCTGGGTTACTGGTGGCTGGTGACAAAGAAATAACAATTTTACTCAAAAATCCAGTATGATGGGGAAATTAATTTACAGTGTCTCACTTAAAATGTATTTAGCCAGTTGTTAAGCCCTGCCTTAAATTTTATTTTAAGAATTAGGAAGTGTTTACCTACTCCATCTTGACCGTCTGAGGGCAGTGTCACCTAATACTTGCTAGAAGTGATATGCCTGGTCACTGCATACTGTCTGCACTGCACCCACTGTCTAAGGATGACATCCAAAACTCACAGATGTGAAAAAGAGCCTGTCCACACATGTTAGCTGCATCGTGGACTTGGACAGATTGCACTCACTCTCTGGGCTAGAGTGTCTAGTGGTGTAAATCTTTAACGGCACTGAATCCAGTTTGGGGCATTCCACCTGATGGATTCATAGACCTGAAACTAGATGGGACCATGACTGACCTTCAGGTCAGACCACTCACAGACGTCCAATGTAGACTGCTACAAAGTGCTTTTTGCATGAAGGGGTTTATGCTTGGCTACAGCATGGCTTTGAGAAGACTCTCCAGTCTTGTTTTAAAGACATCAAGTGATAAAGAATCTACAGCAGTCTGTGACAAATTGTTCCATAGGCAATCAAGTTTGCTGTTAAAAACATCCGTCGTATCTTAGACTGAATATGTTTAAGTTAACATTCCACCAGATACTCAGTTACTCAGAATAAGTTGTCCTTCACTTAATTTTGCCTTTGTTGTTAATGCTAATTGTATGTAGTGGAGCACAGCAAACCACCAGACCTTCTTGTGGGTGTTTTTTTTAATTACATGCCTGCAGGCAGCTATCTCTTCTCCTTTAATTCCATCTCATCCTGAAACAAAGCCTTCTGTCTGTGGTCAAAACAGGTGTTTTGGGTAGGAAGGGATGGGAAATCCTATGGAAGGGGCATCAATGGGAAAGGAATTATAGGGCTTGTGGAACAACCCTTCCTACATTTCCTCCTGTGGACTTAAGGTGCATAGGATGGGGATGATGGGAAAACATGGAAGACAACAGAATAGTGATTGTTTGCATCAGCTAAGAACCGGACCTCATGCTTATGCTTTATGCAGGCAAGGCATGGGCAACTGAATAGTGGCATGGCTGTTTTTCAACTCACAAGGTTCTAGATCAGTGTTAAATAGTCAGGAAAAGGAAAAAGGATAATCTTGGCAGGGAAGTGTAAAAAACCTGAAGGCTATTATGATCAGCACAGTAATTCCAATGTGTTGAGTGGTTCCCCCCTGAACTTTTTATCAGTTTAAAGTATTAAATGTAAGGGATTCTTTCATATTTTCCAGGTGGTGGGTGCTGAGAAAACTGGACGTTGGCAGCAGAAGTACAGTGGTAAATATAATACATTGAAATACACACATTTAATTAAACAGTGTTTCAAAGGAATGTTAGTGGTTGTTTAGGCATTAGTAACCATCTCTGGGCACTAAGGGTGATTCTAAACACATTGGAGAACAATTTGGAAATAGAAAAAATTTGCTGGAAATTTGATGCCTGGTGGGTGGGAAGTTGGCTCAACCCTTTCTCTTTCCTTCTCATATTTTTAAAGATCTTATATCATGTGAAAACACTTGCAATATTGAACTGAAATCAGAAAAGTCTGGTTTAGGGTGGTACAGGGCAGTGGTGAGGGAGTTATGTCACTCTGTCCAGACCAGTTACTGAATTTCAGCTAGTCCCTGAACTCCCCATTAAAACCCACTGGAGCTCCCCACTGTTGCGGCTCCCTCCCTGAGGAGCCTTCCAGCAACTGCTCATTTTGGCAGGAGCTCCTTCCATCTGCTCCCTTGCCTTGGCTAGGCTTGAACCCAGAAATCCTTGCCTGTGTGGGGAGGAGAAACCTCTACCAATTCCCCAGCTCTGGCTCCCTGCCTGGCTGACATCTCAGAATCACTACATCAGCAGGCAGGGAAGAGAAGAGTATTGCTTCTCATACTCAGCTTTTCTTCTTTCTGGCCTGAGTAATCTGTAAGGTCAGACAGTTGTACAGTTTTCCTCTCTGTTTTCCAGCTTTTCCACTTTGAGTACTTCTCCTCCAGCCTGGTGTGTGCATCCTCTCTCTGCCTGCTCTAACTCCAAGTCTGCCATAACCAAACCACTTCCCTCTGGTCTAATGTGTGTCAGTGACCCTCTCTCTTCTCTAACTTTGACTGTGGGGATGAGGAGCTGCCTGCTATGTGGACAGAGGCAGTAGGATATAGGACCTGCAGAGCAAAAATATGAAGCTTTTCCGCCTATATGTTTGACTTGGGCTTTATGGCTCCTTAGGGCTCTGACTAGCAGGAGATTCAGCCACTTAGAGAAAGCCCTGGGAATCCCCAAAAGCTTTAGAGAATGCTCTTTGCATGTTTATCTTAAAAACCAACTCAGGTCCACTCATCCAGGCACAGGAGACTTGGGTTGCACAAGACACTTGGCTAGGACTGGTAACACTCTGTACCAGTCCCCATGTCTTGGCTGCAGCCTGTACGTGGCTGCATGATTGGTTGCTTCCGTCTGCTTTAACAAGTGCTGGTATGAATAGCTGTCTGGGTCTCCGCATCTTACCTAGCTTTGTTTCACACTACTAGACCCATCACTAAGTAGACCTCCCTCCGTTCTGTCTCTTTTGGTTAGTTACTCATTTTCCTACCTTGTAGATTCTTGGTTCTCTCACCACAGTACTACTGCACTTACCATTTGGCCAGTCCCTGGAAGATGTGGTATTGGCTCAGCAAGTGAAGAGTTTTTAACCTCAGTACCTTGAGTAGTGGTCCACACCAGACATAAAAAGGAGAAGGCTGAAGAAAATCTCAGGTGATGGCACCCTTGCAGCAGATGATTTATGTTTTTTTGAAAGAAAGATAAGAAAAAGAAAATTAATGATGAAACATCTTCCTGAAGGACATACTGAAACACTTTATGCAGAGTGTGTTACCTGCACCAGAATAGGATGTGTACACCAACATGAACCACTGTGCTCTTGGGACTTCATGCCGTCTTGCTTGCAGATTTTCACACTGTCTTGGAAGAGAAACAGAAGAAGGTGGGAGGACACGTTAGACCGAGGCCATTGGCACCGGATAGAGCAGTCTCAGACACGGTGCTGGAGCGAGATAGGAGCACAATGTTTCTTCTGTGGTGGTCATAGAGAGTTTCAAACCCAAAACTATGGAATGGAGTTGTGAGCTGGCCAGATGGAAACATGTCTTCACTCTGTGGTACATGGCAAAACAAGTTCATCATGTTCTGTCTTCACTCTCAGCCATTCTTGGCAACTTCAGCCACATCCTGGAAAGAGTGGAGGGGAGGAGGTGCAGAGAGGAGCCAGTAGGCAAGTGGGTTATGGGATTTGGTTTGTACTGTGCTTAGGGAAGCTGTTCAGCTTCAAAGGAAAATATCTGATTGCTGAGAAAGAGTGTACAAAATAATTATGCTTATTCTTTAAAACCTCATCACCACTTCTTAGTGTTTCCTTTACTGCTGCTTTTCTGCAGAGCACGATGACAATAATCCTTCCCAGACGATGGCGTAATGGTTGCAGCTTGATCTGTCACCCACTTATATGGCCGGTGGGGCTAGCTAAACAGTTAAGAAACAGAACTGCTCTCCTGATTGGGGTCAGAAGGTAAAACACAATAAACTCTATTTTTGATATTACAGGTCTTTGTTTTTGTTGTTGTTCATACATATAGTTGCCACCAAAAATAACTTTGGTTCATTTGTCATTTCCTTTTTTCGTTGACACACATATTTAGCTATTCAGTTCTCTGATGTTCCAGCAAATAGCCAGACAATTTTTAAAATAAATGTTCTCTTAGGGTTTGGGTATTTTTCCTTCTGTTCATTTCTGGGTCTGGGAAATGGAAAGAGACTTCAGAAGCAGCCCGAGTTTATTTTAGAAGCAGAAATATGTTTGCCATTCTTTTTTTCCCCTGTACCACAGTATTGTTTTCTCCATTTTATTGCCTCAGAGTTGATGTCAAATACGATTTTTTTTAGGGCATGCTTTGGGTATTCAGGATTTCTTAAAAACCTTTTTTCTGCATCATGGAAGTCAGAATCCATTTACTGCCAGATGACTAATGTTCACCCATGTTGCTTAGCTGGATGGTTACAATATCTGCGTATATTTGATCTATAATGTCCTAGCAAAACCTTTCTCCTCTCTTTCTCTTTGTCTCATTCCTCCATTGTTTACCCTGCTTTCCTGGGGACACAGCGCTTATGCAGCCTCAGCCTCTGTTGGTCACTCTGGTAACTTTCGAACTAGTTTGTCAATTGAAATCAGATTTGCAGGAGGTCAAGGGGGAGGTTCCTGCACATTTCATGAAAGTAGGAGGTCTGTTAACAGATGGCTGCACTAACAGTATTGGCCACACTCCCGTGTCCTCCTGCATGCCCTGTGCAGCTCCAGGCACAAGGAACGGATGCTGTGCTCGGAGCTGAATCCCACAGTGATTCCGGGCTGGCTGAAACGCAACAGCGATGGCCACATGCTTTGTCCTGTGCTGTCAGCTCAATTGCCATCACCTGCCTCGGGCTGTGGCTACCACAGAGGAGGAGTGCTGTGCAGAAGGAGAGCAACTTTTGGGGAGAAAATGCAGAATTCCACCAGCTGGCATTGCGCTAGTGGATGGGCGACGTCACTGTCTGCTGTGTCCATGCCAGCTTTCGAGCCACTGACAGACGTAGCAGAGCTTCCCTCGTGGAGCAGAGTCAGTTGCCCCTAGAGGAACTGCAAGGATCATATGATATTACAAGGAGCTTTTATAAAAAGTGAATGGCAAGAGCGTCTACCTAGAAAGCTCCTCAGCACGTATATATATATATATATATATTATATATATCAGAGAAGCGTTGGAGCCAGTTTGAGGCAGAATATGACACTGTGCATGCCTTTGGTATACCATCATTGGTACACTAATACACCTTCACTTAAGGCTCAGATGGCTGGAATGCACATACGCGAGGTGGCTCCGTGCTCATCAGTCCTTGGGAGACAATCCTGAATGGGCTCCAAACCCCTTGAAGCTCCCTGGTGCCCTTAAAGAAGCACACCCTTGTGTGAAGGGGCCACGCTGTTCTGCACTCAGCAGTGTTGAAAAAGCCACCCTGAGTTCAGCGTTTGTGAGTGGGGTGTGCAGCCTGCTGCTGCCTGCCCCGGGAGCCCTGCGTGCCCGAGGGCACGATGCTCTCAGGAAGGATGGGTGTAACAGACCTCTAATGTCTTGGGATCAGACCTGGCTGGCCTAACTTGGGTCTCTGACATTTGCACCTAACCTGCACTTACATTTCAGGCGCCCAGTGAAGCAGTCTTGTGAGAAGCGTCTGTGCCCCCTGCCCGCAGTGTGGGCAGAGGCAGGAGTCTGTGCCTCGGCAGGCAGGGCACTCCGGGCTTTCAAAAGCCCTGTTCTGTTTGCTCCACAGAGCATAGGTATTTACTTCCAGATTCTGCTTTGTTAGGCACCTTACATTTGATGGGCCAGTAGGTTAGGTGGTTTGGATGCTGCTCTGTTGGTTCAAACATTTTTTTTGCAGAGTAGCAACTGATAGGCAGGGCTGCAAGCACACGTCCGCAGGGTGCTCGTGCGCTGCCGCGAAGGGAGGAGTGCCTCACTGCACAGGTACAAACCCACTCACAGCTCAGACACAAAAACACACGCTCACTGCTGAAGGCATTACTGTAGGTTTGGGTGAAATGTGCTTTGTCGTTACAGGCAAATTTCCTATCACCGCTCCCAAAGCTATGCCTTTGCTGGGATTTAAGGAAGCCTTCAATGTCTCGAGTCATCCCAAAGTTTCCTTAATAAAAGGCAAGCAGTGCACACTTGCATGCCTCCAGGTATGGCTGGCAGGATGCTAGCTGCTCATGAGGTTTTATCTATTCCTAAAGAGCAGGAATAAGCTGTAACATTTCTAGCCAACTGATTTTCTTATTTTAGACATCATCACACCAATATGAACAAGAGGAGCTGAAGAAGCAGATATAAATAGCAGTAAGATATGCTTATTTCTGATATTCTTGCTGAGATTTTATGATGTGTTTTTTAGTCTTGATTATATACCTTGAGGCAGAAAACTGGCTAAAGCAGATTTTTTTATCGAATGTGTGATGAACTTTAGATTATTTCCTGGTCCTATTGCTATTTTTTTCAGAGGAAATTAAAAAGGAAAAAATGATTTTTAGAGCCTATCATTTAGCAGATAGTCTCTCTTAGTTAAATGGTCTTGTCTTATCTGCTGTGGTTCCTGAATGTTTGGCATTCATTGCTAGAAATATTACCATTTATTTTTCAGTACGAATCCCTCTAACTACAAAAGTCAAAGCACGTCCTATTTATTGTCCAGTTTTGAAAAGACGTAAGTGTGGATTCATGGATTCACAAATTCGTGTATGAAGTTAAACATCTACTTAGTTTTTTTGAGGAATGCCCTTTCATGAATCACAACAGTTAATTTAGCTCCACAGTTTTTAATGTATTAAATGTAGGTACTGCAGTTTGATGAATACATAATGAATGAAGTCACTAGCAGACTTTTCCTTCTCTTTCATATCACCTGATGACCAAAGAGCAAAAACCTGACAAAGAAGTTTTAGCCAGCATTTGTTTGAGGTTGATGGAGCGAGTGAGTCTGGGTAAAAATCATGAGCTACTGAAAACCTGAAGCCATGAACTACTGTTCAGTTTAGACTGCAGAAAATGCTATATAACAAGGGAAAAATAAAAAATTAGACTCATCTCATAGAAATACCAGTTAGACTAGTTAGTTAATGTCTGTAAAATATACTGAAATAGAGAAGTATGAATCAAAATTTAGTTCCAAAACAATTAATTTTTTGAATTTTAAAAATCTCTTTACTAGGCCAGTAGAAAAGCATGACAAAACAAAAAGTAGAGCACAACCTAGAATTAATCTTATAAAAACAATAGATCAATGAAGCAAGAGAAGAATATAAACAATAGACTTCTCTCTCCTTGAGAAACCTAAGCAGAGGCAGACCTTGCTCCTGGAAGGCAGTAACTGGGAAAGCCAGAGCATGAGGATGCTCAGACTGGCTTAATTTTTTTACAGGATTTACAAATTAATATCTTCACAGCGGCAGTACCTCTCTGTGTTCTGCATTTCTCACTACATATTCAGTATGTTAATACTGAGTCTGAGTAATTTAAATGTCTCAGCCTTTGAGTTCTACAAAACCTCTAGTTTTCAGCCAAATATCAAATAATAAACACAGGTGAGTTATAGGATACACTGCCTGTTTGTTGCTTCTCTGTATAACAACTTACATTATGACAGTGGCTCTGTGGTCAGCTTCTCACTTTAGAGAGAAATATTCTCTCAAAGCGGAACGTGTTCCATAGAGAAAAATACCTTCCATTTTGATCCTTGGATCAATCCACTTACACTGAGAAGACACAAAGAAACAATCCCTTGGTAAATAATAAAATAAATAGAGGCTGTTGTTCATTTTTTTTGTCCTTCACACTGTTGCCATCTTCAATTGCACAGCAAGCAGCAGCACTTGGGAAGAAATAAACAGCTCTGGCCACCTGAGAGCAACCTGAGGCTCCATCATGCAGAACAAAAAATGAAAGGTAAGGAAAAATTCAAAGGGAATGCAGGATACAGTGCAGGAGAAAGCTACTTAGTAAATGTTTGTAAGTGCGACAGTTCTTGAATGTGCATAAACACACTAGAAAATCAATATAACCTCTGGGCCCCCTGTCTTTTCAGACAAGAGCCTGAAAATTCAGTTTTTGCTCAAGTTGTCTCTACTGCAAGGATATCTTCAGACATGCGAAAGGAGTTGGAAGAGTACAGAGTAACAGATGACAAGTACACAATAGTGATAAATGGGAGTTAAAAAAAACTGGAGCAATACAAAGATTATACTTAAAGCCCACACTGTTAATTGGAATCGAGTCACAGTGCTTTCTTTCTTGGAAAAAGAATAGTAATTTGTCTTCAGCTTTGGCAGAAGAACAGCATGCATAAGAGCAAATAACATTTGAAAGTAGAACAAGCCGACATGGCACCAAGTGAGATAAATGCTTATCTCATAATCATTAACTCCTGGCCTAGCTATTGCTTTGCATTGCCAAAAAATCAGGATTTGGAGAGGAATTACATAGGCTATAAATAATAGTTCCAAGGAGCAGCATCAGAAAATAGTTGTAACTGTATTTGCCTGTGATCATTAAAGTACTATAAAATCAAAGAAACAAAGAACATGTCCTCTTGGTGGTCCTAAATCACAGATTTGGTGTGGTAGCTTCTAATTTTTCCTGCAGAAGTACCTAATGTCCATGTTATTCATGAGCTTCTGTTGGACAATCTTTTCCATCATTACCTGCCTGAACAGAAAAGCCCTGTTGCTCCTAGAAGGGAGGGAAAGTGGTTGCAGCAGCTTCTAGATGACAGATCAAAAGTGTTCTGGGCTCCTGCCTCAGCATGAAGCCGATCTACTCTGTTAAGCCATCTATTTAGCAAGATAACCATCTGTCCGGAGTAGGCTTGATGAGGTAATGGTTTTATTAATTTCTTACAATAAGTAAGATGAGCAGACGAGGCTCCCTGTGGCATTCAGATATGAGTATTTGACCTTTACAAAATTATCTGCCTTCCTTTCTTGTGCAAAACCTGATGATTTTCAGTGTAACAGAAGCGTTACCGGATGAATTTTCTCAGGACTTTGCAGTGAGCATGAGAAGATGTCAAGGAGGTAGGTCCAAACTTGTCTTTCACATCTGCAGAATAGGCGCTTTTTAGTCGCCAAGGCTAAAGCAAAAAAAGGTTATTTCCTCCAGACTCTTCTATTTCCTCTACACTGAAGGACGTTGCATGCTATCCACATGTTCTTCTAACTCTGCTAGATGAAACCAAACTTTCTGAAAAGCTACCTGCTCTTGGTTAGAAGCTACTGCTTTCCGTGGTAACTTGTCCAAAAGTTGCCACCCACAGTGTTTAAAAATGGTTACCTGTTCCTTAGCTGCATCTCCTTCTTAAATTTCCACCCACTAGTTTTGCCTGTGCCTTTCTCCTTGAGCTTAAAATGTCCTCTAGGGACTTAGCATTTCCACTGCCTAAAGAAGCCACAGCAAAGCACTTTGCTTTCTAAAGTGTGCAAATCAAACTCCTGAAGCCTTTCCCTGTACCACTTTTCTTCCAGCCCTGAAATAATTGATACAGCTTTTACCTGCAATATCTTCAGGTTTTCAGCCTATTTTTAGAAATGTGGGTGCCAAAGATGGACAGAACTGCACTGTGAGCGAAGATGTTTGTATTCATGGAACAACAGCAAAAGACAACAAATTTTGAAATTTTGAAAAAGATTTTAAGATAAATTCAGACTTCAGGATAACCAATAGCCAAGTGATGCAAGCTAAGGAAAAAGAACTCATGTGCCTTTAAAAGCATGGTAGCCTTTAAGAGGTAGTATATAAAGAGGTATGGTGACAAATCATGAGCAGCATTTCTTGTACGTAAAATGTGGGGAACACTGAAAATGCTGCTACCACAAGATATAGGGGCATTCCCTTGTTTTATCTGCAAAAAGAAACTCTAATAACATTGTCCAGTGTCTCCGAGGATTATTCCACGGATATGTTGGGCCCATGCCAACTTCATGAAGTTCAACAAGGCCAAGTGCAAGGTTCTACATCTGAGTTGGGGCAATCCCAAGCACAGAGGCTCAGCAGAGAATTGGTTTGAGAGCGGCCCTGAGGAGAAGGACCTGGGGGTGCTGATTGATGAGAAGCTCAACATGACCTGGCAATGTGCGATCGCAGCCCGGAAGGCCAACCATATCCTGGGCTGCATCAGAAGAAGTGTGGCCAGCAGGTCAAGGGAGGTGATTCTGCCCCTCTACTCTGCTCTGGTAAGACCCCACCTGGAGTACAGCATCCAGCTCTGGACTTCCCAACACAGGAAAGACATGGAGCTGTTGGAGTGGGTCCAGAGGAGGGCCATGAAGATGATCAAAGGGCTGGAGCACCTATCCTATGAGGACAGGCTGAGAGGGCTGTTCAGCCTGGAGAAGCGAAGGCTTGGGGGAGACCTTGTAGCAGCCTTCCGGTACCTAAAGGGGGCCTACAGGAGAGCTGGGGAAGGACTTTTTACAAGGGCATGCAGTGATAGGATGAGGGGTAATGGCTACAAACTGGAAGAGGGTAGATTTAGGTTAGATATTAGGAAGAAATTTTTCACTTTAAGGGCGGTAAGGCACTGGAACAGGTTGCCCAAAGAAGTTGTGGAAGCTCCATACCTGGAGGTGTTCAAGGCCAGGCCGGATGGGGCTTTGAGCAACCTGGTCTAGTGGAAGGTGTCCCTGCCTATGGCAGGGGGTTGGAACTCAATGACCTTCAAGGTCCCTTCCAACCTAAACCATTCTATGATTCTATGTCTGCAGGGGCCTGCAGTCTCCTGCGCAAAATGGCCAACACACATGTGCTTAGTAACATGTGTGTTTTGTCTGCGTTAGTGTTCACTTTAGCTGTGCCACTTCACCACTCTAAGCTTTCTATATTAAAGGCTTAATTTGCCATTTCACTTTACTCCTGTGGTGTTCCACTGTAATTTGTGTTGGTAAGCACCAAACCCAAATGTAGCCATCCGACGTGAGGAAGGGGTGTTGACGAACACTGAACTCGAGGGGGAGGGAGGTCCACTTGACCTTCCAATTGCTCAGCAGGTTGCTCCTGATGGTCATCAGTAAATCACCACTGCAGAGTTTTTGGCCAATTCTCAGTAGTTGTCAGGGATGTGTATGAGGAGCTGTGAGTGATCCTGAGCAAGGTTGTTCTCCTTCACCTCTGCCACCCTCGGCTCAGCAAAGCCAGATGCTGTTACTTTGTACATGGTAGACGGGTTGGCCTCGCTAGTGGGTCTGCAGGTCCCTCCTCTGCCTCTGCATAGGGACCTCCTGGGGACAGACCCAGGTTGGGAGGGGAGGGGGTGTCAATACGTCCTGGTGACACATCGGGAATAAGAGCTATGCACACCTTGCAGTGTGTGCTACGTTCAGCTCCTGCTTGTCTGAGGACACCATGGTGGCCAGGAGGACACACTGAGCTCCAAGGCCTGGAGGGACTGAAACCAACTTTGGGCACACTGCAGCAGTTGCAGTAAGAGAAGGGACATTCCCACAGGGACAGGTTTTCCCCAAATTTACCTAAATCTGTTCTGAACATATGGCTCATACCTTAGTCACTCGTTAACTTTAGCACTGCTGAAACACGATGCCTCCAGAAACGTCTCATCAGCGTTGTGGGGAGGCATTTCAGGTTGAACGGGGAAAAGGACCAGGGGAATGTTTAGCCGAAAGGGCACACGGCAGAAATAGTTGTAGGAAGGCCGTAGCCTGTTGGCCATCCCTGTGGCCAGAGGAGTGAAGAAGCCAGGGCCAGCACTGCAGAGGCAGCATGGCACAGCCATGAGAGACCTCTTGCCTTAGAGACCTTCTCCCAGGACAGCCAAAAACATTAATGATGGCAGAGAGGATAGGTACAACTGGGAAAAGCTATTTAAAAAAAATAGCTCAGGAAGCTAGTATTTGTTAGCATGTTTTGAACAAGCTGACAGAGAAAAGGAGCTTAAAGCTGTTACGTCAAAATCCAGTGTATCTGCACTGCCATGGTGAGTTATGGGGTGAGGAGAAACAATGGGGCTCGCTACAGAGACGGTGTGAAAAACCCCTGGCTGCCAAAGAGGTGTCCCCCTCATTTTGCTGCTGCAGTGATCTTTTCTGTAGGGTGTCATTTTTACAGAGGCAAGCCTTGCTTCTCAGTGGGATGTGCACCCACCTTGGGGGGAAATTTGGGGATTGCTTTTGCTTTTTGAGTGTGTCCCATGGGCGTCTCTAAATTGAGAGAGGAGTCAGTGTCAGGAGCAAATGTTTTACCATCCCCCAGCTTCCCAGAAGGTGTAATTCCCAAATAACCATGTCCTGCCTCTTCAGTCCCTCCCTGGCTTCAAGGAGAATGGATGCTTTTCTCCCTGCTTCCCTCCTGGCTGCAGCAGGCCTGTTTTTGTCATCAAGTGCTGCTCCCAGGAGCTCATTTTCGCAGTTTCTGTGCACGACCTTGCACATCCCTCTGGAAACAATGATTTTCCTTAGAAATAAAGAAGACTGCTATGCGCGTACACCGTGCTTTGCTGCCAAGTGAAGACATGGGGGCTTTCTGTTAAAAGTTTTAATCCATGGAAAAGCTAAAAGTTTTAATCCATGGAAAAGCTAAAAGTTTTCATCCACGGAAGAGCATTGTTTGCTTTTGTGTTATACCAGCATTACACCCACCTTGGTACTGCCACTGAGGAGAGGCAGGGCACACAGAGAAGAGACAGAGAGACTCCCAGCCCTAAGGGTTAAAATACTTGTACGTAACTACTCTCCAGTGAGTAGCTATTAATAGTGTGAATGTCTTGTTCAGAGGTGACTGAACCACACTTGAAGAGGAAGACCCGGCACAAAGTGGGTCCCTTGGTATATGCCAGGATCTCTGGGGCCGGGGGCCAGCCAGGTGTGCTCCCGCCAGGCCACTGCCTATCCCACTGAGCCTTTCTCTGGTGGCTTCTTGAGGAGAGGACCCCCACTTACCACCTCCCTTATCAGACTTTGAATTTATCCTTTCCGTATGCCTGTGGCCTCCCCTGACTTTGTTTCCCCCTCACCTGAAGGAGAAGCCACCCCTGGGTGGAGGCTGAGCTCCTCCACCTATTGCCCCAAAGGCAGCAGGGTGGGCTTGTACCTCCTGTAAAGCACCTCATGGAGGGCATGCCGGAGAATACCAGGTCAGCTTCTGTAGTCACCTAAATTTAACCATAAAATCTCCATTTGCCTTCAGTGTCTCGACTGGCTGCAGGAGTGGCATGGCCCAGACAGACCTGTGGGATGGCCGGGGATGGAGGAGGGTGCCCAGACCCCCAGGAGCTGTGTGGGGTCCATGCTGGGGCAGCCAGGCACGCGTGTGTGGTGGGGGCAGCATGTGCCCCCTCGCCCCGGGCAGCCCAGGGATTAAATGTCTTATGGTTGTCGGGCACCCAGCGGCTGCCCTCGGACGCCCGGGTGCGATGAGCGGGGTCAGCTAACAGCAGAAGTGTCTCAGGCTGGCTTGCACCTCAGGCTGTGAGATATCTGATCAGTTATCTCATGTTCCTCTGCGGGAACCACACACCCACACATCAGTTTCTGTCTCACCCATGCTGCCTGACGGGCGACGGCAGAGAGGAGCTGCTCTGTAATCTGACATAGACACAGATGTGGCTGACCTCTCTAGCTCCTGACTTTCATGAAAATCACATGCAGCTCTCTGCAGCCTTAAGGATCCCCTTTTTTTAAGTAAGGAAAAAAGGGCAATATTCCTGTAACACGGGAGCAGTTCTTAGGAAAGGAAACCTTGTGAATTAGTGACAGAGTCACTTTCTTTGCTTGCACAAAGTTGAAACAGTTTTAAAATAGCACAGATCAGTTCTTGGGGACATGTTATAAATGCCTCGTCCAGATGGCAAGGAAAAATCCAGAGAAAGGGACTTATCTAATTATTTTTTTCTGTAGACATTTCTAAAGATTCCATCTTTTCTTTTCCATTTCCATCTTTTCAGCCCTCCTTTTTAGTCCTTTAGTGTTTTTTATACAGGAACTCCTAACTTATAAACACTGAATTTGCTCTATTGCAAAGTTTGAAAGACAGGACCTGATTGCTTAGTTTCTGGAGGGAGATGGGTATTTTATCTGTGGATGATAAAATGCATCTAATTACAATATCACATTTGCGGTGTGAATTTTCCATTGGCAAGTTTTAATGGTCCAGTGTAGTTATTGCTTGTGACGTAACTCCATTAGAAGTTCTCTTCTTTAAAATTTTTATGATATTTTGGAGTGGGAAGATGTAACGTGAAGGTGATTTCATTAAAACTCACTCTAATTCTGCATATTTCAGGGGATTTCTACTGGTTGCTGTTTATAAAAATGTGTGTATCAGTAGCCAGGATATGGGCAAGGCAGAAATTTATCTGTTCACTGGATCACTACTGAAATGATTTGCATGACAAAAATGCATGTGGTTGCTAGAATACCCAAACAGGAGGAGATAAAGTCATTCTTCTTCAAAAAAAGATATATCCTTTTCAAATTGTTTTTTAAATATAAAAGTAAAATGTTAATGTGAATAACGCAAAGTCAGCCTGCTCCAGCTGGGAATCTGCCCCGTGTAGTCATACTCAGAGGGATGGGTATTAATCTATTATTCAACTGCACAAAGTTCAGTAGAATAACTGTTCTCACTAATTGCTAATGGGTGAAATTGCTGGTGCTTATAGGAAGATATTCTGGTAACAGATAATTAAGCAACTAAGTAGTTGAAAATGTCAGGAGGGAAAAATGATCTTTTCACCTCACTGAGTTCATTTCTAAAACTGTGTCAGTCAAGCTTGCTCTGGTCCCATATAGCCAGGCGGCAGCTCTGCTGGGGAGATGCCCTGTGGCTGCCGAGCACACAGACAGAGGGGAAATTGAGGGAAAACCCCTTTTCTCGATCCTCCTTCGACAGCTGCTGCCCGTGCTCAAGAAGCAGCTGCAAATCTCTAGTGACTGCTACATGTGGCTTTTGCTTGCATTGACTTTTACAGCCAGGCCTTGATCGTCACTTGATTCATGGCTGAGAGATGTTGTTCCTTCCCACAAGCCATGTCCCTGTGCTACTGCACCCAGATGACTGTCCTCTGGCTCTCCAGTTCAGATATGCTCCGGGAACCTCTCCTTTTTGGAAGGTGCTGGAGCAAGGGTGGGCAGGCTGTGGGCTGTAAAGATGAGGAGAAAGCAGAGGGACACCTCTCAGCCTTTGCAACATGGGCTGGAGGGAGAAGACAATTCAGCCAGCAAGTGAGGACAAGAGCCATAACATGATATTTTGGCCTCTCCACCATCTTTGAAATTCATCTCTCTGTGTCCCCGGGGAGGGCAAGGAAGCAATCCCTGGCCCCTTGGAGCCTCGGGGCAATGCAGCGAGGGCCTGACCTCCTGGCATTTCAGCAGCCGCTGGGGCAGCAGTGTGGGACCTGGGCACCAGGGCAAGACAGTGCCAGGCAGTGCTTCAAAAGCTGACGTATTACTCCAAAGCCTCAGCACCTGCTTCAAATCTGGCACCAGTTCTGGGGCGGAGCGTGTCTGGGTACATTGGACATACTCTTTTTCTCCCTCTCCCCTTGCGTTGCAGCCCCGAGAAGACTGTGCGTCTGAACGGTTGGCTGCCCGCCGAGCTCGCAGCTTTACTGGCAGCGACAGAGTCTAAATATCACTGGTCTTTGGTAGCTATTTCCACACACCACGAGGATGCCCTGAACCCTTCTCTCTCTCAGGTGTGAGCCTGTCCCTGTTTGCACCTATCATCTGTGGTATGACCCAATATCCCCTTGCAATTCCCTGTAATCCAGATAGGTAGGGAAGAGCGGAGAGTATTTCCCATGTTTTGCTGCTGACTGCAGAGAGCTATTTCTGATTGTGTGTTGATAAGTTTCTCATGAAGAGCAAGGCTCCCAATGAATACGCCTTGGGTCACTAGCTTCCAGGGGCTGTCCCTCCAGGAATCACCCAAATTCCTCTTCTGCAGCCCTGGCTGCCCACCCTGTGCCAATGGCAAGCTGATGCAACCAGGAGCACATGTCTACTTAACGGTAACTATTACAGTGAAATATAATATTGCAGCAACTTCTGTCTCCAGGATGGCCACAGAAATACTGGCACATCCTTGTCCAGACGCTCACGTCATGCTAAGCAGAGAGCAGTGACACTCAAAGACTTGTACTGGGGTTTGAAAGCTCAGTCTGGATGACTGGACTACATTAGTGCTCAACTAGAGTGAAATTTCCTCAATAGTCTGAAAGTTGAAAGTGTTTAATTTACAAGGCTGTAAAATGAGTGATAGATATAGTCCATTACAGATACACTTAAAAAATTTTCTATTTTGCTCACATACAGTCAGTTTAAAATCACCTTCACTGAGAGTCAAGAAACCTCACCAAAAAAGAGCTCTTTCCCAAAACTCCCATCTCCAGTAATGCTTTGGCAGAGCAGATGAGAGCCCGTTCTTCAAGACAAGCTGAACACAACGCTGGCCGACGCCGACAAAAAGGCTGCAGCGGGCTTTGAGTCAGACCCATATTGATTTTCATGTGAAGAAGACATAAGGCAGGTGTTGTCCATAAATGTCCACCAGTGACTTTACACAGCTCCCCTACACAATCAGAACTAACTACACGGAGGCTGAATTTCTTTTATAAATAGCATTCTTTGAAAATCTATTATTGGGTAAAGAGGAGAAGCCATAAGGCAGTGGACATAGGAACTAGATTGCAATGAGGGGGGCATAATAGAAAATTTAAAGCATTGGCTAAATACATATATGTTCACTAGATGAGAACAGCTCAGCAGTTAGAGACAATTCTGCCCAACTACCTACAAGACCAGATGGGGGATGAACAAAAATGCAGGTTTCTCAGAATCCAGGGCATTGCTGGGATATGGCATGTTCATGAGGCTGCACAGGAAGCCAAAAGCTGTGGGTACACCAAAAAGGGATTTCTGTGCCCACAGTCTGATAATCTACAGCACTCCGGGTTCAGGTGTCTGCTGTGAGGGCTTGGGCTTTTGCCATGTCCCACCATTTTCAGCTTAGAGCGGGTGTGCTGAACCAATGCCTGTTTGCCTGTGACTTGCACAGTACAGCTGAGTGAAAAACAGGCTTTGTAATTGTGTGGGTAATCAGAAATGAAAATTACAGGGAAACCACCAAATAAAAGATAAGAAAGCTTGAAGAATTTCATTGAATTAATGCCCAAATGCTGGCTGACCTGTTAAAGATATTTTGTTTTCATTTTGGCATTGCTTAATGCTCTCCAAAACCTTTTTCCCATTTTAGGGGTGGACCTGGATCGGTTTTGAAGTGGAGAACAATATTTCAAAATAAGGAGTAGAAAAGTTTTGTTCTTCAATGTTGAATCAAAATGGTGCAGCATTTCTAAAACAAATTCCTAAATGTCAAAACCCACAAAAATCTTGAGCTTTGATATACTTTTGCCATTTTTTTTCCCTTGGAAACTTATCAAGTTTGACCCAATTATTTCAAAAATAGCTATTTAAGAGATTTACTAATTGACAAAAAGACTTCTTCCCCATCTAATCTAGATTTAAAGCTGTGAGCTGCAGCCCTGCGAGTTAAGGCTTTCTCACTGGGGCTGTAGCAGGCTGGTGTCTTCTCCTGACATAAATTCACCAGTGAGCCTCATAACTCAGGGAGGTATAAAATCGGTTGAGCTACACAGCTGTAAAACCAGAGCCATGCAGTGGGGAATCAGGCATAGGCTGCTAATTTCACACCATTGGGGAAAAAAAAAAAAAGAAGTTTGAAGTTAATTAAAATCAAAAGAATCCCTCTGTAAATTACATCCGAGGATGTTGGAGTGAAAAGGACAGAAAGCAAATGAATATTTAAGGTGGGGAACTTAACTGGCCCTGGCAGGAGCCAGTATGGCTCACCTTTGGCCTCACTGTCTTTCTCGCAGTTATTTGTGCAGGGTCTGCTCCCGAGATGCAGTCAGGGTCTGGAGCCCTCCGTCCCCTGACGGCGAGAAGTCCCTGCTGAGCTTGTGCATTGCCTTGGGCTGGGTGCTGGAGAGGACTCCTGACTGTTCCCTGCTGCCCACGGTGTTTGACCGGGTGCTGGCAGGGGAAAAGCACCAGGATGGCCTCTCCGGCACTCCAGGCGTGCAGGGGCACCAGGGGGAGCATGTGCTGCATGGGGTGTGGGACCAGACATGCACCCCCAGCAGGGAGGGATCCCACAGCCGGGAGGGCAGTTGGGTGCAGAGGGAACTGCTGGGGAGAGGAGTGGGGGGTTGGGGGGACCTCCATCCACAGGGATGCTGTGGGTTAGAGCATCCTTTCCTGTGTCCCCCCAGTCCACAGGTGCTATTTTCCTGCCAGGGTGATGCCATACGGCACCGGCCATCATCCAGCACCTTCTGCTAGAGGGGGACTTATTTGCGCAGCCTGGAGGATGTATGAAACCTGCATGAGTCCTCCCTAACAAGCTCAGTCTGGTCTCAATCTATTGTTTGGCACCATTGGCCAAATTATTATCTCATTGAAGCCTGCATAAAACTGAAGTAGCTCCACTAGAGTCCAAGGTATAATGCAGATTTATGCTATGCTGATTAGGAGCAGAGTTTGATCCTGTTATTTTATAATGCCATGACTGCAGTTTTACTAGTCCTTGGGGTGCAGAGCAAAAGTATTTGTATTTACTTGCTCTGAATGTTAAGTGTATTTTTCTGTGATACCTTAACTAAAGCTTCCCTCAGAAGGTCTCAGATCAATATATTCTCCTCTGCCAGAGAAT
Source organism: Pluvialis apricaria (assembly GCA_017639485.1). Taxonomy (NCBI): domain Eukaryota; kingdom Metazoa; phylum Chordata; class Aves; order Charadriiformes; family Charadriidae; genus Pluvialis; species Pluvialis apricaria. The sequence goes on along the minus strand of CM030044.1, from coordinate 25,539,531 downwards.
TGTGGCCTAATGTCCCAACCCAAGCAGGACCTATAAAGTACCAGGCTGTAATAGCATTTCACCTCAGTGAATCTAGCAGCTCCCACCATATTACAAACAACGTTAGTCCCCGACCTTCCACAGGGCTCAGCAGCCAGTAAGCCCACCTGTCTGTGGGCTGCCTTGTTGCCACTTCAGGTGGTGGGTAACTCCCTGGCTTGTCATGACATGCACGCTTTTCTTGTGTGAGGTATTTACAGCACATCATCCATCACCTTTTCTTGGTGAGAGGAATCATTGCCAAAAAGCCCATGAGTATATTTTTGGTGAAAATAGCTGGAAACCCATTTTTTCCACCTCTCATGACCAGTTCTTTAACCGAACAAGCTAGATTTTCCCTCCTGTGGGTAGGAGTTCTACATTTAATGAGGCGTTACCTGTAAAACCTTGTCACAATGGCAAAGTGTTGCAGGATGGAGACTGGCCACACACATTCCTTTGGGAACATGAAGTATTAAGAGCACTTGGCCCCCAAACCATGAAACTTCTTCCTGCAGAAGGAGACTGCTAGGGCTGGAAAAGTCACCTTGCAAGCAAGGAGATGGGACAGCAGGTGTTGAGTACACTTGAGGGCTCCCTAATGCTTTGTTATGCAGGCTCTGCAATCCAAAAGGAAAAGAAGGAAAGGAAAAGCTTTCAGTCCAAGTGGGAGAGAGATCTCTGTCAGGATTAAATGATGTCCTGCCTCCTGAGTTCTGGTTATGCTGCTAATCATACCTTTGTGATGGAAACAGTTGCTGTTGCAATCTTTCTAGAAAATCCGCTACAGCTATAGCAGAGAGCCTTAAAGTATCAAAATGTGACAACTCACAGAAACACACAACCTGAGTAAAAATGGAGCAGAGAAATTAAAGCCCTCCAATGAATAGCATTAGTTTATAACAAGAGAGGGAATTGTAATTTAGTCATGGTTGAATGTTTCCCATTTTGTCTTAGCATTCACAGCCCCTTTTTATAATTATGCTTTTGTGGAGAGAAAGGTGTCGGAATTCTCTGAGGTTTTGGGAATATCCTTGCTTTATCCTAAAAGCACCTGTCTGTTGCCTCCATGACACAGCCTCTAATCCTGCCCTGGATGCAGTGAGACGAAATGGGCTTCTAATTTCATGGTTGAAGTCAGAAGAGATAATATCTGCTCAATTCCCTGCATAAAAATTGCTCTCTAGCATAAGCCTCCTGGAATTCTGCTTTTGAGTCCCCAAAAGGATCAGGATGTGAGGATCCGTCTGGGTGTGCATGATCTCTGCATGTGCTGAAAAATAGAACATCAGGATTGCTCAATACTATATAAAATTTTAATGAGTTGAGTCACGTAACGCTTTTCACCGCCTTCCCCTTTTATTCTTAATATATGTTCTAGCCGTGTCTGTGGAATATAGCTTGTCAATGTATGTAGGTACAATCTGATTCATGTTGATATCTTGTAAAGACCAGGGAGGTGTTATTCAGGCAGCTGCAAGGGCAATTCTCAGAGAGTGGGAAGAAACACTGTATTATGTCCCTTCTAATGTGAGCTTTTAAAGGTTACCTCATTTGTGCAGCATGTTCAAAGGCATCAAAACCAAGCCCCAGTAAGAGGCAGAGACAGGAGAGGGTTAAGGAAGCCAGTGATGCCTGATGTTAACATCTTTCCTCTTTTTCAGCTTTGTAAAAGATAAACGTTTCAGATTTCAATCTGTGGTTCCCAGCAGTGCTTTGGGAACACTGCAGTAGGCCCGCAAAAATCACTAATGCTGAGCCAAGCCGAGATAATGCGTCTCAGCAGGAATGACATAATGCCCTAAAAGAAGACTATGATGTAATGCATATCTCACAAATCAGAGCCAATTTCCGTTAGAAAGCCTTGAAGTCTAGCACTAATACTGCAATATGCAAAACTTTGAGGGTTTAGATCTTTTTTTTTCTTTCAAGAATAATTTTGTAAGGCTTACAGCAGTCGTGCAGTCTGTCCAGGTACTAGAGAAGCTTCTGTCTCATTCCACTCCTTCTCGCAATTCGGGTGCTTACTGAAAGCCATTAAGCATTTCACCTTGGTTGAGGTGCCTGCAATATGTTAATACGAATGCTGTAATTTATAGCGTTAACATGGCTGCTTATGCAGGTGAGGCATAAAGTGTATATAGCATATTACAGTAAATCCTGCTTAATGAAGGTGTTATGCAGGGATTTATTAGACTCACTAATGTCTCACGAAAAAGTAAAGCAATATTTGTGCTATGCTCAGCTTGGGCTTCCGCCAGTGCAACTCTTCAGTCCTTGGTGGAGTTGCTCCCCTGAGTAAGGTGAGCCAGATTTGGGCCCATGCAGTTTATAAACCATCTCCGTTAGTTTTCCTGTCTTTTGCTAATAACTATGCTGTCAGAGCAGCAGGACTCGCCTGCTGCTTAGTGCTCCTGTGGTGCATGAGCCAGCGGGACCAGCGTGCTGGGAGCTGTTGCAGGGTTTGTTTCCAAGCAGGGCATCTCTGAGCACCTGCCCTCACCCCAGCCCCTGGCGAAGTGGTGGGATGTCCTGGAGGGTCTCAGTGTCCCCTTGGCCCACTCACGGTTTGCAGCAAGGAGAGCACAGCGATTCCCAGTCTTTGGGGCTGTGGCCCCGAACCCTTCGTGTACCCTTTAGGGGGTGAGGGCAGGAGCTGCTGCCATCAACTGGCTCTGCCCTCTGGAGACAGGACAAAGCTAGGGATCTGGGTCTGCAGCTGGGGGAAAGTCATGATGGTTCCTGGTGTTGGGGGGGGGAGCAGCAGCAGCCCATGCAGGGCAGGATCTGGTCTTGGCTACCCATGGAGCCACATCACCCTACAGCCATAATGTGGCAATGTATACCCCTTCGCTATGTCTTCATCTCATAAATGTCATATCATTGGAGTTGGACCTCACATGCTTTCAAAATACCTCCAGTTCTCCAGAGCCAGCCCTGATCAGGGCTGTGCATCCAGTCCCTGGACTGGGACCAGGGACCAGAGACTTTTCAGAGGTCCCATCCCAGTCAGGGCAGGTGCCTCTGGGCCTGAATCTCTTCTCCTAGGAAAGAAGAACCATATTGCAACCTCTCACATCAGCCCAAGGAGAACGTTCCCAAGGATGCATCCCGAGAAACAGAGTCACTTCAAGAGCATTTGCACTGGAAACCAGAATCTTTAAAAAATGAAGTAGTTCATCACTGCAGCCCTCCACCATGGCAGGCAGTCACCAGCATGATTTTGACTGCCACGGTCTCTGTGACAGAGAGCTGATCTGCACTAATCAAACCATCTCAGCTCAAGCAACTGAGGTTTTAATATGTAACCTCAGCTGGCTCTTGCAAATTTGAGGTTTACATTTTTGCTTCTCCTTGTTAAGAAACATTGAGAGTGTCAGGTACTGAAGGCTGGTGTTTACTTGCCTATGAGATGAGAGGTCGCTAACTGAGATTCAGCAGGCAAATAAACAGGTGACCTTGTGCTGAAAATTAATAAACCACCATCAGCACCTCAAAGAGAGGGGGAAGCTGGCATCTGCTCCTGTTAATTCAAGCCTGGACCTGCTTTTTACTTAGAATGGCCTGACTGCAAATGGAGGCTGCTGTATTTTAAGTTACAGACTGCCTTCTAAAGGAGACTGACCCAAGACGCATGGCATCATTAAATTGGGAATGATGCTGGACATGCACCGCAACCACACAAGTGAAAGGTGAGTTGCTGCCTCAAATTGTTTTAAAAACTCATTATCGTTAATAAATACCAAGCTGTGTTACGTGCACCATTTCATTAAAAGAGGATAGCCAGAAGGAGAGCTTAATTATCTTGCTCTAGCAAAAAGCTCTAGGGGCAAAAGGGGAATGTATAATTATAGTGTCAATATGGCCTTCTGGCCTGCTGGTGGGCCAGCGAGATGGGGACCCAACTCTCTAATCCTGACCTTGCCTCTGCTGTATGTGACTGTTGGGGCAAGTCATTTAACCTCCTTTCTAACGTGGGAGTTCTCATACTTCCAGGGCTAAGTAATCAAAGTACCCTGAAGACTAATTTTTGTATAAAGACTGGAGTGTTTGTAACCTATTTTGGCTTTTCCCATTTGCCTTTATGCATACTTAGATACCTACTCACCTTGTCCCAGCTGATTTGAACTCAGCAACCAGGATTACATTGGCAAAACAAGAACTGTGTGATTTAAGACAATGGCAGCTAGTACCCAGCCATATTGTGAAATTGCCTCATGTCAGTTGTCCTGAAACCATGCCGAAAAAAAGGTAGCTGCTAATGTCAGCCACATATAGAACTGATTTTGGTAAGAGCTGAGGAAAGAGAAGCGTGGGACCAGGTTTACGATGTCTCTGCAACTACAAACTGCGGGCCATGAGTTGTACATCTCCTGTGTGTGCAGAGGGAGTCAGGACATAACCAAAGTTTGTTTGTACAGTACAAACCAGCCCAGGATGCTCAGGGACCTTGAGTATCCAGTGATACTGCTAGCCATATCTTTCTAGATACTGCTACCGCTCCAGCCAAAACAGTGCTGCCACCTGGACAGCTGTCTTCTGTCCCAGATGTATAGTGTTTGTATCCTGATGTGGGAAAGTAACAGAAGATCAGTGAGGAGGACTGTGAATACACTCAAGTGACTTGCATGTGGGGTGCTGGAAAACACACATATCACACTAATCGTTGTTTAGTCTTATGTGCTTGACAAGTAGAACATCAGCACCTAGATAACGTAGGCCTGTGATAGACTCAGGGCCACCTTATCGAACATGCCTGAGATTCCTGCCCCACTGTTGAAGAAGATCAAAGCACAGCGAAAAACTGCTTGAACCCTGGACATACAGGCGATAACAGCAAGTCTGGGTTCTCGCTTTCACTCTCTCACTAACAAGGACTGTCTTGCTAATAAGGACTCTCACTCTGCAGTGCCTGCATCCCCGACTTGCATGCCTCTGCCCAGGTGCTCCTTCAGAGATCCCCCTGTCCGCGATGTAACGAGATTAAATTTGTTCTTTGCCTTTCATTCGTGGTTTTGTGGTTGTTCCTGAGTCCTGCCTGCATCAGCTCACACACCTGATAGCCTGCTGTAGGCAGAGAGTCCATTTCTTTGTGCACCTAATTAATCTCAACAGCTATGTTACACAGTACTGAGTGAAGCATCTCACCTAGTGCAGAAGTGCCTTGGGTTTATGAATGTCCCCTGGGACTTTCAGGGGCATTGATATGGTACAATGGGGGAAGCTTGCCTCCTATTGTGACCTGTTATTTGGTGGAGGGTAATCTCTGGTGGGCTAGCAGATGATGGAAAATAATAGATCCCCAGAACAGTACAGTGCTAGTGCGGTGAATTGCCCAGCCTTGGGTAAGTTAGCCCAGGAGGAGCAGCACAGTGACACCCCTGGCATCTCTGGTGCCAAAGCTTGCTTCAAGCTACCCAGGGTGTCTCTGCATCAGTGCTACAGAGGTGTGCTGCATGGCCTTGCTCTTGTGGTGTCAATGCTTGGAGCAGAGCTAGGGCCTCAGTCCTGCCATCCTGCTTTTCCACCTGAACATTTCCTGTGCCTCTAGCACTTCTCATTTCTGCACTTCTCATTTCTGCACCTCAAAGGCTGCCTTTGACACCGTTTCCCACAGCATTCTCCTGGAGAAACTGGCTGCTCATGGCTTGGATGGGCATACGCTTTGCTGGGTAAAAAACTGGCTGGAAGGCCGGGCCCGGAGAGTGGTGGTGAATAGAATTAATTCCGGCTGGTGGCCGGTCACGAGTGGTGTCCCCTAGGGCTCAGTACTGGGGCCAGTCCTGTTTAACATCTTTATCAATGGCCTGGATGAGGGGATCGAGTGCACCCTCAGTAAGTTTGCAGATGACACGAAGCTGGGTGGAAGTGTTGATCTGCCTGAGGGTAGGGAGGCTCTGCAGAGGGATTTAGACAGACTAGATTGATGGGCCAAGGCAAACTGTATGAGTTTCAATAAGGCCAAATGCCGGGTCTTACACTTTGGCCACAACAACCCCTGCCAGTGCTACAGGCTTGGGGAGGAGCGGCTGGAAAGCTGCTCACAGAGAGGGACCTGGGGGTGTTGACTGACAGCCGGCTGAACATGAGCCAGCAGTGTGTCCAGGTGGCCAAGAAGGCCAACAGCATCCTGGGCTGTATCAGGAATAGTGTAGCCAGTAGGATCAGGGAGGTGATTTTCTCCCTGTACTCAGCACTGGTGACGCCACATCTTGAGTACTGTGTTGAGTTTTGGGCCCATCACCACAAGAAGGACATTGAGGTGATGGAGTGTGCCCAAAGAAGGGCAACAAAACTGGTGAGGGGTCTGGAGCACGTCTTATGAGGAGTGGCTGAGGGAACTGGGGTTGTTTAGCCTGGAGAAAAGGAGGCTCAGGGGAGACCTTATCACTCTCTACAACTATCTGAAAGGAGGTTGCAGAGAGGTGGGAGTCGACCTGTTCTGTCAAGTAACAGGTGATAGAACAAGAGGAAATGGCTTCAAGGTGCACCAAGGGAAGTTTAGATTGGATATTAGGAAGAATTTCTTTAGTGAAAGGGTCATCAGGCATTGGAACGCGTTACCCAGGGCAGTGGTGGAGTCCCCATCCCTGGAGGTATTTAAGGGTCGGGTAGATATAGTGCTTAGGGACATGGTTTGGTGGTGGGCTTGTCAGTGTTAGGTTAATGATTGGACTAGGTGATCTTACAGGTCTTTTCCAATCTAGGAGATTCTGTGATTCTGCCCATGTGTTGCGCCTCTCATCTCCGCTTTGAGGGTAATAAGACCTGGGAGCCACTAAAACGTGCTTTAATGGTACAGTGAGATCAACTAAGGAAAAAGAATTGGCCTGCTTAGAAATGTCCCATAGGATGAGCCATGGCCAGAAAAGCTTTTCCCTAGCTGAGCAACGAGCTCAGTTAAAAAGCATTTGAGTGAGATATTCCCAATTCTGAAGGGCACAGCAAGAACTCATCAGCTCCTCCCTTCTGACCCTGTCCCACAGTATGAGAACAATAGGTCTCTACAACACTAAAGGCAATAAATTTAGAAGGAATTACAAAGGATATTACTTTGCACACTGAGTAGACAGCCTGTGGTCTTCACTAATGCAGACATTCAATGTCAAGCATGTATGTATGGATTTTTAAAAAGCGCTGGCTAATTTAATCATCTCTGGCTGCCACATGTGGTGCTAAGATAATCCAGGGCTGGATTTCACCCTACAGTGTAGCAGCTGGTTACCTCTGGGGTACCTGTGTGCCTGTGTGGGATAACTGTACAACTGCTCTACTGTCTTTTGTTAATTGTGCCCAAGCATGCAGCTGATTTTGCTGTGTCACGTGGTTGGAACTGGCTGTTTCCCTGCTGTCTGTAGCACTGAAATTCAAATTTGGGCCACTTCCCACCCTGTGCCTGGGTTTCCTCCCTCCAGGCCTCCTGGGTCTCTGGATGGTCTTAAGACCGAGCCAGCTATGGAGTAACATGACGGCATAGATATCCTCTTAGAAAGGTGGAGGATTGCTGGGGTGTAGGAGTGGGCTGTTCCCTGCCTCTCTACACACCCCCTGCAATGCGGAGGGCAGTGAGGGGGTGATGGAGACCTCAGGGTTGTGCTTGGTCGGGATATACTTCCTCCTGATCTGTGGAGAGCCCATCTCGCTCCTGTGAAGTGCCTGAGCGAAACTCACCACAGCAGAGGTACAGCAACCCATCCCCCTTCCCCTTCCAGAGAGCAAAGCTCCGCAGAGGACACCACAGACAGGTTTGTCATCTCTGAGCCCTTGTGTGCAGAGCCTCTGGGAATCCAGCATGCTACAATGCCTCTCTCTGTTGCAATCACTGTCCCAGTGGCTTCCAGTTTCCCATGGCTGAGGCAAGAGTGATTCACACCTGAACACTCTGCATCCAGCGGCCCCCCGAGAGGGCCTGCCTGTGGGATGATTGCCTATTCCCTGTTGCAAGCCACCAAAATAGTGGCTTCTGGCTGCTGGGGGAGCTTGTTGAAAGCAGTGGAGACCTCCTGGGTATACCTGGGCATAGCTGAGCATGGGCCTGGCCTCTCACTCTTCTGCTGTTTTGCATGGTGACTCAAAATAGCAGGGTGACCACCAGCTCTGTAGAAAAAATAAATCACAGCTGCAGCTACAGACGGCGATGCTGAGGGCAGCAGTGCCAGCGCTGAGCAGAGACAGCCCCCTGAGACCCCATGTCCTGGGCAGGCAGGATTTGGTGACAGAAGCAGCTCCAGATGCCTTTGGGCACCCCTTTAATTTCACAAAGCAGAACCTGTTCCTGGTCCCGCAGCAGTGCTCTAACAAGCTACATTTTCATTTCACATTTCTGGTGGGTGCTCGGAGGAGTTGAACGTACACAAGCCGCAGGCTGCTGCAACGCAAACAGCTGTGGGTGAAGCAGAAGACGTGTACAACACTGAGGAGAAGTGTATGTTTCTGAGTCCCTGGCACAGACAGGGGTCTCTGAGGGCACAGTGGCTCTCAGCAGCATGTCAATGATCAAATAAATGCTCTAGATGGCAGCAGCTGAGGGAAAGCTGTGCTGCCCAGTGCTGCTGCAGGCTGGGGAGGTTTCTGGCTGCGAGGGGTGGGCGGCTGCAGCAGCCAGCCCTTGGGCATCACCAGGACAGGGGTGCCCAGAACTCCCCATCCAAAACCACCACCTGGTGATCAAGCGCCCTGACACCCCACCAGGGCACCCACTGCCTGCCCATTCCCTATCTGGCATTGTGAGACTCCCATGAGATGCAAGGGCTGAAATGAGTAATTCATGGCTTCAAGCAGAGCTGGTGGCACCTCCTGTTAAGAGGCCTGTACAATATTTTCCATTGTAAGAGTCTGTTTCTGGTTGCTTCTCTTTTTGCCAAGTGCATCTGCCTCAAGCTGCTGTTTTACTTAAATTTCATCCAAAACAATGTCATTGTTTCTGAAAGTAAGGGCAGTGGAAAATACTTTTTTTAAAAATCCATACACAACTGGGTATATATATGTAAAATCTGGGTATATATATGTAAAATCTGACAATGCTTTTGTGGTGTGCACTCTGGAATGGGAGTGCAGACAATCAGCCTTTTCTGTGCAAACCTGCCCAAACTGCAAGCCCTGTTCATGCTGGCTCAGTGAGTATCTGCTGGAGCTGTGTGTGGACCTTGTTTCCCCATGGCTCCAGCTGCTGTGATCCTGCCAGTCCATGGCTTGGCAGAAAAGGTGGGGAGTGTGGCACAGCCCCCCGACTCCTGCCACACTTCCGATCCAGCTGATCCTCCTCCTGCCCCGGTTTTCCCTTTTCCTTGTCCTGCTGTAAGCAGCCTGTGCACAGCCACAGGCCACATGTCCCTACCCCAGACCCAGCCACAGAGCAGGTTTCTACCAGCCCAGCTGGAGACAGGGCATTGTCAGGGACTGAAAGCAGTGGAGGAGATTTTGAAAGGGAGTTAAAGTCAGAGGGAAAAGCGGCAGTTGAGGCTTTGCTGCAGGATGTTCACCCATGGGAAACCAGGGCTTGCGGGTCCTGCGGCTCACAGAGGGACTTCTTGACACACTGGAGGTGAATTTCCACTACCATTGGCTGGGCAGTGTTGGCAGTGAGTGAGCGAGCACTAGAGGGAATGTCAGAGTGTGACTCAGAGATGAGAGGAAGGAAGGAAAAAAGCTGGCTCCTCTACTTCTGAAAATTATTTGCATAAGGATACTTGCTTGTTTCAATATTAAGGATCCAAGGTTTTGGGTTCACAGGGATACGTTTTCTTTAAAAGGGTGAATTCCCTGGATTAAGTGATGCCCACACATAAGATAAGTGTGCTGTCCCTAGAGTCTCTGTGCCAAGAAACTGTCAAACATCACACTGGCAGGGTGCATGCAACAGCAGTTGCCTAGAATCCTATTTTTGAAGATGTTCTCATACACAAAGACACAGATCTCATCTCCGCCATTCTGCAGCTCAGTTTAGGTTTCACCTGAAGCCTATAGCATATCTTGTACGTGTGCCACATCTCCACAACTGAAAGGCACCCAGTGCATTGCAAACCCCTGCCCCCCCAGGAATTAGGGCCACCAGTGCAATAAACCAGGAACCTTATAGCCACGTGTTTGTCGAGCACCTAGCAAAATGAGGTTTACTTCAAGACTGGACTTCTAGTCAGGCTGAAATTGAAGTAATAATAATAATATTCTAGAAATCAATAATTTTAGCCAATAGTACACTTAAGTCACCCCTCATACAAAAATGACATAAGACTCCACTAGCTTGCACGCCAGATATTTCTTGTGCCTTTATAGTATCTCTCTCTCTCTCTGTCAGACACAGACACTCACAAGCCTAAACTACCACTAATTTTCCAGCAGCTGAAAGGCAAAGTCAGCCTTGATGGGAATAAATCCAGTGCTCCAGGTTCACCTACACTCAACAGGAATTCACACTTCAGGATCCCATGCTTGCTGGGGTTTGGTTGCACCGGCCATGGAAGCACCAGGTGTTTCAAGGAAAGGGTTTTGAAGGGAAGAAACTGGACATACATATATCTTACCATTGACTCAAGGTAAAGGTCTGGACCCTCCACAGTGAATGGTTTATGGGCAGAAGTAGTTGTCAGTACTCCCACAACCCAATTCATCCAGAAAATAGGATGAGAGGGCCAGCGCACTCTGCTTGAGGGCAGCTAATTCACCTGCAGTGCTGCTGGCCTGGGCTTGCAGCTCCCTCCTCAGTGCAGCTCTGCGTGCCCCATAGCCACTTGCTGGCCAGGGGAAGCAAACACACGAGTCAGGCTCAACCCAAGCTGGAAGCAGAGACATGAGGGGACATTGTTCAGTGGCAGTGGCTGATGTTTTTTCACCCTGGTCCCTGCAGTCTTAGCTTTTGCAAGATCTGCTGTGCTTCTCTGGACTCTGGAAACCCTGTTGAACTTGCCTCGTTCTTCAGACAATCAGCAGTCTTGCATCTATTTCATAATTTTCTGCAATCTTGGATCTATTTTGCCATGTTGTCCAAGGCACAGTCTGTCTTTCTCCGTGCTCTTACAGCACCTAGCACAAGGAGGTCCAGACTTCTCATGGACTTTTGCATTTCAAAAATATAATTTGCCCCTTCTGCTTGTTTCTGTAAACTTCAGTGCCTTCTACTGATGACAGTGGAAACACGCCACTTAAGGAATGTGGCCATAAGGAACGGCCTTACTGGATTACACCAAAGTTTAGTGAAACTAATATTTTGCTTTGGTGAGGAGTGGGTGCTCAACATGCAGTGGTACAACTGTGCTCTCCAGGGGGTTCCCAAAAGGTGTCCTTTGCTGATTGCATTTTCCAACCTATACATAAAAGTAGCATTTAGGTTAGGGTTTGGGCTACTTCTTGCTGTGGAAATCCTTCTCTTCCAACACAGTCCCAGCACAAAGCCAAAGATTCACCCCTGATGGAGGCAAACTGGGGACATTTAATGGAGAAGCCCAGTGGGGATGGGGAGGCTCTGGTGCAAGCAGCAGGCTGTGCTGGCCTGGGGCACTTAGCACCACCACGGTGTACGTGCTCCCTTGTGTGCCAGGGGACTTGAGGCAGCCGAGTACCTTGCTAGGCATGCTGATGAGGAAACCTGTCCGCACTCCAGGACAGCTATTGAAATATGAAGTCTTTCCTTTACCAAATGCTTGCCTGGGGCTATAGATGGGCTACTGACAATGAAGGAAAGTGTCGTGTTACCACTCCCACACAGTTCGGTCAGGATGCTGTAGTGTGCTGCTGGTACTGTGCAGAAAAATGACAGGTGCCACAACAGCACCTTTACTTTCCCCATTATTCTTGTTTGGGCAAAGGTGCATGGAGAGCTGTGCTGCAGCGTTTCCTCACTATTGAGTTTGTAACTCCCTGGCTGGACTTCCTTTGGTCCTTTGGAGACAGTGCACTTTCTCCTCTAGGTAAATGTTGGTCTGTTTTCCATTTAAATACTAATTTGGGCTGGCACAATGTAGTGTGTAATATCGCCACTCTCTGTGAGGATTAGAGTGATTAGGAGTCTCAGAATTCACTTTAATCAGTCAGTTCAATACTGCTGAGATTTGCAGTCTGCCCTCTCCCATGCAACAGCCAGAGTCTTTCGACATGCTAACAAAATTGAAATGAGTTCCTTCATCTTAGACAAGGATAATTAATCTTCAAACACTGTTTATCTTAGCCCCAAAATCCCCAGAATTCAGAACCAAATTAATTTAAAGTCTAAATCTGCTTTAACTAGTAATTGGTTAATCAACGGGCTCGATGTGTAATTATATTCTTTGTTCACACTCCTTACAGGCTTGAAAAGACCATCTAATTCCTATGTTGCTTTCATTCCTATAATTAGACCATGTGACATACAATGCTGTATGTATGGTGAACAAATTCTTTCCTGGAATAATTTCCCTGAGATTGTTTCTTACAGATGAATTTTGTCTTTTTTTTTTTCTTTTTCTTAAACTTAAAAAAGCTTTTGTATGATTTCTTGGTTATTTTGGATTTCTGTGACTCATTTAGAGATTGTGCAAAGAGCTTTAAGCTTTGAATCTTTGCTTTCTGCCTGTCGCTGAAGAAATCTACACTGTTTTTGTTTCCCTCACTTGCGCTTGACATAGCTTTAATAGTTAAGGGATTCATGCTCCTTCTGAATATTGATAGGATGTGGCAAATTCACGATACTGTCATTCTTATTATCTTTCAGAACAGAACAGCCACAAAACCTATTAGCTGTTGTTATTCTTGTGGACAGGAATTATTGTTGCTATTAGGAATAGGAGGTCTGAGAATAAATCAGAGGAGGAAATCGTGGTCTTTTTAACACAGAGTTGTGGGCCTTCGTTACTTAGTGGATGTTGTCATAGCCCCATTGTGGTCAGTGGTCCGGTCAATGGTTTTCATATTTCTGTTCACAGAATTCCCTGTTTCCGACAGCTTCATGAGTGCTTATATACCAGTACATATTAATAACCTCTCTTCTTCAATAATGCCTTCTTGCTGTAACCTATTAAAGCCCGATGCCTGTTTAACTCTATGCATGCCTAAATGTATTCCATCTCTCATTCTTGTTAATGACACATATATTATAGCTTCAAAAAACAAGTCGAAAACCTCCTCCTGATGAATGAGATACAGGAGAGTTCGACTGCCGACACCTTACTGGTATGAGCTTTCAGAGGACAGGTGAATATCAGGTTTTTATGTCTTTGGGCCAAAAACCTCTGTGGATCTGTGTGGAACCATCCTACCATTTTGCAGTGCCCTTAAAAGCAGAACACTTAGTTTATCTGTAAAGCACTTAGTGCCTGTGGGTCCTTTCTTCTGGTACTTACCTGGGAACTTCAGCAGCACAGACGAAAAATGAAAAGGGGAGAGAGATGAGAGACTTCAGATGAGCTGCACTGGATGTGATGGGGAGGTGACAGGGCGACTTTCTCCCTTGCCAATAGCCAGACAGCTCTAACGCATGCATTTGTCCTTGGTCCCAGCAGTGTGGGGCATGTGAGCTGCCTTGGGCGCTGTAGGTGAGGTGAAGGGCGGTGAGTAGCCTGGAGCTACAATCCTGGCTGTGGGGGCTAGGAGATGTTATCAAAGGCACCCCTTCACGGCCAGTACCTCCCCCATCATGATGCCATTAATTGCAGATGGTGAATCAGCAAGATGTGCCTTGGTGAAATTTCAAATTCTGTTCAACATCAAATCGAGGAATAAGCAGTGAGCTGCAGCCTGGGGGAAGTTGTTCTGGGTGTAACCCACTGCCTGAATCCATCTCTTGTTGGGTAGGGACAGGGTCGCCTTTCTCTGGGAGAAGCACAAGGTCAGACTTACCAAAGACACTGTCAGAAAGAGTCCTGCCCTCCAGGAAGCAATATCTTTTAAGATCTTTACCGTTTAAAAGATTTCCTAGTGTTAGCTTTCCAATGCCAATGTCAGAGGATGTCATGGATTGGGAAAGCAATTGCAGCAATGATTTAAATACATGCAGCTGAGGAGGTTTCCATCCCCTCTCCACCAGCCCCTGTGAATCCTTTTCTGACCATTTGCTATTGTCTCAGTATTTTTGCTAAACAGACAGTTCTTCCTGTTTGCCTTCACTGCTCTGTAACTCCTTGCTCCTGAATGCTAACGTATGTTACAGTCCAGGTTTCTCTCACTTATTCCTCTTTGCCGAAAACCACAATGATCAGAGGATTCCTCACCTGCCCACCTAGAGATGCGGTACTTCTGCCCTGATGCTGAGGCTCATCCAAGCCCCTGAAAAAGGCTTCCCTGGGCTTGCAATGAGCCACCCCTTTAATCTTTCTCCCAAGCAGCATCACAACTAGGAGCTCAGAGATTTAGGCAGAGAAGCAAGCACTTGCCATGACTCTGTCTTTCCTAGAGGTCCCCTCTACAGCCATAGCAATAGCCAGCAGCCCTGAGTTACCCCACATCAGACATGCAGCTGAGCCCCTGTCTGCTTCTCAGGCTCCCTCTTGGCGGTATCCTCACTCTGCAATGGTGAGGTTACAGGATCATTAAGTGCGGTGGTCATGAGAAGTAGGTGAAAGTCTGTTTTAAAGCTCAGTGTGTAAAGACTGCAGGAACAGATCTTTGCTTTTCTAGGCACAGGACAGAACTTCTGCTCATGTTTATGGTAGAGAAAAGCACAACACGGAGAAAGAAATACAAGGGTTTGTTTTGGAAGTGCTTGGTTCAGCTGTGGCCCCCAGGTTTGTGGCCCCTCTCAGCTTTGGGAGCCCAAGCCTTAGGGCTGGCCCTAGGAGAGGATCTTGGGACATGCTTGGCCCCTGCCCTGGACTGCAAAGCAGAGCCTCAGCTAGAGCTCCCACACGCAAAAACCATGTTTCAGCCTCCTCCTGTCCCGTCCCACCATGCATAGCAGTGGCTTTGGAATAACAGAGCTGTAAATCTATATTTCTTTTTATTTAATTGCCAGCTTCTGAGCCTCTATGAGTCACATTTTCAAGCTTTTCTTAATAAACATGGGGATAAAAAACATTCTTGAAATGTTCTTAAAAAGACAAAACAAAGCAAAACCCAAATGACAACTGCAGTTCTCCTGTAATTTGCTGCCTTTGGTAGAGAGACTTTAAGCACCTAAAACGTAGGAATGTGTGATAAGATTCTGGAAGCTGGGGATGATGGAGAAATGATGCTTTGCCTGGGCTTCGTGAGTATACAGCAGTCCCATTCAAGCCATTAGGAAGGCAGAAGGAAGATGCATTTTGAAATTTCTAAACTGTTTCTATAAGAAAGCAGTTGAAATGAACTTGTTTTGAAATCTGTATCTCTTTAATTTTTTTAATAAGATGTTATTGGCACCTTTCTTAGAAGGGTCATAGAATATTTCAGTTAGTGAAAACCTTTTATTCTGGCACCCACACAAGTTGCTAAGACTGCCAGTAATGACTTTATATTTAAACAGCAGAAAATGTTGACAAAATATTTCACTTAATGTTTGTAAAGAGGAAAAAGTGTGTCTCTCCCCTTTTCATTTTGAAAGTAAGTGATCTCTTGACTTGAGAACACTTCCACCTTGAAAAATGTGTCCAGAGCTGCTTTAATCATGGCCTTCCAGAAGACCTGGGATTTCATTACCCAGTTTTCACTGTACCCCTTTACATCCAACCCTACAGCAACTGAGGAAGGAAGCCTTTCCTTTTACCTGATGTACAACATCTAGACACTGCAGAGTTGCAAGTTTTGATTTGTTTCCCGTGGTGTAAAAGGTGGCCAAAAGGATAAAAGAGTTAACACAACCTCCTATTACTTACAGGACAAGACCATTCAAATATCCCTGGTCTATGTAGGAGGCTAAATGCCATAGAAAGGTACACTTTGGAGACTTAATCCTGCTCCCATGCAATTAATAGAGGAAAGAGAGCTGGCTCTGGGCAGGTAGATGTAAAATCAAGCCCCTCAGTGAGGGACAGGGCAAAGGAAAATCAACAGCGCATTACTGCTGTAGCAGATACCAGGATCCTTTGCTCTGCCTTGCCCTAAAACACTCAATAGTTAAAATATTTCTGCATTATATGTGGAGGTTTGAGTTACTCAGAGTTTTACAAAGTCCCAGTTCTTCCTTACCAACATGGGACCCTGATTTAAAACTCCTAAGAACAGCTTGTCTTTCCAGGGCTCCCTGTGTTGGACAGGGAGATGCTCTGAGGACAATCTTCTCTTTGCTCCTTAGCGATCCTCCTCCTCTGTCCCACCTTGGCACAGCTTGGAAGATACAAGCTCATAGCGTAGGTAGCACAATGGTGGTTTTAGAGAGATTTGTGAATCTCAGGGTGTTGCTTTCTGTCATCACTTACTTAGCTCTCGCTGCTCAGAAATCATGCCTCTCTTCCCCAAAACTGAGTCAGCCATTTCTCGGGTCCAGTTTGAAACCCCCTTCCTTGCTTTACACTCTTCCCTGCTGCATGGTAGCTCTTTGAGAGGCTAGGTCTTGTTGTGAGATCTCACCGTGATTCATGCAAGCTCTTCCTCAGCTCCTGCTTTTGGGAGCACTCTCCTTTACAGCTCTGGTTTTGGGAGGTCTTATACTCTGCAAGGATTTGTTGTTACCTTTGGAAGGACTGGTACTGCAGGGAATACACTTCTGCTGTACAACACCTCTGCAGACTGCTACTTAAAGTAGACAAAAAACCCATGGGAGAATTTGGACATAAGGTAGTAAATTTCATTCTAAAAAAGAATCACCCCAAATTTCTATGTTAGCACCTGCAGACCGTCGCTAAGACCATATTTTTTGGGCATCATTACATTTCTTGCATCGCTGAATTCTCTTAGCCTTCAGGCTTTTGCAGGCCTCTGCGCAAAGATCGTCCTCAGAAATGCAGAATCCCTGGGGTGGCGTTTCTGCTTAATTATACAAACATCCTCTGGAAAGTGTATTTCTTTCCTTTGCAAGTTGAGTCCCATCATAGGTCTAAATTTGCAGATAGAGGCAAGTACATTATAATGGTGATGACTGATAGCTGAAGATTTCTTGAGTTCAGAGTGTTCCCTAATGTAGGCCATTTTTCATCATCTGGAGTTGCCTGATAATGATGTCATTTCCATTGCTTGAATGTTGAAGCAGCAGCCACATATCATGGAGTTAAAATGACTGTTTATAGGACAGCTAAATTGTGTTGTTATCAGTTTAGGGCAGTGTTTGCTTTGCTTCTGGGGACAAAACGACAATTGGACTTTCCTAAAACTCATCAAACAGGATGAGAATGCCAAGAATACAAATCTGCACTGTAGCCAAGCTGGGGGAAAAAATGGGAGAGAAGAAAAAAGGAGAGCTATTTTTGTGTGAAGATGTGATGACCATCAGATAAAAATGACAAAGTTGTACTTGCCAGAAAATAAGTCACATTGCTGATCACCGGATAACTTTGATGTAATATTCCACAATCATTTAACTGAGATTTCACGGCAAGATTAATGGTGAAGTTTTTAAAACATGCATGAAGAAGAGCTTTCTTCTAATATCCAGCTGTCAGACAGCCCTTATCTGGGGCTTATGTTGATTGATTATGATTGGGATTGAACTAGAACACGACCTCTAAATAAAAAAGAAAATTATGCAGATTTGAAAGTGAACCATCAAGCTCTCTGGTCTTTCCTAAACATTTCAAGACTTGTTCAGGGCCTCATATGATTATATATACATACATACCCTGTATGCACACATGTCTTTGCAAACTCAGCTCAGTTAACATGTGAAAAATAAGCAAGAAAAAACCTCACCAAACTTCTCTGTCTTCTGTATGACAAAATAATGTGAATTAGGTTTAATACATCGTTTCCAACACACAAAACTCACATTGGAATGAGTTGTTTATGAGATACTATGTGATCCTAAGCAGTGCACAGATTTTGAGTGGAAGCAGACCAATTCTCTTTGAAAAAATGCTCATTTCTACTGTATGACATTGGATGAATTGTGATACATACTTTGGAATGGATGGTGACTGTAAATCTCACTTTGGACACTTCATGAAATATTTGCAGCATATCTTAAACTAGCTTAGTGGTGCCAGTTCTTCTCTCATGTTCACTGCCTGCCTTGTGTTTCCATGGGGGCACTTCAAGTACAATGAAGGAAAGCTTGGGTGGCGCTGGACAGTGACAGTGCCTGCCAGATTGCAGCCAGCTGGAGACATCCTTTTGCCCAAGAGCCTCTCTTCTGCAGCTAAACACTGAAAAAATGCAACAGGACTTTCCAATTTTGCCTTCTGTTAATTCCCTCCGCAAATCAAGGGGTTTTTCAGCCCTATCATGTGTTTGACCTGATCAGCCACCGAAACTGGATTTGGAGAAGCGAGGCATATGGAAAGCTGCTAGGAGATGCTAAGTACATCTGTGGCAGCTCTGAAGAGCACCTCATCCTGAGCAAAGTGATCAGGTCATGCAGAAGATGCTATCCACCACTGTATTGTATTGCTTCATAGAGCACAGCCACATAGTTCTGGCTGAGGCTGGTGCTGCCTACAGGTCACAGCATGCCCGCGAGTTGATGGGACCAATGCACACGGGTGCCACCTTTAGTGTGCCCTTACCAGCACTGCATTTCCGTTTGTGCACTGTCTGCTCCCTGTTTTGTCTAAAAGAGACTTTTTTTACCCTTCTTCAGACCCATCACATAATAGGGAGCTTACGGAGCTTGCATGGCCCTGGGGTGAACTCCTACACCATCACATTGACCCCTTAACTGGAAGTCATAGCCAGATGAGAAAGACGAAATAGGGGACAAACAGGGCTGCTCTGTCTCTCTGAGGAGCTGGCTTGGTACGCCGAGAAGGGAAAACAAGGGTGCGCTCCCTTACGACAAAGTGAGGCTTCGGGTGCTTCCAAGCCCCCGGCTGAGGTGAGCTGGGATACAGGTGGCAAGTGCACTTCTGATGGGTGGCCGTACCTCACCTGTCACATCTGTGTGTGAAAAACCCCCTTGTGCAACCATTGCAAAAAAAAAATGAATGTGCTAAATCAAACCCTGCATGGATGATCCCTTCTCACTAAAATAGGGGGGGACAATCAAAGTGGAATGTGACAGCATTTAAAATGTGAAAGTTATTTGCATTTAGTTGTCGAGAAAAACAACCATGGCAGCATCCCCGCTTTCTCCCCAAGAAAAAAGGCGGGACTAATGAAAGCAGATTTTGCCCAGCCTTTTAAAACTCCTGTTTCTCTTCTCAGTCACAGTGGGTTTGAGGGCACCCATTTTCTTTCCCTCCCATAATAAACCCTGAAATTTTTAAAAGGTTGCATTTAAAAACAGATTGTCAGTCCAACAAATTTTTTAGGGAAAGGTTTTCAAAACAGACAAAAATGTATTCATTGTCTCTTCTTTCTCCTGCATCTTATTCTGGTTTCTTATTTGCATCTAGATCTTATTTGGGCTAAGTATAAAAGAGGGTATAAATGGGAGATAATAAGACTTCAGGATATGTAGTTGAATGAGAAGCGTGTAGGTGGGAGATACTGCCAAGAGCTTGATTTTCAAAAGAGAATGTAATGGGAATGGAGGTGGAGCCCTGACACTTCTTCCTCGTGATCCTGGGAGTGAAGGCGTGTGCTGCAGATTAGATTACTTACATATGGGACACGGATAAAGGTGGCACAATCCAGATCCAAATGACTGAGCTTTATAAATTAGGACATGGAAAAGTAAGTTCCTGCCATTCACTCCTAACGGTTTTATAAATCATATTTTAGGCTTCTGAAACTGCGTGAAAGAATCTGACTTGAAAAATTAAGTAATGTTCAATCATTTAAAATAAAATGAAAACCTGTATTTTTTAGCTAAATATCTAGAGGCCAGAATCACATTATGTCTGCAATCTGGGAGAACATGAAAATAATAGTAAACGTCTTTTTACAGCAATATCTGCGGTTTACTTTGGAATATTGTAAACGATGTTGTTATAACAAGGGTGTCATGAGTTTTAATGGCACAGGGAAGCATGATAGAACAGATTTATATCAAAGTCTATTATAGCAGAGAGCCTTATAACAAGAGCAGAATGTATTTATGTCATACTCAAAATGTCATCTCAGTCACAGACAAGACTGATGAAGGAAAACGATTAGATGCAGAGATTTGATTTATCTTTCTTTTCCAGAATGGGGACTTCTGATGATCTCCCTTTAGGTTGCAATGCTTAAGACCCAAATTTCCAGCCACCACTGGAACACAAAGCAGATGAGCCTCCATTTGCATCATTTGCCCTTCATTTTTTTACCCAACTGCTGGAAATCAATAAAGCTTCACTAGTAAAATACTGTTTTGGTCCTATTTTCTTGTAGTGGAAGCAGTAAAATACCTCTGTCACAAAACACTACCACATTTCCTTGCTTAGTTATGGCCTGAACATGGAAAAAAAATCCTCTTACCCTCAGCCCTAAAGACAAGACGTTTTGTGTGAGGGTTTCCCCGAGCCCACTTCCTCCAGCTCTGCATCCTTGTCCTGCATCGCTGCAAGGATCTAACATCAGTGGCAAAGCCTATAGTATAGACACTGTATTTGTCTGGAATTTAAGGAACTTCAGAATAGCCTTCAGAGGCATTAATCTGCCATCAGCACTTGTTACAGTCACCAAAGAAGTTCAAGGGTCCCAAACCCCAACATATTGCCATCTAATTTGATAAAACTTTGGAAAATTGCTAAGGGTTGATGCACAAAGAAAAAGGTTGTGAGAGCTCCTAAAGGGACTTTTGGACCCTACAGGTGAGATTCAGCCACTGCTATTTTTCAGTGAGTTTATAATTGTTATTGGCAAATTATTCTCAGAATTTTATAAAAGTTGAAAACAAAGCAGCTGTGGTTTTTGTTATGCTCTTTAGTGGAAAAAAAAAAACCAAATGAAAATTTTAGTTCCTTAAGTTTCTTTGAATTTGCATAATTCAGAGCGTATGGCATCTAATAAATTTGTTTAATTTTAAGATCAGAAGTAAGTTGGCTTGAGTAGCAATAAAAAAACCCCTACCCACGCCCCAAACCCCAAACCAAATGACCAGATATTTAGTCCAAAACCAATCTACCGCAACTAGTTGGATTTACCTTGTACAACTTTGTATATGCATTTTTTTCTTTCCAGAAGAGACTATACACAATCCTTTGAATGTTACTGGATGCCACATTCCTAGCAAGGGAAATGTTTTGTCTTTTCTGAAGACCTGCTTTGCCAGTATGTGCTTGATTGGGTTGCAGTGGTTGGCCTCATGATTTCTGCTTAGGGACCAAAATTGCACAGATCCTGTACTGCCCACTGCTTCCCAGGTAGGTGAAACATGTGCCGCTCTTCCTGCTTCCCCTCCCCCGCCCTCCCATTTTTTAGTGACTGACAGTTTTAGGTGGGGGTTAAAAACCAAGCTGCAACAATTGGATGTCATGCCTTTGACATTGCTAATGAACTCATAGCATGCAAAATGCTTATATCTAGCTCTTGTCCAGCTTATTTCATTTACGTTGCATCCTGCGTGCAGGTTCACTAACCACAGGGTATCAGCCAGAGGAAATGCTGTTCCATAATTTAAAGTACAAGTACACTAACGGGGTTTCAGAGCAATAGAAAAGGAGCTTCTATTCATCACTCATCAACGTCTTCCTGCTGTTCGGAGACTAAACATGCACAAAACCAGTAGGAGGTTGTTATGTTCCTGTTAGCAGCTACTGTACAGAAAAAGAAAATCCTGATGTGAATTGTGCAGGCTGTCAAACTCAGAAACATCGCACGACTCTGACAGCCCTCCTCTGCATTAAATTTAAACATCTACAGCCATGCAGTTCAGAACATGCAGTGGTAAGCAGCTCAGGAGCCAAAAAGGTAGACCGAAGCATTACTATCAACACAACCACATGGCACAGATGTAACGCATTGTAATATTCCTGCTGTATATCGTCAGTGAACTGGGTTAAACACCTGCTATTGCTTTATGGATTTTGCAAATCTGACTAGGGATCTACATTTGGTTATGTTTTTCTGACTTTTTTTTTTTAATTATACAGCGCTAAAAGCATTGCGTGTCTTCCTTCAATTTGATTTTGCAAATTTGATCTCCCTTTCATAACAGCCCCTATTAAAGCACAAATTTCTTGGGGGTTTAGAGTCCCTTCAGAGAGTAAATCACCTGATATGGAGGCTGTTTCTCAGCACATCACTGCCTCATTACACAGCGAATCTCATGGATAAGTGCAAATGCACCAGCTGGCCAGTGTTCATGCACAAACTTTGATCTACCTGGGGACCAGGTTATTTAAGGCTTTGTGCCTAAATGAGTGTTCCTACGTCTGTAGGGGCGTGCACCGGATCACTTCAGAGTCACAGCTCTGGCTGTGTATCTCAGTAGCAATCTGACTCATTCCCCGGCAAGCACCAGCCCCTCCGGCAGCCCAGAAAGGACAGGGAGCATGTAGGCTGGGCGGCAGCCATGCATAGTTTGGACAACTGAAGGCTCAAGCTCAAGTCAAGACAGGAAGAGTGCTGGCAAGTGCCTCTCTGCACCTCATCACTGACCTTGGGCTCACTTCTTCACTGCTGTCCCAGACTTCAGGCCTCCAGCGAGCCTGAAAAACTCACCTTCTCTCCTGCGCATGCAGGAGGAGGCAGGTGAATGCAAAAGGTTATGTTGTTTTCCGTAGAGTGTTACGGAGATGCTGTGTTTGTTATAGATATGTGCAGTTCAGTGTATCTGGTATCACAGCACTGGGAGTTTTTTCTCTCAGTTGCACATGTTATTAGAAACACATCTGTAGAATTTGGATCTTTTCCCCACACACGTGCCAGTGAGGAGCAGCATTCTTTCTGCATCATCAAAAGGAGTTACTTCTCCTTTTGCAGAGCTTTGTCTAACGCTGTATAGCAGGGTCAGGAGGAGATGGAAAAGGTGCTCAGGTGGATTTTTCTAAAACTTTAGGATCTTTCGTCTAGCAATGACAACATAAGGCATCTTCCTGAAACTAGACAGAGCATCCTGCCTGGTGGTGCTCAGTGCAGTCAGCAATAATAGAATCAGAGAACCTGAACTGGCAAGTGCAAGCAAATACATGTCTGTTTGATCTAAGCAGGCTTGAGAGAAAGGAGCATCCTCACTGCTCCAGACTCTTCTTGGTTCACTAAAAGGCTGATGAGAGAAAATTTCAGGGAAGCCAGAAAGGTTCTCTAATGCTACAGCCAAACGCCACATAGGTTAAAATGTGCAGTGGGAGAATCAGAAAGAAATTGTGTAGCAGAGAAGGGAGAAGTAAGAGAGATGTACAGTGCCTTGAAGAAGACACAACTAAGTCTGAATTTAATGCAGCTCAAAGAGAACAGCAGGTTGAATTATACATTCCTGAAGGCCTTTATGTACAGCAGGATGCACAGATTTTCTGTTGATGCTAGTACAAAATGCACGTTCTTTCTGTGTAGCATATAATAAAGTCTCCAAACTAGGAAACACTCATGTTTACAAAGGCAGCAGAGGTCCGAACTTACGGTCTTCCCATGGGTATGCTGTAAAATTTGTGAGCTTGGATAATTGGCATTGCCAGGGAAGGGCATGAAAGTGCGATCACTCTGTGTTGTACCAGGGGATTTCAGACTCACATTCATTCTGAACTATGATAATAATAATAGCACAAAATGCTTTTTTAAGACAACAGTGCTAGCAGATTCATTTTGCTTTTTGCTGGGAGAAGGTTTTAATAGACCACAGCTATGTAAATGTAGGACCCCATCAGCTACTTTCAAAGCTTTCATGTAAGCTGTGTTTGCATTCCCAGTTAAGTGTTATGAAAATGCTCTTTTGTATAGTAATATTTGCTTCTAAACTTTTCACAAACTTTGTAGCCAACAGCAGTTTTAATACTGTTGCCTGGTATTATTGTGAATTTCTAAGCAACTAAGTTTGTTGCACAGTTGCTTGTGCCAAATACAAACCTTTGATGTCTAGGTGGCTGCTAACACTGAAGGTGCCAGGATAAAATATCTTCAAGAATACCGGATGTGTTATTAGGAGGATAGCTTCCAAAACCCTGCAAATGATAGTATAAATGCACAAGTACTGTAGGTGAATGAACCAGTAAGGAAAGTAAGACAGATATGCAGCAAAGTAGCTGACTGAGATTTAGAGTGGAACGTTTCGAAACTCAGATAACTTAATCCAATGCACATCCTGGTTTCACTTGTGTACAACAACAGACCTACGTGGGAACATTAGTGTTTATTTTCCTACTAAGATTATGCTTATTTGGAGTGGAGGGAAATATTCTGACTAACGTATGAAATATGGTGATCCAGATACACTGTAAAGTATTTTAAAAGAGCTTTAGCTGGAGTGCTTCACCCACTTGATCTCCTCAGTGGCCCCTGTTTTGACTAAGAGGAAACATCCGGAAGTCCAGTACCCAGTAATGAAAGCAGTCTCTCTTTGTGAACATTACTATCCATATTAAGGAAGATACTCTGTTAAAAATGCCACCTCACCAAAGGGAGCTTAAAATCAGTCTCCCTCCAAATTCTGTGGGAAGATGGAAGTAATCTCATTAGAAGTTGTGAGAAGTTTCCCAGTACTGCCCTTTTAGCCATAAAGGTTTAGATACTGGTCAATAGGTTTTTTTTGGGTTTGGGCATTAAAAAAAAAAAATAACAAAAAACTCTTGGCTTCTTTGCCTCATTGTCAATTCAAATCCAACAGGATGTTGAGTCAATGACTGAATACTTTTGGAAAGCTCCAACAACATAGCTAAAAATATTTTTTTCTTTCAGAAGGTGGACAATGACAGCAGTGAATCCATGAAGCCATCTATGCCAGGCAGTTCGCTTGCAAAGACACTGTAAATTCACCACTGATCTGTGGTGATCTTCTATTAAACCAAAGAAGTCAAGGCTGGTCCTTGTCTTCTTTCATTTGCCTCCTCAGGGCATTCGTCTCGTGATCTGGTGTTCTGCGGTTACCCCACACTGTCCTGAACATCCCCACTAGCTGTGAAAGGAAGCTGAAGTTCCCACCTTGTATCAGGCATGCAGACCTAGGCACCATTTCCTGATAGCCACAGCAATTGAATAAAGCTGGCCACATGTCTTGCTTAAACTGAGGGATTTTTCTCCTCTGGATTCACGCAAAAGAATGACTTTTTTTCATAGTGAGCATAACATTCAGGTAACACCCTGTATTTTAGTGGTGACTTTGAAGAAAGAATGAGCGTGGAGAAATGGTACAGCAAATTGTAGCTTTGCTGTTTATATCAGTGCAAAATGTAGAAAAGACTTCAGGCGTGACTGCTGGCCTCAGAGCGGCAAAGTACGCAGCATGGCTGAGAGCCCTGGGGCTCTGACTCTGACTGGACTTTCCCCTTTTCTCCTTCTCAATTTCTATTTAAAAGTTGTATGGGATTTTTTCAAGAAGCACCTAAATGAATTGGCACAAGCCCCCTTGCCCAGTTAAACACCCAAGTGAAATCACAGAATCATATAAATGGTATATTTTTACACATCCAGCACATTTAGATGCTATTTTGAGGACGTGGGCAGCACATGGGCTGAGTAGTCAGGGCACGCAATTTTCTACATTTAGTTTACTGGTTACCAGCCAGCCCAGGTTGATGGAGACTGACATTTCTTCCTGGTGCCTTGTGACAGCTTATGTGAACGCAGCAGCTGATCTTAAGTGGGTATCAGTATCAAAACAGTCAATCAATATTGCCAATAAGTGGTAGCTTTACTGCAAATCCTCCAAGCAGAGAGACTAAGGCTCAGGGAATACATTGACTGCTTAGCCCTTATCTCTGAAATACACAGTGCGGCTTGAAGGATGGGCTGTGATGGCAACCTGAGTTTGGTGGCTGGTATCAGTAGCTGCATCCCAGGAGCTTGCCCCTTCTGGCTGGGCTAATGGTGCTGCTGGGGACTCGGTGGCCTTCCCCGCGGCAGGGCAGGACTGATGCTGGGAGCGGAGCGATGTGACCGGCTCTGCTGCCACACCGGCAGTGAACAACAACAACTTCATCAAAAGAGGCAGTGATATTTATAAGGAAGAAAAGAAAAAAAAAAAAAAAAATTCCATGCACCTGGATGGCCAAAGTGCTGATGGCAGTGACATTTAAAGGAAGATACATGTGAACTATGTCTTTCAAAACCTGATAGTCATTTATAGATATAGACATGCCAGTCAAAGCAACTAAACCTCGAGACTACTTTAATAATACTTACGCGATTAAAGATACAGCAACTGCTATGCAAGGCACCAGCTAGAGGGAAAACTTTTTTTTAGACAGGGACTGCTAAAGGCAGATGACCCTAGAACAATTTATTAAGTAGCAATCAGGTAAAAAATTATCTGAACAAAGGAAACCCCAAAAGCTTGTGACTCTAAGAATGAATAGGGTAAGACCTGGAGGACAATTACTTCAGAGTTAATAGACAGTGTTTGCAACTGTGCAATACATCCTGGCTAACACTGTATTACCTGTTCTAGTTTCTGAGAAATTTAGGATTCCCTAAGAAAATACAAACGGTTGTAAAGACCGATGATGTTAAAATGAAAAGCTCTAAGTCAGAGGGGCTGCTAGGTACTTATAGTCAAAGAGATGTTCTCATTTTCTGGCATGCACGTCATTTGCAGCTCTCTGGCTTCGGTTCCCAAGGGGATTGAAGAAACTAATGCCTGAGTAATGGGATGTAGGATTTTTAAAAGGTTCCTCGAAGTAATTAATCGAATGAATGATGCTGTTAGCAGCATGACTTTACCCTGTTGTACCCACTGGGAAAAATATTTGTCTAAGAAACCCTATAACTGCTACAACACAAAGATGGCAACATACATCACAAGGTGGTCTGCAAATCTACCACCTTCATTTAAGTATCTTTTTGAACATATATATTTTTAACTACACGATAGAATTCTCTGAAGTATTACTATAATATCACAGTCTTGTACACATTGTGCTCATCAGTGTTTGAATTTAGAGGTGAAATGAGCGTGGAGGAGGAGAAGGGAAATTCCAGCATGTGTTACAAAGTGTACAGGCAAGCTATTTTGAGGAACAGCTTCATACATCTTCAACACATGGCAAAAAAACCCTAAAAACGTTATTTAACTTTTATACTTTGACAATGCCGTGGCTAAAATTTCAACTTTTGCTGTCTCCTGTGATTTGTTCAGAGGGAACATTTCTTTTCCAGACAACTTTAGCAGGAAAATTCTCTTGCATTTTCGTGGGAAAGTGGAATAGTAATTCTGGCTTATTAAACCGTTCCAGACAAGGGTTTCATAGCATCACAGAGATGTGAAATGTCAAACATCTACATACTGTATCCCATCCTTCTGCTAATGCCTAACTATTCCCTGTGCTATGCAAAGTGTGTTGTAACCCGTGCTTATTTGACCCAAGGGACCGGGCTTGCCATATTATTGACTGAATCTTTTTTTCCAGTGTTTAGTCTCCATTTTCTTCTGCTTTATGTTCTTGAATATAAAGTTGCCCCTTCTGGGTAAAGCCCCTTGCCCAGCTCAACTCCCTCACATGTCATGAGCACACACTTAGTGTAAAAACTTTTCCCAACCTTAAAACGCAGTATACTTGAGCTGACGAAAACACCAAGTTCACCTGGAAAAGCAGACGAAAATTAGCTCTGTTTATTGAGTGAAAGCATGGGGAGAAGTGCGTGTGCATTCCGTGGGGAAGCGTGGCAGGGCCCACATGCCATGGCAGGGCAGAGTCAGCCAGAGTTGGGGATGGAGCACCGCCAACCTCCTCCTGCGGGACAGAAACACCGATTTCCGCTTCCTGTTGACTTGTAAAAGTCCAAGTAAACCACAAAAATGTCAACAAGCTCAGTATCAAAGTCATTGCTTTGTCCCAGAGACATCATTATTTAAATGTTAATTTCAGTGGGAGAAAAAAAATAAATACACTTTGGGTCAAGCCAGAGGTAATTTCTTGCTTTGACCAATGAACCAAAAAACTGGTTCATCCAGTACTCCTATTTAAACTCTAACATATTTAGAGAGTTGGCTTATTTCCCAGTGTAGCTTCCCAATCATTTCCCTGTGATCAGTGTTTCTTCCTTTATTCAGTCCTTTATTGCCTGTGGCTGAAGAGAGATGAGATGGAAACACTACAGATCTGACCCAAGATTTCTACTAGTCTAGTGAAGACCAGACAAACAAGGCTCTCAGAAATTTCAATTTTTAAAAACTTTCAATTTTGAAATTGTTGCAGTCTGAAAAGGTATAATTAATGTGTCAATGAGCTGGAAGAGTTTCTCTGACAGCCTTATTTGACGTTGATTGAATAATGCACATCTTAGGGCACATAAAATTTATTTTATTAATTAGTGAAAATGGTAACTAAATTCATGCAGTTTAAAGCATATCAACATATCACTCTCTTGTCTCAGAAAATAAAGTCCTTGGAAGCCGAGATATGGTGAGCAGAGTTTTGTTGTAAGTTCTTTGCTTTTCCTGAAGATCTGATTTTCTCATGGATTGACAGTCAGGAGGGACAAGCACATTTAGCCTGGATTCATAGCTCCTGGTATGAACCCTTCTGTATTCATACCAGCGTTCCCACAAAGTTCAAAGATAGCAGGTCCCTGACTTGGTTCTGTATCATTAAAATATTAAAAAGCTTGCAGGACTGGGAGGGATGGGATGCTACAAATGGGAATGGAGAGAGAAAAAGGGCCCTGCCCTTTTGGCGATTGAGCTGCAGCCCTGGAAGATAAAGTGGAAGGAGGGGCGTCTCTGCGGTCCTTGTGGTGCTTCAGAGCCGTGATTTGATTCTCCAGATGCTGAATGACAAGGGAATGATTCTAGCAAAAATTGGTGAATTCTGTGGCAATTATCGTTTGCTCTGGAGACTGCTATGAGATCATCAGAAAAGCTGAGTCTTGTGTCTGGAGATCTGGGCTGCAGGGGACAAAAAATATCTCATTTTATTGGAAAACCTAATGGAGTAATATGTGGGAGGGGAAGAGAGGAAGGAGATGAAGAGTCTAAAGATGTTATTTTGTCATTTCAATCTTGTCTTTGTTTCTTTTTTTTTTTTTTTTTTTTTAATACCAATGAGATTCCTCGTCTCAGCCCTTCCCGGGAACACAACACGACCTCCCCGGACATTTGGCCTGTGGAAGGACAAGGAAAGTGAGACGACACTGATTTCCACATGCAATGTCACTTTCCCATCCCAGCAGATCCCATATCGATGGTGAAAAAAGATACTCCATCTCCTTTTCCTTCCAACTGATCCGGAGAGTGCAAGCACACTGCCTGGGACTCCAGGAAGCCACCCGGTAGCCACAACACTAACCTTGGGGCTCCCCTATTTTCAAGACCTGTGTTTCTAGCCAGAGCATGGGGGTGGGGGTGTTGCAGGGAGGCCATTGGTCCCACAGGGTGGCTGTGGGATGCCCAGAGGTCCCCTCTGTTAAGGACCCACTGTGGCTGCTGCATACAGGTTGTCTGGGCTGTTAGTGACAGTGTGACAAATGATACTGGCTGCTCCAGGGAGATGAGCTGCATATAAAAGACTGAGTTTTTAGCAGTATTTCCTTGGCTTTCCAAGTGAAATCCCTCTGACCTCTTTCCTCTCTTTCTCTTGCTCGTCATATGCTGTGAACAGCTGAAGCATCATGTTTTGCTGTTTTTCACCCAGTAACATTGATGTATTGCTTTTTGGGTTAAGAAATAAAGAATGTGATCCAGAAAAACATGGCTCTGAAACACAGTGAAGAAAGGCAGTATCTGTGTAGTAGCAACGGGCTCACAGGCAAGTCAGCGGTCATTTAAAAATAACAATAATTAGATTTCATGAAAAATGTATGCTGCTGTGGAAGGGAAAGGAAAGAAACATAGGAGTCTTGTCCTTGCTTCAAGAAGGTCCTGCGAGCGCAGGCGGCATTAGCTGGCAAGCAACAAGGCTGGTCCCGCTGCTGGCACGGCCAGGGCTGGGGAGAGCTGTAGGGGTTGCAGGGGGATGTCAGTGCCAGTAGCCAGGGCCAGAGCCAGCCTGCTCCAGCCAGACTGAGGTGGAAAGGACAGCAGAGGCCCCAAATTAAGCTGGAGTGGTGCCATGCAGTCAACATCTCACATACCGAGCGGCAGCAGCGTCCACTGGGCAGCATCCTGCTGACCCTGCTTCTTTCCCTCCTGGGTCCTTTGAATTTTGTCTGGGGGTTGGTGGTATTCAATGGGGGTCAGGACTTGGATTTCCAGTATGTAGCAGCATGTTCACATCGGTAGCCAGACTGTGCACTGGAGGCACCCAGCAGCTCTGCCAGGGGTGAAGCAGAGTGGTGGCCGTAGGCACTCATGTGATATCTCCTCAGGTAACTCAAAGTGAGAAGATGCAAGGTTGTAGATGCTCCTGTTCTGTCAGTGCTAAAGCAACTCCGTGTGTAATCGCTCTCATTATAGATCAGAGCAGCACTGGCTTGAACAGCTTGTCCTCTTGGTCTGTTTCAGGAGAATCAACATATATAACTGGTTCCTCCCACATCACAGGCGTCATCGCTCTTGCTGCATTAAAAACAGGTCCCCATTTAGCTGTGTTATTCACAGGGAGGATCTGCAGGCTTGTCTTGAGTGAGGATTTACCTGAAACACCAGAATAGCAAGCTCTAGCAACTAAACGGCATTGAAAACCCACTGCAACATCCTACTGTCGCCAGTGTGTGGGAAAAGCCGTGGGTCTGCAATAAGGGATGAAATGATCACAGTTGTTGTAAGAGGAGCTGGAGTTCATCCTTTGCCTCCCCCGGCTTCTCATGGCACAGTCACAAACAGGGGACCGAACCCAGCCTGCTCTTCTTCTCTTGTTAAGTAGATGGTGTGTTCTGCTAGGTGCAAGAGGAGTCCTGGTACGGCACAGACGGAAACAAGAATTAACAGAATACAAGAATTAACTGAAAAAAACGTGGGGCATTCAACGCAATGCAGTGCAGGGAAGCCTGGGCCAGGTTGGTTTGCCAGCGATTGCTCCAGCGAGCTCGGTACTACAGTAAATAAGAAATCAGAGGTATTCAAGGTCTGCCATGGACTGAGGTCTCCAGTTCAAAAATGGCAGACCCCCACTCTCTCCATCAGTAATGTATAGAGTGAGCCTTTCCTTCCCTCTGGTGAGGCATGTGCAACCCCTCAGTCTCCACCTCCCCATCACTCACACAACCCTTCTCATTCTTCGTGTAGAGTGACATTTGTAGGCAAAAAGCACCTTATTTTTTTTCCTCTCTTCCAGTTCTGGGCCTACTGAGCTCTGACACACCCGAAGAAGTGAAAGTTAGACAAGCAAAGGCCAAGATGAAATCAGATGGGTGTCATGAAACATCTGACACCTGGTTTGGGTGCATCTCCAGCAGAGGACGCAGCTCCTGGCTGCCAGGCGCCATGCTGAACCCTGGCAGGACCAGTCTTCCCCTTGCTGAAGACTCAGGAATGAGATGGGGCAATGCCTGGCATTTGTGAAGGTGTCTATCAATGTAGGAAGGTCCTATATCCCTTTTGTGCTACAAACAAGCATTACAGAAAATAAGCTACTTCCTCTCCTTCAGGAGACGCAGGCAGGGGAGCTGGTGCTCCTGTGGGAGCGGCACCAGAAGTTCAATTTGAACAGTACTTCTGCTGCTACATTACTTCTGCAATCGGCCACATCTTTATAAACCACTGGTCTTTTCACATGATTTTCACATGAACATGTGTGGGCCTGGCGTCTGAGTATAATGGGCTGCTTTGTCTTGTGATCAGCTGCAGCAATCCCTGTATAGCTGACGTGACTTTTGTGGCATTGTCCACCAGCCACACTGTTCACCCAATGAAGGCTGAAATAGCTGCGCTTCCACCATAAGATACTAAGCTGAAATCCTGGTGGCCAAGAAGGCCAATGGCATCCTGGGGTGCATCAAGAAGAGTGTGGCCAGCAGGTCGAGGGAGGTCATCCTCCCCCTCTACTCTGCCCTGGTGAGGCCGCATCTGGAGTACTGTGTCCAGTTCTGGGCTCCCCGGTTCAAGAAGGACAGAGAACTGCTGGAGAGAGTGCAGCAAAGGGCTACAAAGATGGTTAGGAGTTTGGAGCATCTCTCTTACAAGGAAAGGCTGAGGCATTTGGGTCTTTTCAGTCTATAAAAATGAAGAATGAGGGGGGATCTTATCAACGCTTATAAACACTTATAAACACTTAAAGGGAGGGCGCCAGGTAGATGGCAACAGTCTTTTTTCAGTGGTGCCCAGTGACAGGACAAGAGGTAACAGGCACAAACTTGAGCATAGGAAGTTTCATCTAAACATGAGGAGGAACTTCTTTACTCTGAGGGTGGCAGAGCACTGGCACAGGCTGCCCAGAGAGGTTGTGGAGTCTCCCACGCTGGAGACATTCAAAACCCACCCGGACGCCGTCCTGTGCAACCTGCTGTAGGTGACCCTGCTGTGGCAGGGGGATTGGACTAGATGATCTCCAGAGGTCCCTCCCAACCCTCACCATTCTGTGATTCTGTGATTCCATGATTCCTCAGAAGCACATCTAGTATTAATAATGTGGCATATTATTTTATGGTCTAGATTAAGTGTCTTTCACCTTCCTTTTCCTGAAGTTATAGCTGAGAAGTAGGTGAAAGATCACAAAACGTCTCCCTTGAACTTTCCATCTGACCCTGCTGCTTGTCAGCAGCTGGCAGGGTTGGGAAAGCGAGGAGGCTCGGGGCCCTGGCCGGCAGCATGCGCGTGGCCGGGGCCACGGCGTCTCGCATGCCTTCCCTTGCCCTGCGGTATGCCGCAAGCCAGACCATGTCAATGCTAGCTTGCGGCATGCCGCGGCCGTAAAGCAGGTGCGTGAGATGCCTTTCGCACTGGCGGCCAGCACGCCACATACCATACCCCTCGTTCCCGCTTGCGGTGACGGTTCCCCCTCTGCTGCAGCCTCCCTCGCCTGGAGCCCCAGAGCCTTGTGAGCGACATAAAAGCATGCATAGCTATAAGAAGACTTGTTAATGAGGCACAACTCCATGTCAACTCTTTACCGTGCTATATTTTCCAATCCTTATTCAACCTGATGCACGTTTGGAATTAAAACTTTATAGCAACAGTTTTAAAATGTACTGCAATAAATTGGGGCATTTCTTGTTCTTCATGATTCTGTTTGTGAGACCAAACTAAAATTTAACTGGTAGGAATAAAATTAGGAGATATAAATACTCTGGAAAAAGCCCAAAGCAATTGCCAGAGAGGGCAATCAGCAAAATCATGTAAACAGGGAAAACCAAAAGCATCAATCAGAAATTGTGACTTGGAACTATGCCAAATCTAGAACCAATAATATGGGGGTCTCACTGTGGGTGGGTGAGAACAGAAAAAGGAGACATTACAAGGTGAAAAAAAGGTGCAGTGAAAAAAACACTGTGATTTTTTCAGTACTACTTTTCCCTTCATTCCTTGAAATAGTCATTAAATAAACTTCGGCTCTGCAGAAAATTCAGGGCTCTTCATTGTTAAAAGAAGGCTTTTAACAGACCCCCTTTTCTCCTGATACGTAGCTCTACATTATCTATTTATAAAGGGACTTCCCTAAGAAGCATCTTGTCAAAGCTAGAGTCAAGGGGACAATTCACAGTGAATAATTTATTCAGCACATTTTGTCTCATTTTCCGTTCCCAGATTGTCCAAGAGGCAATTGTGATTCCCTCGAATATATTGGAGTTTACTCCCAGAAGGTTTTAAGGTATTATTTTTAGACTGGATTCATGACTGAATATGATACTTGCTATTTGATCTCTGTTGGCCAGTTATTATTAGAGTCGGGCAACTATTCACAGTTGAACTAGACACAACTTATTTAAAAAATGCAGTCCAATTTCTGTTTGCAAATTATCCCCAGTGAAGTCAGGTTTTCGTGGAGTTGTTTATGTTTCGCCTCCTATAAGCCATACACGCAAAGAGACACAACCAGGAAGGGCCTTCAAAGAAAGGTAAGTGTGAATATCTGGTATTCATTTCTTCTCATTCCAGTAGCACAGCACTGTGTCAGCTTCCTTATCAGAGGACAAGCATCACATATAGTCTGTTTACATTTATGAATTATCAGCTAATATTCATAAATGTTCAATTAGCCTACAATTCAGACAATAAACAGAAAGCCACTTTTGATGAAAACGCTCCTGCAAACATTTACTGACTGTTCTTCATCAATGTCTTGTGAACATACCCATGAATATGATTCATATATTTACATATTTTCAACCATTCTGGTGAAAGGAAGAATGGATACCAAGCCAGTGAATCACAAGGTTTTGCACACAAATGCCTCTGGTCTTTAGTGGGGCACGCCATTGCGATGTGATACATAGCTGTGGTTGGCCATATAGCTAATGAGCTATTGCTCCTGTTGCCTGGCTAGTCAGTAATATCATTATATTATCTGGTTTCTACCTGCAGACACTGGGATGTTCTCCGGCTCTGCTCCAGGGCCCTCTTGTGCTCAGGGAAAGCCTCTCACAGGGTCCTTAATTCCTGTTTACAAACGGAGGACTGGGCGTGGAGCTGGGAGAAGATCAATGTCAGCTCCAACCCATTGCCTTCTGGTGAGCCTGCGGCCTCATGTGAGGCTGGTGAAAGCTTTTTTTTTCCTCCTCATTCTCAGCTTTTCTGTTACTCACATTAGCCCAGGCTGTTTCAGAGGAAAATATTTTCTATGAAGTACCTTTTATTATGTTTCTGAGAAAAGACTAAGCACATTTGGAAAAAAGTCTCTGGAGCTATCAGAGCAGTGGTAAAGCAGGCAGGAATAAATGTTTCGGCTGTGCAGTGCCCAGAACATCAAGGACAGAGTTTTCTGTTGAAAGGATTAAGTGGATGCTTGTAAAAAAGGCAGACCCATAAAAATATAAAGGCTCCACATACTTTATACTGGATGTCAGCTCACTTCAGGATGTAACTCAAAATGCTGCACGTGGTCTAAAATAGACCCAGTGCTTTTGGCCTCAGGTGACTCTGCAGCTGCAGCTGCTGTTGCTCTGCCCGTGTGCAGACAAACTGATGCTGTGGGCTGTCCTCACCTGACATGTCACCACTAAACATTTCAAAGAGGCTCCGTGTGCACCTTGCCCTTATGGCCAAGCTTGGCCCCGTCATTGGGATGGCTAGAGTCAATACTCTGCCACCAAAGACAAATAGTCAGCTTATCCTGAGAGGGGAAAGCAGAGGAAAATGGTTGCTGGCAGTGGTTTAGCAGGTAGTTTCACCAAGTATCAACGTTTACAGAGGTTTTGATTTGTTGGGAGGTTGTATCTGCCAAATCCACATGAAAACCAGCTGCTGCCATTACTTGCAGTGGAGCAGTACCAGGGCTGTGTCCACACCATGTGTCTTCATCAGCAGCTGAAACATGGGATGGGTGGTGGTGGCTGGCATATCCACCCACAGCTTCACCACCTGAGCCTTGCAAGCAAGTGAATAAATAGGAATGTGTGCAACTAAACATATATTCATATTTCCCTATGTCTTCTGTTTACAAAGAAGCCCAGCAAGCTGCTGTCAGCCAAACCTCCAGCCAATGCCTCATTTATTAGTGTGATTGTTTGCTAAAAGAGTGAATTTCATATGAAATCAAAACAACACTTCATGCTGAGTTCAGTAAACATAAATCGGACTTCCATTTGCCTTTGTGTTCCCCTGGGTGCCCATGTTTTATATAGGCTACAGCTACAATAGATTTGTTAAGACATTTGGCTTAGGCTCTATTAATGCCATTATCACGCTCACAGACATGGCATAGTTTGCTATCTCTTCTATAAGTTCAGTAACATTCTTACATCTGTCATACTTCCTTTCCCCTGGTAATTAGTGGGTGAAAATCAGAGTTCTTCACCTCGCTGTCCTCTGAAAAAAAGTCACAAATTTCATGGTAGCTCAGTTTTACAAACTGTGTGACACGAGAACATTTCTAATTAATACTGTTATTTCTCAAAGAGAAATGTTCTTAGTAGAACAAAAAAAACCCACCACCCTGCCTGTTCAAAAATTACTCCGGAAAGTCAAGCAGAACGATAAGCTAAATGAAGTTTTGATAGAAGCAGGTGCCTTGCCACAATGGCAGAGCTTCTTAATTGCTTCTTTTGAAATAGTACTTCTGTTGAAGAATTACGTCTGTTTAAGTAAGTAGAAGTATAGTTATTTCTGAGGCTAAACTGCACTTAGCAAAAACAAGGTGCCTACTCCAGCCTAGTGCACATGAACACAGCAGCAGTGAGCATGAGGGTGAGCGGTAGACTCTTCAGGATGCAAACTGCAGAGAAAACTATCTAATGAAAGCACAGACTGACATCCTTTCAAGGATGCTCCTGTTTAATGAAACTCTCCTTCTTGTCACCAGAACATAGTTATTCAAATAGTCCAAGCCAGACTGAAGTTTCAGCCCAGGAAGGCCCATGGCTTGGCCTGCAAAAATGATGCCAGGTGCTGGCGGGGGGGTCCTGCGTGGCCAGCTGTGATACCCCAGCCCTGGTCACATCATGCCCTTGACCTGCCCCTGAGCTCCTGCTGGGAGTACTGAGGGCCAAACGACAGGAGCAGAGGGATGTGCATTTGTGGTGCTGGCTGATCCCCTACAGCAATTGCACCTGGTCTGAAAGGCCTGAATTCAGCTGAAGCTTTGTCAAAATACGAATTAGTACTTCTGGCTGATTTCTTTTAACTTTTGCCCCAGTCCCAGCGTCCCCTTTGTCCTGCTACTCTGGTCTTGATGGCACAGAGCAAGAAACCAGGGTTGTGGGCTGAGAGATGGAGTCAGGTAGCCAGTTCCCGAGGTGCCGGCTGTCCCTCTGGTTTGTGAGTTCCCTGTTCGTCCCAAACTGCCCCAAGCCATTGCAACACCAAAATTATTCACTGGAAGACTTTGCCTTGAGGGAACTGCAAGCTCTATTTCTTTAATAGTTTTAATGGTCAGAATTGTGCCAGGTCAAGCCGTTTAACTGTGTATTTAATTAGTCATCTGTATGCATGCAACTTAAAGGCGTTCAGCTGTGCTATTTTATAGAGATTAACTAAGTGGGCAGTAAATCATCTATGCCAGCAATAAAAGTATTTATAGCAGTACTCCTTTTTTTTTTTTTTCACTATTATTGCTGC
Organism: Pluvialis apricaria; assembly: GCA_017639485.1. Lineage (NCBI taxonomy): Eukaryota > Metazoa > Chordata > Aves > Charadriiformes > Charadriidae > Pluvialis > Pluvialis apricaria. The sequence goes on along the minus strand of CM030044.1, from coordinate 25,502,438 downwards.
ATTGTTTGTACTGGTAGAGGTCTGCATACGAATAGTTCTGTTTGGGGTTTTGACTGACATCAACTAGAAACAACAGTGGGCAACAGAGAAGGATCCAAAATGTGAAGTTCACAGCCAGACAACCCAGAAAGTTATTGCCAGCTGCAGGCTTGCTGTGTTAAAGAAAATAAACATGCAAGCAACTTGGCCCTGTGGAAGATCATAATTTAAAGAGGCACAGAAGAAGAAATATGACCTGAACTGGTAGGTAGTAGTTCTCTGGCTTGAATAAATCTTTAAGAGTATTTGGCTGCTAACAGTTCACAAGTTCACACTGGCAAAATACTGCCTGGAATCAGTGCAGTTAGCCTCCTGGTCTTGCCTGCTCTGCAAGTGAACAAACAATTTTCTGTGTAAGTGCCATTGAAATGCTGCAAGGAACTATGGGACCATGATCTTGCATAGATAAAATGTGTGTTTGAAGCGGATAAATTTTTTTGCACCTACATCACATGGAGAGTCCCTCCTAAACAGAAGCAATGTGCTTGTTGTTAGTTTTGCACAAATGTTTTCTATGCTGCCTTTCACAATAAATCTTTTGGGAGAACACTGGCAGTTTATAACAAGCACTGACCTGTGAAACAGAGGAAAATAGATATTGTTAAAAACCTTGGCTTGCTTGCTTGGAGGTCATGTGGCAGGGCCAGGTAACTTTTGAAGTGGTGCATGGGGAGTTGTTTGAGTGGTACAAGCTGCAATAACAATACAACTGACCTGAGTGTGTAAGCCTCTTTGCACTACTTGGCATGTTTAGCCCAATAAATAACATCACGAGACATCCATTCCCATCATGTTGTTATTCCAGCATGACCCAGATGGGTGGCCAAAGGTTTTCCACATGTGTGGTTTGCTGTCAGAGAAAATAGGCAATGGAGTCAGGTGTCATTAATTGCTGTTTACCATGATCCTACCACCCTCAGCTCAGGTGGAAGTAAACAGCAGGAGACACCCTTTTTGATCACAACTTTTCAAGCAGTTCTCAACCTCTAAATTTCTCCCTTGTCTTGCAGTCAGGTTAAGTGCCTGCTTGCTGCCTTCTTTCTTGTTTTTCTGCTATTCCTGCTACAGACACGCAAACGTATGCTACCATCTGCGAGCATAGTATGTAGCCTAAGGCTTTGTAGTTTAGCTTCTACCCAGACATTACCTCCCTCTCGTGGGTGCTGCGGGTCCAGGAGGCTCCCGCGGGGCGTGAGGGCTGTGGACAGGATGCAAATATGTGCAGAGGTGCTGCAAAGGACTTCTGGCTTCCTTAGCTGCTGAGAGCTTAAAACTACTGCCTGGTCTGGCAAGAGGGATGGGGCCGCAGACCTGTGCTGTTGTGGGAGATGGCTGTATCCAGATCTTGTGCAAGTCTGATGAGAAGTTAAACTGGGCTGTTGTTTCTGCCCTTCAGTCATAAATTCTCCAAAAATATTCAGCTATAGGTAGGATAAAACACTTGATAAATTCAGGTCATTTTCAGCAAAGACTTCTACCCAAACAGCTAATCTTGAGCAGGGAGAGAGTATTTTTGAAAGTGTGATTTTTTTTTTCTTTATTAAAAAAAGGAAAACAGTCCTTCAGAGGTAGCTTTTCGCATTTTGAACCAAAAATTTATTTAGTTGAACAAACTGTTTTCTTTGTCCTGAAATAAATTAAACAATTCATTGCAGGCAGAGCACAAATATCTTCTGGTCAGCCCCAAATGATCGTCTTAGGAGGGTGGGCATCTGCTTGTGAGCGATGCCTTTTCCCCTGCTCTCCTGCTCTTCAGCTTATTTTCTAGTTCAATTTGCACAAGTTTGTTCCCCCTTCCCAGCTGAACCATTTTTCACTGTGTTTACTGTTCCTACCTATTAAATTAATCAACTGAACAAATCTGCTGCTCTTCCAAATAGAGGTGTGCCCCCTCCCTCACCATCCTGCATTCACCTGGCTCGGCCCCTGGCTCAGAGGGTCTTTCCTGGTGGAGGTGTGGGCGGGTGAGGGCACACAGCTGCTGGCCAGGAGAAGCACACTGGCCTTTATTTCTCTGTCCTGAGCCAAATGGGATGGGAAATTGCTCTTTGACAGATCTGTTGACATGCTGCCCTGCTGGTGGCTCCTAGACTTACGTTCAGACACCTGCTTTACTCCTGCCCAAACAGCTGGTCCTTTGGAAATACAGGACTCTTTCCTCTGGTCAACGCTGAGCAAGATCTTTTGTCCTTCTGCGCAACTGCACAGGATCAAACCAGAAAGGATAAGAGTTTTCCATTTCCCCCAAAAGCCCTTGGAAGCCCTTGCCGGCTTTCACTGTGCTCACTCACCGCCAGCCTCTGCAGGAGCTCTGTTTGCTCTTCCTGCGACTGCAATTACCAGCGCTCCCCTTGGCAGCTCTCCCACCCTGGTACATTCCTTTTTGTTATGCTAATAGACTTATAACCAGCTCCAGCTTCTGAGACTGTAATACACCCCTTTTGATTCTCTAATCTACTTCTCTTCGTGCATTAGGGCAGAGAGCGGTTTGCCAAGGGCCCGGCAGAACGTGTTCAGCTGACTGATTCTGGTTGTTCCTATTAGATCCTGGCATGCTTCTGAGATTTGTCACTTCCACACAAATCACGCTCCTAATCCTGGGGTTTAGCAAAGTTTGGATGGATTTGGATTCTACTACATCTTTTTTAGGAGAGATGATAATGCTCTCTGATGAAAGATCTCTGGATGAAAAGCCTCTGTGCTAAGTATGAGCATAAGAAGAACATCCTTTCAGTCCAACATTCTCTCTTTTTTTAGTTTAAGGATGGGTGCCCGTGTCAAGATGGCAGCGTGAGTGCATTGAGGCTCTGAACTTGTACTTGATACCTTAGGGGTGAAGATGTGATTTACGGTTGCTGTAGAGGCATGTACAAACATGGACATAACTTAGATCCTGCATTGACAATGTGGCCCTCACGGAGCTGATCGCTCAAATTACATTCCCAGGGAGCTGTGCTTCCTGCAGGAAACCCTTTGAAGTGTTCAAGTTGCATGGGACTGTCTTTGCTCAGAACAAAACATGAGTGTTTTCATAAGTCTTGAACAAGACTGTATGATTAAAAATGTTTCAGCCTGATTTTATAGCCATATTCCTCTTTCATTGCAAAGAGGTTTGGCCTCCGGAGTGACAGTCTTTAGCATTTGTAGCAGTGTACCATTTCATGGCTGCTCTCCCCCCCTTCACTGATGCAGGAGGAGAACTTGGATTTATGGCTTTGTGTCTAAAGGTCACATAACAGCCAGTTCACTGCGTGAAGTCTGGGCTGCAATATCACGTGAGGGATATTATGCTGTTCCACATCTAAGCAAAGCCCATATCCTACCATAAACACCTACAAAAGGGGGGGTTGGAGTGGGATGTGTAAATGTAACCCAGCATGCAAGACAGACAGGGAATTGTGGTGTGAGACACAACAAGGGCAGTTCCACCGACACAGAGGGGTTGGGCAGATGCTCAGACACAAGTGTTTTTAAATTCTTCTTCTGAGGTAAAGCCCTCACTCTTTTTCACAAACTTCACCTTCCATGATTGCTAATGGGGCCACAGTTTGAACCTCACTGAGAAACCATTCAGGGATGGTGAAGTTGCAAGGGAAAGATTCCCACAGGGTGTCTAACTTTGAAGGCATCGACATCAACTAATATTCATATGCAATTACTTTTTATGTGTTGGAAGTCGTGGGTCAGGTCTATGGTGGCTGGTGTAAACAGCTGCATGCTCAGACACCGCATGTGAACACATGGAAGGGAGGTGGGATGGTTTTTAGTAGCCCGAGCAGCGATGACATGGCATGGCTGGCATGGGATTTCTTCTGGAAGACAGACTAGTGCTGCCTCTGCACAGATTGCCAGGCTCTCCCTGGGATTTATTTCGTTTGTTTAACCTCTCTCTGACAGTAAATATGACTTGGAAGAGCTTCAAGTTCTGGAATAACATAAGCTTTGACTTGGTACAAAATGGGACACCTTTCAATGTGTCAGGTTGGAACAGCCAGCCAGCCAAAGCTGAAGAGCCTTTCCACAAAGTGTGTCTGTCCAGCCACCTCTCAGGATGTGAGCACCAATGTTGAGCTTATCTGGTTCTCAGGAGAGCATGATATCTTTTGCCCATAGGAAATCCTTCCTTTATCTGTCTAAAAGGAAAATGTGGGTAGTGCTACCCTCTGAAATCTGCAGCAAGAAACCTTTTTTACTGCCTTCCCCGCTTTTCCATAGCTCCCCAGTAAAATTTCACATGGATTACATTTAATGTGCTTGATGGCTTAACAAGAAACTGTTATTCCAAGGGAATTAGATGCATTTTGTGTTTGGAAATTTGCTTTGTTGTTGGAGTTGTGTTGGTCCTAACTTGCCTCTGAGAAGCTGCTCCCTACTCCTGCCCTTAACATCGCAGAGGTCTGCTCACTCCCAGCTGCTACAGCACTTTGTGCAGCCAGGGAAGAAAAACATCTGCCTGACAGACTATTGGCAGGACAAGGCTTTCTCATTAGGCATCCTGCCCCCATTATTTTTACCTTAACTGCACAGCAATTTAAAAAAAAACAAACAACCAAAAACAAACAAAAAAACCCACCAAACCAAAAATCTGCACAAAAAGGAGCCAGCGAAAATGGCTGTAAATTGTTCCTGATATGCGATCAGAAGTCAGGACAGTTGCCTCTGTCCTCAGTAACCCCCTAATATTAGTGTAACAAGGCAGGGAGTAAGTTCGGTTTTGAGAGATACTCCTTCGAGCAGTGGGGAAACCTTGGCCAAGGCAGTCCCTCTACACTGTGCAAATCAGGTTTCCAAAACTCATGTGTCCTGGCCGGCACTGCCAGGTGCTTGGTTTTCCAGCACTGCTTCCCACCCTCACAGGGATGAAGCTGGGACAACATGCAAGGCACCAAGGCCCCTGCCTCATCCTGCAGCCCTCCTCAGCCCTGTTTTGTTTTACTGATGATGAAAATCTGTGTGGTAATCATTCACCTGGTTTGTGCATGTAATCAATTACTTCATTCAGCAAGAATGAGGTGTCCGTGTGCAGGTGGTGGGTATAATCACCATGCTAATTGGCATACCGGTTGCAGTTGGTTTTCAGTCGTTGGTTACATCATGCCTTGTATTTTGTTTTTACACAATGCGAAAGTCAGGCTAAACTGCAGGTGGGGTTTAGGTTTGTAGCAGTCCTCTCTTTTTGATAAAAAAAAGCATTAGCAATTGCCAAATTTTAAAAGGTGATAGTTGCAGTGGGGAGGGGAATCCAACTCGGAATATTCAGAAAACTAACAGCAACAAGGAAAAGCAAACATGCTTTTATCTGATCTTCTGAGGAGCCTGACCTCTGCTTGGCCCGATGTAAAGCAGCCCTGATGAATGCATACTGCCTGGGTAGTCCCGGCTGAGCTATTTCCACCACAAGTGAGAGGTGATTAGAGCAGGAAAAAGCCCCCTCCTGTAATTTTTTTTTAATGATCCTGTGGCAGGCACCAGCAACCCTATAGTGCAAGGACTAAAGGGATAAAGGTTCATTTTATTTCTCTGTCAGGAAAAATGCACAGTCATAATTACATAAAATTCTGCACATTGACCACTTTTATTTTACAATAAAGCATCTCTTCAAGAAAAAAAAATGGAGAATATGGCATAAGCCATGATGACCTCATAAGCCATTATAGCTAAAGAATACATTTAATTCCCTTCTGTGATAAATCTGGAATTGATCTTCCATTTATGTCCTCTTTTTAACAACAGCAGCGTGGTTACAGCTTTGGGGCCATGAAATGATCGCCGTATGGATGGTAATTTTGTCATTGTTACTGCACTTAATTTGGTGAGTAGCCAAACTCCACTTTCTCTGTCTCCCTTCCTTGCACCCTGCCCTGCGCCTCGGATGCTGATACAGGGTGGCTAACCACCATGTCTTGCCTGGTGGCAGCTGGCACCTGCGTTTTGGACGAGCTCTGATCCTAAACTTCGCGTCCCCATGTGCTGGGGAGATGTGTTCTGTGGGAAAGAAGGAGGTTGGTGACATGGCAGCTTTCCATGCTTGAAAGCGCTGGTTTGCTGCAGGGGTGGGAAGCAATGCTGCTTCCCCAGTGCAGGAGAAAACCCTTCCCACAGCTCCTCCAGGCTCCGGCTGCAAGGGAGACGAGGGGATGCTGTGACCAAATTTGCAGTGAGCCCACTGAGCGCAGGTGCGTGATGGTGCTCCTGGCTGGTGTGACTTGCCCGGTGTTCCTCCCAGCCACTGCACTTGCAGGGGGTGTCTGGAAACCATCCAAGCATCTCGTGTTCCTGCAACCGGGGCCAGCACTGGCCGGGCTTGGCTTTTTGAAGCTCTGTGTTAGTGATACCCTGTCCATAAACCAAGGTGGCATGGCACCAGGAACACAGATTATGGCGTAATTTGCAAGCAAGACCTTCATGTCAGAGCAGGAGATCTGCTTGCCCTTCCTCCTGAGCCTCCTTGCAGCCTGTGGGCTGAGGGAATACACCCTCCCAGGGCAGGGGGCTGGCCAGCTCGGTGCAAGGGCATCACAGGTACAGACGCTACGTGAGCATCCAAATCCAGGCACTGAACAGGACTGCATTGCCCCACGCACCATCCAAGTGCAGGCGAAGCCCCAGTTAGACCACACGCAGAGTGGGGACCCACGGGGGAATGCAGCTAGAGACACTGGTGGGGACCAGGGGGAGTGAGGAGGCAGCATGGCCAGCCTGCACAGCTGCAGCGGCTGCAGAGTGGGGATGAAGAGCTCCGTTTTCTTTTTAGCATTGCAAAGGAAAACTCTAGTTTAAAGGTTTAAAGGATAATAAGCGAGCTTTGGGGTACATCTATGGGGTGTTCCTGCCAAGATTAAGTGCAGCAGGAGAGAAAGCATGGGGAGGCTGGTTGCAAGGCAGACAATTAATGCAAGCATCACTCACACCGCAGAGGTCAGTGCACCTGTACCGAACAGGTGAGCCTTGGAGGAAAGATAAAATGCTGTCTTCTCCTAAACCGCTCTCCCAGGCTGATACAATGGGAGCTACTTTAACCCTTACAGTTGGTACAAACTTCCCGCTGCCGGTGCCAGCTCTTGCGGAGTATCACAGGGTTCCTTATTACCCTTCAAAGTGACGTTAAAGAGAGCCTGAGATAATGACGCAGATCAAAAAAAGGCAAGTTTGTTTAAACAGTATTTTCACAGGCAATATACTATTTCAGTGGGTAACAACATCTAGCGAACAGGAACCTGTGTGAAGGTGCCCGACAAAGCTCGGCTTTCATCCTCGGCATCTGAAATAAATGATTACACAGGCAATATTACAAATCAAGAGGGAACACCCAGGCACACTGGAACTTGAACGCTGGAGCAAAATCTTGGCATTGCTACAGTCAAATCATGCACTGACCATGCTGAGGCTGGGATTTTTTACAAGTCTCTAATGAATAAATGGGACAAATGCAGTTTTCAGCCTTTACTCAGACTGACATGAGTCATTTAAAGATCCCAGTGGCTCCTCTGAAGCATACTTAGTTGGAGCTCAGGCAAATAAAGTGCTGATGTAGCCAATTCATGAAATATAGCCTTAATTTTACCTGTGGGTTGAAATCAGTACAATCATTAACCTGTTTGAAGTGCTTTGCTGAGTTAGGAGCTAAGACTTTGTAAGAAGATGAATGCAGATTGAACTCCAATAGCATTTTGCATAAACTTGATAAAGCTTGGAAAAGTGGCCTTTCTAGTCAACATAAGTGTCCACGGTCTTGTGGAATAAAAGTAACACTTGGAATGTCTGCAAAAGTCACTCCCAAGTATTGGGAAGGCATCCTTTCATTAATGAATGCAGCCACTTGTGGAGTGAAATCTGGGGAAGTGCTGAACAGAGCAAAGCAACAGCACCCAATAATACAGGAAAGAAAATAGAGATGACAAACTGCAGGGAATTCTAAGCATCTTCTGAATATAATAGCCAAGATATGGATTTTGTTCTGGACACCTTGATTAATATTTCCTACTCTTGCGTAAGGTGCTATGGAACCTTTTAAAAAACACTTTCTTTTACAGCACCTCTAACAGCATAGCTCTTCCTAATCATCTGCTGGAGCAGGATTTCAGTATTGACTTGGAAGAATACTATATACTAAATCACCAAAACTATTTTCTGGAACATCTCGCTTTTATTTTGGGGATCTTCTATCCAAGTAATAGCACAGGCCAACATTTTATGACAATGGCCTGATTCCTTTTCTCCATTCACTTTTGTTCCTAGTATACTTGCATTTTTGCCATCAAAACAGATTAATTTTTGCTCTCAGTTCACTGGCAGAGGCATCCCATTACACCACACATAAAATTCTGTTTGTGTGTGTCTGTGGGAGAGCACATGTGAGGGTGTGCACAGCCGAGCTATTAAGAAATTGGCCCACTTGCCGGTTTTTTAATTTTAAGGAAAAATAAGCCATCTTTAGTTCACTCTCAGTTTCTCCCTCAAGCTGTTGTGCAAGCTAAGATAACAGCTGCCCTTGGTCTAAAAAGCCCTGTGCCCATTTTCAATCTCTTTCTGTGGACACCAGCCTGTTTCTCGTGCCGCTGACGCATCGCCTCGCACTACAACCTGCGTGCAGCGAGGAGGCCACGGGAAGAGGAGGCAGAAGCACAGGGACGCTGCCAGAAACAGAAATCCCCAGCAGAATATGGCCTCGGTGCTGGTGGACAGGATCAGTAGTGGCTAGCGATGCAGCTGCCACCTTATAACACGATACTGTAATAGACCGGATAAGAGAGCTGCAGTTCCTTCGCAACAACTCTCCGTTTCACTAGATGATTAGAGTATTAAAGTCGGTGAAAGCCAGCAACAAAACTGCTCCATATACCATACATCCGAAATAGGCTGTATGAGGCTTCAGATTTTAATTCTGTATCTTTTATTCTCTATTCTGATTGGGTAGGAGAAATCTGATTTCTCCTTTTCCTGATTTTGGATACTTATGTACCTTTTTTTCTAGTGGATTAACCCCATTCTCCATCTGGAGGCCTGGGATTGCACCATATTTTCTTTGCGTTTATAGTCAGCTGGAAAATCTCCAGCCCCGAATGGGGCTGTATGCCCTTGGCTTTGACATTTGGTTTCTAGTCTCTGCTAATAATCAGGGTTAATTCCTTTGCTTGTCCCAATGAAATGTGGGCTTTGAATTGCCCTAATTTATACAATGCTTCTGTCTCCACACCAGCCCCCCTGTCCTATGCCTCCAGCAGCATCTCGATCTGTGTTGGGAATGTGAGAAGCACATCCTAAAATAGGTACCTCTCTGCTTTGCTTTTCTCTCCCATGGGGAGGATGAGAGCGTGCAGTGTGTGGGCGCACCAGTTACCTGGTTTTATGTCTCCTCTTCCTCCAGAGCTCAGTCTCTCTCATCTTCCTTATCAAACTGGACCTCCACATTTCCCGTGAAAACCAGAGAGATATACTGGCATCATCTTTTCACTGTGTATACAGCTTTCTTTTCTCTCACAGCTGCCCTGTACAATCTGGGCAGTGGGAAAAGAAGCAGAATTTGCATGATCAAGTAGCAACTCAAAGTTTTATTAAGACCTGAACCTCCGTCTTCTGGCCAAATCTCCTTCACGTGTAAAAAGAAACACCCATCCCAGCACAGCAAGTACCTTGGAATCGAGCAGACATTGCCACATTAGGCATAAAGATGAAATTGAAAGGTTAAATGATATGAGTGTTAGACAGCCAGAGATATTAGGGTAAATAATAGCTACAAATTACTTCAGTCTCTCAGGAGCAAGAGGCAGTGTGTGTTGCCTCTGCCAAGAAGACCATTTAAGAAGCGTAGCAAAGGGAGAAGGGAGCTGTATCATGGTGAACTGAGGAAGATGATATGGAAAGTCATCTTTCAGGCCTCTTTTACAGGAGATCAGATGACTGATACCAGCTGATGTATTGCAGAGCTACTTGAAAAATGCAGTGGGTGATAGATCCTCCAGGTCTCCTCTAGAGGCTTCCACTAGGACAAGACGTTACTCATTCAGCAACCCTAAAATAAATGAAAGAGATGATACACTGAAAGAAATATAAATTCTCATACTCACTGGTCCCACTTTGTCTCTGTAACAGGACCCCAGAATGGCTGTAAATTATTTTAAATCTTTTTACTCTGACAGCATGTTTCAGGCGGTGTTCTTTTAAAGGAGGATCAGGTGCATGGCTTTCTTCCAAGGAGAGGGCAGTGGGGCATACCTGTGGCAGTGGGGTACAACGGGCAGACCTGCAGGCTGGCATAGTGTATCTACAGAGAAACCACGAAAATTTCATATGCATTATGCTTCGTGCAGCTGAATGCACGCTACCAAACCAACACTCGTTCTATGAAGCAGAAAGCTGTTGGGGATTGGTGGAAGAGATGATCAAAAGCATTGTTTGCTCAGCTTCTCAGTAAGCTTTTGATAAGACCCCCAATGAGGGATACGTGGAAGCAAATAACTGACCACAGTACAAAGGGGAAAGTCCTTTTCCGATCAATATTTGGGTAAGGAATGGGAAAAGAAAAGATCCCAGGGTCTGGTACTATTTGTGGTGCAATATTTCAACTGAGGGATGACACAGGGAGGTGTGGATATCTGGAGCTTATGAGACTTTACATATGTGTGCTGAAAAAGGGGCAACTCTTTTAGTATGTCTTATATCTGTGAGCAATCACACACTTCCCTGAAGATGATAGATATCATATCTAAGGATTAAATGAGAGAAGAATTCAACCCCCTCCACCACCCAAGTTAAATGACAATTGATCTGATAGGTGCTACCCACAGAATCGAGGGGGTATCAGACAGCTGAAGGAAAAGGCGTTTTTTGAGCAGTTTTGGCCAGCAAGAGGCTTAGAGGTCTGAGCACTGGGGGAAGCAGGACATTTGTCAGTGCTTGTAAGAAAAATCAGACTGTGCTAGAGAAAGTCTTGACTAAAACATCAATTTCTCCTCCTCATAGAAGCAATCTGAAGCATCCTGAATTGAGGTTAAGCATTTGGGCTAATCGCTTCGCAATATCCATTTGAGCTGGGAGAATTAAAAATGGTGACCCTGGGAAGCTGGCTGGGAACATTAGGTTGCTTTTAGCAATAACAATGCTATGCTACTTTCCCCCCCCTACCCCCACCCCCCACCCCCCTTCTCTTTTACTCCTTAATTTCCAGCTTCCAGGTTGTGCTGGTATGGAATAGACTGTCAGCAGGAATACAGGAGGCAAGTCCTCATTGCCCCTTGGTTTATGAAAGAGCTTGTATAGTGCCATTGCCTCTGATGGAAGAGGACCATATTCTGCAGGACAGAAAGGTTTTTCCAAGCCTTTACTCCTGCATAAAACTCCCTAGAAATACAGCTTTTGGAAAACTGGGCAGTGGCTAAAAAATTCTCATTTAAATGGGAAACAGTACATCAAATTATCTCCCTGATGTCCACAACCTGGGGCAGGGCAGCGGCTGAGCGCTGATCACACTTTACTTGAAGGAAGGGAACTGACCAAGCAAGGAATTATTAGTGCATTTGGAATAAGTTTCCTGTTCAATAGCAAGACTTACATGTGTTTTATATGAACTTTAATTGGGAGAAGGGACAAATGAATGCCTTGCCATAGATGAATTCAGCAAGTCCCGTGATGGTTTAAATATGCAAGAATATTTTGGAAAATACAAAAAAACCCCAAAACCCTGTCAAACCAGAGGTATGTGTGGAAGGCCTGCTCTGCCCAAAGGCAAAAATCTCATTTTTTTGCTCTGACTATTCACAGCGGGTTTATGTGACTATTTATTTGGCTATTCAATAAATAATGGAGCACCTCCCTCATGCAATGCACAGTACTTGCGCAACTGCCTGGGAGCCAAAGACGCTTTCCCAACAGGCAAGGGCTGTCAGGAGACCTGGGGCAGTTTTTAAAACGTCATATGTCCCTTTGGTCAGACACTCTGATCCTTCAGCTACACAGATTGAAAAGAGCAGAATTTGTCCCTGGGGATGCAGCTTGCTCTTTCTCATCTCTCCTCTAATAGAAATATTTTAATCCTGTAATCAATAGATCAGAATGGAGTGGTCACAGTGTAACTGACTGTAGACAAATTATTGTCACTTAATTGTTTAAAAGCACACATTATCTGAAATGTCCCAGTTTGTTTTTTAGCAATGGTAGAACTGTTTTTTTTTAAACCAAAAAGAACTTTTGCTTGACGTGCAGACCATTTTTGAGTGTGACTGTGAAACCGTTCTTTTCGTTTTCCTCTCCAATTTCTGGTTGGTTGTACTCCAAGCTTTCATACCGTTCTAGATACTGAACTATCTATTTCTACCACTTAATGAATTTAACTCCCCAAGCATCTCAAGAAAACCCTCAGAATTGTTAGATTTACTGTTTTTCATTGTCATCAGGTATTTGGTATTTTCTGTCTTGTAAGCTGGAGTTTTAAGTTCCTGGCGTGTACCAGGAGGAAAATGCAGCTAGAGCCAGAAAGCAGCAGTAACCCTGTCAAAGAGCTCTTGTTCCTGAGATTCTCTCCTTATTTTCTGGTCCTCGGGTACGTGCTGGAGGCCCAAAGTCTGGCTTTACCAGCCCAGCCCAAGGCCAGCTGATACAAGAAGGCTGCTTAAGCAGTGCTGTAACATTTACCCTTATTCTGCACTAGTGCTTAATACCGTAGATTATAAATAGCATCTTGCCCTGTGATCAGCCTAACATACAGCTGGGAACTCCCCAGGAGCTTATAGTTAAGATCTCTAAAAACCTCTGCTACAGAAAGCCTGAGTTATTGCCTCTGCAGTCTGGAGGAGAGGGGTTCACTGAACCTCTACAGCTGTTCTGGGGTGGACTCCTCCTGACCAGTCCTGGCTCAGGGGGCACAGCATCCCCGCTCCTGGCAGGGCATTACCTCCAACCTGCTGTGCTCTCTCTGAAATGCATGTCTCCTGCTCTGGTGTTTTTCTAAGATGACTTGCAAACCTAACTACCATAATGTTTCTAGCTGGGTTAGCTGGCTGTAGCTTGGGATGCAAATTTGGGGCAGGGAGACCTAGCCAGACATTTGTCTTGCTGGGGTGGATATGCATGTAGCTGGCTTTGGGCTCCAGACTTAGCCTTTGCTGCATCCTCTTGCCTCCCTCGTTCATGATGGCAGGGGACTCCTGGGCAGGGACACAGGGTAGGTGTCCCTCAGCTGCGGCGGTCTTGGCCTTTTCCCAGACCGATGTGGGGAAGTGACAAGGGAAAGGGAGCCTTTCCTCAGGGTAGAGCCTGGGCTGGGACTGTACCTGAATAGTTGCAAACCTCTGTGCTATCGCTACCAGAAGATGTCTGCTCTGGGCCCAGGTACTCCCCTGTTACCTTTGCTTTCTACCTCTCCTGCCTGTGCTTTACATAGGTACAGAAAACTTCTGGGAAGCCCCACAGGGAGACAAGCCGGTCCCTTGTTCCAGGAGGATGTTCCTGCTCTGGCTCCATGGCACAGCGGTTCCTGGCACCTGGAGCCTCAGTCCCATCCTTGTCCCCCATGAAACCTGCAAAAAGGCGTTTTCCAGACCCGTAGGTCACTATCCCGTCGCTCACTGGCACTCCATTGAAGAGCTTTAGATAATTTAAACAGAGACATCTTTTATGAGAGTTAATATTCAACAGAAAGCAAGCCACACATGCACATGCATTCTGGCCAGGGTGTCCCACCTTGTCCCAGTTCAGGTCCTCTGCCTTGCTGGCAGCACCCTCAGCCACCCACCCTGCTCGCAGGCAGCAGGGACTGCCAGCGTGTGTACCAGCAGTGTCCTATCATGCCCTACATGGACTAGAAAACCCAGGAAGGCTCAGGCAGTGTCCCCCACCTCCCTGATACCCTTTAAATGACGGTGTGCCCCTTCTCCAGTGAGCACAATCCTTGGGGCATGCCCCAAGGTGTAGACTGGGTCAGGGCTGTTCCCAAAAGAGGGTTTGAATTGGACCACTCTGTTTTGCAGAGAAGGGCGTTTGTGAGCTGTACTACGAGGACCAGAGAACAACCCATTTTATTTATTAATTGTATTTATTAATTTTATTTATTAATACAGACGTAGCTATAGGGACCAGAAGACCCCCATGAAAGCATTTCAAAACAGGCTGCGTGTGTCTGGGAAGGGGTAATTTGTTCTGGCAAAGGGAGCCTTTATAAACTAGAGATCTTAGGGGTTTTATGCTGAGAGAGAAAGAGGGTAGGCAGATCCCACTGCTGTTGCTGTGGGAGCAAGGAGTGCAGCACGGCTGGATTATCTGGAGGAGACCGGGTGGAATTTTCCTAAGATTTAGGCAGTATAACGCACCGGGACTGCGAATGACTGGAGGCAAATGATTCATTGTGCTAAGTACCGTAAAGCCAAGAAAACAGATGTCCTGGTCGGACCGAGGACAGAACAACACATTATATTTAGTAGATTTATCAATAGGATAATGAATATTTTGTTCAGATTGTTGTAAGTTGTTTTTTTTATGTCCTAAAACATTGTAACTAGATAAAGCACGAAACCCTCCAGTAATAGTTACCAAAGTCCTTTCCAGACTGAAACATTAACATAATGAAAAATAAGACCTTAAATCTGAATATACCGAATTTATTACACAGTGCTGTGCAGCTGATTCATACCCATACATTGCCATTGATACCAGCGGGATTGAATGGATCTGAGTAAATTGAATATACGGCCCAGTGATTTTGTATTGATGTAGAAAGCAAAGGGCTAAATTTAAAGTTAATACTGACTGGAACAAGAGCCTCTTTTCTGGTGTTATATGTATAAAAAGTGCCACATGCCTAGGGAAGGTGTGTAATGTTTATGCTAAAGTTTTTACTCTGAAGCCTGATAGGGCTGCTGGACATAGTCTGGCCCAGAAAGCTTACAGTCCTGCTGAAGGTTATGAGATGGCACCTGCCCTCTGCTGAACACCACCTTACTGGCACAGAAGGGTTTTTTGAAGAGGTAGCTGAGGGTTTCCTCCAGCCTGAACAGAGCAAGACGGTGGCTTGTAGCTGCAAAAAAAGCTATGTGGATGTAGCCTAGTTCTCCTGTAGGTGACCAGTAAGGGGTCCGGGAGGCTAGAGGGTTTGGTCCTACATGTGAAGCTCTTTAGGAAGTTTCCTAAGCAAAAAGCCCTTTGATGTCAATGAATAAGACACACATTGTGAAATGGCCTGTGGGATCCACTTGGACTATACCTATTGCTGGTGTTCTTACCTCTTGCTGTCCAAATCAGAAAGAAGACTTTCCCTAAGAAAAGAAGTACCCCCCACACACTTGTTTCAAAGTAGCAAGCAGCCACAAATCTCCCCATTTTGTAAGCATTATTGCTGCCGCATGTTCTAACAAGACCACAAGAAGGAAACGCAAGCCTGTGAAGCTTGCTTTTGTCTTGAGTAGATAGTTACTTTAATTGCACAGCACGTCCTGACTTCAGTCCTCTCACTCTGCTCACGCTGATCCATTACTGCGTAGCTGGCAGGTCTATCTGAACGTGGGCACGATAGCTGTGCTCTTTCTCTGGTCAGAAATCGGAGTCAAATCAGTATAGTGATAGCAATCTAAAAATAAGAAAAATAAAACAAAGAAATGCAGATAATCAAGGGTGGGTTTTTTTGGGGGGGGGAAGTAATGACAGCTAAAGAGGACTGTACATTAATCACTCTCCATAATACTCCTGAAAGTATCTTACCAAGGCATTAATTTGATTCTTTACAAGTTGAACAATTGGTTCAGGGTGCATTTAACTTTTCACCTCCGATGGAGCAGCTTGTTCCTGGAGTTAAAGATCTTCCTGTTTATCCTTTCGGTTCCATGGAATCTCTCTCAGTTTCATCTGCATAGTGCACTGCACCATTAGCTCTGCTGGGAATAAAAAAAAAAAAGAAAAAAAAACGGGGGGGGAAAAAAGTCACTGTTAGTATCATGAGTTGTTTTTTCCACTTGAAAGGGAATCTTTGCCCCTTTCATGTCTCAATGTGTTTTATGAATCCCACTCTCTTGACAGAGCATTCAGGCTTCAACAAAGGAGCTGCAGCTCTATTTCATCCTCACCAAACAAGGGCAACTTGTTTAAATGCCTTCCCTGTCCCAGAGAATCTTGTCGCTGTGACTGCCTAAAGACATGTCAAATTGGGTTAACTGCTGTCTCGTTATTATTGTAAACTGCACTGTCTGATAATCAGACTGGTTGAGATAAGCCAGTCTGCTGAACAGGCAAAACACTGGGAAATCCCAGTTCGGGACAGATTATAGCAAAGCAGGCATTGTTTCAAATGAAAGTCTCCAGATAGGATATTGGGAACTGTAGATGTGACTGGCAATACCCAAGATGGTCTGATCATCGGCATCATACCGACATTGTTTTCTGCCTGTCTCAAGGGTTCCCGAATGTGACTGAGAAACCCCCTCCTGCGAGGCAAGCCGTTGCCACCAGTATTTGGAAGATTAGGATCTGCCAATGGCAAGCCATCTTAATTCCCTTGCAGACAGATCAAAGCAGAGAGAACATGCAAAAGCCCAAGTTCCAGTGGCCCAAAATAGCACAGAGATTTTGGGTTAGGATTAGCATCACTCAGCCTGCTCATTACAGCTAATGTGTCTGGGGAGCTGATCCTTATTTCTCCTTTCTTCTTCATCCCTCATTTGGGGCTGAATATTCAGGAGTGCTTTGCTGCCATTTGAGATACTCAGGTAAGGGACCAGGTTTCCAAGAGAGCTCGTTCAGGGTTGTGTAAGTGCCTACCACATGCCTCTGGAAATCCTTCTGGAATATGTGGGCCACAAAATGTGAGGCAGCATGCGTGGAGAGGGGCAACTTGAGGGGATTTGTAGTAAAGAGTATGTGAGGACCTGGACCTACTTCTTCTGTTCCTGTTTAAAAAAATATTCTGTCGATGACAAGATGGGACATTGGTTCCAAAAAAATAACACTTCAAAGATGGCAACCAAAAAAGGCATCTACAAATCCTGAGCCACAAACCCATGTAATTTCTTTGTGCTTAGGGAAGAAAAAGCTTTTCCCAGTAGGACCCATTGCTTTATTGTGGAAACTATTTCTGTGAGCTGAAGTGTCTCTCCTTATGTCCTCTACTGTCACTGGGGAAAAGATGGAAAGCAGCAGCAGACCCTTCTCTTGGCCTTGCTGTGCCTGCAGATGCCTCCTCAGATGCTGTAGGATTAGGCAGATGGAAGTTCAGGCCCCTCTCTTGTTAAGCAGATCTCCTCCAGGTGGTCTTCTGTCACCTTTGAGACCTACCTGGGTAAAGCCTGCCCAGACTCTTGAGAAAAACTGAAACCTAAATGCTTAGTAGTTTTACCACTGCGCTCAATGACCTGGCTTTTCCTGAAGCGGTGGAGAGGCTAGAGGGATTGCAGCAGGGTGGTACACCTAGACCCTACATGTGCAGAATTTACTTCTGATGCCCTCCATCCTGTGTTGACAAACATAAGATGCCTGGAACAGGCTGTGAAGGTGATAGAGAACTGCTCTGTGCCCCTGGTGCCGTGGCTTCCTGACCATCAGCCATACAGTTGGTCAGCACAGCTGACAAACCTTTGCATTAGTTTTCATCTTCCTGTGGCTGCTGCTAGTCCCGGTGCCCAGAAAGCCCCATCCATGGTGGTGTCCCCACATCTGATTTCCTCTGTGCAATTACTCTGCTGCAGTTTGACACCTGCGGTCACAAACTTCTAAATTACTTGCCTCCTCAGGGCACCAAATTCTAGTTGCTAAAATACATCTGGACTAGCTGTGAACAAGAAAACTTGTAGCCGGTAGCCAAGGACTTCTTTCCAATCAAGATATTACTGTAAAAGATTAAACTCCCACCTACTCTGTTTAAGCAGGAGTATTCCAGCCCTTTGCGTTTCTTCCAGAACAAACCCAATGATGAACCCAAAATATTTTAGCATATGAACCTCTGTGAATGGGAATGTTCTTCCTGCTCCTTGGGACCGATGGTTTGACAAGGAATAAGTTCAGATTGTTGACCCCAGGGAACAGGGGATTTTCCTCCACTGTCTTTGTTTAGAAAGAAGCACAGAAAAATTTTGAAGATGTATGCGGAGATAAACTGCAGAGTAAATAGATAGAAAGAGAGAGGGTGGGAGAAGGCACTGTTTGGCTGGGAAGTTGAAATAGTCAGAAGAGATGGATAGCTAGTAGTGTGGTTGGGTGTGCACATGTGTGTGCATGCTTATTGTTACACACGTGTAATTTCTCTGCTTTCTCCCCACTCATCCATAAATAAGTCAGAGGTTTTGCTTGTGCTGTGTGAAGACATTGCGCCTGCTGTCTCATTGCCATCTAGCTGGTCTGAGCTTCACTGTGTTAATGTGGACCTAAGTTGGGTTGATCAGTTTCTTCCTGAGTGTGTATGGCCAACAAGCGTCACTGCTGCCGGCAGAGTGAAGGGCAGTGGGTGCTGGATGGGCAGTGACTTCAACGACAGCGTCTGAAATGGGGGAAGATTAATTACTTCCACAGCTTGGAAATATTAGTTTAATCCTAAGTCCCTGTTGATTAGCTGGTGAAAGGGAGCTGTGTTCAGACTGCGTAGTGTAACATAGGGTGGTGTGGGAGAGTGCACACAAACAACATGAACACTTCCTTCTGCACCGGCCAGGACCATTCTTCACCTGTGCTGGACCCTCAGCGCACTCAGCAGCACCCTGGGAAGAAATGTACCTGAGCAATGTGCAAAGAGTACTTTGCAAACTTGAAAAAGTGATTTGCCACATTGAATGGACAAACTTCAATCTGCTGGATAGACCCTTTCTGATCTAGTCACTAGGGGGTATATTGCTTCTTTGTGTGAACACATCGCTCACGTAGTACTAATAGGAACTACATGTGTTTGCACCAAGAGAATAATATACCCCTAAGGAAATTATAAATGGTGCTGAAATCTTTCACTGCATCACCACTGTTACTTCCAGAAGTCCGATAGCCCCTCAAAGCTTGGCAAAAGTTTTATGGGTAGGTACACTGGAAGTCCTAAGAACAGGACTCAGTAAGGGGCTCCAGATTCAGTCTGGGGTTTTTTTTGCTTTGTGATGCCTGTGCCAATTTGCCCCGCTGCAATGGTTGAAGCTCAGGTCTGTGACAGATTTGGGCTGGGTTATTTTTGACTTTAAAGTCCATCTGGAAGAGCGCACTGGAACAACTTTGAAATATGGAAGCCTCGGCCCACCAAAGGTGTGAATTCAGTATGTATTTGTCCAGAGGTTGTGGAAATGTGATGCAATATATTTATAAAAATAGTAACGTTTCTGCAATAAGGTCATCCAGAGCATCTTGGATCAGTTTTTCTTCTCTTCGGTGCATGCCCATCTCCTTGTTCAAGCCAATACTTTGTCTGTAAAAGCAGTGATTCCCTAGCCAGGAGACATAGTAATAGTCTGAATTCCCTAACCAGGCTAAACTATAGTGAGTACAGGAGACTTTTTTCCTATCTGTCCTCTCCCTGTCCCCACAGCAATGTTGGCAGCTCAGCCCCAGGACCTGCAGCAAAGGAGGAGAGGAAGTCTGCTCGTTCTTTTCACTGAAGATGACATGGAAAAAGGCAAGCCAAAGCCACAGTCAAACAAAATGCACAAGGAAGTGCACAGCTAGCTATTTTGCTTCAACATCGCAAGGCTGGTGTGCACCCACCTCTCAGTGGTACCTCCGCATAGTGTAGAACAGTGTGCTGTGGGCCAGGTCAAGGTCTCATACTCAACAGAGAGGCTTGGACAGATCAGAGTCCTGTTAGCTCCAGTGTGGCACCACGTAGGCATGTCTGTGCTACTGATATTACCTGAACTACGTGCAGCCAGCTCAATCGTCTCTGCTTTCCCCCACCACAACTCGCAGCTCTGGGGTGAGAGCTGGCAGACCACAACCCTCATATCTGTGCCCCTCATATCTGTGCCCCCTTGGCTACAGCGTGGCCTGATGCCATCTCTCATGGGGCCACTGCAACTCCAGACATTCACTTACTGGGGTGGAGGAAAGGTTTACACTGGTTTTGCCCCCTCCGCCATGTCAGTCAGTAGCAGAACGTCCCCTATTTTGGTATGACACCTATTCCCCATTTAGATCACAACATGTTTTCAGCTTTTGGTGTTTATTTTTTTCCCCAGAGCATCCCTGGATGTGCAATGAGGGAGGCTCCCAAATTCATTACAGAAACATTTGTTTGTTGACCCTATGGTGCATGCAAAAGAGACAAACTAAAGGCTCAAGGAAAAACGTCAATTTTATGAGAATTTTCAAGTCAGCCTCATGATCCTGACTCACAAGGTCTAGATATTTGGGGCTGGCGATGTATGCAAGCCTCTTTCTGTGCCCTCCAACCCTTGCCTTTCACTCCCTCTCCGGCCCCAGCTTGACAGCTGCATTAGGAATTTACCACTTGGGCTCTCTGTTCTTACTGCAATCATGGTTAGCTGATTTTGAGGGGGGGTAGTGGTCTGGGTACAAATTTCCATAGCTATTTTTAAGCTGCAGGAATTGCCAATAAACTAATAGCTGGTGATTTCTGAGTTGCTGATTTGTCTGCATGTTCATAAGCAGGAACGCAAACTGGCTCCATTTTTCCAATTCAATTTTGCATGCTCTTATCCTGTGATGTGTACTAGGGGCCCCGCTATAACTCAATTTAATTTGAAACAGCCAGCCCATTAGGACTGAAAATCTGACTACTGAGTCACTTATGTTCAGAACCTTTTAAAATGCTGCTCTGTCCTGGTACTAACCCTCATGATGGCTTCATGCCACCCACTGGCAAGATGCAGCAGGCAATGAGAGTAAACATAATGCGTTTTTTCAACATGAGATGTGCTCCCTGGGGGAATTTACGTTAGATTCTGACCTTAACAGAATCTGGTCTAACTCCATAGGTTTTCATGGCATCATTCTGAAATGATTTGTCTGCAGTGGAATGAAAAAATCGTTTTTTGGAAGTGGACTTCAGGCACTAGAAGTCACCTTCTTGTTCACAGAAGGTACGACTTGCCCCAGCACAGGAGATCTGTGCAACTGCACTGGGCTGTGAGGAACAGCTCAAGAGGCAGCAAGCCAGTAGTCTTTCTGTGCACAAAGTGAATTAAACTAAAGAAGAATTGTGAAAGTAACAAAGAAAATATTTTTTTAATTGGCAGAAGCCAATGTTGTGTGAATGTATTCTAACTTATCTCACCAGGCCCTTGATGTCTCTAAGAAAAATCCTTAATACACATTTCTAGTTAAATTTTTTTGCACCTCTTGAAAAGACAAGATCAATGAAACCACTGGAAAAAAAAAAAAAAAAAAGAAACCGAAACAACCCAAACCCCACAAAATTAATGGCAAAGCACTACTTTTTCACACAGCACACGGGCAGAACTCATTGCCACGGGATGTTTTATGGCCCAGATGTATAAAAGGTAAAAAACCCCAACCACTTAGTAAGGTGGGAGAAGGTTCCATCAAGAGCTATTGAAGCAGATGGCCTGGGTGTGACCTCTGGCTCAGGAAATCATCAAACCACCGATGGCTGGCCCGTGGGTAAAAAACCCAACAAGGATCATGTTTTCCCTTAGCAGCTGCCAATAGCCACTGGCAGGCAGGATATTGAGGCAGGTTGTAAGTGTGGATACTTTATATTCTCCTGAGAAAAAGATAGAGATTCAGATGGAAAGGTGGTCTTCCTTTACGCCTTGTGGTGAACTGTAATAGTATCAGAGCTAATTAATTTATCTTTAAATTATCACACCTGTTTTTGAATGTTTAAAATGAATTTTCAGCACCAAAATATCAGGGATTTTTAAAATTACACAAAAATTTGGTTAGGTCTCTAACTTCAAAATCAGGGAGGACATTCATGGGTATGTTTCTTAAACAGTTTGGAATATTTTTTTTTTCCGTGAAACAATATGTTTCAAATGAATATTTTTGTTAAGGAAACAACTTTTCTAACCTTGGAAAACTTTTGGGTCTCTGGCCAGAAAGCCACCAAATGCCCAGGTAGACTTACTCCATAGATATGCCATATCATAACATCTTTGGAGAGGGCTCTTGCAGGTCAGTGTGGATCTATACAGTAGCCCAGACTCTGTGTTATCCTGATTAGTACCATAAAGAAGAATATTTCTTCTGGCGAGGCAGACACGCTGGAGGGGAGGGATGCCATCCAGAGGGACCTGGACAGGCTGGAGAGGTGGGCCCAAGCCAGCTTCATGCAGTTCAACAAGGCCAAGTGCAAGGTCCTACATCTGGGTTGGGGCAATCCCAAGCACAAATACAGGCTTGGCGGGGAATGGCTGGAGAGCAACCCTGTGGAGAAGGAGCTGGGGGTGATGATTGACGAGAAGCTCAACATGAGCCAGCAATGTGCGATCACAGCCCAGAAGGCCAACCGTATCCTGGGCTGCATCAAAAGAAGTGTGGCCAGCAGGTCAAGGGAGGTGATTCTGCCCCTCTACTCCACTCTCGTGAGACCCCACCTGGAGTACTGCATCCAGCTCTGGAGTCCCCAACATAAGAAGGACATGGACCTGCTGGAGCGTGTCCAGGGGAGAGCCACGAGGATGATCCGAGGGATGGAGCACCTCTCCTATGAGGAGAGGCTGAGAGAGTTGGGGCTGTTCAGCCTGGAGAAGAGAAGGCTCCGGGGAGATCTTATTGCGGCCTTCCAGTAACTAAAGGGGGCCTACAGGAGAGCTGGGGAAGGACTTTTTACTAGGGCATGCAGTGATAGGACGAGGGGGAATGGCTTTAAGCTGGAAGAGGGCAGGTTTAGATTAAACATTAGGAAGAAATTTTTCACTTTGAGGGTAGTAAGGTACTGGCACAGGTTGCCCAGAGAGGTTGTTGAAGCCCCGTCCCTGGAGGTGTTCAAGGCCAGGCTGGACGTGGCCTTGGGCAACCTGGTCTAGTGAGAGGTGTCCCTGCCTATGGCAGGGGGGTTGGAACTCGATGATCTTCAAGGTCCCTTCCAACCTAAACCATTCTATGATTCTATGATTCTGTGATTCTGTCTCCCTTTAATGCCCTATGTAGACAAATTTTCCATGGACCCCAAATGGCATCCTCCTATGGGAGTTAGACCCTGTAAAGACTTAAGGGGAGAGGTCTTAGACTTAAATCGTGTTTTACCGGCAGAAGTGATTTTCCTAAGTGATTTTTAGTCTGATACAATTCATTCCAAGGGATGGGGAGGATCCTTTTTGGTTTTGGCGTAGTTAAAGTTCCCTTTAGTGTGAATCTATAGGAGAGATTTCAAAAGCTAAATGGTAAATTATACCATAGTCTCATTGGCAGATGAATAAAAGAGTTAGGTTGGCACCCTTTTCTGTTTTTCAATAATCTTTGCTGAACTTAATTACCTGTAAATTATCCAACCCCAGGGCAGTTTGGACAATAGAGAGGAAACCAAGTTAATACACATACACTTCTCTGTTAGCAATCACAATAGTGATCAAGGAGCCTGATTAATTTTGACTTGGCATCAGGCAGCAGCTGGCATTTTAAATTCTCCAGCTTGTTTTCATCACGTCTCTGTGACTCAGACCTACTGCACAGCCTTGCCATTCAGCCATCGACAATAAGGACAGAATAATCCTTCTCCAGAGCCAGGGAGGGCAAAGAACAGGCAGTGTGGGCCATGCTCGGTGGTGTGTGGAGAGGATGGGGAAAGGACCCTCTCCTAAAGATAATGGGCAGTGGCATAGCTGTCACTGCTGACAGGGAACGCGGCACAGCATGGGATGGTGGCTGATGCGCTGGGTCCTTGTCGCTGCCAAAATACCAGCCAGAGCTCCCCCTGCATGGGCTCCCCCAAACTGTATTGGGGAATATGACCACCACCACCGCCCCCTATAATAAATTCCCTCTATTCTCCCTGTACCCATTCCCCACCGACCCAGAGCCGTGAGATTTGCCACAGTATATCCTGCTTACCATAAAACATGAAAAAGGGCACTGATTTGATCTCTGGGTCTGAGATAATCAGTTCTAAACAACGGAGCATTAAACATTTACAGAGACCACCACTCATGCCTTCTCTCACTGGAAAGCTGGGAGCCTTCCTGCCTTCTCCCTTGATTAATATAAAGCATTCGTTTCAAGTCCTGGCTGGGTGTGGGCCCTAGACTTGCACTACCCTAGTTTATAGGAAGGCTGTTTTCTGTCACTTGTAGGGCTCTTAAATTTCCCCAAATCTGTCCTCCTCCCTCACGCCTCTACTAAGAATCCCTTGGTACTAAAGCAGTTTAGCTTTGGGTGAATATAAAGATATATGGAGAATATTCATTCTGACATACAGCTTTTCCTGAAGGTGTGGCGTAAATGCAGCCCATGTCAGTCTGTGATGGTGTGACTGTAGTTCTGGCTGTCATTTGGCCAGAGCAGTGAATCACCTGGCCGGGAAACACTGATGAGTGCTGTGCACTGCAGTCCTTCACTTTCCTCTGTGCGGTCTCTGCTGCTGCGGTCTGCCAGCCCCAGTTCTGTGCTCCTCTAAAATACGCCTTTGTCTCAGCCTTCAGCCTTGCCTCGCTGCTGCGGGAAGGCACTGGGCATTGGAGGAGTCTGGGGGGAAAAGAATGAAAAAATAAATCACTTCTTCAGAGCAGGCAGTGGTGAGGTGAGTGCTCAGCTCCACCTCAGCAGAGCAGTCCAGTGGTTTGCAGCTGGAAAATGAGCCCCTGCTTCCCCCTTGCATGCTGCGCCCACAGAGGTGGTTGTGTTGAAGTTTGCAGGTGCTCATCTGTGATACCTCCCGTGTGGGGGACTGTGCTCAGGGCAGGGAGTTTGGCTTTTAACTCCATGAGGCACCCCAGCCCTTACATCATCACAACAAGCAACATCTTGCATTTTTTTCAGTGTCTCTCAAAATCAGCAGTCCAGATGCAGAGCCGGGCAGCGAGGCCAGGGAGCCGGCCAGTAGCACATCCAGACGCTGCCATGGCCGGGGTCGACTCCAGCATGGTCAGCTGCTGCTGGCCCACCTAGCACTGCCTTTCTCAGTTTTCGGCTCAGGTCACATACGCCGGCAGCAATTTGGCACTGTCTTTGCTCCCAGCGGTAGCCAGGGGCTGAGTGTTGTCCCCCCGCACCTGCAGCACCCTGGGCAGGTGGCTGCCCTTGGCTGGGAGAAGTGGCATTCTCAAATATCTGGTTTCCTTCCAGGGTGGGCCCCTTTCCATTGACATGAGGGCACTGTGCCCTTGACAAACATTTATTTTAAAATGCATTTAAACAAACTAGCCCTGCAAAGTTCTTCATGGCTGGCTAGCGCCTGGCTCCCCTCCAACAAACACGGTGGGACAAAAGCGGTGTTGACAGGCTTCTTCCTTTACATCCTTAAAGATCTTGTCCCTTTGACAAATGAGCTCCTTCCAGCAGATGGTGGAGAAAATGACTGCGATACAGTGTGAGGAAGGGTGGAGTGCGTAGTCAGAGGTGGAAACAGGGGTCTCAGAGAAGAATACATGTGCACTATCGAAATAGAGATCAGACTGTTTATGGAAAAGAGCTATGGAAACCCAACATGAATGTAGAGAACCAGATGCTTGACCTGTCATTACTCCACACCAGCCTGGGAGTACACGACAGCTGGAGTGCCAGCATTGCAGGGGGACCCGAGGGCTGACGTGTGCACAGACCCTGCAAAGTGTCTTCACTCTCTAGTGCCACTGACCATCGTTTCCCCCAACCAAAGATCAGATGTCCTGAATCATTGCAGAGTACTGCCTTGACACTGACGACTTTATCCTTGTGGTTTATTGTAGGTAGCACCGCACCCACCTACTGAGTTGATGCCAAGTTGAATTCAGTGGGCTGCTTCACCTCTTGCAGCAGCATAGATACGTTGGTTGTCCTGATTAGGAAGTGCTGGGAGAGTTAGTCCAGCATCTCTAACCAATGAGTGAGCTGCTTCAGGATACACAAGGCAAGGGGCTGGACCTATTTTTCAGTATGTTTCTACCTTGCTGGGGGTTCTTTTCTTTTGTTCCACCTGCTCTGTAAGCATAACAGCCCTAAGCAGTCATGAACATGACTAAGAGATGCCAAAATCATGCAGTTTGCTTTGAAATTGCCACAGCAAAAGTAACTCAGTCTCCTTTATTTACCTGTTAGAAAACATGGTTTAGGTTGTTCTTTTTTGTTTGTTTGTTTGTTTGTTTGTTTGTTTTTTTAAATTTCAGGCATTCTGAGAGTGTGTTTGGAACCTTTTTTCTCCTCTCCTATTCCTCCTTTTCTAAGAAATGTAGAGATACACAAGGTGTCTTTATTTCTGACTACAGAATATAGTGCTTTTCTTAATATACTAAAATACTGCAAAGACCTGTGGCCAGACTGGGAGACATAGGAATGCCAACTTTCTTATACTGTGTTTTGAGGGGTGCCACCAAGCGTCCTTAAGACCAGATGCCTTGTTCCTCCAGAACACAAACTGAAATCTTGGCCCTATGCACAACCAGAGGCTGATGTCCGAAGCATGCAGATAGCTACTCTGAGGCGTGCAGAAGCCTAGAGCTAGGAGGCCACTGGGGTATTACGCCATTTTGGTACCCTCCTTGCCCAGGCAGGCTGTTGACAGACTGCTCTGGAAGTCCTCAGGTATTTTCCTTTGACTTCAAAGCTGGGTGTTGGTCTACCCATTTCACCTAAATAGAGCAAGTCTTAAAGCCATAAAAGTTGGTTAGTCTGAAAAACTCAGTACGGAGGTGACGGGGTGGGAAAGTGGGCATTATGCCTGAATCAAGAATAATTTCTCGAGCAAATATTTGGTACTCTTTCTAACTAAGAGGAAGGTGAGTGAATGTGGTCTATGGGAGTTTTGCAGGGAGCGTGCCTGGCTTTCACAATGGTCCAGCACTGAGAGAGCAGCAAAGAAGGTCAGCTTTTCCAACCCATACTCTTCCTGCTTGAGTTGAGGCGCAACGACCTTAGCAGGCACGGAGCAGAGTTGGTGGCGGTGTGGGGTGACACAGTCAGAGTCCTTTCCTGGAAGTGGGTCTGAGGACAGCTATAAACTATATGCTGTGATATGTTGATTCAAAATAAACCCAGGCTGTGTGTGTAAAGTTACAGGGAGGTGTTGAAAAGCAAATGCCAACATCTGTGCCCTAAAGAAAGTGTCGCTTGTTGGTAGAGAGCTTGCAAACTACCGTCTCGTGTGCAGTCGTTGAGCTGGGATCTGGAGTCAACGCAAGATGATATATGTGTGTATAATAAAAGAAGGCACCTCTCAGTGCCTCGGTGACCCCAGGGCTCCGGCTGTGCTGCCATGAGGGAGGCTGAAGTCTGCCCAGGGCTGTGCAGAGCAGGACTGCGCCAGTTACTTTGAAAAGAGGTGCTTTGCCTATGCACCACCTAAATATGCTGCTTTCTGCAGGGAAGCATCAGGGATCCTCGCTGCTGGTCGCTGCTGCTGCAAGCCGTGTCTCTGAGCCCCCTGCATCACGCTGTCCTTCTCCAAACCCTGTGCTTGTGGTCTCCATTGTGTGAGGACCTGAAACCTCAGGGCAAAAGCAGCTAGGGTGAGAGCAGCGTGAAGGCTCAGCATCGGAAGTGTAATGGCACCATCTGTTACACACTTAGCACCATCTTTTTGTCCCCCTTACCTTAAGTCCTTTTCAAGCAGATTTTGCAGCTTCAGCATGTTCATTTTTCTTTGGTGCTTGCCAGTCACAAATAATTAAAAATGGTGAAGATTTTTGTATAAACTAGTCTGAGTTCAATGAAAAAAGAAAGTAGAGCCCATCTTGGGAGTGAAGAACTCTAGCAAAGTACTTAACGCAGAGATTTAATATGAAGCACATGTCCAGTCCTGCTGAAGTCAAATAAAACTTATTAAAGGCTTTTCTGAAGCACAGTCAGCTGATCTGCCCAGGTACATTGTGCAAAGGCAATGGAAATTACTCACATGCTTAGAATTAAGCAGTATGCTTTGTCCCCTGGTGAATTAGGGTCTATGTGCTCTATTTACAGAAAAGTCATTTCAGAAACAGCTTGTGCAAATGTTCTGTGCTGTCTCCAGGTGCTCTCACTTATGCACGTTGTCTGGATAAATGCATATGCAGATGCTTGGGCCTTGTGCATAAGCAGCAGATAAATTTTTTCCAGGTACCAGCTTAAAATGGGCCTTCAGGTGGAATTATATCTAATTTCCTAGACCTGTTTTCCTTACTTAGTGAGCCTACTTCGATATTTCTGAAGCAATAGCTAACACCACATAACACACAGTAGCAGGAGATTGAAAAGCACTTTAAAAGAGCTAAAAATGTCATCATGAAAGAATATGAGATATCCATGAATAGCAAAAAATGCATCCTTGGACTGTTTTCTTTTTTCCATTTCATTTATAAAAATGAATCTAAGTTTTTGGTGATTTCTTTCATTCTGCTCCCAGAAGGTATTTACCATTCCCTGTTAAATCCATTAGGCCCCAAAGGTCCTCACAAGATGTCATCTGCCCAGTGTACCATCCTCAGTTGCCTAAATGACAGCTTAATCCTTGTGGCATGGATCCTGGCTTATTGTGCTGTTGACAATCTGTAAGCCTTGAAACACCATTAAATGTTGTGGGCCATACATGGCATCAAGCAAATCAGAGAAAAATGGTATTAATCAAATTTAAACCCTGATGTAGCATGTTTCCTGGAGAAAAAATGTGGGTGTTTGGAAGATTTATAGGATCAAAAGGTTTGGGACTGTGCATGGCTGATACCTCTGGTTGAGTGCAGTGCCTGGTTGGGCTTCACAGGGCTGAAGGAATGCTCACTTTTGTGGGTGGAAGCCTCTTCCCTCGAGATGCGGTCAGGGAAGACATTTGGTATGTTATGCTGTGGCCGGGCAGTAGAAACAGGTATATCTGCCTATAGGTTTGTTTGCTCAGGCTCCCCACCAGTGGGCGTAGGCGGCCCCATTTGGGGTGCTCTGCTCATCCCAGGCAATTGCAAAAGGAGCGGGGCTCGAGCCACGCACACCCTCCTGTTCTGGGGATTTCTGAGGCCTCAGTTTCATTAGCCACAAGAGGAAAAAGCATGTTATCTCCTCAAATGACACAAAGCAATCGGGTTAATTTGAAAAATGTTCAAGCCTCTATCTTATCTCATCTTGCAGCTCCTTCTGCCCATATTTTATTGTCTGCTTCGTGCAGACACACTGGAATTAAAAGAGGAAAATAATTGATTAGTGTAATAGCATGGAGCTTACTTAAACCCAGTCAGCTGAGAGCTAAGGATGAAACTCTGTCTTTGAGGTACTTGTGATTTTGCCTAGATAAAGTGTCAAAGGGGTCACTTCAGCTCAGACGGGCCAGGCCTTCATCACAGCGTGTTTCACGGTGCAAATCAGTTTTGTGCCATTTGTACCTCTCTGCGGTACAAGTTGGAGATCTGGTCCATTGTCCCCAGGGATGGATCTGAGGAAGAAAGAAAGAAAAAAGAAAAGGTGAAGACAGAGCCTGACATACTGAAGTCAACCCACTGGGTCTGAATCCCAAGCAGCTCTTCAAGGGGTGCCACAAGGTCCCCTGCTGCCATGTGGGGCACAGCAAGATGGGTGCTGAGGACATCCGCCTCACCGGACATGAGCCATCCTCCACATGGCTTGGAAACACCCAGGTCCACTGGATGGCAGTCCCTCTTGCTCTCAGTGCACCTGGGATTGCCCCTGTGGAGCCAAATTCATGTATGGCTTGAGTTTTCAGATCACCAGCACTGAGGTTACATCAAAATCCTTCTCCGTTGAAAGGCAGAAATGCAGCTAGTGACCTTTTTCTTTCCTCAGAACAGCAGAGTGAGTTATTAATTTTAAGTGCAAATATTTATTATCCACTACTAATTGGGGATTGGGTCAGAGAGAGCAAATGTGAAAGGCAACAAGAGCCTGTGTTCAGCAAGTGCAAAGCCACTTATTTCACACAGCTGAGGATGAAGGTAGAAATCTACTCGCTTTTGATGTCTAGATCTTGAGAAGAGTTGAAGACAACAAAGATTGTTAAAATGAATAATCTCAGCCCTCTGATACTGAGTTCAGTTGCAATACTTCTTGGATTTTTCAGCCTGGCAATTATCTGTAGGGTCAACGTGGTTTTGTCTTGCAGTGTAGGCAAGCGCTTTTAATCTTTTACGTGTAGGCAGAGACAAATACTAACAAAGGTAGCTGGTCCATTGAAGAGGTTATTACAAATGTGTCTGCAGTTTTGTGGGAGTAACACAGTAGTTGCAATTTACAAAAGAAAAGCCTCTGCAAATCAGAAGCAGCTAGTTATTTCTTCTGCATTTACATGAAAGAAGATTCACGGTGCCACTTGCACACAGTGAAATAAGTGAACTACAGACCAGCAGCATAAAACCTTTCTATTTTTTTAGTTCTCTTTAGGGTATTAACTTTTTACTATTTTATTTCCTAAAGTCTCAAGTACATAGTAACCCTCATAATGAGTATAAGCTTGGATAAAATAATCAGCATTTCCAGAAGTTGTCACAATTTTGAATACTCGTCTTTTAGGCATCCAGAGTCAGATTTTCATAGGTAATTCTATCCCATATTTTGGACATGAGTCTGAGCTCACTGGCTTGGGCATAAGATGCATGTAGTTGTGGGCATTAGCAAACTTTGGGGCAGAGTGGATGGGAAAGAGGGGAAGGTTAGGATCTCACCATGTGTTGGCACAGCCCTAGGTGTGCTTCTGTCTGGTTTGGTACACCAAACAGCAGTTTGCCACGTTACTGGCCAATGAGAAAGGAAGTGGCCACCAGGTCCCTCTTGGAAGGGCTGTGCCACAGGGGTAGTTGGGGTCCCGGCCAGCCCTGTGCCATGTCCCGCAATGTGGGGCACCTGGAGCAAGAGCTGAGGAACGTGTTTGGCTTAAACATGCTCCCTGGTGCACTTTCCTAAGGAGAGTACAAACATTCAGACTGAGATGTAAGTTTGGATGTATACAGTCAGTCAGCACAAAGGCCCTAGGTATTTTTCTCATTTATACTTTTGACTGTTGATTCCATCCATGATTTTCTTTGTTTTATCATGTTGCTTCACCATCAGCACATTTATCCTGCTGAGGTCTTTTGGGAAACGGGGAAAGGATGGCCAGACTGACCATAGTGATGGTGCTTCAGCTCTACTTCAAGTCCCAGGAGATGGTCTCTGTTGCCAGCTGGATGCCGCCAATGTAGGTAATGCTAGTAGAGAGAAGCAAATTAACTGTTTACATAATAAAAGCAGATATTAAACTCTTTAATCCATGAGTGGTTGAGAATTGACAGTGCCACAAATGCAGATATAACACTATGCTGCTTCGAGGGATGGCTGGGTGCTCACGACTGTGGACTTCCTTCACCTCAGTGCAGAGTTGGAGCAAATACCACCAGGGAGACAAAGCCAGTTCTGGGTAGACCAGGCTGGAGCCAGGCAGGATCCAGGAAACCCCCCCCCAGCTTTGTTGATATCAAAATACCGGCAAAAGGTAACTCATTCAAAGGTGGCCCAGATTTTTAAACTCACTAAAATATTTTTCTGTGTCTTTTCAAGGAGTGAGGACAGTGGGCCTCCATTTCCCATGTTTTGTAGCAGGAGTTAGGCACTAATTTTTTGTCTGGATTTGAGGACTCAGAGTCTAAATGCTTTCAATGTTTGTTTCAAATGAAAAGTAATCATCTTAAACATTTGACCAGATATTGAAACCAAAGGATAGACATTGATTTCAGTTGGATACCTGTGTAGGAGTGTTTGATGTCTTCACACCTCTAAAGAATGAACCAACAAATCCTTAAGTCAAAAAAAAAAAAAAAAGAAAAAAGAATCACAGTGAAAGAATGCCTAAATTCCCTTGGAATATTTTTATTTCAATGCCTCCATTCATTTCCCAAAGCAACTAGAATTTAAGAATTCCTCATTCTGACAAGGCTGGATTCTCCCCTCAGCTGAGCTGCGCTCTTTGCAACAACAACAACAACAACAAAAAAAAAAATTAAAAGGAGATGTTTTAATGCTTTAGTGGACAAGAGGAAACTAGGTCAGTATGAGACTGCTGGTCTGTTTTAGAATGAACTGTGAAGTATTCCTTTCCCCCTGCGATGGTCAAGCATTACTGGAATGAAGACCCTCTATGCTGAGAGGGAGATCCTGTCCCTCAAGAATTCCCTTATTACAGGAAAATAAATTATTTTCCCCATTGCTCTCTCTGTAATCTAGATAGTGAGACAAGATGTTTTAAGTAGCCTTTTTTTAAGCCCATGACCCACTGCCCTCAACTTCCTGTAGCCCTGGGAAAGCCCTAGTGATCTTATTTGCAAAATCCTTGTGGGTAATTATTTGTTCCCGAGCTTTATTGCATTACATGGGCTGGAATCAATCCAGAAGCAAAACTTCTACACCAGAAGAAATTTCAGCACCTTTGTCCTACCTTTTGTCCTTGCCCAACATCAAAACTCAAAACGCTGGCATTTACCACAAAATGAAGTTCTTCATGTATTTAGTTTTGGAAATGCTGAGAATGCCTTTAAATGAAATATTCTATTTGGAAAAGGCCCCTCTACTTTATTTTGATTAGGTTAAGACGTCTTCCTTTGACTTCTTTATTGTTTAACTTTTGGGTAAAGACATAACACAACACAGATCATACAGGCCTATCATATAAAAGGCATCACTGGCTTTCCATTGAAAACTATAACGAGTGACTAAGTCATTTCTGTATTGCCTTTTCTTATTTAATCAGACCAGTGTTTTCTGAAGGGAAAAAAAATCACCTGGAAAATTTCCAGGCTGTGTTACTGGAAACAATGTTCGTGCTGCCGTGTCCATCTCCTTTGAGATCAGCAGGCTGCTTATTTGTCGGCAGGCATGTATGACGATGAATATGCCCTTATGTAAGTCAGCAGCTTCAGCTCTTTCAAAATCAGCAAAGTTTGTTTAGCACAGGCATGAAATCCAAAGCTAACAGAAGCCAAGCAGAATATAACCCTGCACAGGCTATGATGACTACGATAAACATTGCTAGCCCGCCTTGTCTACAAAACTGGCTACAAAGGATTTGCTAAACAGAAGGAGCCTTAAATAGCACAGAGGCCTGGTGCGGTGGGGCACGGCTTCCCGGGGAGCCCATCTCAGGCTGTCCCTGCAGCCCCGTCTGTCGGGAACCGCTCGGCCGCATCCAGCCGGAGCGGGCAGCAAACTGCCCTTGGGGCAGATTTTCAGGGCCCCCTCTCTGCTCCAATGGAAGATAGGTGTGTATGCTCTCCCTGGCTTTCTGGTGACGTGTCCAGCACTCTTCATTAGCTCCAGGTCTTAATGTGCAAAGTGGTAGATAACCAAATTTTGCCCTACCAGTGAACTGCGTGGTTCAGCTGCCCTTGTGCCGGGGAGTACGTGCGTGGACCAAGAGCCCCTTGCTGTTGACTGTTTGGTTTAGACTGAAGCGTAATTTAGACCGGTAAAGTATTCTGCTAAAATGGTGTTTCAATCATGAGTTTAAAGCTTATAAATAACAGGGAAATAGTACATCTGCATCAGTTTCAACACAAGAGTAAGAAATTAAATGGCCCTTCCCAGCAGAAATGCTCGCCTTGAGGGAGATGTCATACCTGTTGCTGAATCCCACCCTATGCTCTTCATTAATCGCTTCCGTATAGTGGTAGTGCAGATACTGTATAGTGACACCAGTCCCCACTGGTACAGTGCCAGCGCTGGCAGCAGCTTGAACCCACCAGCCAGGGGATGGGCAGCTCTCAGGACACTGGCTTATGGTCACACTGAAAGTACCACAGAGGGTTGATCTGAAGGAAAGCCAGGGGAGCCTGCCATTATGAATGCCCGGTCTGTGCCCCACCAACTCATCCTGCAACACAAATCTCATGTAGATGAGGTGTGAGGACACAAAGCACATTTCTACCTGGTGTCAGAGGCACAGAGCACAGCAGTAATACTGCCCTCAGTCCTGCACCAGCCTCATGCAGGGCGTGGAGCAGACCAGTCCTGAGCTGGTATCAAGCTTGCAAGGACAGGTTACTCTTTCACAGATTTTTTTTTTGCACAAATGAGGGTGGGTGAAACAAGTCTATACCAGCTCAGTGCTCCACAGCCCTGTGAAGGTGATTGATCTGAAGTAAGGGGCCAGCAAAACCGGTTTAGCACCTCAAACTCCGGGGCCAGTGACCGCTGGTTATTCCTAGACAGGCACAATGACAAATGCCTTTACAGATCTTAGCACTTACAGTCATTTGGTTGCATGTTTCCCAGCTGGCCACACGGCATGAAGGCCAGTTATGTGGGGTTTTTTTTTAATATATATATATATATATAAAATCCCTTTATCTAGGAGGAATCAGCCTTTTGCTTGCTCATGTAGCAGTGTATTAGTTCCCCTGGCTGAGAGAACCAGTTTGTCTTTTGAAGAGATCTGGGCTGTGCTGTGTACTGAGAGCTGTGACTGAAAGATGATGAGAAGACCAGGCATGCTTTTGTACGCTAATGCTTCAGTCTTTTGCCGACACCCAGGCCTGATGTCCCATTTGTGTGCCCGGGACTGTCTGGTTTCCCTTGCTCTTTGCAAGGCTGCTTCATGCCTGTAGGATGGAAACTCTCCTCCTAAATCAGACTGCTGTGGTGTGGCAGCAAGTGATCCCACCACATCAGTCCCTCAGATATGTCTGGAGGGGTGTGTACGTGTGTGCAGAGCACCCACACTGCTTCATTTGGATTCATTACACCACTTCACTAACTTTCTCTATTCCTCTTCCCTCTACCTTGCTCCCATATCCTGGGACAGGCTTCAGGAGCAAAATAAACAAGATTCATATTAATCAAGGCTGAATGTCAGGCTTTTCATTGCAAGACTAGAAATAAATTACAGGAAAAGGCAATGCAAATAACAGCACTCCACATGGAAACTGGGTGGTTTTCTAGTGCCCAGGCTCTGCTATGCAAGAGCACCCAAACGTGAAGCCCAGGGACAGGGATACAGCAGCGGCTGAGTGTTTGCTTCCCTTTCTGGAGGTAAAGCTGGGTGAGGTCTCTGTGCCACGTTCCTTCCAGCTATGGCACGTATCAGCTTGGAGGGCTATGGACCATGTTTTGATGTCATGGGATCCTGTATACTCCTTATCGTTAAATAGCCACTTCCCCTTCTTCTCCTGTGCTACAGCTTCACTACAAAATTTCACATAATTGCCCTCCCTGCACTCACTGGGACTAGGGATTTTAGGTAAAAATGCAAATGTTATAGATGGCTCCATTAGGACATGTGCTGCTTGGGTGACTAAGGACTCCTGTCTCTGGTTCATCTCTATCAGCTTGCTGTTTAGTTACTGCTGCCCAATATGGGCCATTTAATGCCTGTGCCTGTTGGATCTACTTGCACTGCATACTAAATACCAATAGTATAAAAAGTCTTAACTATACATGTGTCCTGTGAGGGTTGTGATCTACGGTGTGTTACCAGCATCCTAGAGAGACCACACCAGGTTCATCGGCAATACTGATGATAGACTTGTGAGAAAATGATTTCTCTAGTCCATCTCTTACCCACCAGCAATTATTGGTATTAAAAGCCTTGGTTTCACAGCTGGTCAAAAAAGTTCCATGTAAACATTCTTCCACTGAAAAATTACACTCTGGTACATTTAGATGAAACACTGGATGCAATTAGGTGAAATATGTCTATTTCAATAAGCTTGCATTTAGAAAAATGAAAATTAATTGCTTGGATTCATTTTTGACCTTATCAGAACAGAAAATATTCATATTTAATTTTATATTACTTAGCTTTGAATTAACATGTTACAAATTATGAAAGTTTATGTTACTTATATTTTCATGGAATTCAGGTCTTGTCAAAGAAAGGCAACAATCTTGTTTGACATGATTATGGGTCTGGTTGACACAGGTAACTGTATTTATACAATAGTTGACATCTTCAAGGCATCCTGCATGACAATTTGATTAAAACACTTGAATTATGCAATTTATGGGGATCATGCTAGATGGATTAAAAATCAACTTACTGATGTGTCTCAAAATGCAATTGTCACTGAGGAAGTATCAAAAAGCACAGACAGGGCTGATTCTGGTGAGGTTCCTCATACATCTGTTCATCGTCATGAAGTGTATTATAATCCATATACAGATATAATCTTGTCACGGAATCATCATCAAATTATGAAGATCGACAAATGGTCTAGGTATTGGCATTATAAGGAACATCTTGAGATGTTAAACTGCACACTTAGATCATAATTCTTGAAGGATGAATTAATCTTCTGGATTGAGGCTGGTATGACTTTATGTTTGCAGGAGGGTTTTTTTAACAAATAGTTGTCTGACTCTGCATCCAAAGCAACAGCATGACTGTGGACATGTCTAAGTCATATGAGAGAGCAAGGGACCTGCCAAGGAAGTTTTGACTTCATTGTGATCAAGCCACTTCCCATAGCAATGGTTGTCAGCACCTCCAATAGGTACAGCTGCAGGGTCATCTCTAGATTGTATCAGTCACAATATGGCCTGTAAATCTAGTTTAAATTTTTACACTTTTTTTTTCTTTTACCAAAAACAGAAAGAAAATGAGCAGAAGACATCTCAGTGTTTTGTTGTATGTTTGTTGCTAAATATAGCATCAATAACAGTGCATGTTGCCCCTGACTTTTACATGATTACATCTGTGCATTGTCAAGGGGCGTGGAATGAAGATCCAGACCCTGGCTCTCTGAGGGCAGTAATCCAGGTCCCCCATCAGGTCCAGTCCTGTGATAAGAGTAATTGCAATGACCCACTTCTAACAGGGATAGAGTCATCATTGCGATTCTCATGGCATTTCTGTTTAATGAACTCATTTGCACTTGTTGCTTCTACATCTCAAATTGCTCCTCTGAATATTTATGCACGGAAAATATGTCATCCAAAAGAAGTGCTCCCTACTCTCCAAAGAACTGTTCTTCTATAATTTCCAAAAGAATGATTAAGGAGTAGCAAACAGACAATCTGTCACTTTTTCCTTCGCTCATTAAAACCTGGATAATCAGGGGAAGAACAAAT
This sequence comes from Pluvialis apricaria, assembly GCA_017639485.1. Classification (NCBI taxonomy): domain Eukaryota; kingdom Metazoa; phylum Chordata; class Aves; order Charadriiformes; family Charadriidae; genus Pluvialis; species Pluvialis apricaria. Next base: position 25,465,394 of record CM030044.1, on the reverse strand, counting down.
CCCCACTGTAACTGAGCCACACACAGGACCTACACATAGAAGTCCCTGTGTAACAGGCACACACATGCACATAAGAGCATTCCAGCTGCAGTCTCAGCTTTTTTCTGCCTTTCATTTTTGCAAGACCATCCTCTGCCTTTGGATATCTAACTATGCTTTCTACTTTCTTTATTAAGAAACATGGATATGAGTGTCTCCGTTAACCTTCATTACCAAGTCATCAGCTTCTAGGTAATGCTTTGAAAATCTGCCTTCACCAAGACAGTAACAGTACCATCACTACTGGTACCTTGGTATTCTCTAATCTAGCCCCTGCCATCACAGAACTTGACTGGATTCATAGTCACAGATATTTTCTTGGGAGAGTTGTGGACCAAAGCATTGTGTCTTCCAGTGATCTGAAAACAGAAACCATTTGTTTGAGATGACACAGTCACCAGCCAGAACAAAGCTCTTCCGTTTCCATTTCAGGTTTGGGCACAGCTGATGAAGGTAGGGTTTGACCGGAATGATCTCTGGTGTGCACATGCCATTGACAATGACAGAGTGGCAAGACGGGTCTCAAGGTATTCTTTCTTTGTAATGAACCAACAAAGAACTGTCTACAGAAACTATACTGTCTTGTTACTTTTCCATGAAAACCTGCTATCCAAGGATCGATGTGAGGCAGTTGTAAGGAATTAGTAGGATTTACATTGGCAGGCCTGGAAACATTCACTCCACAGGTGTGAGCTCCTTATTTTGGAGACCACATCTCTTTCCTGGCTTACCAAAACCTGTGTACTTACAAAATAAAATGGCAGATCTTCCTATTTGTGTTATCTTTCAACACAAGCTGTTAACCAGCAGTGGGAAGTTTTATAGTCAGTACAGTCATGTGTATCGTACAGACATGTAAAGCATACATGTATTTACAGAGGTATCATGGAAGCCACATATTATTTTGAACTCCATCACCAGTTGAAATTCAAGAAAGAAGTTACGTGCATTTCTTAAAAAAAAAGCATAGCCAGGAGACTACAGTTTTGGTTAGTCTTGAAACATCTTTAAGTATCAAGGGGGGCCCTCAGAAGAATAGAGATGAGGAGCTAGGAATTAGACTGACACTAGGACTAGTGCATAGACCTAAGATCAAAAGTACCTCAAGAAAAGGTCAAGTAGGAATCAATACAGTACAGGAGTTTCAAAAATAGCACAGTTTGTGGCTTACCCTTCAAGTCTTTCTCTGAGGTTTTCTCACAGTAAATACCGAGACAACTCCCATATGGAACTTGCTACAGAAGACTTTAGAGACGTAAACATACACTGACAAGCACAAAAGAAGCCTTCCCTTTATGACAGAAATGTGTCTGGTGTTAAGTGACATCAACTATTGCTATTTTAGTCAGTCTTATCAGCTAGATTTCTCTTCATTAGGAACATGTATTATTAGTGTCAGAGTTGCTTGGAGGTTCTTTTTTAAGTTTCTAGGACTTTATTATCTTTTAAGGATTACCTCTCATATTTGAAGTAAAAGAGCTCAATTCAGCAGCAGATTCAGCCCACTGTAGAGGAAGATAAACTGAGAGACCACCTGAGGAACCTGAAGGTGCACAAGACCATGGGACCTGATGAGATACATCCGCGGGTCCTGAGGGAACTGGCAGATCAAGTCGCGAAGCCACTAGACATCATATTTGAGAAGTCGTGGCAGTCTGGCGAGGTTCCTGCCGACTGGAAAAGGGGAAACATAACCCCTATTTTCAAAAAGGGAAACAAGGAAGACCCGGGGAACTACAGGCCAGTCAGTCTCACCTCTGTGCCTGGCAAGATCATGGAGCAGATCCTCCTGGAAACTCTGCTGAGGCACACAGAAAACAAGGAGGTGATTGGCGAGAGCCAACATGGCTTCACCAAGGGCAAGTCATGCCTGACAAATTTGGTGGCCTTCTACGAAGGGGTTACAGCGGCAGTGGACAAGGGAAGATCTGCTGATGTCATCTACCTGGACTTGTGCAAAGAGTTTGACACTGTCCCACACGATATCCTGGTCTCTAAACTGAAGAGACATGCATTCGATAAATGGACCACTCGGTGGATAAAGAACTGGCTGGATGGTCGCACTCAAAGGGTTGCGGTCAACGGCTCGGTGTCCAAGTGGAGAGCAGTGACGAGTGGTGTTCCTCAGGGGTCGGTACTGGGACCCGTACTGTTCAACATCTTTGTTAGCGACATGGACAGTGGGGTAGAGTGCACCCTCAGCAAGTTTGCTGATGATACCAAACTGTTTGGCAAGGCAGACAAGCTAGAGGGGAGGGATGCCATCCAGAGGGACCTGGACAGGCTGGAGAGGTGGGCCCAAGCCAACCTCATGCAGTTCAACCAGGCCAAGTGCAAGGTCCTACATCTGGGTCGGGGCAATCCCAAGCACAAATACAGGCTCAGCGGGGAATGGCTGGAGAGCAGCCCTGTGGAGAAGGACCTGGGGGTGATGATTGATGAGAAGCTCGACATGAGCCAGCAATGTGCGATCGCAGCCCAGAAGGCCAACCGTATCCTGGGCTGCATCAAAAGAAGTGTGGCCAGCAGGTCAAGGGAGGTGATTCTGCCCCTCTACTCTGCTCTCGTGAGACCCCACCTGGAGTACTGCATCCAGCTCTGGAGTCCCCATCATAAGAAGGACATGGACCTGCTGGAGCGTGTCCAGAGGAGAGCCACGAGGATGATCAGAGGGCTGGAGCACCTCTCCTATGAGGAGAGGCTGAGAGAGTTGGGGCTGTTCAGCCTGGAGAAGAGAAGGCTCCGGGGAGATCTTATTGCGGCCTTCCAGTACCTAAAGGGGGCCTACAGGAGAGCTGGGGAAGGACTTTTTACTAGGGCATGTAGTGATAGGACGAGGGGGAATGGCTTTAAGCTGGAAGAGGGCAGGTTTAGATTAAACATTAGGAAGAAGTTTTTCACTTTAAGGGTGGTGAGGCACTGGAACAGGTTGCCCAGAGAGGTTGTTGAAGCCCCGTCCCTGGAGGTGTTCAAGGCCAGGCTGGACGTGGCCTTGGGCAACCTGGTCTAGTGAGAGGTATCCCTGCCTATGGTAGGGGGGTTGGAACTCGATGATCTTCAAGGTCCTTTCCAACCTAAACCATTCTATGATTCTATGATTCTATGATTTGCAGGGTTTAGCCTGTGTAGAAGAAGGAAGTCAGGGTATCACCAGGAAAAAGGGCTTATCTGGTTATATTGGAGGAGATGTGACATCTTGCAAATAGGGAACTGGCACTGGATCAAAAAGTGATACAAGTACTGGAAGTTTTCTCCTGGGGCCAGATGATTTGCGCTGAACTAGTGTAGGTAAGTGTAGGTGAGATTTTTCACAGGCAACATTTATGCTAATGAGGCATGTCTGTGTCCTGTGCTTGGGGTCTGTGGCCTACTGGAAACTTCAAGAGCTTCAGCTTCCAAAGAGCTGCTTCTGAATGCCTGAGCACCTGGGAGGCTTCCAGTGGCTGTCTTGAAGGCACATCCGGAAAGGGCAAGCACAGATCCAGAAAAAGCTCATGAAGAAGTCTCTTGTGCGCAGCAATGTGCTGCATCTGAAGGGTTCATGGAGAAAAATCTGGAGAGTCAACCACTGCTGTCAGGCATTCTGAGGGGGAGGTTGGGCACCCAGCAGTTTAAGTCTAGGACAAGAAGGGCTGAGGAACGTGCAAGAGCAGCATCAGTGGGTGAACCCATAGCTCTGTCCTGCAAGGTGTTTTAAAGAAAAATTTGCTGCTGTCCCACAGAGCTAGCACGTGTTATGTGTCCAGGGTAAACAGAAGAACAACAGTTTCCTGGGAGAAGGAGGCAACAGTACCTTCACCCAGAGTTCTCATGCAGCCCATTGCACTCAGTGCTGTCACTTTCCTCTAGTTGTACAGCTGCTGCATGAAAGGAAACCAATAAAGCATCATCACTACCATTTAGACACTTTGAGGTTGTGCTCTGCCCACTCAGGCACAGATCTCAGTCCTTGGGAGGAACAAGTTCATGTGCGTCAGCTGAGCCACAATAACGAACTGTTTTCTCTCAGTGTAAAAGGCAGTGGTTTGAGCATCAGTGAAAAGCATCTGACCCCATGCATTTGAGGCTAGAGGTGTGCACGATCACACTGTACTTTAGCTCGTGCAGAACTTCTCCAGTACAGCAGCTCAGCTGTACCTGAGGTCTCTCACACCTAGTGGGTAACCTCATGACAGCAGCAGCCATCAAAAAGATCATAAATGAAAGACTGAGTTAGGAAAATGTGGTTCTGTCACTGCTGCATCTCCATGTGGACAGCTACATTGTACAGCAGGGAAAGCAGAGAAGTTGGCTTTTGGGGGCACTGAGTGGCTTCCTATGTGGAGAATGCCACAGAAATGGGGTCTTCAGCTGTGGCTGGGAAGCAAACAACTGCTGGGGACATCTGTCTCCTGGTGCAACAGGGACTTCAGTACAACTCTGCAGCAATGCACATTTAACCCATGCAAGTCCTTTCCTCTTATCTGCCTGCCACAGAGAGGACAACTTGCATCCCCAGACCAGCAGGCTGCTGAGGTCTGAAATGCCCACCTCCCCTGCCTCCTCCCCCAGACTCTCTCTCCTTTGGGGTAAAGGGAAAGTCAGTCCAGGGGGGTTTTGAATGTCTCCAGCGTGGGAGACACCACAACCTTTCTGGGCAGCCTGTGCCAGTGCTCTGCCACCCTCAAAGTAAAGAAGTTCCTTCTCACGTTAAGATGGAACTTCCTATGCTCAAGTTTGTGCCCGTTACCTCTAGTCCTATCACTGGACACCACTGAAAAAAGACCCTTCTCATCTACCTGGCACCCTCCCCTTAAGTATTTATAAGTATTGATAAGATCCCCCCTCTTCTTTCTTCTCTCTTCTTGGAGAGAAGACTATCTAAGTCTTCTTTTCTCTAGACTAAAAAGACCCAAGTCCCTGAGCCTTTCCTCATAAGAAAGATGCTCCAATCCCCCAATCATCTTTGTAGCCCTTTGCTGGACTCTCTTCAGCAGTTCCGTGTCCTTCTTGAACCGGGGAGCCCAGAACTGGACACAATACTCCAGATGCGGCCTCACCAGGGCAGAGTAGAGGGGGAGGATGACCTCCCTCGACCTGCTGGCCACGCTCTGCTTGATGCACCCCAGGATGCCATTGGCCTTCTTGGCCACCAGGGCACATTGCTGGCTCATGGTCATCCTGTTGTCCACCAGGACTCCCAGGTCCCTTTCCACAGAGCTGCCCTCCAGGAGGTCAGCCCCCAACCTGTACTGATGCATGGGGTTATTCCTCCCCAGATGCAGTACCCTACACTTGCCCTTGTTGAATTTCATCAGAATGGTACAGCTGCTTTAGCGTCCACTCGTAAAGGTGGTTTTGTGTCTAAGAGCTTACAGCTTGTCATAACTGTTGCTTCACTTGATAAAATTATTTGTAACTGGTGACTGTACCAGAGGACAGTCAAAAACTGTGAACTACAGAGAGCACATCTTGCTCTCTCAGATGTGCTGCTACATACAAAGTATAGACAGTAGCCTTAACTAGGTATGTTCTTTTTTTTAAATTGTTTTTGCTAAAGCATCAGTCCCAGAATACTATCATCAATTTTATCCCCTCCACCCAATATTTAAACAAGGACTCTGCAATGTGTACGACATATAACCTTCAAAAATCACAGAAAAGAAACACACGTGATCACATTTGGGCTGGGGGTTCAGCCCACCCAATGCAGGCATTGTTTAGATCCTCTAGGTTTATGGTTGAAAACAGAGCAGGCTTCTCAAAGTAACCTAACTATGCTGCTCATCTAGAAATAGAAATGAGTAAGTGCCTCGAAGACTGTCCAGGGATGCCTTAGGCAGACCCACTTGTCTTCTGAAGGTCCATTAGACATTAGATATATTTTTTCTGTCCTAATATTATGTTCCTCTCTGGATTGTCCCTAAAGAATGATGTTGGCTTAAGAATAGAGCTTTAGGGAGGACTATTGTCGTTGGAACAGTGTTGTTGTTTGTCCCCTCCTACGTGTGCTGCATTGTCTGGCCCCTAATGCTGTTGAGGTACCTCAGCCGCATTGGAGGTGTCAAGCCCTGTGCAGGGTGAACAGGATGTGGTCCCTCCTTCAAAAATGTCAAAATCTAGTAGAGTGGAAAATGACTAGAAAATAAAAATAGTTTTTCCACTAACTGTGATTTTGTGTGTGTGAGAAGTTGTACAAGCAAGAGCCATTCTGATCTGCAGAGGTCTCTTAACTGCAAAATCACCACCCCTTGTAGAGGTTATTAGTAGGTTATTGCTATTTTTTATTAAAAGAGAGTTAATGAGTAATGGCTACTATAACCTTCTTCATCAGGGCATTTACTCGACTCTTTGTAGTTTCACTAATTTCTTGTTTCATTAATTCTTTGGATCAAGACTTGTGCTGGGCACCTTTTTTTTTTTTTTCTGTACTGTTCCTGTTGCCAGCTTAGCAGTTATTTGTTAACCATTTTTCATCAAGATCCTTAAATTCATCATACTACCTAGTTCCTGCTAAAGCTCATGCTACCTAGCTGCTGTTCTCATCCAGAAACTGGAATTCCTTTTAGTAAGTTGTGTTACTCCAGTTCTTCAACAAATATGATACTGGTCCTTCAAACAAATGATCTTCCTGAATGTAATTTCGCTGTAATTTCTACCCACATGATACACTGAAGAGCAAAATTAACTCTTAACAGGTTTTAATCTCCAATTCTACATATAGTGTAAAGTCTAGTTATAGCAAAGTACATTTATAAAGAGATGCCACAGCTATTAAAAGTCATATAACTTGTCATGAAGATTAAGGCTTAGTCTGCAGCAGGAGATGAAACAAGTTTCTAACAATAGATCTGAGGTTTTTTCAGTGTCTTCTCTCCTTTCCTCATTGGGTTAGTATGAAGCAGAATTAGTCTACGGACATGCAAACTGCACCTGATCTTCCTTGCTTTTCTTCTGAGTTCAGTTCTAACCCTACTCTTGAATTTTGCTTGGGTAAAGAAAATTTGGACATTTCTATGACTTTTTCCTGTCTGTAGTCTATAGTGTTCTCAATGTCTGATAAAGTTTGACTTTAGGTTTTTAGATGAGGAGTTGCACAAGTCACAATAAAACACCAACAGTGGCTCAAGTTGACACCTAAACATCGTTACATATGAGGTTTGTGGTTTGACAACCTGTTGTGAACCCATTGAACTGTGAACTGGGGGCAGCTGGACAGGCTGATCAGCGGCTTATTCTCTTGTAATGCTCTCATGTCCAGTCATTTTAGTGTTGAGAACAAAATTCCCCATTCATTTATTACTTACTTCTAATAACCTTTTAAACTTGATGACAGGCATATATCTTATTTTAGAGGTAAAATTCAGCTTTCTTCCCTGGATGTAATATATTATTATTTTGTACATGTTAAGTGCAGTAGGGAACTGAGTGCACTGAATTGGAAGGAAAGTATATTTTTTAAAAAACTAGAATAGCAAGCTTGCAGTCAGGAGTCAATCACTGACTACCAGACAGTGTCAAGAAACAGTGGGTACTAGAATTTCAGCTTTACACTTCAGCTCTCTAACCTGAGAAAGCATTTCAAACGAGGGGTAAATTTCACTTAGCCTCTTCTCGTCATGCCATATAGGGCCTTCCTGAATATTTAAAATACCTTTTCTCAGGTGGGAAGCAAAAAGATGAACAGGATTGCTCATGGGATTTCTGTGTATTGTCTTGTTATTGACTGACGGTTTCTGCCTTTGGGGATGGGAGTATGTGCAAGGCAGAGCAGATAGGCATTTTGTATTTGTACTGCCTGAAATTGTTATGAGGGATAGAACCACTGAAATAGGTAGTTCTGTGACAATTTGTAAATCTTGTGGGAGCATTTTCCATAGCATGATTTAGTGTTACATTGATTTCCACATCAGTTTGGGTAAGTTTTACTTGTCCAATATGCCTGCTTGCAATGTGGAAAAGTATTCCATAAAAATATAGTTTGACTGATGGCTGTATCTTCCTCCCATGTCATACTTGCCAGGATAGCTGACTGTTTCACACTAGACTTTAATATGATGCCTGCAGAGCCATCGTAGCTGCTGGAGACCCTGTTCTGTTGCAAGACATATTCTGTCTTCCCAGAACACCAGCTAAATTTTCTTTCTTAATCACAAGCTGCTGACAAAGGTTCAAGAAATCCCAAGAGTGCTGCTTGATATGAAGATAAAGGTTGAGGTTCTGGCATGCAAAAGGAATGACTGTTTTGGAAGACACAGAGAGTAATGTAAGGGACATTATTTTCAAGCCAGGCTTCTTACACAAAGCAAATGTTACAGTGCTATTACATGATAATACAGGTTGGAAATAAATAGTAAGGAAGAAATGGTGATATAAGGGTGCTACAGCTTCTGCAGCAGGCTCCTGCTCTCTTGCATCTAGGTCGCCTCGTTGCAATCAGCAGTTGGCACACTCCAGGCAAGGAAGATTGCTTGGCTGTGGTTGTACTGGGTCTGGTGGGAGTGGAGTTAACTTTCTTCATAGCAGCCCATATCGCATTTGTAGCTAAAAACCTGTTGATAATACATCAATGTGTTGAGTGTGGCTGAACAGTGCTTCCACAGTGCCAAGGCTTTCTCTCTTCTCCCTCTCCCCCGCAGCCAGTAGGCTGGAGGTGGGCAAGAGTCTGGGAGGGGACACGGCCAGGAGAGCTGGCCCCAACTGACCAAAGACATATTCCATACCATAGGACATCATGCTAAGCAATAAATACTCAGGGAGAGCAGGAAAGGGGGATGTTTGTGATTATGATCTCTCCCAGCAACTCTTACACCTGCTGAGGTTCTGCTTTCCGGGAAGTGGCAGGACATCCATCTGCCAGTGGGAAGTAGTGAATGAATTGCTCTTTTTGTTTTTTTTTTGTGCACAGGGCTTTTGCTTTCCCTAATAAAAGGTCCTTCTCTCAATCCACGAGTCTCCTCACCTTCTGTTTTTTCCCCATCGTGTGGGAGAGGGGAGTGAGAGAGCCTCTGGGTGGGAGTTTGGCTGTTGGCCAGGGTCAACCCACTGCAGCAGTGGTAGGCTTTTTTCCTTGCATGTGGCTATTAACACATCAAGATCTCAGAATCCACATTGCTTAATGCAATGATGTATAATGGAGCAGACAGCAAGTACTGAAATACATGGAAAATTACTTTCAGCTGTTTTGTCCAGGGAGTAATCGGTAGGCTTATTTAGTGTTGCAAAACTGTTCACACTTACACATCAAAAATAGTTTATACATGATGGTCCACTTTTTAAACTAGTAATTTTAGAGAAGAGAATCTAAACTTCAAATATACAACAAGAGCAAATTGTTCAAATTGTGAATATTATATTTGAATTAAAATATTTCTTCTCCCTGTGGTAGTTACAAGGTACTGGGACTTCAGCTGAATGGGAGACAGAAAAAGACTTCAAATTTTTCCTACCCATATGTACCTTACAGATTAAGTAGTTTGGTGATTTTTAAGTTTTTTTTTTTTTAACATTAATTACAGTAGACCTGCTGGGTACACAAACGCCAAACATACCTACAGAGATTTATTGCCTGTCGCCCACACCCACTCAGTTCACATTAGCCACCACTTTGTCACTGCCCAATAAACCCACGGGCCCCATGTGAGGACCCAACGGCTCACAAGACACTGCCAATTGCATAAAGCTATCAGATCCACAGAAGATCCTTCTGAGTCCTAAGAAAAACAGCTTTTCACATGATTTTCCTATTTACAAGTGCCTTAGTTGTAATTGACAATTCTAACATTTTGCAGAGAGGTGAGCGATGGCTGGTGTGGCCATCTGGTTCCCTGAGTATTCATGACACTAACACTCAAAATGCGTGAGTGCCTGTGGAAAGTGAGTATGAAAGTCAAAGGTGACTAAATATACAAGAGTTTTTAAATATGAACAAGTTTTCAGACGTTGCTCTTTTCCTCTGTGTGGGTTTGCGGTGACGAGAAAGAGAGAGCTCAGTAAATGTGCTGACCTCTGGGAACTGTGGGAACAGCTTAACCAAGAGCGATGGAAATTCAGCTTCTACTTGTTAGGAACTTCTACATCCAAAATTTATTTTAGTTTCTGTTCAGAAATACAAATATGTTCAAATTTCTTCTGAAATGTGAATCCCAAATAAAATATTTTTGTTACAATGTTTATTTTTCTGTTGTGTATATTTTCATTTATTTGCGTATGTATTTTGTTGCATAACATTATGTACAAGTACTGATTTGTGAAGAAATACAGACGTAAAGCAGCAAGAAAGATTTTAAAATCTTCAGTTAACAAGATAATTGCATTCCAAACAAATTCTGTCTTGAAAATGTTATTTGGAAGATTATCAAACTTTGTTTCAACGTGTTTCTGTCTGCAGAATTTTGCTACACTTTAAGCATTTTATGGAAAAAAAACATTTTCAAATGGAAAAATCTTTTAGACAGAGAGCGTCTGATCAGTTGTTACCTGATTAGGATTAGGGGACTGGAACATCTTTCTTATGAGGAAAGGCTCAGGAACTTCTTTCCTTTGAGGGTGGCAGAGCACTGGCACAGGCTGCCCAGAGAGGTTGTGGAGTCTCCCACACTGGAGACATTCAAAACCCGCCTGGACACCGTCCTGTGCAATCTGCTGTAGGTGACCCTGCTGTGGCAGGGGGGTTGGACTTAGATGATCTCCAGAGGTTCCTTCCAACCTTGACGATTCTGTGATTCTGATAAGTTCACTAAATGGTATCAAAATGGCCTTTCCTAATTTTTGTGATCATTCTGTCATCAAGGGGTAATTCAGGTTGGTTTCTGCTCACATAATTTTTAATGAAATATTTGCTTTCCTTGTCACTCAGAAAACCATTGGCATTTGGTATGGGATTTCTATATTATAATTATTATTTTTATTAAAACAGCTATTTACATTTTATGAGCAGTCAACAAAGTACACAGACCTTCAGATGGAGTGCTTTTGACTTTGAGGCGGAGTGATTTGCATTTTGATTTCTCACCAAGTTAGACTGAACTGCCTCCCACACATCAAACTCCTGAATCTGTAAACAAGAAGTGGTTTTTAGATGACAGTGCAAATTGTTTACAAAACATGCATTTTAAGCATGGTGCAGCAGTGGATTCCAGTGAAAGAAAACTTTTCTTAAAATTATGTTTTGGATGATGTTCCATGTCTATTACCAGTGGTTGAATAGGTGTTGCAGTTCAAACAATATTACAAGTATTTTGCATACATCAGCTTCATTTTCAACGTCCATATTCCCCCTTTAATTGTTGCCTATGACTACTGATGTTCTTAAAAGTTTCTGTATGAAGAAAAGTTAGAGAAGTTCATCTGAATGCTCACCTGGATTTTGTTGCCTGTTATTTGTAACTTAACATTGTAGAGCATGATTTTGATTGCAAAGAGGATTGTAGCAAAATGCTACCAACTTCAGTGAGCCACGGGCAATATCTACCTAGTCCTGCACATTAGAGCTGTGATGGCATTGATGTGATTTCAAACCAGTCACCATTCAGCCAATAAAGATACAGTTATGTAGTTATGAAATAGCTCTCAATAAAATCATTTATCCCTTTTCATGTTGCCTAACAAAACCATTTATTCTTAAAAATCTGCAAGATTTGTGTGCTGCAGCTTCCATGGCTGAGTATTTTGGGTTCATTTCTTGTTTTTTTCTTCTGTTTGGGTTGGTGTGGTTTTGGGGTTTTTTTTGTGTTAGTTCGGGGGTTTGGTTGGTTGGTTGGTTATTTTATCTAAGGTGCATGTTTTAGAAATAAAAGGTTATAAAATGACAACACCATCTTACGTGTCTGAATAGTGAGTTGGCAATTGCCTGTACCACCTTCTCACTTTCCTTGTTTGAACCAAATGCTCTTCGTACTCAGCTCAAATTTACCTGCTCATCTCTGAATCAAGCATCCCTCTGGCAATAGCAGAATTTCTAGTGGCAAATGAAGGACTCCTGCAAATACATTACTTTTTGGTGAGAGTTGGTTTGCTAAGCATTCCATGGCAATTAATCGATATTCCACCCTGCAAGAAAAACTGTTTAGATGCTGACAAAGTTATTTTTCTCAGCTCTTAAGGGCCATGAAATAATACTTTAAAAAAACTTAAGGCTTGGCCATGACCTTAATCATTTCAGTGTAAACCCCAAACCAGTTTAATGAGTTATTCCTAATCTAACCTAAGTAATGAACACCAGAATGGAAGGCCTTACCCAAAGATTATTGGTGTCTGTCTACTCCTATCAAGGGATGGTGGAGTAGGTTTGTTTTTTTCTCTGCTGAGCAATAAAGATTTTTCACCTTTCAACATTAAGTACTGTGGTAAGTAAATAAGTAAATGCAAAGATGTTCTTACCAAGCAGTTTCCAGAAATGTATGTTCATTAGCTGGTCTCAGTTGTAGGTTTCTTGCCTTTTCTTGACAACACACCTGACCAGACTAATTTCCCACAATGTGGCAAACTGTTGAAGCATTGCCATTCACTTACATGGACTCGGAACAAGATGCCTTGTTAGATCACCAATGGCTAGAGGCATATTCTGCTTCCTTTTGAGGTGGATCTTATGACTCTTGAGGGAAAAGCTTGGCCAAAAAGTGATGTTGAGACTGCCAAAGTGACAGTGGTATCTGAAGAACAAAGTTGAGTGCATCTCACAGAAGAGAAGAGCACTGCACCTGCCCGTGGGTCCTCATTTTTTCAGAGATGATCACACACCGATGTAAGCAGCACATTCCTGCAGGATTTCCCTACCCTGCCATGTCTTTCTACCTGGACAGAACTACTGTGGGACCCCAGATTTCACCTGGACATTACCCAGTGTTTTTCTCAGTACAGAAGTCCTGGCTACCTTCACATTCTCAGTGCCAAGGAATTCCATAAGAGTGAAATGCGAAGTCTGAACAGTGTCTGCATAATATGCTGTTAATTTCAGTAGTTAGAAGAGGCCCAGCTAAGAAGCAAAGTTACTGAACAACATTGGTCCTGTTTTACCTCAAACAAGGACAGAGATAAATATAAGACTTTAGGAAAGAATTCAGTAATAAATAGTTAATTCATAGAAATGTAAAGCTATAAGTGGACCAACACTTTTCTGATACCCCAGTTACTTAATTACAAAATGCACAAGTGCAATAAAGAGTGCAATTTGAATGTTAGCCCACATGGCACAAAGTGCTTAAGATGATGCTATATTTGCAAACAGGACATTGGGTAGATTAGCACAATACAAAGCAATTCAATTAGAGACAGAGTGACCTTTTGCTGCTTATGCTTAAAAGCAGCAGAAGGAACCTTGCTTATAATGAACATTTAGCTATCTCTACTTTGTTGCTGTTTTCTACCATTATCTAAATGAACGTGTCTTTTCTATATTGCAGATGAATTTGGACGTCTGTAGCCTTTCAACACGGAGATTTCTCTTTCTCAGCTCAATGTTCTGAGTCTTGTCAATGAGGTCATACGTATGTTCTCAGTAATATAATGGTAGCTTCATTTTAACCATCAAGATACTGATTTCACCCTTGGGAAACTACCAGGCTGGGCATCATTAAAATAACATTTGCCACTTCACAGTGATTGCAGTAATGCAGTATCTCCTCTGGTGTACCAGAGAGAACAGCATTCCCCCCTTACTGTTCTTCCCGAAGTGAAAGCTGTGCGTTAAGCGCTGCCTGCTGCAGGTAACAACAGTGTTGCGTGCACTGCCTCACCTTCGTAGATTTGAAATCAAAATTACAACCTAGGCTAAGATGTGGTTTCTCCCAGAAAAAAAAAAAAAAAAAGTCATTACAAAACACTACTTACTTCACCTAAGAAAAATACCTATCATTTATACATCAAAATTAATGAGTACCATGTGATCAAGATCTCAGGTTTATCTCTCTTCTATATGATAAAGAGCTATGACCCCTTCGTATCATGCTGGTAAATTGGCTCAGTAATGACTCAGAAAATGCCACCTTCACTTCCTACCCAACAGCTGAGTTTTACTACAAGTCCCTTAATTGGAAACACAATTTTCCAGCTAGGCTTTCTTTTTAAAAAAAGTTATTGTTCTTGCACTTGAATACCTTGTACTTGCTTTGTTTTAAAATGTAATATTTGGCACATACAGTATGCTGTTCTGAATAATATCCTCCAATGTAACAAGTACAGCCAAGCCCATAGTGTCAGAAAATGGTTTGTTGAGGGCAGGAGCCTCTTTTAGTTAACACAGAAGAAAGGCACCTCACTGTGAAGCATTGGATAGTCTTCAGATACAGCTACTTGACTCTACAGCAGCTCTCAGTGATGTGAGAGAAAAAATGGGCAGAAATTAGATAGGGGATTTAATTATAGGAAAGGAAGGAGCAAGGGATGGGAAGTGGCCCCGGGGAGGGTGTGTGGTTGGTGGCATGTTCAGTCAGGCTATGCCAACCACCCGGATTTCTGGGAATTTAATCAAGTGCCAGAAAGCCTGGCCAGTTAGTTAGTTAAGGAGTACCTCTACCGAGGTAGATGCGGAGGGGGTTAATGAGTGCCCCTGGTCCCAGTCGGATGGGTGGCAGGAATGCAGCTGAATCATGGAGGAAACCATGAACTCACTGGGTGGACTCAGAGAAAGCAAAGCTCTCTGTCCTCCTGGAAATCCCCAGCTGAGGTGCAGGGAGGGGGGCAGCACTTTTGCTGACTCTCCAGGACAGGGAGAACATATATGTACATCGTCTTGGGGTCATAGTTAAAAGGAGGATTTCCATCCCACTCCTCACACAAGTATGTTCAAAGCAGGAATAGCTAAACTTTTTTCCAGTTAAGGCATTGCTAGCTTGTGAGGGATTGGAGACTCTGGATTTTCAAGGGGGATGTAGGTACTCAAGAAGGCACTTCTCTATGGGTTCCTCTGGATCTTGGTCCCTCCAGCCTTGCTGTGATGACTGCCCAGCCAGTATATAAGCTAATTGGCTCCTGAGTTTCTTTGTGTCATGGACCAACTAATTCTTCCCAAGAGGAAACCTAAAATTGGTGGATGAGGATTTCACTCCAGAATCTGCTCCATGCAGCCAAGGAAGATGTGGGCTGTGCAAGGGTTCGCCACTCAGCCCATCAGTCTTTCAACATTATCTACAGAAATCTTGGGCTCCCCCACATCCCATGCATGCATGACACACTGCTGCTTTCCTGAGATAAAACCACCATGCTCGTGTTTTGTCAAGGCTCTTTCTCTAAATATATTTGCCTTATCTTGAATTGGTACACTAAGAAGAAGTAGCACATTGCAGGGGCACAGAGGGGCAAGCTGGGGCTGAAGAGATCAAAGGCATCCCAGATGCCCTTTAGACTCCATTGGCCAGGCAGCTCCCACCAGATGGCATGTCAGTTTGGCACAAAAAGATAGAACCACTGTGCTGAGTTATGCCAGCTTGCATTTCAGAAGTCAAATCCAGCCTTTTCCAAGGCCAGAGATGCCACCAAAAGTTCTGATGCAACTTCATGTAAATGTGCAAGCAGCACTGAGTCTTTGGTGAGGAGGTCTTCACTGGCCACCTCTCCTGTACCACGTTCCAATGTCTCTCTGGTCTGGGACTGGGGCTCTGTCTCGAGCCCGATAGACCAGAGAACCCAGCTGCCATCTCCATGTCCTGGAGGAATGGCCACCTCACCGTTGGATCTTCATCCCTCATGACGCTGAGGAGATGGTGCTCCAGAGGGAGACCAAACCTCTGGGAGCAGGTGAGAGCTGACACTGGGTGAGTCAGGCTCATGGGTTATTTGTTGCTGGGGCAGTTACACATACACAGGTGGCAACAGGCACTTGCCTCACATCCAAGAAGGAGGCCCATGGATGGTCCTTGTGACTGAGCAACCAGGTAGCACTCTCCTGCTATGGATCACCAGCCGGAGCGCGGACTTGGAGCTTATCAGCATCTTCTGCCCAAAAATGGGTAACCCTGACTGTGCAATGTGGACCATGCGGGTGCACAGACTCTGCAGAGTGGCACTGCAAACATCTATCACCTGTGTGACCACAGTGGATTTTTTCAGTCCTTAAATAGATGGCTCCATTAAGTCTGACACCTTTTCTATGGGAGTGACTTTGAAGTGCGGTGATGTGGCTCCAAGGGGGCTCTCAGTTTCCAGCCAGGCACCTTAGAGGTGGTCTTCCATCTTTCTAAATTTCACATCCTGGGTTGACAATGTCACATGGTTAGTCCCAACAGTGACAGACACTGGTGTCCATAACTCCAAACTGTCCCCATACAAGGGAAGGACTGCTGTAGGTTGCAATCAGAAACGAGGTTGTTTAGCAAGTGAGGCTGTGTTGGGGAAAGATAAAAGCAAGTGTGGTCTGCAGATCTAGGAGCCAGAGTTGCACCATTTCAGGTGGTACACGTCAGCCAAGCCTGTCCCATCTCAGCTGGGCTCCCCCAGACTGAGGCTGTCCCAGTGAAGGGCTTCTGCCATCATGCACAGAGGAGCCATGGGTGCAAGCAGAGTGGGAACAGGCTTAGGGTCAGCTTTGCCAGGGAGTAATGATGAAGCTATGCTGCCTTTATTTTGGTGTGCTCTGTTGTGGCCCTGTGCAGAGTGCAGCACAGAGGAGGAGGAGTGAAGCTACAGGGGCACATTGGTGAAAAAATATGAAGGGCTCTGAGACTGGGACAGCAACAAGGTTTGTTCTGAGTTTTCCTGCAGTTGGTCTGCTCCAGGGGGGCTGATCAGGAAGAGCATGAGCATGAGTCATCCCTCACCAGCTGATCACAGGCCCCCCACCCCCCACCCCCACCCCCACCCCCCCCCCCCCCCCCCCCCCGGCTCCCTTCATGGATCATAAAGGCTGCATAGATGTAGCCTAAATGTCTCTGTAAGAAACAGAACTCAGCTGTCAGGCACCACTATTACTCACAACTTGTCATTCAACAGGGTAAGTTCTTCTGAATCTGATTTTCCAGTAAAAGCTTCTAAATCTGTGCGGTTTTTTTTCCTGGTGGGTAAACATCCAAGTGATAGTGCTGTCCGGGGAGAAACTCATGACTAAGTCTTCCTGGAATTCACAAAATTTACATCCTCCTACTTATTTTCACTTTGCAGGTCATTGTCACAGACATACCCTGAGCCTACTGAACACAAAGGATGTGTGGAAAGGAGGAAAAGAAACTGGTCACCATATCACCTGCTTTCACCTGCTGCTGAGCAACTCCTCAAAACGGCCCAAGAGCAGGGTATGCTCACAGCTGGAGTGCCCCCACGGTCTGGGCTGGGGCACTCATCACAGTTAGAAGCCTGTAGCTGGCCAGGCCAGCTGCTGCCCAGACAGATATCCTCATCCCTGGATGCTCTGAAAGAAAGGCTCTGCCATCAAGATCTTGGCTCTTGTGCCCTTGCAAGGTGGGAATGACACCTTTTCTCCACAGTAGTTATTTGAAAGAAGAGTTTAGATTGCTAAACTCAGGACAGTGTTCATGAGTCAATAAATCATCAATTTCCTCCAAAAATCTTCAATCAAAAAAATCCTCCCTGCCAACTCTACTATAGATCAACATCAGATCAATACTGTAAAATAATCTCTCCAAATTCATGTTTCTCAGTTAAATATGGGTCTGACCAGTTTGTATTTTGTATCAAAAATACGCACAAAGACTGCTGTAGATAGGATCTGTTTGATTTATATTGGCCTGCGCAGGCCTATAAATTTTGGGGGAAAGGCCATGTTTTGCAGCATCGTTACAGGCAGGTAGTAGAGGGAGACGAGGGGCAGGAGGTAGCTAAAAGAGGGCCTGCAGATTTACCGTACTAAAAATACTGGAAGTGGCATTCTGGTCTTCCGGGTTTGCTGGAGCAGAAGGGGAAGTCTCAGGAGCGTTTAGCAGTTTGAGTGAAAAAGAATCAAGACTGTGGATTTTTTAACAAAAGCTTCCTTATTTCATCTGTTAATTAATAATTGATGTTACCTAGGTGTTAATAAAAGCAAATAAAAGACAAAGAGCTTTGAAAAGACTGTCTTGAAATCCTGTCACTCCCACCTGTTCATACTGAGCTTTTTTTGCCCTACATAATTTCACTGTTTCATTAGCTCTTCACTCATCCTGGTCTCCCTAGTCTGCAGGGTTTTCTAGCCTGTGTTTCTGATGAAAAAGAAACAGAAATTCCTAGGGGGAGGGACGGTCTTTTGCTGTTCACTAGGGCAGAGGCTCGCTCAGTCACTGGGCTCCTGGTCTAGAAGCAGGACCTGTAGCTACCATGCCAGTGGCAATGACGTGAAGGGCGAGAAGAGCCGCCCTTTTCTCTGGGCTGAGGACCCCACAGTGCTGAGTCTCCACATGGTGCAGTGCACCAGTGTCATGTCTGTAGTGCTGCAAGCGCTGATGGCACAACAGGGCAGCCAGCCTCCCCTCACTGGGCTCTCTGTAACTCCGTAGGTGCTGAAGACTCACCTCTTAACAGAAGACTAAATATTGTCTTTCACTCTTGTTTTACAGCCACAGGTCTGAGCAGCTGCATCTCAGCCCTCACAGAGAAGGCTCACATGTGGGGGCTTCATAAAAATGCCACTGCAATCTAAAGCAAAAGAAATGTTGCTGTTCTCACTCCCACTACTTCTTACTGTGAAAAGTCAGGCCCGTTGACATGAAAAGGCAAACATAAATGACATACACTTGTTAATTGTTCCTTTGTTCACTTTTACTTTTGTTGGAAATACTCTTATAATACTACATCTTTACTCTCAATAATGTTTGATGCTAAATCTGATATGGACCTATGGTATGACTTGTATAATTCATACTTAATCTTTCTTCAGACAATGACATTAATATTTCTCCTCTTCATTGCAACACAACATATTATACTTACGGTTTCAAACCCTGAAATGACCTTTCACTTTTGTCTTGAAAATATTTTTTAGGTGAGGCTAGAGCTTTTTGTGGGACATTAACTTTCAGTCTAAACCTGCATCCAAGACCAGCTGTGTCCTTTTCATGTTGAACATCATTCAGCTCCTCCCTTTCCAGGTAAAATCCACCTGGAAACTTTTTGGTCTCCAGCAGTAAAAAAAGGCTGAGTGAATAAAACCGTAAGTGTCCGAGATGGGGCTCATATCCATCCCTTCAATGGTTAAGTAAAGGTAGTTCTTCGGTCATGCTGACTTCATCCCTTCGGTGTTTTTCCATCCCCTCAGACACGTGGTACATTCTGTCTTTCCTTTTTCTGATGCAATGCAGCCTACATTATTGAAACACTCCATTGCTGATTTACTAATTAGCCTTTATTACCAGAATTGGTCTGACCTTATCTACCTTCAGTACTGTTCTTCCTGGCTCTGTTCCTCCAGAGCATTCTCATCTATTCCCATGTACAATGCACATTCAGGAGCTTGTTTGGGTTATGAGTCAGAAGATAAACCCGTCTCCCAGTCTGCAGCTGTAGCTGGAAGGCTCCTGAGGCTTAGCTGTAATCTCCAATATTCTTTACAGTAATTGTTATTTTCTTTACAGGGTAGATTGAAGGATCAATATCTAAAAGCAGTAGAGATATTATTATAATTTGCCTGGCATTTGTAATCCAGACTATAGACTATAGAGAAAATTTTACAGGCATAGAAGAGCATGCCCTGAATATCACGATGTTTTTTTCCTGCTGTTAAGCAGAGGGGGAGTGTCAAGAGTCTCCAGAACGAGATGAACAGTCTCCAGAGGCCAGGTAAGGTTTGTCCCACCATGTACTTCTTGCTCTGACAAGGATGACGGAGGTTGATGGGAAGCTGTTTTCCCACCTTCTGCTTCCTGAGCAGTTATGTCAACAGTGCCATGACATAAATAATCAAAGTAACATTAACTTAAACCAAACACTAACTAACCCAGAAAGCCTCTCTGTTGGAGTAGGCAGCTGTACGCTGCGGTATCCCACAAACGTGCTTATTTGCTCACCAGGCTTAGGTGATGAGTAGGAAGTCTGCCCAAGGGGGCTGATTCACTAGCAACCAGCAAGATTACACCAGATTACAGCTGAGTTTAGCTGAAAGTGTAGGGCTGTCGTCAGAAGCTGAGGAGTTCAGCACAGCAAAGAAAATGGGTGCTATCGCAGTTATGGGCAGAGCACATGGGAGATTGCTGGTACTTGGGATTTCACACAGGCAAAAGAGCTGGAGTGTTTCTCTGAGAGGCTCTGTTGAGTTGTTGATTCCATAGATCTTTTCTGATTTCTTCAGACCCCTGAGCCTGCTGACTTCAGTGGAGCAGCAGCATCCTACAGCCGTTCAGGGCCTAAGCAGGAGGAATTATATGTTGTTAAATAGCTGTTCATACACTGCACTTGAGGAATGTCACACCACACGCATGGCAGCCTTAAGGTTTTGCTACGCAGATAAAATGTAGGAGGAATTCCCTGCAGTACATGAATATGACTACTTCACTAATCACAACATGATTTATCATTGAGATTTGGGCAAGAACTTCTGTAAAATATATTTTTGCCCTGGAAACGGAACAATGTCCCACAAAGTGGGAAGCACTTCTTATGGAAGGCTCTCTGCCTTTTGCTCCCCCTCATGTCAGACAGATGCACTTTATACTGGTTTTTTTATTATGCTTAGTATATTCTTAAACACAACGCGTAGCACTTCTAGAAGAACACTGTGGATCAACCTGTTGTGTAATACTGTCTTCCGCATTTATAATATAGACTGTACATGGACAGTAGGCAAAGGGACAAAACTGTTTTCTTGTGAGGCATTGTTAAATTATGGACAGCATAGAATTGCCCAGTTATGAGCAAGCTGGAGCACATTATAGTGTTTGGAATAACACCTGCAATTTTCCCTGTAGATTTTGTCTTAAAAGAAGATGGTGCAGTCATTATTCATTCTCTTTATAAAGCTATAGCAGTTTGGCACTCAGTCCCTCAGTTGAGGGAGAAGAAGGGGACTGTGGTCTTTATTCAGGCATAGCCATTTTTCAAGAAAATACAGCTGACAATGACAGAAGACTTCCCAATAGAGTACACAAATCAGGGACAGAAAAAACAAAAAAACTCCAAAGTGCTCCCAACAGTGCAAGCAACCCTCTTCAAACAAAGAAAATGGTTCTTGTGGTAGCGACTGATTTCCTGTTCCCAAGCAGATGCTCGTGAAAAGGGATGAATTTACCAATTCTTTTAGCAAAAACCACTTTCTTTTGATTGTGCTGGAACAACTAGAAGATTGCAAGAAGCTGGCTACAAAGAAAGCAAAATTAAGAACTAGCTATAATAATAGCATGGTGGGAAAGGCCATCACCTGCATCAGCAGCATCCAGCAGTGGCAGACTAGGAGGCTCCATTCAAAATCCTACAAATGCTCAAAAAGTAGATGCAACTTCTGAAAGACATAAAACAATAATCTATCTTTTCAGTGGGACTACTCACAGCGAGAGAGAACAAGAGACTGGTGAAGTTAAAATGCATGCAAAAAGGACTGACTTGAGCAAGGAGCAGATCATAAAAGGTGAAGCAGTTTGGGGTAGATTCATAATCAGGATGAAAAGCAACAGCATTTGGAGGAGAATGACCCAAGCCATGTAACTCCACCAAGACTGACAGTCTCGGGCAAGGCTAGTGGGCACTCTTCCATCTGAAGGCAGAGCAAAGATGAGATAGGCAAAGGGGCTGCTTCCAGAAAATGTGGTGCCATAAACAGGGAAAGTATGCCCAAATACAGAAGAGAGAAACTACAGGAAAAACACTCTGAATGCTGTGATGAGAAAAGTGTACAAACAAGGGAAACAAAGGAACAAAATCAGAGCAACAAGCAGGCATCCAAGGGGTGAGTACTTGCGCATACATGAGCTCAGCACAGCACAAAACAGCAAAGGAAACCACCAACCACAAAACACACATATGAACAGAAGATGCCTGTAAAGCTCCGTGGAGTACCAGATACAAGAGAAGGGCTGAATCCATGAATAAACTAGAACCCAAAAGCCAAACAGACACTGGGACATAGCTCAGTGTTTTATGTCACAAAGGCACTGTAAGCCTCTTGCAAGGAAAGAAAGTGAAATTGCAGCAAAACAAAGCAAATTAAAATCATATGATGGCATGCTCACAAAACCAGAAACATAGGGTAACTTAAAAGCAGGGTACAGAGAAAGAGAAAGGTTGACATTTCAGGTAGAGAACAAAGAGAACAAAGAAGACTCTACTTTTATTAAAATATATGACCCTAAACCCTGAAGCCGAAAGAAATGTTCCTCTCATAGACAAACAGCAAACTGAAGCGGTACCAGGAGGAACTAAATCTTTGGTTCCATCAAGGCAGCCAGAAGCCTAGTAAATTACCATCGTGTTATTTTTTTTATGGACCGGGATGTCTTCCAGACTTGTTACATGTGATAATAGATAAAACAGTTTGGCTATTATAGGAGCTGACTCCCAGCAAATCAATTCCATTACAAGAGCAAAACAACTAACAATGGGAGCTGCAAAGAGAATGGAACAGGAGATCGTATTGTCACAGAAGCCAAGAGTTGGATGAGTAGCATGGTACTTGCTTAAAAACCAGGCAAGCTATTTGCCAGAGACCCTTAGCGCTTCAAACAAAGCACTAAAAAGAGCGCAATATCAAAGGCCCGCAAAAGGAGAAATATAAACTGACTCGACATCAACAAAACATGTTGGTAACCAGTGCCAACAACGGATATTAATAAATGACATTGGAGCTACTTCACCATATTTGGGATGTCATCAGGTTGATAGAAATGGCAAAGAATGACATTTGGGGTAAAAACTAAGGGCAAGACTTCCAGTGTTACCAGAAAGATGTACAAACAAGATTCTTAGGAAGTTGCATCATAGCGGATGGCGGTCTGGCGGCACAGATATAACGATGGCTTGGGGAAGGCTGCTGCGAATCATGGCAGAAATCCCCGCTGTCTTCTGGGACCAGTGAGGGATGCAGGACTACAGGTGGAAGTGATGTCACATGCAGGAGTCCACCAACTGCACAAGGTCCATGACCTGGCCTTGGCAAGGCAGAAGTAATAAAACACATATCCACACTAAAGGGATTAAGTCAGTTTACAGACCATTAGCATTTGTAAACTAGCTAGAGGTTTGGTTTTTTTCCCTGGAACCTTTCGATTTGAGTAAACTTTCCTGATTACTGTTACATAAATGTGGTATATGGTCACCTCAATGGGGCATAGCTATCTGACACCTCGGAGACTGCCTCTCAGTACCAAAATACTGGGATGTGTACAGAAAGATGTGACAGAGGCTGCAGAAGTGGCAGTAAGTGGCTTCTGTGTTGAAGGCCACACTGAAGCAGGGGCTTGCAGGACCACGCACATGTGAAAAGTACATGGAAACTACATCTAATGTGTCCAAGTGTGGAAAACCTTCAAAGAGAAGGTGACCATGAATGACTGGACAGCTTTTCAAAAAGCCATTACAATCAGCTTCTGGAAGCTTTCATCACATGCTGCTGATATTGCAGAGCTGGCATTTAAGTATACGCTTCAGGAGGCTGAGATGTACCTAGCTGGCTTCTTTTTCCAGAGGGACATTGTAACATAAATCATGGCAGTTCACCAAAAATATGACATCATCAACTTGAAAGAAATACAAGCAACTGAATGACACAGAAAACATCAATCAAGGTAGTTATGAGGCAATTTCAAGACAGAGGTTAGAAAGAGTCTGAGAACAAGCTATATAAAACAACAAATTGCAAATGTTCATGCCAGTCATTCTGCTGTGAGAGTGAAAAATCAGAGTGAGGCATGATCTGCCTCTGAAGACTGGTGAGATGGGATGAGTGAACCATGACAACATCATATGTAAAAGCAGTCATATCACGGCAAAAAGTTTTCTCCAAGACACATTTGAGCCAATTTGGAATAAAAGATGGGAAAGCAGAGATGCCGTAGGCAGCTGACTGTAAGACCCTGTGGTCACTTCTGATATGTGTGGGAAAAGTCAAAGGGAATTAAAATAAACCACTTTCCTAACAGACCTGGCAGCATTGCAGGGAGGGATTTTTCATTGCAATCATCTAGTGTGCTTCCAATAAAAACTGTTGGTCAGACTCCTAGGGACCAGAGACATGGACAATATAATCACAGCAACTGTCCTGGACAATGCAAGGAAGATGCGGCAGGCCTGTAATTTCATGGTGTGTCTTCACAGGAGAAATCCAGGCTACGCAAATCTTCATTCGAGTCACCTGTGTCTGGGAGGTCAGTTGTATCAGAACATCACTAGTGGAAGTTGGTTAGAAATGTTTTTTCATGTCCAGCAGAAATTTTTGGGATTACTGCAATTTGCCACTTCTGCAGCAAAATTTACTGAAGACATTTGATGTTCATTGTGAAAATCATAGAAGAAAAACATCCATGTAAAAGATGGAATTTGTAGTCCAAAGATGGGTTTCCCATTCTTGAGGATGGCGATTCAGGGCTTAACTTCTGTACCCAACAGTGAGGAAGGATTTTTAGCTGGATGCAGAACATCTTTAACCAGAAACATATTCTGTGCTGAGATCACTTGGCTTTTCTCTCAAGTTTCTTTCCCTTAATGCTCCCTGTTTCTGTTCTTTCTGGGGGGAAAAGAGGGGAGAAAAAAAATATTTTTGCTAGGGATAGGTTGCAGTAAATTAATGGGAGCAATGTCCATAGGGGAGTGCCAGGTCATACGATATTCCCCAAGCACTCTCCCATCCTTGACTACTTTAGCTCTTGGGATACCCTGACTTAGATGTGCCTGTGCCTATTTTTTTTTTTCTGGGTACTTGTCCAGTGTCCCTTTGAGCCCCCATTAACCTTCCGTGGGTACTGCTTTGTCATGCTCTTGTTTTATGCTTGTGCACCAAGCACAGCTATCTGCCTTAAGCTTTTGCTTGATTCCTCTATGTGGAGAGTTATAAAACAGCCTTTTCAGTAAAGAAAATCCTTGAAGTGGCACAAGGATCATGGTCTGTAGCTACATTAATTTATAGAGAAGTCCTTGTTGAAGACAAGAAAAATAAAACACTCTAGATTTTTCATTTTATCAGATCATTATACCAGCAACATTACTTCCGATTTAGATCCTATCCCCACTAAAGATAGTTTTAAAACTTCATATACTGAACGGAAAGTTGCTTTCAACAGGATGTATAATTAAATGATATTAATAGCTTCTTCATGAATTTCTTCAGTGCTCCTGGACATGAGCCTTACACTACTTTTTTTCTGAGACGTCCTGAACACGAGCTGATGTGGAAGCATCTGTTTACACTCACCACCGTTCATCCTCCGTAGGCATACGATGCTCCTTCCTAAATCTGCCTACAGGAAACCCTAATACCTGCTTTAGCGGTAGCCAGAGTGGGTCTGGGCTGAGCACAGCCAGATGGGAGGGTATGCTCTTCCCCATGCCACCCCATCTGCCACCCCTTGTGTCTCTCCTCCCAGGAAGGGCTTGGGGATAAGGTTTGGACCAGAAGGAAGACAAGGCTGACATAAGAGTTAAAAAGCCAGAAGTGGTACTGATCTGAGTTCATGACATGCAGATGTTAATAACTAGAGAGATTATTTTTTTTCTCAAACTGTGGAATTTTTAAGCTTTTACAATTTTTCTATATCTCACATCAAAACAGAAAGTTGAAATACTGAAAGCCAAACCAAATCCTTTTCCCTCCCTTCCTTCCCTTCCCTCCTTCAAGATTGTGTTTTTCAGAGTGTCTTTCAATTTCAAATGTATTTTTCCTCTCCTTCCCACTGCCCTCCAGGAGGCATGCCCTTAGCAGTAAATGCCCACACCTCTGGCTGTGCCCTCTCACCGCCTCCCTATGAACAGTGGGGCTGAGCTGGTGTAAGGGACCCCAGCACTCTCCCTCTAACTGCTACCATAGTACCTACCCAGCATGACATAGAAAATGGTTAATATTTTTAATTTAAGAAATCATTTTATTGAGGTGTTTCAAATGTAAAAAGGCTTTTCCAAACATTTCAAGGCATGAAGTCCTTCCACTGATCTATTGTCATAGACATCGAGTTTGGGTAAAGCTCTGTTTTGATGGCTGGCTGCTCCCAGGTAAAATGCAGTGGAGTGCCAGGACCTACATTTAAAAGAGAGAAGCAGGAGCTGAGCGGTTGCACTGTACAGCACAACTGGCTCTAGAGGGAACTGGCCTCATGTTCCAATGCTGGGTACTGTAGTAGGTCCAAATGAGGCTCAGAAGTTTTGAAAGTCAAACCTCGTTATTCAGGGACTCAAACATACATCCTGGATCTCGCTTCAAACACAAATGTTTGTGCCCAGTGTTTCCCTAGGACACAGTAAATCAGATCACTTAGAGACACCTACGTGTACAGCCTTCACCAAGATGGCAGTGCCAATGGCTAGAGTACTGTTGATTTTCCTTGGATTATGGCTGTGTTATAGAGAGATCTGCACTGCTGTAAACTGCTTTTTAGAGAGACTTTTGGATTTTTGTGGGATCTGGTATGCCTCTTCTCAGTATTCATCCCCTTTGTTGATTTTCTTTGATTATTTTTCAAGTTGATTTGCTTAAATTTGAATCAACTTCATTTAATTTCTTAATGCTCAGTCTCTACGTAAGAAAAAGGGGTGAAAACATTTCTTCTTGTTTTAATTCCACCACCAAAGTAGTCAGTATAGTGATGTCTATGGTGGGCTTATACCTAACCTAGTAAAGCAAGATGGTATGTCCCATACAAAAAGACAGAGCAACTTTAGTAAAAAAAAAATGTGGTAAGCTTAACAGCTGCCAACATATTCTCTTTTTGCTCATACCTTTAATGCCATAGGGCATATACACTTGCAATGAATACGTATGCCTATCATCAGTAAGGAATCTCACACCATCCAGGTGCAGGTGCGCACATTTATCTGTGACCAAATGGTATTCCCTTAACGTTTCCTCCCTTCTCATTGCTCTTAAAGTCATTTGCATATGAAGCAGATTGTAAGGGACCCATTTTTCCACAGAGACAGGGGACAAGTAGTCTTCCTCTTGAAAGGTGCCTTTCTGCACCGTTACAACTACTGTGTCTTTGTATTGCTGTAATATCTACAAAACTTGGTCAAAGCTCACAACACTCTTGCTCCAGGGCTAGATGCGCATATTAACTCCACAGTCTCTTTTAATGACGGGACAAAGCAGGCTGGGCCATTCAGTCCAGTTCCAACCCATAGGTTGCACCTTCTCTTGCCCCAGCAATAGCAGCAGTAGTAGTTGATTAATATTACTCTTGCAGGAGCTGAGAGTCTTTGTTGCGCACCGGGAGGCACAGTGCCAAGCAGAGAGCAATCACAGGCCAAAGGCAGTTCCACCTTTGGGAGAGTGCAGCATAGAAGAAAGCGGAGGGCTTGGGCAGGTGGGAGAGCACAGGGAAACGGTAGGAGGGCACTGGCTAAAATGACAGCATTCACACTCACAACAGCACACAGCCCATCTAACGCTGTCAGATTGCCCATGGACAACTGCAAAAACAGCTGTACCTCCACAAGCTGCCTTGTGGCTCTTGCAGCCGTCACCCAAGTGCACAAAAATCAACCAGCATGTACAGCAGAAAAAGAAGTCTGCTGAAATCCATCCTTATAGATGCAGAGGTGGGAGCAACCAAGCAGGGCTGGTACCCAGGGATGTGCTGAGCTCCCTGTGTCACCAGGCACCTTGTCACCATGAACCGTGCTCAAAAAATATCCCAGTGAAAATAGCCATGGTCCTAAAAAGTATTCTGGCCTCCTGACTGCGCAACTGCCAGGGATGGGCACTGCCCTAGAAAATTTTGTCAGTGACACCAGAAATAGCAGTTCGGAAAGGGACCTGATTCATTGACACTTGTTCTGTGAAATCTCACACTGATGTAATTTTGGGTATATGCACATAGATGGGGTCAACCCACTTCTACTTCAGGTAAATAGCATTTATTTATTTCCCATGCCCACAAATCAGGAGATTGAACCTGCTTTCTTGCTTAGCCCTGTATGATAGGCCCAATCAGCTGATACAGATGCAAGAGGTGATTTTTGCAAATTGATATGGATAAATTTTTAAGCCAGCTCCACTTCTGCAAGGAACCTAGAAGACTGAAGCTGCAATATGAGATAGGTAAAAAGGATGATAGCTAAATAGAAAAAACAGTAACTGGAGACTCAGGAAAAGTCTAATAGACACAAAATGGCTTTGTGCAGTGTTTCTGATGCCTTGGCTTAGTTCTGTGGCTTAGCGGACAGCATGGGAAAGCGCTTAGCCTTGTACCCCTGGCTCTGGCCCAGATCAGCCCTTGATGTGAAGAAATCCCTGGAAGAAGCTGTAAAGGGGAGTGGCAGCATGGATACAACAATGGGGTCCCCTTGAGAGACCTGCTGCCATGGTGGCTCCCAGCAGGGACACGCAATGTGCATACCAAAGGTAGACAACTTACTCCGTCACTCAAGCCACAGGGTGGGGGGATGACAGCATTGCACTCCTCAGCATTGCTGCAGCGTCTTCCAGCTCCTCCCCTGCCTTCAAGATGGATGGAGAAGTGCCAGAGTTCAACATTAGGGTGCTGTGCATCCCCTGGCAGCGATGTACTCTTACCACTTCAAACACAAAAGGGAGCTGTGGTGTTTGCACATGAGACTGCTGGGCTAACTGCAGCAGTGCACGCTCTCATCTCCCAACTCAGCCTTCAGCAGAGTTTTAATTTATTTGCTCAGAACTATTTGTCTACCGTTTTTAAACCTCACACAGACAAGACTTCAGCAATTTAAAACAGTTTAAACCATTTCCACCTCCCCGTTTCATTCAGATGTTGAAAGAACAGATACCTCATATGCATTATTGAACACCAACGATGGGGACAGAATTGAAAAACAGACAAGCTAAAGCTAAACAAAATATACTTGGCAGTGTATCTGTTATGCTCTTGCTCAGCTCAAAAAGACCCAGCTGAAATTACCCTGTGATACCCGACTCATGCTATGTACCATTTAGAAATCAGAACCTAAGGAAGATCTTTGGCAATGTTTTGTCAGCAGATAAGCTGGCTAAACATTAACCTTTTTTTTGCAATCCCTAATCAGAGGTCTCCATTCATACGGCTGCTCTGTACTCTGAACCTTGAGTTAATGTGTCTCCGTTTTACAGGAAAGCTTTGCTCATGTCGCTTTTGGGCTCTGCAGACTTCACAATGTGACCTCCTGCTGCTGGCTCAGGAGGGAACATGATGCTGCCTCTGCTTAGGTCATTCTAGTTAACGAGTTCACATCAGGTCCAATGTTTAGCTTGTTAAGCACGACTTGTGGTTTCTGAATGAAGCACACCATCCTAAATGTACGATTTTACAGACTGAGAGGAAGCACTATGATTTGGAAATTCACATTAGATGGACAAATATATTTCCAAATCCCTGTACAGGAGTGAAGCAAGTCTGAAGCAGATAGCTCACCTGGGAAAGCAGACACTGCCAGTAGAGCACCTACAAGCCCTAAAGAGTTGTTTCCATAAAAATATCAAACAGAAAACGAGACATTTTGGTGTTTCTGAATAGTATATCAATGCAGTCTATTTTTAAAATACAAATAAAGGAGAGAAATTAGCTCAATGTTGTCATTTATTGGTACAAAGTACTAAAAAGAAAATAGAGATAAGGGTCAGAATAGCAGCAGAAGTGTTAGATTTGCACAGTGGAGGCTGAATTTTCATTTTGGTGATTTAGAATTTTTTTGTGATTTCTCAGTAGCGTGGAGCTGATGCAGTTAAACTGGTTGTGGGGCAGCTGCAGGGTCCTGGGGTAAAAATGTTCTTGCAGAGCAGCTCAGTGACTCCCTGTTCCGTCATGAAGCCCCGTCAGTAGCGTGGGGTGAGCTGTCCATACCGGCCTGTCTGGATTCGGGGAATATTTTGTGGGCAGTGCTGGGCCAGCATCCCCTGCACAATGGAGCCACATCCCCTCTTCCACTCCCAAATTCTGCAGTTCTGGGACTTGCTGAGCTGCAGTGAGAAATTGAGGCAAGTTTGCTCTCGCTATCCTGGATATCGGGGCTCTGTGTTTTAAGTGTGCCATTGCAGACTTAGCCTGTCTCTTCTGTGTCCTGAGAACCTAGTTTTGAAATGCTGTTCCTCACCTCCTGCTTAGACACTTTGTTTTCCAGACAAGAAATATAGCTGGGTCACAATTCAGTAAACCATCCCTATCCCACTTCATCACATACTTAACTGTAACTATAGCACTGACCTGAAGGGGATGTGAGCACATACTCAACTTGCTGTCCATGCTAAATTCTTTTCCTAAGCAAGGACTGGCAGAAGGATCAATCCTGAGCTGAACTGGGGCCTTGCCAGATTTTATTTCTTAGAGTTCAGCTGTTTTTTGCTGTTGTTTAGCTTAAAAAAACCCAACAGCATTGCAAAAAATTTATTTTACAACACAAGAAAAGACATATTTTTTATACTCTGCCATAACTCAGTAAACAATTGAAGGAATAAAGCTCACTAAAATAATTTATTTCTGCCTAGAAAGCAGAGATGAACATTTTCAGCTCAAAAGGGAATGTTTTTCAGACTTAAAAAAGCTGAGAACGCAGGGTGATAACTGAGACTGCCTTGTGGTCTTATTTCAGCCTTCATGCAAAAGCTCCTGGGTAAATTAGTTCTTCTTACATGCAGTCTAAGGCAGTAAAATTTTTTGCAGAGGTCCGTACAGTACTGCAAAGCAGTCCTGTGAACATAAGAGCATCAGTACAGGGATTATATTTATTTTTCCAGTTGCACAGCTCTAAGCATGCTCTGACATTAAACAAGTAATGGACAATAGCTGAGTACAGGGTCAAATATAACCCCTTGTTAAAAGTGCAGCCCTGGTGATTACGTTAGCTTTGGATTTGGGCACAGGTAAAGATACCGTTTTCTAATTGTGTTACAGCTGTGGCCAGGACAAGCTCTCCACCAGCTCTCCGCAACCACAGTTATTTCCTGAGGATCTAAATTCTAGACTCATGCAATGATGGGCGGTAACACAGAAGCCTCCCCTCTCTCTCCACATCCTTTATGTGTGCACCGCACTGTCGAGGCACAGTGTTCGCTGCAGTATTGGTAATGAGCTGTTTATAAGTATGTGGACTCCTGCTCCTATTCTGGACGTGAATCCTGATGGAACAGGCTCAGTCCCGTGCGGTGCATGGAGGAGCAGAGCCTCAGAGCAGAGCCCACCACTGCCCCGCTGCCCTGCTCAGCTGCCTTTCCAGCCCCAACATCCTACCCCTGCTAAGGCTTTTCCCAGTGTCCCTTCTGTCATGGCCCTACTGAAACCAGCTCTCTCCCAAACGTCCTTCCCTTCTGGATCTCTAGGAAGCCTTCCTACAGCCTGTATTGTCTCACCTAGGTGGATCTGCTTCTCTCTGGGATCTTTCTGTGCTCATTTAAGAGTGGGAAAATAATTTCCTCCTAAGAAATCGTATACAGCTTTACGTAAATCCCCTGTGACTCAATACCCTCATGAGCAGATTTCTTTTACCATTTTTGATGTCAGATACAATCTAAATTATATTTACATGTGTCCTAGGCTTCTGCTATGCAAAGGATTTCCAACATATTGAAGAAAAGCCTGATAACTGCTTAGGACTAAGCAGTATTATCTGATTTTTTTTAGTGTCTCAAGAATAGTAATCATACATTACTCTGCAGTAAAGCCATTATATAAGGACCCATCTGTGGAAGAAAAATTCCCATGAACCTAGTGGTAAAGAGATGACCCATTTTAGCTGCCTATCACTTCCATGTGGAGCAGAAGAGCGCAGCTGTGTTGCCCAAAACTGCCTCTCTGGGAAGGCTGGTGAGAAGGGGGAGCCCATGGATGGAGGCTGGTTTGCTTGAATAACATTTAGTATGGATATGCTGTATCATTATAAATAACTGTATCTGTTTATACTTACCTCTGTGGTCACTGAGGGATAGCAGAAACATATAGTGTCATGTGCAATTACAGAGTCCATCCCTCTCTGTGTGGGAGGAGGCAGCACAGCTTTCATTAAATATCTTTTTATCCCAAGCTAAGAACTGTACACAACTGATCAATAAACTGGAAAGTAAAATAGATCTTTTATTCAAATTAATAAAAACTCAAACTGAAGTATAAGCACAAAGGGTCAGACTGTGATGTCCTTATGGGCAGAGAACAGCACTTAATGCGGTTTGGTGGAAGTGAATAGCGAACGCAAGGGAGCTAAGGGGTTAGCCAGTGTCAGTAAAGCACGACAGTCAGACAAAATCACAAGAAAAAGAAAGAGAGAAAGAAGGACAAGTGAAGGGGAGAAGTCTGATAAAGTACTGCCAGAGTTGTGTGGAACTGGGTGGGCTTTCCACTGCAGAAGTGTGTGAGAAATGTTTCCTGATACTTGGTGCCTTGGTACACTGACACTCCTCTCAACAGATTTTCACAAAGATGTCACATTTCAGGTGAACCCATCTGAAGCATGCCCCATGCTTGTAAGCCTATGGAAAGCATTTATAGACACCAAAGGTTTGGGGTAATAGACTCGAGGACTTGGTAAACATGGCTGGTTAGTGGTAAGGTAATAGCAGTGGTTTAGAATGAATCTTCACACACATGCAATGAATGTTCTCCTGCTTACAATGCACTTTGCAAAAGTTGCATCCACAGTATCTCTCCACATGAACAGGAATTCTCCTGTTTCCACAGATGAGGAGATTGCATTACAGAGATGTCGAATGATTTTCCCTCAGTCACGCAAAGTGAGAAACAGACCACAGGAACATCTGATTCATCTTCCTGGCTTGAATCATCAGATGGCAGTTCCTTGGGATGAAGAAAACAAGCAGCTTTTTCAATGGTAGATCATAATTACTTTAACCACAGGGAAGATTGTAAGGCCATTGTTCATGGTATTTGTAACCATCAAGGACACCTTTTTAAGAGGTTAATAAAATGTGAACCATCATTATGAAACGATTGTTGCAGCCTCTGTTCTTCTTGGTGCTGGCATTATCACTGCGATCCCCTGTGCCTTTCTGAAACCGTGCCATTTTTCTCCCTGTTCTTACTCTAAGGACTTCTCCCACAGGCTCTGTAGATAGATTTGCTATTTTAGATATATGGTTTTATGAGGGGTCTTAGACAATAAATGCAGTGGTCAAATCTTACTCCCTGTGTATGTGTTTCCAGAACCTGCCATAAGTCCGCATAATAGTGTGCTAAATTCTGACAAAGACCAAGATTTGACTAACCAAGTTCTTTGATAAACATTGAGAGAGACCGCACAGAATACAGTGTCATCTTTCTTTCCCTAAGTGCTCAATTTGAGTCTGATTTAAAACAGAGAAGGTGGGGGGAAGTAAAGAAAAAAATCCCAAACCCATGACCTAAATAAGGAAATAAAGAGAAATTAGTAGAGCAAGGAAAGTCTTTAATAATACAGGGATCCAGTTCCTCAAGTAGAAAGAAGTTTAATCGGTTTTAAAATATTTAAACTAGGAAATCTGCTGTAGGAAACATTTCAGATAATTCATTCCATTAAAAAACCCACATTACCAGAGTTGTGTGTGTGATGGAAAGCTGGAATGGTACAAACCCAGGATGGTGAGGGATTCATAGTAGGCTCCTGGTTATTTTCTGGGGCAATGCTTCCTATGATTTCCCGGATCCCACTTTTTTCTAATTCTGTTGCCAGCTGCACTGTAAGCATTAGGAGTGAGCACGCTGGGTCAAGGGGGCTATGGAGGTGACAGAGGCAGTCTGGCCTTCAGGGAGGTATCGGCATACAGAATGGCACCAGGCAACCAGAGTGCTTTCTGGAGGAGAGCCTCACCTCCCAGACAGAGAGGAGGCAGGGAATGCTGCAGGGACGCTAGAGTTTTCCTTGGATGAGCTGGCCAGAACTGTGCTACATTCTTCCTATATGGGTGGTAACAGATACCTAGTATTCACAGCAAAGAAAGTTGGCTTTCAGCCTTGTAAGCTGACCTGCCTTTTATTTGGTCTTTTGGGTTTCTCTTTCTTTCCCATTCTTCTTGTTCTTCCCCTTCTCTATTATTTCCAAGAGGGAGAGAGCAGCGCCATTTTGGGTTCAGAAACTCCAGTCTTTGAAACTCATAGCAGCTCTCCTGGACTCCTAAGACAACAAAATTAGGACAGTTATCTTGTACTCAGTGGGAGCAGATCATGGAGCCACTTTACGATCTGGGGAGCCGTAAACAGCTCTTTCTGGCTCTATTCATATAACTATGCCTGACTCTTCCCCAGAAGCTGTGGAAGTCTCTCTGCCCACTAAGGTATTCAGATCAGAAGTAGGCAAGGAATAAGAGGATGACAAGATGATCACTCTTTCCCCTCCTTCCACCACAGAGAGGATGTATAAGTTGCCCAGAGGATAGACTCACCCTGCAGAAGAGGCCATAAAAAGTGTCACCGAGGCTAGTTTGTCTATGAGATGACATAGTCTGAGTATCCACTGGCATGTGAAGTAACAGCAATTTCTGTTTCTGGGACACGCTGTCCATGTTTTGCTTTCATTTCTCATGTAGCATGTGAAGAAGGAAAACATTTGAACATGGCTCGATTGCTAATAATGCTTTTTATTCACACATGCACATATGAGCCCTGTTGATTTCTGCAGTGCAAGAAAAAGAAACTTGGTCAAGGTTCCAAGCTAGTAAAAGGAGTGCAATACTATATCTTTATACCATTTGAATATTGGTGGAAAATCATCCCAAGAGAGTATAACTTTCCTGGAGGAAGGGTTTTCTTCCCTCTTACAACTTCCTGTAGGTTTTTCTGTGGAAAGTCTTGGGATTACAAGGGAAAAGATTTTTAAGGAGGCACAGGAGAAATAATTTATCTGTCAAATGTAAGGACATTTGTCTTGTAATCACTGTATTCAGGAGCCTTCTTTGCTTGCTAAAATATTCTGCTGGGTTCAGTTAGTTTGGAGGGTGAAGTCATATACATTAGGCATATGCAAAATGATGAAGTCATCTACATTTCCCTGAATCTTTTGCTTCGCCACCCTGTGGCACATCTGCTGCGTGGTGAGACAGTGATGAACAGTCGGCTCAAGCGGAATGAAGACTGCTTCTGTTTGACTGCTTCCACATGTGGGGTGTTAAATGCATTTCAGGGTTGCCATTAGAAGCTAAGCACTCAGGACTCGCAGCTCTTCGCCTGAATCTAATGCGCATCTAATGCTCAGTCTTTAGCTCAGTCAAAACAGCCTGGAGGAACCAGCCACCCTGCTGAATTGTAATCTATTTGATGTTGCAGGAGCAAACTCCTATGACGGAGGCATGTCATGAGATTGTTTGCTCTTCTACAGTGTTTGTTACTCAGGTATTTTTTATTACTTCCATTTGGTCTTTGCTCTGGGTTCACTCCCTCCCTGTTATCTTGGTGCTAATGAGAACTAATCTCTTTCTAAAGTTTCTTCTTCAACCCTGTGAACAATTTCTGAACTAAGACGAGTATCAAATCCCATGGGCAAGCACAGATGTTTTTTTTCTAGACTATAGGTAGATGCTAACCTGTAAGTGTTACCAAACATGTTGCAATACCATGCGTTGGTCTCAGGGTCTTGCCTGGTGGTCATAAGATTTAAAAGAAAATATTTCTCTGGTTAATTCATAATACCATTACTCAGAACTGCGTTGGAGCCAAGCATAATTTATAGGATCAGTCAGGTCCAAAAAGTGCTCTCAGGAGATGCCAAGCTCTGGTTTAGGAGACTAGTGAGCCACCTTCTTCATGGTGGTGTTGACACACTCTGTCAGTAATGGTGCTCGTAGGTATTATTCATCAGCTATGGCTGGAATGGTTTTGACTTACATGTGGTGACTCTGATTTCTTTCAGCACTTCTCTGATGCCTGGCTCTGTTAATGTGCTGAAATCTGGAAGAAGGGGAAATATATCCTCTTGTGTGCTTTTGGTGTGCTTGCTCCCACATGGAAAGGGCTTCTGCAGTGCCAGGGATGCCTGACGCATGTGTCTGACAGTCCCTGACATTGTGCAAAGCTGATTTCTGGAGAGACTGGGGAGCACTGAGGGCTGACAAGTGGATGTAGAGTTTGGGAGAGTCTGGAGTGTGGGAAGGAATTTAGCTGCTGCAAAGGCAGAACTGAGACATCTCCCTGCCTTTGACACATCCATTTGGGGATTTGGGGAACATTTGGAGGATGTCTGAATCTGATAATCTTTTCCATGCCTTCTGTTTTGTTTTCCTTTTCCATGTTTAAACCTGATATTTTCTGCGGGCGTGATTTTGGGACAGCTTGCACTCCAGTGACAGCAGTCCTCGTTGTTATTTAGCTGTAATGTCTTATCAGCTTTTAGGTGCTCCAAGCAGGGAGCAACATTCCCATAGGGTACACTTCAGCTGTGAAGCAACAAAGGGGTTTGTAGTAGACTAAAGATGGAAGAACACGGGCACAGACAGAAAAGATGTGTTACTCTGTTGAGTTTTAAGGTACAAAGGGAATAGTGCTATATCATAAAATGAATTTACATCCCTTCATTCATTCTCCCTGTAATATAAGGTGCCTTGAATTTCTCTGTGCTTCTCTTCTTATTGGAAAGTATATAAAGCAGAACATCAAGCAATTAAAAGAGCCCCGGTGCACTAAATAAATAACAACAACCAAAAGGAAAAATCTAACACACTAGAATTGTTTTGCGATAAATGAAATTAATTCTTCAGTGTGATGCATTGATGTGTGAGGTTCTTAGCTTATCAGCAGTTTGGAGATTTTATGCTGTTTGCCCCAAGATTATGAATACCAATCCTTCTTGAGGACCCAGAGGAAGGCTGGCTACCTACTTGTTCAAGTAATTGAAGAACAACAAGTTTTTGGGTTTGGCTGGACACCCTAGGGTGCTTCAGTCTTCCCATTCTTAGGCTGAAGAGAGTCATACATAGACACTGAGAGTTCAATAAAGAAATAAAGAGGGGGGACACACAAATCATAAATGGGATTTGGATCTTACTTAGGTTTGAGAGTATCCAAACAGAAAAGCTGAACAAGCACATTGATTGCAGTTAATGAGTTTGTGTTTCTCCTCATAAACACAGGCTTTAATACACCCTTCACTAAAGGGTGGCTTTGACAGTGATGCCCCTTGTCCTACGGTTCCTGTGTTTTTGTAGCAGAGACTCTAGTCAGCTGTGGTAATGCAATAATTCATAGCTCATCTCTCTTGGGCCCAATCAAGCCTTTAACACACGCCTCCAAAACACAATTCCTCCCTTCTACTTGGTCCAAATGCAGTCCTTTCCCACATAATCAGAAAGATTAGTCCAGTCTTCCTTTAGGAGACTTTCCTTTGGGCAATCCTGTGTCCTCTGTCCCTGCAACAACACTTTGTTCCTGCAGTGCAGGTGAGTTAAAGGTCATGTAACTCAGTGACCCAGCATAAACAGTGCAGAAAACCTTCCTCAGTAATCAATATCTGCTAGTAAGGTGATGTGCCTGTTGCCTTGTGAACAATAAAAGACTTGTTCATTCAATATCATGTATTTTAGACAGAAGACCTTATTTAATTAAGTAATTAAAATGTAACAATTCTGTCATGAATTTCCATTCAGAAATAGTGGTGTTCTTAGGACACTTGTGGCCTCTAACCAGGGTACTTGATAGCAAAGGAGAAAACCCAGACAACCTCTTTAATAGCAAAGAGGATGACTGATCGCAGAATTCAGTGGAAAGGTGGAGCAGCTTTAGTGTTATCAGGCTGAGCAATTCAGAGGTGAAATATCCATAACTGTGAGCTGGAGATTAGAGAATTGCCCTGTTATTACAATGCCTCACTACTTTTAGGCAAAGGAACAGTTCGATCAGGATTTTCCAGAAAAAAATAAATTCACCAGCAAAACTTCTCTCTGAAGGACTACGGGTGGCTGGGGCAGACAGGTGAGGGTTTAGCTTACATTGGGAAGAAGGAAAGATGGCTCTTTCACACCGGCTTTAGCAGACCCAATGCTCTGTCTCAGCAGTGCTGGTGGGAGGAATGCGGTAATACAGGTAAAAGAACTAATGAAGAAGTGGTCTGTAGACTGCTGTAGACACTGGGTTTAGAAGAGCAACTCAAAATTAATACGTAGGCAGGAGATGCAGTTTCTGGAAGGAAATCCCAAGTTCAGGAGGAGCATAGAAAGCATTGGAGAAAGAGGTGGCAAAGACATGTCTCCTTCAGCACTGGCACAGCAAGCAGTGAGCAAGTGGAGAGGAGTTGTGCAACGACTCTGGATAGACACCATTTTTGGCTCTGTCACCAGCTTATGTGTGTGACGACAGCCAAATCACTTTACCTTTCCTGTGCTTTTTTCTCCTTCCTACGATGGAAATGTTTCTTACTCCAGGTTTGCATGGTTCTAGCACAGGAGGACCTCAGGTTTTCTGGGGCCTTCAGGCACCACAGCAACAAAATATTACCTTATTGTAACAGAAATAATAGAAAGGAGGCCAGGTCCAAGTACAAGCCTGGAAATTGAAGGAGATGATAACAAACAGGCAAAACAAAATGTCCATAACCTTTACTAGGAAGGAGTACTCATTGGCTTTGAAATCTCTGGATCTCCTCCCCTTTGTCCATCTCTTTCCCTCTTGTCATTCCTCTTGTATTATGTGTTCATTTTTATAGCTATCAGCTGACATTCAGCAGCTAAAACCTACATGTGTCATTCCCACCTACAGCTTGCACATTGCTACAAACTGCCTCTCTGGTCCTGTTTCCATGGAAATGGAAGCTAGCAGCATGACAATAAAATAGGCGAAAATCATCAAAAGAGAGCAGTCTAATACCTTTATCTTACTTCTGCTGAGTAGTAGCAACAAGGCGAATGCTTTCTATCTAGAGCCATTTCCAGTGGTGGATCTCAAAGTACCTTCCAAACGCAACTGTAGTTAGCCTCAAAACACCCCTGAAGTAAACGGTACTCCCATTTCATAACTGGCAAACAGACTTTTTAGACTTGAAGGTCCCTTCCCAAGGATGTACAGAGTCCTTGTTTCAGACTGGGCCTTCAGGCACTGCGTAGCAGTGTCACATAGCATGTGGCGTGACAGGACCACACTCCTGTGCTCAGGAACAAACCCCAGGGCTGCTCATCACACCACTTTCCCCCAAGAGCAATCTTCTTCCCAGGTGTAGAAGGAAGTAAAACGGCCTTTCCTGGCTTCCTGGGATTACAGATTCAAATCAAATACCACTAAAAATAACAAAAAAGTGAGTGTCTGGCTTTCATTCCCACTTCCATTCTCAGAAAAAATGAGATCAGGGAATAGCAAAGCTTTTCAAGCACCTTTAAAACAATTGCCTATACCATATGCCTGACCTTCTCAGTCCCATTTCCATGGAAACAGCAGGAAAAAAAATGCAATAGAATAGGACAGAGGACAGTTACGCAAGTGTGTGCAATAGTTCTCACTAATAGACTCCAATTTCAGGTTGGGTGCGTATCACAATGAACTTTATTGCACTGATTGATACGTCTCTTCAGATTGGTTGTTGGTTGCACCAAAATTTGCCTTGTAGTCCTACGGAACAAATGTATTAGAACAGGTACATGTGAACACCAAAGTCTTAAAACAAGTCTCAGACACATTGAAAATATGTCTGTCTATTTGTCTATCCATCCACCTTTGCATTACCTGTGCACTTCTGTGTTTCCACTGGGCAAAGCATGTTGCGCAGATTTCATATGCCAGCTGCCATACAGTTCTGTCTGCTTTCCAGGGTGATACAAGCATAGAAATGAATCATATTATTCATTCTGGACAGTACCACAGCTTAATGGGAACACAACAACATTTTTTCTGTGGGTATTTGTTTTGCTTGCCTTCAGTGAAAATTTGTATGTGCATCAACGTGTCCATGGGAGGCAGCAGGCTTGAGATGGAGGTTCCTGGAGCAGAAGGCTCCCAACTTCCTCCTTTCTTTGGCAGAGAGATGAGACAAAGTGGCGACGACGGGTTCACACACACTTGTTTATTTCGTGTCACTGACAGAAGCGATGACAGAAAATTCCAGAGCAATCTGTAATATACAGCTGGAATACTGTAAGTTGATCAAACTGACATTTGGAAAAAGGGAAGGAAAAGGTTTCCAGAGCTTTCTGTTGTCAACCTGGCATGGAGGTGGTCTGCATGTGCATGAGGGGACACTTCTGTATGGGTTGACTGTTACAGAGGTCTGTCTGGGCTCAGAAATCTACCTGTGGGCATCATTTTGCCGGATAAATCAGTCAGGAAACTTCCAATGACACCCTCCTAAACGAGGTGTATCCTCCAGGAAAGCACCCGGTCTTATAGAGAAGG
Source organism: Pluvialis apricaria (assembly GCA_017639485.1). Classification (NCBI taxonomy): domain Eukaryota; kingdom Metazoa; phylum Chordata; class Aves; order Charadriiformes; family Charadriidae; genus Pluvialis; species Pluvialis apricaria. Next base: position 25,425,087 of record CM030044.1, on the reverse strand, counting down.
AAGAGGGGGACGCTGATTGTGAGGTCTTTACCCAGTTAAGCAGAGCTTGCTCTGAGGAAAGACTCTTTGAGCAAGAAGTCTGTGTGGACTTAAACAAAAAATTTATAAGACGCTGTAATTCTTCATTACAGCTGCTTCAGAGTTATTCACACTCTCCTCTACCCTCACTACGGATCATTCAGTCAGAAAATAGGGAAAAAATGCCCTGAGGCCAGTAGCAGCCAGCTACTGAAGGCTTTTGCTGAAATACCAGAAGGAGCTTAGAAAAGGAGACTGAGAGATTTCAATGTGCAAAGGGGAGTGTCTGAGGACAAGAAAGGGGGAGAGACTCTCAGGGAAAGAAGAGCCATTTAAAGAGGTCCTGCCGGCAGGAGGAGGAGAGAGCAGGTCATAGAGTATAATCAGTCTTGCAACAATTGGGAAAATGCAAATAAAGAGTAAATGAGGGGGAATTGTGATCTACTTATGGATATTGTGGAAGCAGACAAATAGGTCGACTTAATTGGATAAGTTATTAACCGTAAATTGTTCATTCCACCTGGATGATTAGCAAGTCTGTTTATTCTTGTAGCCCATTTTGTATTTCTTCACAGGTAAATGCAGAACTGGTTACTTAGGTAAGGCATTTTGATAAAGGAACAAGGTAAACTAGTCAACTTGCTTACAATGGCTTCCTGCCCAAGGGCACTTGACACAGATTACGTTACACAAAGAAATAATTCAGATGTGACTCTGAAACAACCATATGACTCACACAAAACCTTTATTAGAAACCTTGTTAATTGTTTACATGTGCAATTAAAAAGTCTGTACCTCATTTTGGCATGAATAGAGCCAGTTCAATTCTCCTAGAACTTAACTCAAAAAAGTCTTGAGTTTAGACCAACTAAAGCAGATGTACCTTTATCCGTAGAGCTAATATGTTTTGGTAAGGTTGATCTGAACTGTAGAGGGCTGTTAAGTGATGGTGTCCTTCCACTCCAGCAAAGGAAAGCAGGAACTGCCTTACTCGCTGGCTAATTTATTTATCTTCAGATACTGCATGGAAAGAGAATTGCTGTCCTGGGAGAACCCTACCTTTCTTGTGCTAGGAAACGGTCAGGGCAAGCTTGGGCAGAAAAAAAAGAGCAGCATTAAAATTCAGCTCCTCACTGAACTGTTTGGGAAAACTTTGCTTTCTGGCCCATCTAACTTTTCAGTAAAGTGAGATCACAGCAAGTCTGACAGACTTTTTGCCTGTAAGCCAAGGCACCTAGAGCAGTTTGCTTCTTCTCAGAGAGTGAGGACCAAGCTCTGCTCTAGGTCTGATCGCCATGGTCATCTACCCTGGGTCTGCTAGACCTGCCTATATCTCTGTGAGGGCACAACTCACTGAGAAACACCTCTTAAGATCCAGATTGTACTTGAGGCTCTCCACATGGCCTTGCAGCCTCCCTAGCTCATGTTAATCCTCCCTCCATTATCACAGCTCTGCTCCAGGTGCGCTTCCTTTGTTCCCATAGCCCATATGGAATGGATCCGTCACTACACAGGTCCCATCATCAACAGTGAAGGGATTTTTAATTTGCTTAGCAGAATATTTGGGTCTGGCAACAAAGATTCTTCACATATGAGATGAGGGTGGGTGACTGATGATATCTCCTCTGCTTCCCAACCTCCACACTCCTTGCTCTATGCCCGTCTCGCTTTTAAGCAATTCTTTGTTTCATAAACCAGTGATTCTTTCTAGGTCATTTGTCCCCCAGATGCCTTAGGAGGAAGGTGCAGGGGTCCAGGCATCGGAGGGAGGAAGGCTGATGTCCACCCATAGGACCTTGCTTCCCCCTTGGTCTTGCTTAATGTACAGACACAACGCCTACTTTCCAATCTGGACAATGATGCCTCTGCTTTGTTCTAGGGGAACATGGATTTCTTTGCCATGAACAGCTCAGAGCCAGTCTTGCAGGAATGGGGTGTCCTGCAGTGGGTCCTGTGCCCCACAGTGCAGCTGCTTTTGGCCCACTAGGTCACCCCGCATTCATGCCTTATGCATGGTTTTGGGAGACAGAGGCAGGTGACAGATACCTTAAACGATTCTCAAACCTAAGCTCTGGCTTTCTTCCATGACCTAAGTTACTACATCAAAATGGTAACAAAGGCATACAGTAGACTGAGGTATGATAAATCTGAAGATATTTTTGGTCAACTCTCTTTTCGAAGCCATGTGGCTTGTTTACTGGGAAGCCTTTGGGTCTTTTGAGGAAGGAGTCATCCACTTATGGAGACAGTCCTGCTCAGCCCTGGATTTCAGGAGCTGCTTTTAGAACTGTCTCTCTGTCACCCAGAGGAGCTCAGTTCTAACTTCTCTATGCTGCAGTCCCTCCAGATTGCTGTGGTGCAGTGTAGGGTGGTACTGCTGGGACATGGCACCAGGGATGCCCCAGGGATGCCCTGCTCAGAGATCACAGCTATCAGACACTAGGAAGAATACAGGTGTGGGCCATCCATCTCCTTAAAGAGATATAACTGCAGCCTTCTTGCTTTGCCTTTCCTGGTCGTGAGGTTGGGAATGTAACCTTGGAAATGCACTTCAGTTTTGCAAATAGTACCTTTTGCTTCCAAACATTCTTTAGGAATCTTATCAGCAATGCTGAACGGTTTTTGCATTGAGCTAAATTGCCAAAATAGCTATTTAGTTGGGTTATGACTCAAAAGATCTGGCATCTGTTCAATGCTCTGCTACCAAGTTCATCTGTGGCCATAAGCAGATCCATTCTTCTGGCTGTAATGCAGAGGGGTGAATGAACTGCGAAGTGGTGGGATTTAATTAGCTAATGTTTTGCTTGTTCAGATGCAGAAATTATCATGGCCCTACAACATGTTAAGAAGGAAGGCAGCAAGTGAAAAACACCGATAAGGTCTGCACAACCTCAACATAGCACCCGAGAGCAGGGAAAAGGAAGAAATAAGCTTCTAGAAAGTTCCACCCAGTCCTGCAGCCACCTGGAGCCTCTGGAAATATTTAGCATTTATCAGGTCAGAGCATTTATCAGGCTAATGTTTGAGATTATAAAAAAAAAAAAGCAATCGTGTTTGTATGTATTTACATATGTAGTTGTATAGTTATATAGTTGCAATTACAAATGTAGGTTACAGTTGCATTAATAGTTTAAAGTTATGTAATTTTTATATCTAACTCTACACATACATAACTATAAAATCACACACACTTACACGTATCTGTTTTTTCTGTCTGGTTTAAAGAAATAGTGAAGACCACTCCCAGTATAACATGGGTTTCTCCTGCAAAAAGACCCAAACACAAAATCAACTCAAGTCTGTCTCTCTGCCCTTCTAAATGTGGTAGAAATTAACCAATCTATTCAAAAGCCACTGGAGAGGCCACAGATCAAAAACACAGTCTTCAATGCCTTAGAAAACCAGGCAAAAAATCAAGCTTAGCATTTGGTAAGATTTCTAGTCCTCACACTTTACCACTTGAATAAGAAGAAATAATTATTTTCAAATGTCCTCACAGAAAAACTGTTTTATCAATTTTTTGACCTTTTTACACTCTAATTTTACTGTACTATACAGTACAGTGAAATTGTACAGTACTACACACTGTACTGTACAGTACTATTTACTGTGTTTTTCAGACTTGCCTCCCATTTTCTGCCCTTTTTCTTCTTGCTTTTGAAAACAACTTATAAAAGAGCCAGGCAAAAGTCTGCATAGCCTCAGACTCAGGCTAGCAATACCTTGGATCAGCTCCTCCCTACTTAGCAGCTTTATCTTGGTCTACAAGAAATCATTAAATGAGGGTTGCCCAGCTATCTGGCTGGTGACTGTACCCATCCCGTAAACTGATTATGTCCAGCTCCCAACTGACTTCAGGTATTTCCTGGTGTGTTGATGCATGCCTGTGTCCTGAGTCCCTCAGCTGTTGTTGTGTCCATACGTGCATCTTCAGTCCCTGTGCCATTGTTGTGTCTAACTGACTGGTCCACAGCATGACCCCAAAATTTACATCCCTGTTTTGGAAAGACTGTCTGACACAGGACTCAGCTTTAAATGAACAACTCCTCAGTTGTCCTTCAGCCAATATGCACAAACGCCTTTGCTCCTTTCCTCCCATTGCCCCAAAAGTCCACCAAAGAGTACTACAAAGCTTAGGCACACAGAGAAACATCAAAAGAGATTTGGAAACCATGAAGAAGGTGAGAAAAGGGAAAAACCACCAACTGCTTATATTATCCGCTGTTTAGTTTTGACCTGTGTTTATTAGTGTTTATTCCTTCTCATTAACTCTAATTACGTAAGTATTTTGGGTCATCATCTACATGGGGTATGAAGCTTGCTTGTTCTGAATAAGAACGTGGACACATTGCTTGCTGTCACTGAGGAAGCTTCTCCAATGTCTTGCTCGGGTTCTCTGTGAAAGTAACATCAGAGCTGTTCCCTCAGGTTGCCAACAGCAGAATTCTAGCAAATCCTGTCCAAGTACTTTCAGCAGTGGTGACAGGGCTTACAGCATTTTCTGGGGACATTCACACTAAAGGGAGTTCCAGTAGTGTTACTTCTCCACTTCGTAGAAGATTTTATGGACAGGAGTACCAAATGTAGCCAAGGATTGAATTCCCACAGACAGACTGCTTGTGGTCTTCAGGTACTCCTGAGCATTATCTTGCCAGGGCTCCTGCCTGACTCCAGTGATGTTACAGAAAATTGAAGGAATTCAGCACCGTGTATATAGGGTTTAGCCTAAATAAAGCCTTCATTGCCTTTGGGTGGAGCATTTAATTTTAAGTGCTTTCAGGGCATGAAAGACACCCTCTAAATAGACTCTTACAGAGGATGCAACCAGGAAAGCTAGGAAATATTTTGCTCTGGAAGAATTTTGTCATTTCAAATATCTTCTCAAAAGTTTACATATTCATCAAACTATTTTTTTCTCAGAATCCATCAGTTTTGTGTAACATTTTTTGGGTGATCAGAGGTTGAGAGTACTTATGGACAATTTTGACAGGTTGCCATTTCTTGTGACATCTGAACCAAGGGAACCAGTGCAAAAGGTTCCTTTATATCCCAGCCAGACATAGTTCCCTTCCTTTCCTCTCTCCACTCCACCTCTGTGTCCCCCTTTTCAAACACAGTTTAATTTTCCAGGGCTTCTTGCTCAGCAGACGCATTTCCAGGAATAGGAGAAGTCTTTGCGACCTCCTGACATGACCATTTACTAAACCCTGTGTGGTGGCACTGCTTATATTCTAGGAGGTTGCTTACATGCTGTGCAGGCACTGGCTTTTGGTCACACCTACATCCTGTTGTAGCAGCCTTTGTGCTCCTCACCCTGCCTGTTTCCCTCCTCTCCTATGCCTTCACCAGCCTGTCTGAACTCCAGTGAACACTGTCTAATGACATAAAACATAGCAGGTACAAATATTTACATAAAAGCACAATCTACTGTGGAACAGTATGGCCACTGGGAAGCCCAAGTGCTTTACTTACTTCTGTATCAAATTTCTTTAGTTCTTTCTACTTTTTAGATTACTTTGTAAGCTTATAAGGACCAAGATGGCTTGTTCCTTCTGGTTTTGCATCTTACTGATCACGGTAGTCTGTGCAATAACAACATAATAAGTCATAGCAAGATGGCAATGGTTTTGGATGTAGTGGGACACAAGGAAGTTAAACTGTGCCAGCCTGAAATAAGCATCATGGTTTTCCAAGCTTACTGGTAGTCACTTATCCAAGTCATTAATTGAGCAGAACCACCAGAATAAGTGAATTATCAGACTTTGTGCACCTCTCAGTGCTTCAGTAGATGTCCTGTCAGCTGCAGAAAACAAACTTTTGCCTGAAGGTATTCAGTTGCATAAATAACCTATTAACACATCAGCATGCAAACTGGACTAAGGCAAAATATCCATGTGACACTTGGTTTTTGAAACTGTCTTTCTCCCATTCTTCTCACCTGTATTACTAGTCCTGGATCTGACAACTTTTTTTTTCAACTGGTCACAAGGGGAAAAGCAAACAAGGATATGTTTGCATCTCTTCCATGCAATGCTGTGAATTACTTGACCGTAATCCTGTTTCTCCTTTGTACGAGAAACCAGATGCTCTGATTCTGCTTGTGAACACAGATGAAGTTAAGAAAAAACCCAGTGATCTCCAGACTCAGTTATGGGCTCTCCCATTATGATCTGATGGAGTTAGAGTATAGTTCAGTCTCTCTCATCTCTAGCTAGAGGTCCTATGGGGGAAAAATTCACTAATAAAAAGATTTTTTAAATTCTGCATGCTATTAGATGGATTTAGGTCCATGATTTTTCAAGAAATCAAGAATATCAGATCAGATTATATTGACAGAGAATGAAGAAGGGAGGCAGGCATGGTTTAACTAAGTGAAACGCCTTGAAAGATCTCAATCACTGGGTGGAATAACACTCAATGGACTTAACATGCTGTTGAAGGTTATTTTTTGCAGTGCAACCTTAGCCTACATACCCCCTCCCTGCTGCTGTAATCTGTATTGGTTGGCCACAGATTCTTCAAAGAAGATGAAACACTGTTCTCTCTTGAATTTCACGTTTATTAAAAGATTTCATCTTCTGCCGTGTAATGTTTGCATCACAACACAAATCATCAGCTTGCTTTGACCCTGACACCATTTTATAGGCTTAATAATAATAAATCTATGTCCTGAAATAGTTTCTGCAGATTACAGCAATCAATCAAAATTCAGGGAGCCTTAAACCATTAATGTCATCGGCAATGATCCAGCACCCTGGGAATCCATCTAAATCAGCCATTATTACTGAAAATGCTTCTTAAGAGCCTTAAGATAAAGGTAGTATTTGGGAGCATAAATTGCACTTCTATTTTTATCAGCCATTGAGGGGTGATTTTCATAGCAATTTTTTTGTATCTGTTTTGAACAAGACAAAGCCAGAACAATTCTTCCTTTTGCCTCATGCAGCTGTTTTGGTTATTGCAACAGAAAAATAGAAGCCAATACATAGCAGATTGCTTTCCTAGAGTGAAACAGAAGTATTTGTTATGTAAAGGAGCTTCTGGATTTTTTTGAAGGAAAAGGAAAGAGCTGTCATCACAAGTCCTTAGAGCACTTTATGTTGAAACATTTCTAGTTCAAGGCAATGCTCCTAAGAGAAGCTGTGCCCACTTTATTGGACTACAGATATCTACAGGTTTGGTAATTTCACACTCTGGAGTTTTGTGATGTTGAGAAACAATGCAAGAGTTCAGGACAAAGCAATTCCTTCACTAAGAGACACATCTACAACTCTTTGTCGTGGGATTTTCTGTAGCCATCTATTAACAGAGTACCTGGAAGCCTGTCATGTAAAATCAATGGCAATAGAGAAATGCTGCAGAACTCAAAAACTTTTTTCTTTCCTGGGCAAAACTCTATTTACTTTCTGGTTTGTGTGTAGATTTATTTTTTTTTAATTAGTTTTCTTTTACCTGTTTTAATTGCATTTGTATGTGATCTTTTATTTTTAATCTTTTCCTTAGCTGGTTGGGTTGATGGATGCTAGTGAAACAGAAGGGCCACATGCTTTGGGGTAGGACTTTTTGAAAGTGTCTAAACTATGTCCTGCTGATTATCTTGCCTAATGTGCTCTGACAGCTTGTTCCCACCCAGCTGTGAGCACAAAACACATCTCAAACACATCAACAAAGGCTCTGTGATCAGCATTGCCCTGAGAACAGCCATCATGTTAAAAAGATCAGACCTCCATCGCTAGTGGGAATGGATTTAAGATGCCATTGAAGACTAGCTCTGACCTCACAGATTTGCTGGAAGCCAGCTGATCCCCCAACAGCCTAAGCTTAATGGACAGCGCTGAGGCAGTCCAGCAGCCCCCATTTTCAGCAATCAGTATCTCAACATAGATCCAGCCAGGTAGCTATAAAACATGCCAGCAAACTCAAAGTCAGAGGAAAGATGTTTAAGTCATGTTGCTACAGAGAGGAATGTAAATCACCTAATCAGACTGTCCCTATCACAAGACATCTCTGAAAAGGGAACACACTTTTTTTTTTTTCCCAATGACCTAATTTATCCACAGGTACAGCTACTGTTCTGTTATTCATGCCTTGATTTTTCCCCAAAATAGAACAAACATGAGCTGCATAGATGATTTTGAATCTTAATACCCGGAAAAGGAAAGAAAAGAACACAGGCAAAATCATGTCTCAGAAAGCATGTTGTGTGAGCTTTTTTCAGCTACACTGAAAAGCAGCTTAAATTTTGATCTAATTCAAAGGAAATATATCTACAGACAGATTTTCAGCCTCCCATTTCACACTGAAAAGCGGAATATGTAAGAGAATAATTTTCTGGTTCCCTACTTGTGAGAAGCACTCTAGTCTCACTTGGTGGCTCCCTGTTTCTGCAACTGCTATAATTCCCCAATAAGAGATTAGCTGCTGTTCTGCACTTGAAATATGACATTGGCATTGTTGTCTGATAATGGTTCAAACCAAGCTTCAGGTGTCTAGGGAAAAAGATTTTCACAGCTGACTCATTGCCAGCAAGAAATCTCTAAACTTTTCTCTCCATCACCACAGAGGACTATAAAATTCTGGTCCCGCCAGAAGCATGCCAAGTTCTTTTACTTGAAGCTGGATTACAGCCTGCGGAGTCTATGCAGTAGAGAGACAGGTGTAAGGGGAAACCAAACAGGTATTGTTCTTTCTCATCTGTTCTGTGAGTTAATGGAAGAATAATCTGTGAAAATCATAACCTAAGGAGCATGCAGCTAAATCACCTTCTCTTGTTCTTCTCTTAACCTTGTATTTCTTAAAATGATACACTTGACCTTTTACGTCTTTTAAATTTGATAGCAGTATCTTTCAAAACCAGACAGGCAATTGTGACCTCGCCAATGTCAAATAATTTTATCTACCATTAGATGCCAGTCCTTCTCATTTAACTGATTTGCATTCGGGACTGCAGCTCTCCCTGAGTTAGGTGGCTTTTAATGGGGCCTGCTGCTGTGGTTGGTGATGCAATGAGCTATAAAGGCAACCTTTTATTTTAGCTTTTACTATGCAAGTAAAACCAGTTACCGTAAAAGCTGTTTGGGAAAAACGAGTGACGAAGCCCATCAATTGAATAATGCAGCCCATTCTGAGGCTGAAACTTTGCTATAGGAATTGCAGTTAAAGACTGAGGGTGGGGACCAAAAAAGCCCAGAGGCTAAAACTTTGGAGGTGGGTAACTACTACTTTAATGGAGTAGAAGAACAAGCAACAAAGTTTTTATTAGGTTATTTCTGAGGGAAATTTCCCGGATGTACTGAATAAAGCACTTTGCTGAAGAGGAAAAGCACCCATGTAATTTCTTGGCGTTCATTAAACTCCTTAGTGTCATGATTTTGATGCTGGTCTAGGCTTCATCTCACAGCTGCTACACACATGGTAGATAAGACAAATACAGACTTCTCTGGGTTCTTCCTCTTTTGCACCTCTGTATGTCACACCTATCAGGCTGCATGGGATCACTTCAGGCTTTGCTCTACAGCTCTAACAAATGGTCGTGAGGTCAGTGTATGTTACGGTGTGGTGTTATGGTGTAGGAGTGAGCCGTAACAGATCCCCAGACAATTATGAAACCCATGGACTTGGGCAGTAACAGAGCTCAGGGATGTGCCAGATAATGACCTAATCCTCAATCGAGGATAAAACCAGCTTCTTTCTGAGTTGTGTTTTATCTTCAGCAGAACAAGAAAAGGTTAATGAAATACCTCTATTCTCCAAATAGCTTTGGAAAGATTTAAATTCCTGGAAGCTCTTGGGAAGAACATTTGGACTCTGAACTGGCTAACTCTTGACACAGTATCCCTGCTCTCAAAGGAGTGTTATCTTATCTGAGAGAAGTGCTAATTTGCACTGAGTTATATTTCTATGCAATCTAAACAGGAAGAGAGTATTTCAGAACTGGGACGTCTGGTGTGTGCAGACTCCCTGTACTTATGAACATTTAGTCTTTTGCTTAACTTTTGGCCTTCCAGTTCTGACTGTCTGGTTCTGGAAATCTGAAGGTTTTGATTTGTGAACTTCATCTTTCCCCTGAACTGCAAATTGAGACATTGGTGTCAGCATAGCAAGGGATAAAAGACCAGCAAGAATACCTGCATGCGTAATATGTTATATGATATAGACAGTCCTTCCGGCAACTAACTCCACCCCAGAGGTTTCTAACTCTCTCTTGGTTCTTTTGAGGAGCAGCCCAGATTCTGTCATGTTGCTCTCTGGTCAAAGTACATAAAGGAGATTTGTTGTATCAGTGATGGTGTGTATACTACAGTACATAAATCAGATCGTAATTTTACATATCTACGTCTGATATTTAGAAATGCTTACATGTATTCAATAGATAGTTCATTGCATAGTTAACCATATATCTAAAGTGTCTGTAACAGCTGAACCTTAATTATTGAGTGTATTTCATCCTATTCAACATTCTTTTTGGTTTATACCATAAAGAAGAAATCAGTGAAAAGCTTGCAATAGTGCGACCTTCCTGGAGACTAGTGAAGCCAAATTAGTATAGAAAGACCCGACTTAAAAGTATATATGTCTTGCTAAATAAATCAGACATGGTCTTTCTGAGTTTGGATTAGTTTAATCTTAGCAGATTTCGGTTTCCTAATTTCCAAGTTCCACACCCAGAAGATTCAAAATCATTCTGCTGGTCCAAGCAGCTCTGGGGGGGTCCCAGCTCTACTGATCCCAGCACCATTGAGAAACTATGCCATAAGGCAACCCTCCCCTCCAAGCGCACAGCACAGCCCTACATCTAGTGAAGGTTAACAAGCTCCTCAGGAGCACCAAGTACCCTCTGCAGGAGCTGTTAGAGATGTGAGGTCTTGAGGGACCTGAAATAAAAAGTACGGTTCAGAAATGGCAGTGGGGTACCCAGCTATCATTCCTGTCTACAGGCACTAAGCCCTTCAGATCAGCTGCAAGATAAAACAATCCAGCCTACAAGTGTGTAAGGTGTTTTGAAGGGAAAAATTGGAAAGTGGGCAAAACTGTAAGCATAGTCATACAAAAACGTACCTAGAAAAATTCTTCAAAACTTCTGGAGGCTTTTCTGCTCCTAATCTGAAAACCTAAATCTCTTCCTCTGTGAGCTGGTTCTCCCAATACCTATATCAGTCCTTTTAATTATATCCTCACTGGGTGAGGACCAGAGAGAAAAAGCAGTAGGTGAAGGCAGGCTGGTGACTTGGGAGAGAGCAGTACTTACACTACTGATTTTATTGAGGAGATAATGTAAAGACTTAATGCTTACTGCTTATGAGGCTATTTCTGAAGCTAAAGATGGAGGGAAGGATTACTATTTTAATTATCATTCTTCTGTGTATCTGAGGGGGGCATTCAATGATCACTAAACTAACCATGAGGAAGTGTTGGTTCTCCCTGGATTTTCAGGAGATTAGGCAGGCTATCTGGTGTCTGATGCTCCACAGATTCAAGAACAGGGGAAATTAAGTACAGTAATGAACAGCAAGATTACAGTTCTTTTCCAGAAAAAAATAAAAATAAGATCTTGTATTAAAAGCTGTTAAAAGTATGTCTCAGTCTTTCTGTGTAGATGTGTGCTGTCATTCTTGTGGGGTTGAGGTGGAGTCTGGATGGGAGAAGAAAAAGCTGAGAGTATAGAACAATGTTGTCTGCACAGTTGTACAGTAATGGACCATAGAAAATATTTTAAGCATTTAGGCTTGATGTTGTGATGAGGATCAGTATACCCAAGGCCTAATGAGGTCTATAGAACAGATTGGCCATTATACAGAAGCAATTTTCATTATCTCCTTTTTTATCCACATTATTCTAGATATAATGGGAAGCCACCTCAAGGAGTTACAGCTCTGAAGTGTCTAACAAAATTTCTTAGTCACAGAATTTGAAATATGAAGTTTTTCCTTCTTTGAGATGAAATGTCAAGTGGAAGCATTTTCTGTATTGTGGATGATGAATTCTGAGTGCAGTGAGGGAGCAGAGAGCTGACAACCACCCAGTGGAGGGTTTCTGAAAACTAGCTGTGGTTTTGAGTCACTAATTGTACAGCAAACCTGTGCTTGGCCTGACATTATGCGCAGCTGTTAGCAGAGATGTAACAGCGAAATATATCCCATTCAGCGTTTCCTCTTTTAGGGCTTGCCAAATGTTGTGTAATTCCCAGTGGTGATGAATGTGTTTGAATCCCAAGAAGTAAAAAGGATGAGTAGGTGCTCAGCGCCTCTCCTCTGTGAGGACTGAGCCAACAGCCTCATTGCAAATCAGGTCCCAGAGCAGTGCAGGTAGGGAAATGCATATCTGCTGGTGGGCAGAGGTTGAAAGGCTATAATACCCAGATAAACATCAGCCCAGACAAGCTCAGATTCAGTCCTGGGATAATGCGGCTGTTTGGCTTTGTGTAACAGAGAGCTGGACTTGGCTGGACAAGGAGTGCCAGACTGTAGTCCCACCCATCCGTGGCGGTCCTATGCATGTCAGCCACAAGCCAGCAGTTTTCCATGCTTTCCTATACTGCAGCACTACAAAGTGTATTGTGCTTAACTGGCTGTGTAAGGATATGGTTGAGTTTAGGAACAGAAACCCCACTGGGGAGAGGAAAGAGCAAGTAGCTTTTGCACCACACCTATACAACAGCTATGACAACATTCACGACCATTCAGGATTTTACCTGATTATTTTGCTGAGCGGAAAAAACAATTCTAAGCATAAGCTTATCCTTTCATTTTGAACTCCGTTCCTGCTTCCTTAGAGATCCTGTCTCAGTAGGATGAAAAGCATCATTTTTCACTCAGGTTAGCTCAAGCAATGCAACTCATGTAGCTCAAAGACTATGTTAGGCTGCAGGCTAATATGCTCAAAAACTTGTTAGTTGCCCACATTTGGCCTGCGGGGGCGGGGGGCGGGGGGGGGGTAGTCGTGGTCTAGGCTACAATGCACTGAGTAATACACCTTCAAACTTTGCTTTACACTCAACATCATATAAATAAAAACAGGTAACCATATGGGTATAATTGGATTCCAAAGAGACGCAGCCATTACTGATATGTATGGCGATAGGTATACATGTACCTTCACTATCTAACTTCTCTATCAGGTTCCCAGTGGCAGTCATAATAGTGAAATGAAAGCCCACAAAAAAGCTACTGGATATTAAAGAGATACTAAAATTTTTGCAAGTTGCAGCTGTGTACTGTACTGGGCTTTTCAATCATCTTAGGCTGACTCAGCTGCACCTTTCGTACTCTTAAAGAAGGATCAAAGACACGTGATCAAACATATCTCTTCTGTATCCCTGAGTTGTGGTGAGTGAGATTTATGTGACTGAACAGTCAAGCTAAATCAGCATAATAGTTGTGTTTTACTTGAATAAGTTTGTAGAGGAAATGCATTCTCCCATTGCTCCTAATGCACATGGCAGCTTGATACAGGTACATTTGTGCAGGGGTTTTCTTCCTGACTGCTGATTTCAAACCCAGGCTGAGAATCAAGCCTCAGCTTTTCCAAGGAATAGATTCTGTTCAAGAAAGAGATGAGGGCATTGTGGATCATTACCGATTCAGACCCAGGGTATCTAAACACACAAGAGAACTGGTGTATTGTTACTGCTGCAAGCCCATCCCAAGCACACAGCATGATACAGATTTTCTGCCTCCCAAAGCCTTCTGGCAGATGATAATGTTTGCTGTTGTGGTGGTTCAGTTTCTGTTTGAGGTAAATAGCAACCATAATACATTATTAAATCTAAGAAAAAGATTTGCTAGTCCACACTGGAATAACATCCCACGTGTACAGGGTGGTTCCTAAACTGTGCCCTGCCAAGCACCCTCTCCCGTGAGAGAGGCTCTTTTGTGCCAGCCCCTTGGGCTCTGTTACCTCTGCCCTGCTCCTGACGCTCGTGATTGCATGACTTCCTCCTCCACACAGCCTCCATCACGGGCAAATCTCCTCCAGTACTTTCTTTGAAAATCTAACCAAAAAGTATCCAGAGCATTCTCCCAGTCTTTCCTATTACTCATAGCTTCAAAGTATCTAAGCAGTTTATTTTAAGCCACTCCTTCATCTAATTCCATGTCTCTAATCAAATTATCCTGCTGTTAGCTGTTCTCTCAGTAATCCTTAAAAAATTGTTTCTCATCTAAGCTGATTTGTAACAGTCTCCTCCGCAAGCTCAATCCTGGGGCGGGAGATCTTGGTTCCTCCACCCTGACCCTGAGCTTTAAAAGTCCTGAACGTTTCCTCTTGCAGTTGTTTTGCCTGGAGATAGACAAGACAAGGTGATGCCACACTGCTGAACAGCTCCACAAGCAAAGCCTGTTTGAGGCGATTTCAAAGTCTGTTTGCAACAGGCCTTGGCTTTCTTCTACACTCCAGAAATCCCTGAAAAAGTACCAACTGAGTTGACGCAACCTGCCAGCTGGGACGCAGGGTTTTTTTGCCACATGAGTGGCAGGCAACAGTTTTCTCCTTTCATGAAAGTAAATGAAATACAAATAATACTACTGTTGTTTGGTGGGAGAAAACCCAAGGGGAAGGAACACTAGTCTTCTGCTCGCTAGAGTGGCTAATTGCTAATAAGCTTCTGTCTCTGAGTCAGTTTAAGAATAAAAAAGCATCTTTTTTCACAACATAGTGGAGTACTCTCACCATGATGCTAATAGGTACTTGGAACAAGACCTTTTCAAGTGAGATCTCTCGTGCTATTAAAGCAGATAAATAGTATCTATTAGGGTATATAAATAATTAAATGGATGCCAGGGTAGGATCTTGAACCTTGTTCTCCTATATCCCCTGGTGAGAGATCTAGCCACTGGGCCATCATATCCCTCCTAATTGCCTATGCTTACTCTGGGCCTGTGAATGTTTAATTATTTCTATAAAGAGGAATAACGCCCACAAAGGAGATTGGTATTGGTGGAGTCCGGTAGTGATATTGGTTTGTTGAACTTAGTGTGGGGTTATAATATCACATTACTCTTTCAGAAGTGCAGTGTCCTTGGTTATTTCTCCCAGACACTAAAAGTGGATGCTTGGCAGTTATAGAGCCTGTGGAAATTGCTTCTGTTAACTTTCAGAGGTTTTTTTTCTTTTTTGTGTGTGTGTCTAATTTTTCACTTTTCATTTTGTATGGATTGAGTGTTCTCTCATGCCTTTCCTCCCCACGTCAAAGAAGCTTGTGGCAGAAAGCTAAGAGATAAGGCTTTGCTGAAACAGAGAAAAAGAAGAAATGTGACCAATTGCAATGACAAGCTGGATCTGGGTAATTTAGTACACACTCAAATTAATTCCTTCTTGCCTAATACACTGTCTTAGTCAATGTAGTACTCAGATGGCCACAAGAAAAGACAAAGCAAAAGGAAAAAGAATCTGAGGAGGGAAGAACACATCCATATTCCCAGAGAGGGATGAATACATTTTTGGTACATGAATATTTTAGGTGAATTGTGTCCACTTCTCCCCAGAGACATCTAGATCGAAGAAGCAAGCTGATGAGAGTCATCAGTGGGGTTCCTGTGAACAGCTTGCTCTGACAGACAAAAAGCTTTTTGCACAGCCTCTGGCCAATTAACTCCTGTTCTCACACAATGCCAAAAATGAAGTAAAATGGCAGCGAGGCTACTGAGTGAAACTGAGGAATCAAAGAACAGGACAAAGTTTATCAGACCCATGTTACACAGTGTCTCCTACGACAGAACTTCATCTACTGCCTGGTGTGAGTTCCAAATGTTTCTTCATGTACCACTGAATAGGAGGAATTGGCATATTTGCCTTGAATGCTATTCAGAATGATGTAGTTTGGTACCAGCATGATTCTTTTTCTAAAAATCTGGAGGGAAAATTTGGTTTGTCACTGTCTTCATCTGAAAGAGGTGTTTTTGTTTCAGTTTGGGTTTGGTATTTTTTTTTTTGTATTTGGAGTGTTTAGAAATAGAAAGAGATTCCATTGTACTAGTACTTGTTCAAGTAATGGAGAATGACAGACAAATGGCAGGAGGGAATACAAATTTAGAAATGCATCAGAGGGAAATGCAATGACTGAACTATGATAATTCAGGGATGAATGGGCTGAATCTGTCATGATCCTAGGGCTTTTGTTTCCCTCCTTCCACTCCAAGACAGAACTTCCTCTTATGGCTAAACACCAGGTAATAATGAAAAAAAATCCTATTTTTTTATCCTTTTTGGGGAGAGTTTTCCAGAATGGAAACAAGGAGGAAGCCCTATTTGAATGACTGGAAATTAGAAGGGCTAAATGATCAGGAAAATGTTTCTAACAAAGTGGACATTATTTTCATGCAATATGAGTTCTGAATAGATGGGCAATTACCCAATCTATTATAGGCCATTGCATATTGGATGGCAGCTACTGAACTCTTGGCTTTAACATGTTTGGATAGAGTAGTACCTTAATTCTTCTTCCCCTTTCTGTTAATGGGAAGAACAGCAGCTGGGAGGAACATTTGCTGTGGGCAGAGTGTAGATTGCATTAAGGATCAAACATTTAAGCAGGACATTTCAACAGCGATGCAGAACCCATTTAGATTTCAGCTGTGAACATGTTCAATCTTGTTTAAAACTGAGCCTCTTAGAATGCCTCTGCAAAAGCTGAGAAATACTAGAAATTAAGCTTGCACTTACCTTTGCAGCAAAAGGTCAGAAGAACACAGTAAGAATATCCCCTTATTTGTTTATGTTGACAAATACTTGGTGTAATTTTAGTATGTGTAGCTATGGTACTATACACCCCAGAGTTTGATAGTGAGTCTTACATCCTCTTGTGGAGATGGAATTCTGACAGATTTTTCCAAAACTTTTATTAGATCAGCCATGAGCTTCTGGAGACTTTAAAAAAACCCAACAAAAAATAAGTAATATTCATGAGATGCAAGTTGAATCAAAATTCTGAAAAAAAAAGCCAAAGGAGAAAAACACCCCACATTTTTGAAGGTAGAAGTTTAAATAACTATGTGGAGCTGAACATTGCTGAAGTTATAATGAGAGTAACAGAATCACAGTATCTCCTAGATTGGAAAAGCCCTGTAAGATCACCTAGTCCAATCATTAACCTAACACTGACAACCCACCACCAAACCATGTCCCTAAGCACTATATCTACACGACCCTTAAATACCTCCAGGGATGGGGACTCCACCACTGCCCTGGGTAATGCGTTCCAATGCCTGATGACCTTTTCACTAAAGAAATTCTTCCTAATATCCAATCTAAACTTCCCTTGGTGCAACTTGAAGCTATTTCCTCTTGTTCTATCACTTGTTACTTGACAGAACAGGTCGACTCCCACCTCTCTGCAACCTCCTTTCAGGTAGTTGTAGAGAGCGATAGGTCCCCCCTGAGCCTCCTTTTCTCCAGGCTAAACAACCCCAGTTCCCTCAGCCGCTCCTCATAAGACATGTGTAACCCCCAAACCCTTAACAAATTCAGAATCCAGGTCTGAATTATCGCAATAACTTTTTTTTTCAGGCATTTGATTAGTCTGCATATAATAGCTTCCTTGGTTTATCATTGCTTCAGTTCTTCCTACAGTTTAAGGATTTTACTGCCTGGCAGTTGTAGCATCAGTTTTTTCTTCAGTTGTCCTGATGGATCTGACTGCCATGAATTTGTCTAATCACTCTTTGGTATTCACAGTTTCCCAGGTCAAAGAATTTCACAGTTCACCTATGTATTATTTGTGTTCCTTTGTTTTAAATCAACCACCTGTTAAGATCGTTTGATGCCCTCGGACCTTATGTTCTGAGGAGCAGTAACTAAATTTTCTCTGTTTGCCTTCTCTCTGTCTTTCAGAAGTGGCTGTACCTATCACACCTCTTCATCAGCCTCTTTTCCAAACCAAACACCCTAGTCTAGCTATCTCCCCTCGCAGTGAAGACAGTCCACACTTTCAACCATTTTTGTTGTCCTACCTGGTACTTTTGCTAGTTTTTTAATCTGCTTTTCTAGATGAAGGAGACCACAATCATAAGAAGTCTAAGATTTTCACTGTCTTTGAAACAGCTGAGTTGCTTACTGATTTATGAACTGATCTTCTTTGGGTAGGGTACTATACAAGGGCTTTCTCACAGATTCAGGTTTGATAAGGCAACAGACTGAGGTGTGAATTTCCACTGCCAAGCTGAGAAAAAATGTAGGTATGGGACTTCTGACTGATTGTGCTTATGATGCAAGCTGGTGCTGCAGCAGTGACAATTACTTACTGACTTGTCCTATATGCCTATCTACACACACAAAACACCCACCCACCCCCTCCCATGCCACTTTATACGTTGCACTTTTAGAAGAGGAAATGTACACCTCCCTTTGCCCCTACCACTAACGAAAAAACCACTTCCTCCCCACCCTCCTACCCCCCCCACTCCCCCCCCCAGCTATCTCCACAATAAAACAGAGCCAGAAAATGTTGAACCTTCCTGATCAGGGTGACCGCCACAAGAATATCTTTTCACCAGCCCCTGTGAATTTGCTCTTGTATCAACTGTCTGCCCCATCCTGAAAGTGACTGCTGATGACTGGGTAAGCCAAGCATCTGATTAGACTGCCAATTTGCCCTCTTTCCCTCCTCACCTCCCTTATTTTTCAGGCAGGGAGGTGACCATGCAGAAGAACATTAAAAAAAAAAAAGAAATACCCCCTGTGGGAACAATAATTAAACAAAGTTTATAGTTCAGAATCAATGGACAAAGAGCTCAAAAGACTTGGGCATCCATAAGAATAGTCAAGCTCCCTAATTGGGAAATAGAAGTTCTATTTTCCATGGCAAATATCACTCAGGTACACCAGGTGCATGCAGTCAGGCACACAAGAGGAACAGGTTTCTATGACACTAGTACAAAAGCATTCCACGGGAGCTTGTGGAAGCAAAATTAAATAAGACTGATAATTTACACTTTCTCACTTGCAAATGCAAGGTCAGTGCTAGATAAATTATTGAAAAAGTTGTCAAATAAATCATCTAGTGGATATGATCACCATTTTGCTGGTTGAAGAGCATTTGAACAGGTGTTCCTTCAGTACTCTCCAAAAGGGATTATTTGAGTAAAGTTTTAATGTGAATCTTCTTCTACTGACCTTTCTTTAATTAATACCCTTGGTGTAATTCTATCACCCTCTCGGGATTTTTGCACTTTGATACTGCTTGTATGCAAATGTTAGGAAAAAACCTTCTCCCTAACCAGATGATGCTTGTCTTCAAGGCTAGGAGGCTCAGTCACATTTAAGACTGTTGGTAAAGAAAGCTGAAACCATTTAAAAATATTTTAGCTTAGCAAGTAGGCAGGGCTAATCACTTTAATTTAACAATGAAAATAGTAACCTAATGGAAACCAAATCTGTCTATAGGGCATGAAGATAATTCTGGGAGATTCTTGTGCTGGGATTAGATAGATTCAGTGAACCTAAAGAGATTTTTGGCACACACAGCCTCATCATGTATATTTGTCCATTTCTAGTTCACATGAATCTGTGCTGCAATTGGAGTAATCTGGAGGGAAGGGGTTTGAAACAGAAGACTCAAGAATCTTTTCTGATTAGCAGCTTCCGGTCAGTTAACAGTTAGTTACGCTGTGGTACATTTTCAGACCCATAAAAGCTTCTAACACATTAGTTGGCCTTTTTGTTACTGCTGTCTTCAAATATTCATGTTTCTGATCCAAAAGACTAGGCAGTATTGAGCTTTTCAGTAAAAATGAGCCAAACCAAAACTGAGGATCGAAAATACCTTTGATTTCTGGGGGGATAAAGTACAGCTATGAAAACACCAAGCCAGTCTTGTTTTTGTGTCATGCTCAGATCTGGCTGGGTTTGGTTTCCTGTTCTGTTTTTAAGTTATATCTGTTCAAAGCAGGTTTGTGATTTCTACAATTGCATGAGAGAGCTTCTCATGGTGGAAAAACCTTCCAGACTTTGCCCCTTTAGAATCCAAAGCCAGACTCACATCGCAGACCAATTAGTCCTTGAAATGTGAGTATTGATCTAAAAGTAGTTCTGATCTAGATGTCACTTCCTGAGCTGTAATACTCAGTAAAGAACCAAGAAATCAGACTGCTTAGAGGAAAACACCTCCACCTTTACAGCTATACAATTACCTGTCTCAGCCTAAGCCTGCTTAGTTTTCAAGAGCCTTGAGGCTTCATGCTGTACACGTGGAGTAACCACTGAAGCAGGGATGTGAATTCAGTCTTCCCTAGTCTCCGATGAGTGCCATAATTACTGGGAACTATAATGTTTTCTTTATCCCAATGAATATTTTTATTTATATGGAGTGAAAAAAACACAGGTGGATTGAAGCCAGCTCTTTAGTCTGGTGGGAAAAGCATTCACCCAGGATGCCCTATCTCTGACTTCAGCCATTGCTCACTGGAGACTTTCCTAGACCTCACATATGCTAAGTGAGTGCTAACATGGTCACTGGTGGCTAACGGGCTGTGTTAGATGGAAATTTGAGTCCTGCTTTTCATTTTGAGCATTGAAAAAGTTCTGTAGAATCCATAACCCTTGTGAGGGTTTCATATCAAACAAGTGAGGGTTTTTTTACTGAGAATTGTCCTTACACAACTATTTGTGATCAACTCTAGATTGTGCATCCTGAGCCTTACATTCTTACTCTCTTTCAAGCTGCATGACTAGATTAATTTCTAGAAAAGGATGGAAAATGGTGATATCTTGTTGCTGAGTGGGCCATCTTTCTGACAAAAGGAACTTTCCTGAACCATCTTAATAGAGGTGGTGCTGTTCTGTATGTGACACCAAAAGGAAAATTATTGTAAAAAAAATCTTACCAATACTTTAATACCAATCCCTTTCCCTTCCCCTCGGCTCCCTTCCTCTGAAAATGGCTGTTTTGAGCCAGCATTACCCAGGAGCTGTCACACACAGCTCGTCAGAACAGTGCACATGCACCCAAGTGACTTGCACTACAGGAAGACAACTTGGGTCCAGCCTCTGGCCGCACCCTGCTGGAAGACCATGTGGCCCAGCCAGATAAGAGGCATTTTGTCCACTGGAGAACCATGGATGAGACCTTGCTCATCTGTGCCTGCCAAGATTACAGTGGGAAACGGACAGCCCATGACAAGATTTCAGTTTTAGTAACGCTGTTAATGATAATAAAGATCAAGACATTTTGAAATATCAACATCATTTAATTGTGTGTATTCATACACCAGTTCACACCTTTTTTTTATCAATTTGTCCTCTTGTCTCTGAAATACTCACAGCCCTGCAGGAGAGTGGTTGTGCACATTTATTCACCTGCTAGGTTGGTCTGTCTTCACCTAGGTCTGTCTTCACCTAGAAGCATTGCTCTTTTGTCCAGAAACTTACAGTACTTACCATAAAGAGGTACAATGCTGTGAACCCATTCTGAGGATCTTATTCACATACTTTGAGGACTCCTGGTGCTCTTGGGTTGTTTGACAGTCCACAGCTTTCTTGTTTACATTGCCTGTTATCAGTAGAGCAACAGCTGTTTGCGTAACAGCTTCTCTTTCATCTCAAGTCTTCTTGAGGCTTCTACTCTACACGTTGTTCCTGCCTTAGACTTGTTGCTGCATCTTCTCTAGCCGCTGAGGCTATGCAAGGCCAGACCTTCCATTTCACTGGACAGGGAAATTCCCCATGCAGTCTGCAGGGCCTTCTCAGCAGAGCATTCTCCACTGAAAGATTTGGTTTAACTGGGGTAGGTATGCATATACTCCTATACCCCAAAAATATCATAGGGCCTGCCACCTTTTTGAATTTTGCACGTAGTAGATGCATGGGGAATTTCACACAGGTCTCCCGTCCTGTAGCAGAGCTCAGTGTGACTGGGAGGTAATTTGACTGAAGCCCTTCCTATCTTGGTTTTACTGTCACAATATGTCACCCTGTGTGCTTGACTATGGATCAATTGGAAGGAATGAAAGTCAACTTCCACAAATTTTCCCTGGATAAGAAAAGAAATACAGACGTAGTGACTAACAAACTGATCTCACTTGGAAAAAACAGCAGCATCTCCTTCATCCATGTCTTTTCAGCTGACCACATGGCTGGCAAGAGACCAAATTATTCCCCATAAGACAGATCTATGGCTTTCACATAGACAGGCACAGTTAGAAGGCACCGATGAGCCAGGCCTGAGTCAGTGCTAGGTTTTGCCCTGGAGCAGGCACAGAAGCCGGTAGTATCCTGGCATTATTGCTTATCTGCATTCCTCTGTGTGGAGTCCAGCATTACAGCTCCAAGGAGGATACAGCCCAGCATCTTTTTCAACCTGTCTGCCACCTTCACAATTATTATGAAAGACCCAAAATCTATAAACCAGCTGAACTTCCTGCCCCAAATTAATTGTTCCTTATCATTATTCCTAGGAACAGAAGATATCACGGCGGGTACTGAGAAGATTAAAACTGAACTGCCTATCAACAGGGAAGAGACTGAGTTCATCTAACCTTAGCCACCTTAAAGTTGCACGGCTAGCATAAGCCGTTTGCCTGGGCTCCCCCTCCAGTCAATGGAGTGACTCCACAGCATGATTCACCACATCCTAAGAATAGGGCCTGAGGTAGGTGGTGTGAGTCACCCTGGGGAATTGCCTGGCTTTCTGTGAAGAGAGCTTTTTGAGACAGCTTTGGTGACAAACCTTTCTTTTAGGTGCTTAAAATTAGATGAGATGAATCCCACCTCAAAATGTTCAACCTCACTGTCTTCCTGAAACACGGAAAAGCTGCAAATTGCATGAGCCTGCAAACACCCGCTGTTTTTAAGTGGCAGCCTTTACCCAACAGAATAACCCTCATGGATTTCACAGGGAAGGTGGAAAGCGCCTGGGGCCCTAGCCCCAGCACAGTGCAGTCTGCATCCTCACCAGAGGGTGAGGTGAGAGGTGCGAGGCTGTTCCCATCGCCTCTGCCCCCTGGTATGGCATGGCTGGCTACAGCTGTGGCAGCTGCTGGATTTGCATTCCTCTCATATTTCCACTTCATGCGCTTTCAGGTCTCTACTCCCATACAGCCTCACAACATATAAGCTCCTATGAGTTGCTATACCCACCATTTTCAACAGGTAAAGCTTACACGTCATTCCCCTGAGTGCGGTGACAGACCTGAGGGCACAGGAAAGCCAGCGTTAGTACAAAGAACTGCTCTCGGTATTGGACAGGCAGGTGTGATGGACCACCCCGTCACACAAACCAGCTGCCTGATTCTCTGCAAGAGGGTCACCAAATGTTGACTTTTGGTGTGTCTGTTTCACCTAACACCCTGTGGACAAATCTGCTGAAGTACTTTGGGTGGTTGCAACATCAAAAAGAAAAAAAAAATAAATAAAAGGATTAATCCAGCAACCTTCACAGAATGTTTGTTTTACAGCAAGCACAAGATTTGTGAAAAATAAGGCTAACCATGTAGGAAATAAACATTTCTAGAGGAAGAAATGGTCTCAGGTATGAATTCATTGTCTTTCTTCTCAGGCTACAGTCTTCTAACAAGTTAGGAATACCAGACACACGACGGTGAAATCATCATCTGAATTAACTATATTCGTGCCTGGTTTTGTCAATATTGTTTGTTCGAAGACCTGAGGATGGCAGGTCTTAGAAGCTTTTGTGTGCTACCTGTTAAATTTTTCTCCTGTCAATATTTGCACATGTTTAAATCAGTGGCCTAAACTCCTTCTTTTTTAGTATGCAAAGGTAATTTCTTTGTAGAGGAAAGAATGGTGCAACAAGAGTCGTCCTTGCAATGCCATTCTGGCAGGAAACATGGCCTGGCACAGCCATGGATAAAAACCTGCTTTTTCAAAGAACTGTCAGGACGTTTCTGCTTATTTGATTGCTGTTCAGAGGTTAAAGTGCTGGTTGGTCCCCGCAAAGATTATCCAGAGTTTGAATAGTGGCTGATCAATTGATATCTGTTTACCCAGAAGGTCCCTACAGAGTTTCTATTTTTGGTAGTCTATGTATTTGAGGACATAGGTCCTGAAAAGGATTTAAAAAAAAGAGACACCAGCACCATGTCCCTAGCGGTGCTCCCACAGTTCATGCTTTTTGTTGTTTCGGCGGCAATAGGAAAGGTCTAGTGCCTTTTGTACAGCCCACGTCTGCCGGGAAGCGTGTCTGACCCGGCTCCCCCTGCATGCTGTCCCACAGGGAAAGCAGAACTGCTTATTTCTAGCCTTCTTTCCAGCCAGGGACACTGGCAGGGCCTCACTGTTTGCCATTTCCTCAGTTTCCACCCTCTAAATGAGGGCTCCCATGGGGCATCAGGCCCCTGGGGTAAATGTCAGGTGTATCCTAAACGTAATAATCTCAAAAGGGTTGCTCTGAGAATGAGAGGGGCTCTTCCCCATGGCGTAAGGGAGGGCTGCCTCTGCAGGAGGACATAGTGAGCAGCAAGGGGTAGCCCAGGGACTTGGTAGGTCTGTGCCACAGGCCTCTCCTCACACCCGCCATTTTGTGCCTGGCTGCCCTGCCTGCAGCCATGGGAGCGCTTGTGCTTGTCTTTGCAGAGCCGTCTACAAGCACCCACTTGGGCTCTGCCTGCCTCCCCCAGTTTGGCCAGTTTGCTTTATTAAGACCTCTGCCTGCCAAAGCCACCCTTGCTCACCGGGCCGGCTCATCAGTGCTGGCGTATGCCTTACAATGGGCCTGGTCAGTTGCCTGAAGGAAGCTCCCCCCGGGGTGGCAGGGAAGCCTGGGTGCTGGCTGTGGGGTGGGGAGCGATGGTGGAGGCTGAAGGCTGAGGGGAGGAGACGCCACCTGTCCCTTCAGTGAAGCCCGGAGAAGGCAACAGTGAGAAGTTTTAAAATCTCCTCTTCCCTTTTTGGCTTCGCAGCTCAGACAAAGGGATTTGTGTGAAGCTGCTTGCACACAACGTCACAGGAGTCAAGTGGCATGGGGGAGAAAAATACCAAACCATGAGGAGCATTCCCCAGCCTTTAAAAATATCACACCCACTTGTGGCTGCACAAAGACACATTTAAGCGGTTTTTCATATTCTCCATGAAAAATGACCATCAAACCTTAGCAAGAAAACAGAGGGGGGAAGTGTGGGGTGTGTCTGTCTGCAGAGAGCAAAAATAGAATGACATTTTTGCAAACTATTTTTCCAGCCTGCCAAGAGTGATTTCCATACAATGCATGATACAGGCAAGAAATCTGCTGGTCTGTAGATTTCTGCAGTTTATGATCAGCCAGTCATAATTTCTCTCAATAGCTGATGATGGACAACGCGTGATTCATGACCTTGCTAACCTTATTTTTAGATGTTGAGCTCTATGGCTGCAGAAGAGTTTGTGTTGCTTAGCATCAGTTCAGGGAGCAGGAATGGGATAAACTCGGTGTCTGTTTAAAAGAATCAGCTTACTAACTGAGAAAAACTGCGACAGATACATTTATCAGAGATCTAGCCCCACTTTCTATAACAGCCTTTAATCTATGTTTCTTACAAGAATCTCTAAGGGCCAGTGACAATGCTGTGATTATTATTACTTCAAGCCTGTGCTACCTAAGTACCTCAGTCAGGGGGTATTATGTGACCGCAAGCAAAACGTGGGCAGACTTTGCAATGAAAACCTTGGACAGAATGGGAATAGGAATCTCCTTCTGCTTCCCGAGTGGCTGGCCGACTTCCCCAGAGGACCTTTCCTGGGGCAAGATATGGATGGGCTTGAAACAGTCAGATACCACATACCAATAATGAGGGGAAGAAAACAATGCTCAGAACCGGTCTTGCCCAATTCCCCCCTGACTTTCTCCTTCTTCTTCATTCTCACATTGGCTTTCACACTCAGATGCAGCCATGAAGTTGCTAAATGAGTTACAGATACAAAGGCTGACAGGCTGGCTTCATGGAAATCAGTGACAAAATTCTCACTGGTTTCAGAAGAACGAGAACTTCATCTGCAGTGTAAAACGCAGATCCCAGATCACGAATATTATGCTGCTTTTGCAAGAGTAAGAGATGAGCAGAACCGTCATTTTGGCGCTTTTTGACATGAGACTATTTTGGAGCTGCTCAAGTACTCCATTCAGTTCAATACATAGGATGGCTGTGAGTCAGCTGAAGTTATTTGCTCCCTAGTTCCCTCTAATAATATGAGTATTTGCATCGCATTTTCAAAGTAGGCCAGAGATAGATAGGAAGAGTCGGACGGGGATGCTGGCAGACAGACATCTCAGTCCTTACTGAAGCCTCAACAACTGAAATGCAGTTTCAAAACAACCTTTATTCTGCTTGAAGACTTATTACAATTTTTAAAGCAACTTAGAAACAAGACACAGCTCCATCAACTCTATAGCTTGAACAAAATTTCAAGGAGGCATGTTTTCACTGTTGCCTTGTAAAGGCAATTTACAACCCACTTCACCCTCCACCTCCTCAAACACCATTTTAAAACAAAGTAATCTTAATGTTTTAAAGACATTTAACAGAACAGAGCTTTATTTTTAAAAACAAGAATAAAAAAAAATAGCAGCATCTTGGGCAGCTAATGCAGTCTCATTAGGACAAGTGCAATGTAATGTTACCAACTCCCACAGTGCAGTTTAGTCTTCAACTGCAGTAAATACAACATGATTCTACATAAAATGTTGCATTTTGGAACCTTGTCCCATGGGAGGCATTGTGCTTTGAGCTGCCCACTTCTAAAGTGACCCTGACAAAAAAAAGTATCAGGATTCACTTTCCCAACTTAATACCATGCATAGCAAAAGCACTGTGTGAAAATCGGCAGAAGTTTTCCCCATTAGAAGCATCTGAATGTTTTCCCAAGCATTATTATTTCATTGCCAATTACAAGACAAAGCCATTTCTTCACTACAGAACAGTTGATACCAAATAGAAAATTTGAAGATTTGGTTTTACAGATTGCTTGACAAGATTTCTTAGATAACTGAACCATACAGACAAACTTTTTTTTTTTTTAAAAAAATATCCAACACCACAGAAACTTAGTTTTCTAACTGTATTTGGAAACATGCTGCACCCACAAAGGTCTAGTGTGCATGTGTGTGTGTGTCTTTAAACAAAGTTAATGATATCACTTATTGAATTCAGCTAAATGATCACGTTTAGTAAAATTGCACCTATGCTGGGATCTATTCATACATAAACAAAGCAAGTGTGCACGCATATGCACAGATACATATCCCCAAACCTGCAAATTCATATTTCAACTTAAGGAAATTGGAAACTCCCAGTTTTCCTTATGGGTTTTGGTTCTGTGTTATGTCTTACACCTTTCAAAGGCCTTGTGAAAGTGCTGCTGCAGTGCAGCATAACTCAGTGATTCAAAATAAAACAAAAAAATCCCCAAACCAAAGAAATACAAGAAAACAAATTCCACCTCTGAATCATATTAGATGGAAAAACTAAATGTCAGTAGAAATACAGAAAAGCACCGTGTTTCTTCAGTTATATCCATGTGCTTTTTTTCTGTATATATTAGTCTATTTGAGATCAAATCAAAACTGGAGTGAACAATACTGTACATTAAGGACAAACAACTCTACAGTGAATAGGGCCTTTGGCAAGACACAGCTCTATGCATTAAGGAGGGAGGGAAATGCAGAGGCCACATAATACATAAGTACCAAAGAAAACCTACTCATGCCAATTTGAGGGCGTAAGTGATCCTTGCAAATTGCACAGACCCTGTGTAGACAGAACTTCCCCTTAGGATAAGTCCTAAAGCACTCATTCCTGCAACATAGTGCTTATTTCTCATTGTTGCTTGTGCAAGAAAAGCAAATGCCAAATTTGCACACACATTTTTTTTTCTTTGCTACAAGCACAGATGAAGAGAAGTTGTACAGCACGACAGGAATGAATGATATCCCCAATATTAGGCTGGGCATGCTAAGGATATGGCCCGCTGACATAGCAGAGGTTTTCTTAATACGAGGAAAATTAGATCCAAATGCCTTAACTACAATAAAATTTCTTGAAAAATGCTACGTGAAATATCAGTTCAGATTACATATATTTTGCTTATAGAGAAAAAATACAATTTTACTCTTAAAATATTTAACATTCAAAAATTAATACATGTCCAAAGAGTATCTTGGATTGCTACAAGTATTAAAAGGTTGTATATTGAACTAATTTGTAACTTCAAGCCCAGTAGTATAACTGGCATGCTAGAGTAATTGTTGGTGCTTTTCATAGTAAAAACCAGTTATTAGTAAACCAAATTTCCACGGTCCTATGGGCCTGAAAAGAGTTTGGAATGAAGAGGGGAAGGGATGAAGACTAAACTTCTATTCAGAAAAAATATTCAGAATAATTTTGTAAGTGGTGACTACCCCAAAACATTAATGTTGGTTGAACCCTGTTTCCTGACATAAATTCTAGTAAGAATATACATCTATAGGAAAGCAAAGACAACCCACCCCAAAAAAAGAGCACAAAATCAAAATAAAATTAAAAGACTTAAAGCCTCAGAAATGAAGGAATAATGTAAAATTTAAATGATAATATAAAAACTACTGAAGACTGGCAAATTTCTTATTTCCAATAGCTTAACAAACATTGCATACTTTGAATTAAAACACATGTATCTCTAAAACAGAGCTATTATGACAGAACTCCATGGGTCTTACTCTTTTGATTGTGTGTGCAACTCCCTTTAATTATAACGGGTCTTGCCTTTGCATCATGGGGTAAGAATAAATTTGTATGTTCACTTAGTCCAAACTTTTCCAAGATTTCTCTGAACTTCATTACTTCATCAGTTTGCAACTTGTGAACTTCCTCAGTGGTCAGGACAATAAATAACCATTGCAAACCACCCACAGTGAATTGTCCCAGAATTCTTAATAAGTTTGCTCTAGTTGGATTCATGTATTTGTTTCGTTTAACTAAACAATAATTCTGTAAGTCTCTGGTGCCTGAAATTATAGAAATGTTCACTTTGATACTGCCTCAGCCTACAAACTTCCAAAAATAAATCCAAAATGTTAAATTTGACAGCCTAATCATTTTCAAAACAGACATTTTCCAGTTTTAATTAGCTCTATGTTGTATCCAAACATTCTCAGTAAAGGTGGGAGTCTTTTTTTCACAATACTAATACAAAAAACAAACCTAGGCAACAGATTAGAGAAACTTCCTTCATATGAAATGAAAATACCTTTACATGCTGACAAAAATTCTGCCACAGTAGGTCAATAAGTCATTTATTTACTATGAAGAGTGGATTCATTCTGAAATCCAAACTACCTACCCCAGTAGCCAAATTCCCTCTGTTTTTTCTGCAATCACTATCAGAGAAGATTACACATTTTTTTGTCTTTCAAATACAAAGACAATCATGATAGAAGTTCAAAATGCTTCAAGAAGCAAACATAGCGTGGTACCGTATTCTAAAGATATTTCTGAAACAATATTGTTGGACTCAGTGATATTTTGTAACGTTCATATATTTTTTTATTGAATAAAGCAGCTTTGAAGCTTATCAGGCACTGCCCAACAAAATATTTAGTCCAAAAAAAAATTACCAACTTTTTAAACTTTGAGCTCGTAGCTCAATATTCTATACAAAGAAAATTGTAAAATATTTCATAGTTTTAATTCTGAAACCAACTCTTGCTGGTTTCCTGTACATTTTGTTTTAAAAAACCAACCAAACAACAAAATGAATAACAAAAAATAATCATCAGGAAAAATATTCTCAGGCAAAAGAAAGAAAGAAAAAAGAAGACAAGGAAACAAGAAAAACAAGCTTAACCTGTAGATATGCTTGAGAGAAGACTATAGCCTAAAGAAAAGTCAGTATTGCATAGCACAGTCTAAGAATTCAGCTTTCAGCAAACAGAAAAGGGAAAAGAGAAGCAGTTTGGTATTGATAGTTTCCATCAATGATAGTTATAGTCATCCAATACTATGTACATTATTATATACTGTATACCATTGAAAGTCCTGTTTTCTTCAGTCTTAAATATATTCTTAAAACAGGATTTTTAAATGTCTAAACAAAACGCTTCCTGGCACTTTGCTATTACAATTACTCTGAACGACATACTGTAACTGAAGTCCTTTTAAAGTGTCCCTTAGAAATGAAAGTGCCATTCTGCTACATATCATTCACCAGAAACCAAAAAATCCACAATGCTGTGTGTCTGGATCCACTGAGTGCAGCAACACCAAATCCAAGCCAGGTCGTGACCACAAAATTCCAATAACCGAATGACAAAGACCTCTTACACCTTGTGTCTGGAGAATCCAATATTCTAGCTGGTAAAGCTTCAGAAGTGGTCGTAAACAAGCACCATGATTAAAGGCCTCTATGTCCCTGCAGGGAGATCAGGTTAAGATTTCTCTCTCTTGTGTTTTTCTTTTCTTAATTAAAAAAAAAAAGCACTTCAGATTAGAAACATACGTTCACAGCTTAATACTGTGATCTCTCCCACTGCAGCTGTGAAGGAAAGCTGTAGTCCCATCTGAAGACAGATAGCTTTGATGCTGCAGCTCAAATTCTTGAGTAAGGCTGAAAGGAGCCTTCTCTCTCCAGAGGCCTCAATGTTGTCAAATCTTTTCTTTAGAAAAAAACCAAACAACCCGGAGTATTAAGATCTTCATCGCCTCTGCTGTGCATATACTGGGTAGGCTAGTGTGACATTGAGAGAGTCATTGTGCTGCACGAGTGATGTGTGTTGATAATGTAGCACCAGTTCTTTGAGTGAGTTGTACAAGTTATATGGCTCTGCAAATCCATACCCAGTAGGTGTTTTGTTTATCACACAGTGCTTTACTTCTCCATCCACCCTAAAGAGGAAAAAAAACAACCAGTTTTCAGTTTGTCAGTATAGCAAAATTAAGCTAGAAAATAAAGTATTGGCAATAAATCTTAAGATGCTAGTCACTACATAGAATTCCTATCTTCTGTGGTGGGACAATAGTAAAAGCCTAGGTTTAACCCAAGTTCCCAGATGTTGTGTTAGCTTAAGGAGGCAAGAGATAGGCAGGACTTAGCATCTGCATATACAGGACTGCATCCATGCTTTAGTTTCCTCTCTTCTACATGAGGCTCATCTGTGGGAGTGGCACAGGTCTGAGCTGTGTAGGAAATGGAGCAGCAATAAGGATGGCCTCAGGACTTGTTGGTCTGCTTCTAAGCCCGAAGGACCAATTGGATCCATCCATGTGCCCGTGTCTATCTGGCCCTGGCTCAAGGTAGGTGCCTCAAATGTTGGTTACATCATTCACAAATTAGGGTACATACACAACAGAGCAGGCATAGCAGCCTTGTTTGCTGCTCTCTCGGACAAGGAATGTTCCATCTCGCTTTCCCCGCAGCAGATTTTCAGCTTGGCTTCTGTTGATATTTCCCACATTCCACGTTCTCTCATCATGATGGGGCAAGTCCTCATCATCTTCTACCATAGAGTATTGGCTGTTGAAATACGACAAAATGTGTTTGTTAAAACGCACAGCAAAGCAAAATCCATGAATTAAGCAGTCCCCATTTCATATTACTTGAAAAAAAAAACGTCAGTCATTAGTAGGATGCCTCCCTGCTAAAACTAGGCATGTAAACCGTGTAATACCGCACTTTTTAAGCCACTGAATAAAAATAAAATGTAAGTTCTGGTTCTTGTTTCTTTTAAAAACATTCATGTAAATCTGAAGAAGGAGATAAAAGGATTCGGTGTTATCTTTCAGAATCTGCTGTGAAGCACTTCAGTACTTCTACCGTTGTTCACTGTTTTGGTAAATAGCAAGCCCAATGAAATCAATACCCTCTGAGTCAGCTTCATTTCCAAAGATCAGAATACTTGGTCAGCAGTGAAAAATCCCGCAATGTATCAACTACAGCTGCTGTTTGGGAAAGCTATGAGCAGTTGTACAGATAGACAGATTAATTATTTATAGGGGAGACGGCTTTGGGGAAAGGCTGGAATAGTAGAGTGCTTGCTCTGTCCTTATAACCAAATTATGAGAAGAGCATATAATATAGGGCCTTCTCCATCAAAACAGCCACCAAGTATGAAGCTGATTCCCTGTTATAGAGAACCCTCTAAGCTAAAGCCCACGATGACAGAAGATGTCTCTGGTTCAGCTGTGTGGACACTGCTTTGATATTCTGCAGTTCCAGAGCTCCCCACTCCCCCAGCAGCCTGCACTGGTGGGCCCTGCCTCTCCTGCTCAGCTTGCAATCAGTCTGTGTTTTGCTAATGTATTTATTCTCTTTGTAATAGGTTTTTAATCAGTTTTCCTTGGTCTAAGAAAACCGTGACTTCTCACTCATCCACAGTTCTGTCCTTCTGAAGATTCTCAAAGTACTCTACAGGAATCACCGATCTCACACAAAATTCAGTTTTTCAGAAAGAAGAGTTCTTTTGTTTCATATTACACTCTCTACAGGTCCCTTATCCCATTGTACTCCTATGTCCTGCATGATATTCAAATGCATTCAGCAGTGGCTCTATTTTCAACCAGCACCTAGTAAAAGCAATTCCTGTTTTTCCTGCTGCTCATTATATTGATTTTTTCTGCATTACAACTCTTTTTCTAAAGTCATATTCTGAAAGTTTATTTTTTTCAGCAGAAACCTGAGCACTTACCAGACTCACTGGCAAGGAGAGTCACAGAGTGAGAGAAAAGGAAGATTTTCTTTAAACAGTTTCACTTACTATTTTGATGCTACACTAAAACTATGGCCCGGCATTGTTCTTTGTCTACTGTTTAAGTGATGGGAGTACTACTGGAAACAGATGCCTACATATTCACCATCATATCATCTTTGAGCTGTGCTAAGACTGAGTGAACAACATGGTTTTAAAACATGCATGTCATTTTTATCCCCTGCTTCTACCAGCGCAGCCACAGTAGAGATGCACTGTGGACAAGGCTAGATTGTAAACGCACAGAACAGTCATTGTCAGTCTGCTGCTTTTTCTGTATGTTCAGCCAGGCAGTGTAAAAGGCATGCACAGGAAACTACATAGGCCGAAAACGTTGATATGAATATTACTCAGACAACTTTGTTTTTCTATTTGTTCATTCTTCACTGTTACTACAATTCTGATATTATTTTGTGGCTTGCTTTTGTTTAAATTTGGTCTACATTCACACCACTCAGGTGCTTTTTGCTTTCTTCCCAGGAATGAAGTGAAACGTATTCATTAGCCAAACCCCCGTCAGAACCTATAGTAAACTGAATTGCTGAAATGACAGAATACTATCCTGCCATTTCCCAGAAAAATTAACCAGACCACAAAACCAGAGAAGGACCACTCTTCAGCACAGACAATTTTTATCATCTCCAATAGCAATGTGACATACTGATGTGGATACCACTATACTAGACAGCACTACAGTACCAACGTCTGAAATTTGGAAAAAGCCTGCCCGTGCCTAAGAGACCTTCTGAACAATTTATCCATTCACATGGCACCTCTGTAAGATACTAACACATTATGATCTTCATTTTGCTGGTAAGAATAAAGACACAGGTTAAAGTCTAGTGCTTTGCTACAGTAACCTGATTATGCACTTCCATGAATAATGGAGAGTGGGGCGTGAGACAAAGTCCCTCCTAATACTTGCATGATGTAGGCAGGCATGTGTTAAGTGTGCATTGTTACTGGAGACACAGACCTAAGATTTCCTCTGTGTGGTCCAGGAATTAAATATGCTTTATCTCACTTTGCGTAAAATGATTTGAAATACCAGAAATATTTAGGTCTTTTAATACTCACTCTTCTGTATTTTCATTTCCAAGCCATTCGTTTAGCTTCTTTTGCCGAACACCTTTTTGAGTCAGCCACCTGGACAGTAATTGCAAATAAAATTAATTGTTAGTTACAGAAGTTGCATACCAATAAAAAAAGAATTTGTTAATTCATAATGATACTCACATCAAGTACTGATCTCTTGTCTTCCTCAGCTGTATGAGGTCTGGCTTAATGCTGTTCATACGCTTGTCTATCTCTCTATATTCAGCTGCTTGCTTCTTTAAATCCTCTTCTAATCTACGCCTGCTGTCCACAATTTCACTTATTCGAGACTTCAGCTTTTCATAGTTGTGCATAATTCTGAATGGAATAATGTAGTAGGTTACACTCTGATGATGTCTTATTTAAGTAAGTATTTAGCAGTGTAGACGCTTAAGAGAACAGATTATTTCTCTAGATATAGCTATACATTTTGCAAGTTCACATCTACCGCATTTCAGGCTTGCTTTGCTTACAACTGAACAACTTTAAACTTGCCATCTTGCTTTAGTTTTAAGCAGAACTATACTTGGCATTGTTTCTTCCTTCAAAATCATACAATTTGAAGTGCAAATACAAATACTGACCTTTGTATTTCTTTTTCATTTCCTTCTCGTTTAAATTTTTCAATGTATTCCTTACTGTATCTTTCTTGCGTCTGGCACTGCTCTTCAAATATTTTTATTGTTTCATTAAATGCTTCAATAGCTGTTCTTTTCATTTGAATTTCCTGAAAAATAAAATAATTGTTATTACAGCTGTTATCAGACAGAAGGTATGATTTATTGGCTTGCATCACAGAAACACTTCAGTATATTGTAACAGAAGACTTCGATATCCCTTTACCAGAATGCATTCTGTCTGCAGAGCCTTTAACACAGAGAAAAACAGGCCTGTGCAAAAGGCTACTATGATGAGGCTTTCCATGATGAGGTTTTCCAAGAAAGAAAAACTGCTAGGCAAAGAGCTAGCTACAGTCTTTCATGTGTGATGATTAGAGCCTTATGGCAATGCACTTTGCCCTTTATAGCAACTAATGTCCTTAGAGGCACATCTGGCTTTCTGAAATAAAAATGTAAGATATTGGCCTGGACAGGTCTCAAGAGGTTATCTAGTTCATCCTCCTGCCCCTACATAGCTAGTTGATAGCGAAGTCTTTTAAGTCATTAGTGCAAGTTGCCTGCACTTCTCCCTGTGTCTTCAATTATTTTCAGGCGTATTTCCTGCACATTTTAATAAGCAGTCTTAATTCTGGGTCTGTAAAACAGCACAATTCACTGACACTTCAAGACCTGGCTAATAATTAATGAAGTTGAAACATGGATAGAGGCAGCTTTTCATTCCTGCACTGTATCTACACACACGTCATCTCTCTACCCCGCACAGATGAAACCAGACCCTACAAAAACTAGTAATAAAATACAGTGCTGCTCTGAAAGTGTGTCTTGAAAGCTTTAACTCAGCTTGATGAGGTCAGTATGCAGGAGTGTTGGTAAATCAAGATAGTTCTGCGCTTGCTCTGGATGCAGGTGTCAGGCTTGGGCGCAGGGTGGGTTAGGTTACAGGTGGTGACGGTTCAAACATGAGTAAGCAATTCTACTATACTGAGCAAGCACATCAGATATGTTTCCTCTTTTGGGCAATGGTAGTGGTGGCAGAAGGGAGGGGGGAGAGAGTGGAGGAAGACAGCAGTATGAATTTACAATAATATTCTTCTGAATCTACAGAAGTCTTCCAGTCTCCCTTTAGTTTCAAGTCTAGCTCACCTGAGATGTTCTTGTGTAGTCTTCATACAGCCTGTCATATTCTCGGCTTTTTTCTTGGAACTGGGTATTATATTCATGTAATTTCTTTCCCACTGCTTCAATGCTATCTTCTTTTACAACTTGATCCTGGAATGATGAGCAGAAGGAAAGATATTCCGTAAAGAAATAATTATATTGCACAGATTTTCAGGATAAAACTACTTAAAAATGCCTAGATAGTTACATGGTAAATGTGACTTCTCGTTCACCAATATGGAGATATAATATACTATATGCATAATATGCAAATTAGAAATTAATGACGAAAAGCAATTTTGCATTGCAAGTGTTCAGCTTTATACTGAAAATTATATATTTCATCATTAATGAGTGGGATATTTATTAACGTAAGTTTACTTCTTAACAATATATCTGCAGCATGTAAAGTTTTAATTCTTTATATGCAAACTGTGGATTTGGTTTTAAACAAAAATATCCATTTTTATACCCACTTTATTTTTTCAAATATTAACAGAGCTGAAGTTCTTCATGACAAATGATAACCCAGTCTGCAGTAATTTATCTGTATATAAGTGAAACACAAAGAGATTAGACCAAATTACCTGCTGGTACTTAGATACTGGATACAGTAATTTTACATCCAGTTTAGGATTATACTGGGCTAGAGATTCATTCCGGTAATGGTTTATTAGCTCAACCACAGAGTTGAAAGTTAATGGGTCAGAAAAGCCGTATTTTCCATCTCGATGAAATATTTTGATTAATTTGTTATTTCCTCCTTTCCTGCAAATAAAGTTTGTTGAAAAGTTAGGCATACTTCAAGCACTATTTCCTAAAGAACACTGTATTTCACACGCAGTATTGCATTTTACTGTCAAGTATTACAGACCTAGCATAACTAATCTTACCTTAGCGTAAGCGTGTAGTCCCCATGCATTTTGGTTGAAGCATCTCGTACCAAAAAGGTACCATCAGCAGTGTCTCGAAGCTTCTCATTTACTTCTTCTCTAAAATGAAAGCAAAAGCAACCAATCATTTCAGCTACTTCTCCCTCATTTATCCTCTCACTGTGCTCTAAATTCTTCTGTTTTAAAATAAGTAGTTTTTATAAGCCTTCTTGATCTTCATATTAATAATACAGTTATTTAATAGCTTATTTAACATTGCTGGAGAACAACTGGGATATAAAAATGGTATATCCTATGTCCTCTCCCTGCTAGACAAAATTATATTAATGCAAAGGTCTTTCTACTTGTTCATACAAGCCTGCACATTTGGAGCAGCCAGTGCTGCTCTAATGTACCTATATATAGTACAGTTAAAAACGTTGCTAATATACGGCACTTGTTAGTCTGGCTTGTTAACTATTGTGCCTATAGTCGAGGTTCTGGATGAAAGACAAGAAGAAAATACTCATTTCTTGGTGTTGTCCTTTCATGCTTGCATTTCATATAGCTGTCTTAAAGTAACAGAACAATCATTTCACATACTACATTCTAACTGACTGCCAGTAACTTTTTAGTCATGCTTGGAATAAAACCAACCGTAATATGTTTGCGTTGGAAAATATCCTATAAACATCTCTTAGAACTTAAATTTTTCTATACTTAAGCATAATACATACACATGGAATACCATAGCAAGAACATAAAGCCAAATCGAAGAAATACAAGTCTTGAGCTGATTTACCTTGAAATATCCCCCCAGTACCATTCAGCATCTTGTAATGACATGTTGTTATTCATGCCGTTGTTAGTTGCAGTGTTAGGTTTCGGTGGCTTAGGAGGCAGTGCTGCAGATGAAAGGCGAAAAAAAAGTTGATTACAACTCACTGAAAACCTGACTATGTATTCCTTGAAATTACACATTATTACATGAATGAGAAAAAAAAAAAAAAAGAGAATAGTTACAAAATAGAGCTTTCCATCATTAATAGTCTTTGGAAGACATTAGAGTAATCAAGCTATTTTACTGAAAGCAATATAATTCAAGAAGAAAGATGTACTGTTTCAAAAAAGTATGTTACTTCTGCAATAATATATTTTAAGCAAATTATAACACCACACTCATCTCCTACCCCTGTGAAGAAAGCATTTGAGAAAAAAAATTCTGAAGTTTGCTTTTACCTTCTTCTATTCAGGTGAATATAAATAATAAAATGTGTAATTTTTTTTTTTTTCTCCTATGTAATGATCTTAGAGGAACGTTGCTGCTCCCTCATCTAGAAGCTGAGTAATAAAAGAAGCAAAGCCACAACAATACTGTATATTTTAAGAAGAAGAATTGGGTTTTTGTGATCCTCAGCATTCTGTGCGATGATTTGCCACAAAAACACTTTAAGAAACCCATCTGTGACCCAAATATCCCTTGTGTTAATCTTAGTATCCTACAGAATAAATTGTGCTCCAAATGCCAGGACTGATTAAAAACCACATCCCCCTTTCCTCAATGTCAAAGCTGCATACGTATACCAGTGGGTGCCAGAGAAGATACTGCAGCACTCCAGAATTAGTAGCAAGGGGGACTACATTGGAATCAGGATTAAAAATCAAACCAGCTTTTTTAGTTCTCCAGTAAGTACATCATTCCTTACAAACATCCCTGTCCTGTATACCCCAGCTACAAAAGACAATGTTTTAAAAGTTGCAATGGATATCAAGATAGCATAATATTTTTACATGATATGAAAAAATGATACAATATCAGGTATTCAATTAATATTGCTAGATTTTAGAGTTTGATTTTCCTCAAACAATCCAAAACAATGACTTGTAATCACTGTTTCAGGAAATAAAAGTGTTATTATAGCATCTCCTTATAGTGACAGTGTGGAGCAGAGATAGCAAAAATAATAATAAAAGAAGTACAAAATTTTCATGATATAATAGCAGAATTAGAACCATATCTGACAGAATAAAATCAAAACAGAAGCAGGTCAATTAAGTAAAAATTCAATTAAGAAAGCAGACAGGTATTTCTACAGGTTATGATTCTAATTCCTGTAACCATGCACTAAACCACAATTTAATTTTAATTTATAAAAAAAAAAAAGGAAAAAGAAAAACTATTTGTATCAATGACAAAGTAAAGAAATCCTACATATCCACTAAGAATTCTTCAGCAGCTATTTTAAAGACAAAAATGAATGAAGCCCTCAATAATAAGACTGCAGTTTTACCTGGTGGATCCATTTCTATGTAAAACATCAAGTCTGTGCCACAATTTATATCTGTCTTAGGATATTCTATATCCAGTTCTTCCATATTCCAAACAGTATTGTACATTTGTATGAGTTTCACTGAGTAAGCTCAGATACAAGAAAAGAGCCAGGCTCTCTTTGTAATGGTGTCTTGGAATTCATTTTAAAACCTATAAGGGGCTGCACTGTAACCTATTACATCATAATCCTCAGCCAATCATGTCAAAATAATGTCACCAGACCACTCCTGTTTCATCATTTTGCTCTACATTAATCTTAAAACAATTTCAGTTTCAGAAGGAATCTACATTTAGCAGAACCGCAATATAAACCTGGTATTACAAACAAAAGGAGCAAGCAGGGTCTCCTCGTCCGCGTTCCCTAATCATTTCCTGACTCTGCAGCATGGTACAGTCCAACCCTGGCAGGATGACAAAAGGCTGATATGCTGCAGCACGTAGCTCTTACACACACGCGCACACAACACACGCACACTCACACACAGCGCAGCTCCCTTTAGAAGTAGGTCGGTCACATCTCAGCTGCATTCTCCTGCTCGGATGCCCGAAGTTTATCATTCAAAAAGCCTTAAAAGGCTTCTAGACCTACTGTACATATTAAAGATGCAGAAGGGAAAAGAGCATGACTCTGTGTGTGTGTGTGTGTATCCACCACACGACCATTTTACACATACATACACACACAGATATATATATCCCCACATAATGAAATACAGATTATGTTTTTAAACTGTACAGATTTCTATTATTTTAATGGACACACAAGTCTGATATACTTGGTATTATTATACAAAATGTGCTTACTGCAGGGATGTCTTCACCCCTTATTATTCTGTAATAAAATACAATTCCAATCGATATAGATTAAATAATTTTGAAATGTAAAAACCAAATATTGTAATCTTACATTCAGCAGACTTGCGTAAATTGTGGAAGAAAGTCAAAACTGAGCAAGATCTTGAAGTGATTTTGCTGAACATAAAAAGCCAGTCTGTCAGGACACAAAAAGATTTAGTCTGCCTTTTCACACTGTTTCTCTACCCTGTTCTCATTGAGATATTTATCAAGTCAATTGTTTTTAAAAGTAAGAGTCCCTTGTCAGTGAATCCTTCCTCACTTGACTTTATGTCATCAGTACCCTCCTACCATTTAGAAATATTCCTTCTTAACTTCCCCCCATTGCTGACTGTAACTCTTTCAGACCTCTTGGAAGAAACATGCACAGAACAGAGTATTAATTCCAGAGCAGAATGCTATGTAAAGCAATGTGAATGCTTTATACTCGCTATAATCTATGGGGGCAGAAAACCAGGTACCAAAAATAACCACAACAAAGAGTAGCTGTAGCAACTATCTGTGCCTACATCACAAGGAATCCTGATGTGGCTGAAATGTGCTCTATCTCACAAATACTCATTAAAAAAATTAACACCATTTATATCCTTCCCAAATATTTCACACATGTCCACCCCTGCTCTGTGCCCCTCAGCAGCTTACCCCTTTTAGACAAGCATTAACATACAAGAACGGCTGGAGTAACAACAGTTACCAAAAAATGCATCCTAGTTTGCTTTATACGTTAACAAGCTTAAATTCATTCTGAAGTAGACTCTTCCCTCCCTGTTTAGGTAAACATGCTCCAAAGATTCCTTCCATTTCCAAAATGAAATACGATACTTAAAATCATCCCAGATACAAGTCCAAACACTGAACTGGGAGGTCTAGCCCACCTGCTACCCGAACAGTTGAGTTGCCAAGGTAATTATTTAAATTAGGTTATAAAGATTTCCTGCAAAGACTACATTGCTACATTTAGGTCTCATGTGGGATCAGCAAGATCTTTTTATTTCGTTGAACAAGAGCTTTCAGAAAAAATTAGTTCTCCAGGGTTTCACTGGTGGCCAAATTCTGGACTGTCCACAGTTGCGTAATCAGGTTAGTGCCCAGCTCAGCCCAGCCTGGCTTGCAGGCAAGAAAAGACAGGAGGCAGACAGGCAATTCCCCATTCCCAGTGTAACCTGGAGAGGTACTGAGGTACTTGACTTTCATTCATGAATCTTAAGACTGTGAAAGCTCTACCT
The DNA here is from genome assembly GCA_017639485.1 of Pluvialis apricaria. Classification (NCBI taxonomy): domain Eukaryota; kingdom Metazoa; phylum Chordata; class Aves; order Charadriiformes; family Charadriidae; genus Pluvialis; species Pluvialis apricaria. Next base: position 25,384,273 of record CM030044.1, on the reverse strand, counting down.
GGTAATCAGTTATAGTAAAATACTTCCACAAGGTGATGAAGAAAACACACACAGAAATTCAAAATCACTTACTTTGTAAATTATGCATCGCAAATGCTCGCCCTTGTAACACAGCCTGAAAATACAATCCAATAACCTGAAAAATTAATTGGTTTCCTCTCACAAAAATGTCGCTTTAAAAAAAAACCAAAACTCCTTTTACTAGGAACCCTCTCTGAAGCAATGAAGAAAAAAAATAATTCTGAAAAAGAGATTGCTCTGCTTTCCAACCAATGTTCCATAAAAATTCCTAAAAAAGCTGTAACATGCAGTGACAAAATCCAAGCCTTCTCTCTCTTCTTAACTGCTTAAAGCTCTGTGCTGTGCAGAAGGTATCCACTTACTCTGGTTCATCATTAAAAAGTGAACCTGACTTTAGTACTGTAAAAAAAAAAAAAAAAAAAAAGCAACCACCACCCCCGGTAGCTTGCACGTCTCTCTCAGATAAAGATCTCAGTTTCATGATTAACTTGGGCAGGTTCAAATATTTGCTGAGCCAGGGATTTCAGGTGGGGGAGGGGGAGCCAGATTCAAAGTAAAAGTTGTCATCAGCTAACAAGTGGCCAATGCAGGGCTAACTTTCTCATTTTAGCTAAGTAAACGAGAAGACCATTGTAAGAGGCTTTAAAATAGTCTCTGTCACTGGCTGCTGAGTGCAGTATTAAAGTCAAGAAAACACCATGCACAGCCAAATACAGGAAGCAGCTAACTTACTGCAGAAGAAAAAAACAGAATCAAAACCTCCCTTGAAGAGAGCTGTATCTCTTAGAGCAGCCCTGTGCAAGCAAAATAGCCTGCTTGCAAGCACAGCATTACCTCCTACACACTCACACTGGATCACAAATACAGGTGCTGCTTCGCATGACGCTGTGAGGCATTTTATCCATTTCCCATAAACTGAAAATAGTAGAAAAATCCACCTGCCCGTATCCACGGTGTTTTCCAGTACATCAGGATTGTTCATTTCTTGGGCAGGCAGGTGAGAAAAGGGACTGTACCAGAGAGGGAGGGAGCAGTGTAGGTCAAATATATGCCTTAGTGTTTGGTGGAGATCAGACTTGCTAAAGGAACAGAGCAGCAACTGAAGCACCTGCTCCCCTTTGCCTACAGGGGTTAACTGCTTTGCCAGCTATACTTTTACAAAGAAATAAATTCAAAGTGAAAGGAGAAGCAGATCACAAGATTTAATTCCGAGAAAGAAGAAAACAGGATGAATATTTTTCTCCGACTTGTTGGAAACAGTGAGAACTTCTAGTAGCTGTGTTCCTTGAGATCAGTTTGTGCTCCTTACGGTAGTCAAACAGCATTGAAAAGTTTTCACCTCCCAAACAGTCCACCTAATAAAATCCTCCTGTGCTACAAAATACCAAACCCACTTGTACCTCATAATGAAACCCCGAATATCTGCAGTACATTTTTGATGTTTTACAGTTGATTGATTAGCTTCATCTATAACAATCCCTTGCTTTCTAGTTTTAGCCTCTGCCTACTTGAACAATTGTCAGATCTATATATAATTTAAAGCAGCACAATCATAAAGGTACAGCCTACTTCAAATGGAGATGGTAACTTGTGTTTCTGAACTAATGCAACTCCAGACAGTAAATGATATGCCTCCTATTTACTGTTGAAATTATAGAAGGGGTTGACAACACTTCGTGGTTTATAGGGCCACAATACAGAAGCACGTTCTCAAAGGAGAAAAGACAACCCAAACCTGGTTGTTTATCATTTTAAAAAGCACAGGTAGCCACACAGAGATAAAAGACAAGGCTTTGTTCCTAAGTACTTTTTTTTTTTTTTTATTTCAGTGCTTTGTGCGAAAATGAGTTTGTAATCATCCTGCAGAATGGAATCCAGTGTCTTGTCAAAAAGCAGAACTGGCATGCACACACCTGCATTTTCACAAAATTGCCCTATCTTAACTTTTATTTAAATTTCAAAACCTTGAATGGTGCTCATTGAATCTATACATTTGCAGAAAGTCAGCTGCCTACTATTTTTTTTGCAGTAATAGTGTTCCTCGATCTATAAAGCTGTTTTTTTCTAAAAAAATATGTATGAAGCAGGAAGAGAACTAATTAGGTTTGAGAGGCTTGAATGTATGTGTTACACATACTTACATACAAATACATACACACTCATATATCAATCTGTAAAAAATTCTAGTAACATCGTACAGGTTGTTTCAATATTACCAAATACTTTCAATTAGGTACTGGGAAACATAAAGCATATACTACTGTCAAATCCTAAACCAAGAACACAGCATTCCTAGGTATGGTGATTAACAAAGCATTTTGCTCTCCGTTAAATCAGCTATAAAGCCTGATTTTTATTAGCTTAGAAGGGGAGCCCTCTGCCGGGTGAGGCATGGATGCACAGTATCTCTCCCGTGCGGCACCAGCTCTCCCCAGGACAAAATGACTTCTGCGCGCTCCAAACCATGCTCGGTGCTGCTGACAGCCCAGCCAGGCCCGTGACATGATGCAGAAATGTCCTGAAAAGGGACAACGTGCCTACATATCTGTTTGTGTCCCCAGGACACTACCGACAGGACTGTGGGCTGAGCCCGACCACCGCAGCAGTCCAGGGGAGTGTTGTGTTCGATTCCCAGAGGAACAGGATCAGCCTTTATGCTCCCCTGCTCTGGCTGGGCTGTTACGGTACCACGCTTGCTAATATTTTGTACAGCTAATAGCAAAGTCTCTGCATCTTGGCTGCCAGGAGTCTCACCCCATCCCCAGCAAGCGAGCACTCACGTGTACGGCAGTCTCATTACCTCACTCCTTCTTAGCCATGACCCTGTGAGTAGTAAAACTTACCTCTTCAGGCTCAGAACTGCAATACTTCACAGCTTGAGCTGTTATTTACAATGTTATTTACAAGCCTGGGAAACAGGAATAAACTGGCACAGACAGTCTAGATGAAGCAGCTCATCTTGTGTTAGCATACAGGCCAACAGAGACTTCAGTTCATCTGTACAGGTCGGCAGCTCCTTCCCACCGCTGCAGTAGCTCTTCCTCTGCTCGCAATGCCACCAAGCCCGTCTGCCACCAGCTGCCCACATCCCCTCGCTCTCCTGCCACATCCCCCTGCCTCTTTGCCCTTCTGCCACGAGAAGAAGATGCCACCTTAATCTCACACACCCAAAGTCACTCCATGCTCCTCAACACCCCCCGACCCTGAGAGGACCCCCATCTCCCTGCGTTCCTCCCAAAAATCACCTCCCAATTCTCCCATCACCCCACCTTCCTCTCTACAACCTGCCTTCATAGCTACCAGCTCCAAACCAACTATGCTGCCCCGAGCACCCACCGGGCCCCATGGATGGCTCTGGGACCCGCATCCAGGGCAGGCCTCCTCCAGCCGGGAAAGCCAGGAGCTTTTACAATCCCTGAAAATGAACTGGAAAAAACACCCAGTCTTCTATGCCTACAAATATAGTCTATTTTTCAATATTTACCTCTAAATGCACACACACCTTCACACCTCTGTATGATGCGTGAGATTCTGTGAGACATAAGCAGCACTGTTAGCTATAATCTGTCACAATTAAGATATTTTCCTCTAATACTACTGTTTTGAATGGCATATTTAGAGACATGCACTTCATTTCTGACTGTAAAATCAGCATCACTCTTTAAATTAAAGCCTGTGTGGCTGTTCATCAAGTTGGGGTGTTAAAACGGGATGCTAAATCACCTAGCTTGCCCACTAACACCACCTTTTGGCTCTCCTATTGATAAACTCAAAGAACGAGACAGGAATCAGAAAATGGATTTGGTTACCAGTTATTCAAAACACCAACCATTTCTCCAATCTTACTTCTCCTGCAACATTACTTTGTCTTCACCTACTACACACATAGGCACAACAGGTGTTTTAACTCTAGTACTTTAACTTTTGTGGAGGGCTAAGCATTATTCTAATTCACAAACTAAAATGCCTAGTTTGCTGTTGAACACTGTGACAGAGGAAAAAAAATTAAAAACCAGTCCAGAGTTGTTCTGTGACAAAAAAATCAAGTAATGGCTTAGGAGTAACCTGGTTTTGTGTTATGGTGGGCAAAGCATCACTTCAGCTGTAAGATGTCCGATTAAAGATGCCCAATTTAAGATACTAATTTTAAGATATATTAAGATATAAGGTCCAATTGCTTATTTTCTATTGCTTTGGGGCATGAAGGATAATTAGTGGGTGATGCAATAAGAAAAAGCCCCACAGTTGTGCAAAGATCTCCTCCCTATTCAGATCAGTTATCTCCAACACTACATTTAATGTATCTACATAGTGTTCACAGCTCATTTTAGACAGAATGTTTTCATCCAGGCTTGAGCACAGCAGAAAAAAAAAAAAAGAAAGGAAGGAGCTATCAGTCCAGCCCGTGAAAAACAGAAGAAACCTGGCAGTATTGGCTTCCCTATTATCGCTTAGTTGTCATTACATTAGTTTCAACAAGCAACATTCTTTCTATTTAAAACCTCTTAACTTCGGCACTTTCAAAATTCTATTATAGATTGTCATTCTCAGAACACTTCTATGACAAAGAAGTTCTCTTTTCTAGGAATATTCCTTTTATTACAATGTCTCTAAACAATCTTTATGGAAACTCAAGCTACTGCACGCAATAATCTTGAAGACGATAATTCTGAAAAAATACATCTTGGAGTCTTTTATGAAAACTATAAAAACAAAGCACTTCAGATGATCAGGTCACTGAGTGATTTTGGTGTGGAAAACAGACCTGTGTCCTAATCCTGTAAACTTATGTAACATTCTATTAAGACTCAACTTTTGAAAATTATTCAAGCGCTTTACAGGCCTAAGAGCAGAAGCTAGCTAACCATAGACTTCAAAGCTTGAAAATTGGTATCTGAGTTTTTTTCCAGCATATTAATAGATGTGCAAATATTCTACTAAAACACATTCCACTGCCCAGGATGGACTTTGAAATGCACAGGAAAGGAGTTTTATTTTTGTAACAGATCATATGAAAAACCCCAGGCGGACCCTCCAAATAAAACTGTTGCATTATGAAATATTAATTAATGCAGAAGCAACATTAAAACCAAGCAGGTGTTAGATTATAATTATTAATGTCGTGTCAAGCCCTGCAAATCTGATGGATACAGCCACATTTTTTCAAGCGCCCTAATGATACTCTCAAGATGACTAGACTCCTTGTCTTTATTAGTAGTTCTAACATCAACACCTTTCACTTTTATACTTTTCTCACATGAAGCAACTCAGGACGACATGCAATCAAGTAATCTCTTAAGTGCAACTTAAGAAACTCTCTGCTGGCCCTACCTTTGTAACCTCCAAATCAGTGCCTGTAACCATATAAATTTACATACTTTAAAGCATTTGCAAACATATAATTTTAAAAAAATCTATTAGCAAACACTTTAGAGTATTAGAGGGTTCAATAATGTATTTTGCTTTTTAAGGCTTATAATAGATGGTAAAGAAAATAATTCTTTAACAGCAGTTATTTTCTGATTCTTAGTAAAATAGGACAAATAGTCATTAAAATTTTGGACTGTTATCGTTGTTATGAAGTATTAGAAAGAAAAATACACAGTGGTTCTGGAAATACTTGCTTAACTATTTTGACAAAATTGAACAAAACCAAATAGGTATAAACCAGCTGAAAACAGATGTACACTAACTGTTAGGGAAAGGTTCCTAACTAATTGAGCTGGCAAGGTTGGAAAAGCCTTCCAATCAAAGCAGTAGGGACAAAAATGTTAGCCATTTTAAATTAATCTTCATTAGCTGATGATGGGGATTATACAATGCACCTACCTGAAATATGAGAAATAAGGCATTTTTCTGCTCCCGTTTTTCTGCTGCTGTGTTCCAGCTCTTCAAATCTTAAGCAGCCCTACAAATCCTACTGCCATGAACTTTACCTTGTACTTTGAATACAGACGCAGGAATAAGGTGTAAAAGGAATTACTTTTAGCTAACATCTAAAGTCCCTCTGTGTTAATAATTCCTTTTGCACATAGTTAGGAACTCTGCCTTGTTCCTAACAAATATCTGATTTTAAACTGGGGATTTTTGCATAAATTAGACATGGGTTTTACTGTTTGTTGACTAAATTAGATGCTAACTCACAAAATCAACACAAATGTAATCTGACTTTCCTGAATGGGGTTTTAGTATTTTCTTCATTTTTTATTGATATTGATAAATAAATCTTTTGAGTCTCTGGATTATAAAATACATATATATAAATAAAGGGGGAAATCTTACTTTCTTCCAATGATCTCTATGAGGTATTGTACTTCTAACAAAATTTGCCTGGGAGTCAAGTTACAGTTAAATAAAATCTCCAGAATTAAACCCCCCACACCCCATCACTGTATGATATGCATTCTATTGGTTTACAGGTCTTAGAAATTCACAAATTCCTATTCACTGTTTACTGAAAAAGAAACGAAAGTTCTAAGGCTATACAAACTACGGGTACAAAAAGGACTTTAATGAAAAATAAAATTCCTTATAAAACAAATGTTGCACACCACTATAGAACACATGAAAAACTTCTACTTAGTTCTGCAATTATGCACTTTTGCATTGAGCTTGATTAAAAAAGAAAAACAATGAGCATTTACTGTCCTTAAGTTGAACTTTAAGAAAACAATGGTATATAACTTTTAAAATTAAAAATATTTTTTACCTGGTACAGGCTGTCTCTCATTCCATTCACTTGTGATTAAAACCTCTAGGATTTTTATGTGGTGTTCAGTATTATCAGAGCTGCAAGAGATGGATTAGGCAGTAAGAACTATGAAAAACATGAAAGTTTACATTAGAGTTATTCAAAAACATTGGAAAAATTTACAACAAAGCCCTCCCCCTTAGAAGTAAAGTCAGAAAATTAATTAATTAAACGTGCTTTTGTATATAACTAACTCATATCTACAGCACAATATATAATAAAGATGACCCACGTACCTTGCTATCTGGAATTTGAAAAGCAGAGGGCTGAAAATTTCAGCCAGAGACCTTGCATTCAAGAGATTTTTGCTGGAGGCTTGACAAACTCTGAGGAAATGTTTGAGCAAATACTGGAGTGTGAGGCAATACTGGGGAGGTATATTTGGAGATCTGATGAGCTTCTTCAGCAACTGAGCATATTCCTCTGAGCTCTGCACTTCTGCAAGCAAACATCAGCACAGGAACAAGTAAAATGAAACCATATATGACTCCTTTGGAAGCATCAATTTTACAGAAAAAAAATAATAATTCTGTCCTTCATGAGTGCCTTAAGACTTCTTTCTTCTTTTGAAAAAAGTTAAATGCTCAGGGAAGAGCAAAGAACAAGTATTTAAAAGTTGAACGGAAACAGATATGCATTTTGGTAAAAACCACAATGTGTGCAGAGTGTACTGGTAGAAGTCTGTCTTGTGTTTAGCGTCACACATGATTGGGTAATTCTGAGATGCACTAGATAAGTCTCACAGGTGCTGTTCTAACTTTGAAGGTTACCAGTAACAATATCCTGTCCTGAGATGTATAACAGAATACTCAGCCCACATACTGAAAGCCTATAAGCTGTACTTGTTTGAAATGACCACTGTAGATGATGAATCTTACATGCCTATATTTCTCACTTCATAATCTGCAACTCCCAACGTACTGCAGAACACCATGACCTCTAATACATCTACTTTGTCAGCACTGATAAAAAGTTAAAAATTAGCTTTCTGCATACAGATAAGTCCTTGATTTTTCCTCCCAGTTTTTCTATAGTCATTCTACATACTAAAATGAAGAGAACTGTGTTATCCCTTATATTTTGCATTATGTTTACCTAAATTGGTAATTAAATAACGCGTGTCTAAAGCTGAATTGAAACAGCTTTCATCAAAAGCAGCGAAGGTCTATATGTTTTCTGAGAAGCTGCCAGGTTGTGCAGAATCGTCCCTGTTCTGTGGGTGACAGCTGGACCACCAGATATTCAGAATCCTAATAAAAGCTTTTTTGTCTGACATTTGAAACAATGTGATCATCATACCTTGAGCTACAGAAATCATGTCACTGTAAACAGCTGCTGGAATGATGGGATTTGGCAGGTCCAGGAGGTACCTCTTGAGAGCGTCTGACAAAGTATGCACATCAAACGTCTCCAAATCCAACGAAGAGGCATCTAAAGGGAAAGAGCAAGGTGCTTTTTAGACATTAGAAACTGGCAAAAATATACAGGCTCATGATATTAGGGATTTATACATTACTGCTAATTTTTATCTGGTTTACGGAGAACAACTCGTAAGAAAGAATGTAAGACACCAAGAAACATCTTTGAGATGAAGAACATACAGTGCTCAACACCATGCCCAAGCCTTTGGCATCTGATGAACCAAATGGCTTTCACGGCTGTGTGGCCTTCTGTCATGCATAGTGCAGGGCTGAACTCTGAGTAACGGTAGTGACTTGCTGCATACTGGCAATGTTATGGAACATCAGAGTATTTTTAACAGGTCTCTGTTTAAACTGTAAATATTTTGAGTAAGAAGTAATTATTAATTTCAGTGTTTGGGCAAATGAAGCTTCTCTACTGGTAGCTGCTTCTATTATGACTGGAAGTTTGATTAACAAGTTGGGGCTTCAGGTCTGTAAATATTTACGTGAGTAAGTTGAAACAAATATGCACGTGCAGAACTGGGTGCTTGGTGTTTTATGCAGCTGTTAGGATTTATCTTGTAAAACCTGATATCCTTCCAGGGTAGTTATGACTTGGGCTAAGGTTTGGGAGTGTTTGGGAGAGACTACTTGTTAGCATTGAAGCAAGGAATATCAGTGGCAAAAATAAAAATAGGAAAATACAGAAATGCTGACTTAGTGTAAGCAAGATTAGGCTTCATCTTAAAACATGAAACTCTGTTGCAGTAAAGTCCTAAATGTTTAAAGAAAGATACATATTTGGTACAAGCATTCAGAGGCATTAATACTGACCACCTTTCTAGGCTAGCCAAGTCCCCGGTAAAATAACTCCCGAACTTATTTGGCCAGTTTAAATCAATTTCAACAGGGAGGTAGTGGAATCAGATATGTGGTATGCCTACATGTACTGTGAAAAAAGGCAGCCAAGAGGGGGTAGTAAGAAACTTGGTGCTCTTCCACATCCTTTCTGTTTTCCCCAAAGGAAAGCTTGCAGTATGAGCTCAATTCTTATCAGACACCAAAGAATTTGCATGAGAAAAAAGACATTATGAATAGCTCAGATGATAAAAACTTGCAGTGTGGGTATGAATTCTACAAGAGCAATTATGTGCAGAGAATCCAACCACAAATTCATAAGAAATAGTTTTCGCTAGTTTTGTTGCTCACAGGATGTTTTTTATTGCATAAGCCAATTCAAATCCTGGTTCTTTCAATGTTGACCCATTCTCTGAAGTATACCCCAAATTATTATAATGAATACATGAGTAAGAATAAACTTGTGGTACTCTGCAACTCTTTGGGTGTAATGTCATAAACAGACCTGAACTATTCCATCTGCTGAGCTCGCCAGATGCAAGTCAGCTTTGATTTTGGAGCTAGATAGCACTGTGTTAAAGCTAACAGGCAGTTATCCAATTAATATGGAGAGCATTTTAACCATAAGCAGAACAGCACACTAATGCAGTTCACAACTTTGAGACCAAAGCTGACTTTGCTCTCTGAATTAGCACTGTGCTAATTCAAAAAGCGTAGGCAGAGATGAGGTCTGTCTGTATCCCTGCATCTGGATACCCACTGCACCAGCTCTGTCCTGGAAGATTCTGATCCTATCTTAAAGAGAACTCAGAAAGATATACTGCTACTAAAGGGTAAAGTCCTATTTTCTTTTCTCAAACCTAATTACATTTTAAATAAGAATACATGTAAATCACAAATTCTTGATCTCAGGAGATAGATGAACCTTTCATAAAAGTACGCCTCAGTTTAGAACTTAAAAAGGGATTCAGATAAATTGAGAGATACATTCATATTGGTGCCATAGAAAATCTGTATTTATCTGGCCTGAAAAATATAATTACAATACTAAAAATATGGCTTAGGCTGCTTGCACTGCGTGCATATCTCCTCTCTCAGTTTGCACTCATATACTTCTTCACTCCCACCACAATCAGCAGAGGACAGGATGCTCTTTTGATTTGAAAGAACAGACAGCCCATAGTATCTTGTCTTGTTCATTTTGCTAATATTTGCAGTTACTAAAAATGAAAAGAGTTAATTTGCAGTTTTTTCCCTTTGTCCCTTTGGCCACGTGGCATATAACCAGTTTCATTTTCTAGCCCTTGTATTTTTGTGCTCTTTTATGCAAGTGGCAGCTCACACCCCACGTTGCACCCCAGCTGGCAAGGCATCGTCAAGCACTCCTCCTACAATAGCTCCTGATCTCTCATACTGCAACTGAGTATTGCCATGCCAGTATATTCTGGCCTGAAGTTGAAATAAAGATCACCAAAAAGAGAAGGAAATACATTTCAGGAAACTTGAATGGGTATGTGGTGTTAGTGGTGTAGCTGCATTTTACTGTCCAAAACCTGAGAACCCAGCCTTCTGCAGCAACATTAATTCAATTCTCTCTTTCCCTTCCAGCATCACCTCTGTAGCAAGCAGGGAATGTGCAGCTATCACCTCCCCACCTACTGGACCAAAAAAATGCACACAGAGAACTATATGTAAACAAGTGGCCATTTGTTTACAAAACAATAACCTGCAGCCTTACAGGAATAGTGTATCTTTATCTTGCTTCTGAACAAAACACCTTGTTATTCTCTGTACAGTGACACTGTCAGTCCTTAAACAAGCAAGTGACCAAGATATGCTTAAAATAATTGTGCCTGGAAAAAAACACACAGTGGAGCCATGAAAAAAAGACAACCTGTAAAAGTGAAAAATAACTTTTATACAAAGTGTAAAAGTTAGAAAACTTTTAAACTTATATTTGTCTTTTTAATATTATATTATTCAGACCAGCACATATACATAAGCTGAGTAGGGGAGCAAAGAAAAGAGGAGCAGCTTGTCCACAAAATCTGTCTAATGCTTTAAGGAAGAGAACTGTACTTACCACATTCAAGAATTTGTCTTAATTCTGCTGAGCTGCTTGAGCCTTGTGTTCCATACAAAGTTGAGCAGTCCAGACCTTCAAAACAAAATCAATGGGAAACATTAATATTTTACTGACTGTTTCCGTGACACAACATACTTCTGTTTTCTTCAAATAAGTACTTACAGTGTAAATTAGCAACATTCTCCCACCACCATCCACCTACCACACTATGGAATGTGATTGCTTTTTAAGGCCGTAAGACACCTCTTTGTACATGCAAACTGCTGTGTCTGCAGAAAGAGCTGCCCAAGGAAGATCAGAGATGCCAGCAGTCCCACATATTCTGTACAGCTCTCCATGGGCTGACTGTAGAAGGCCAGGACTAGGAAACAGATCCAGATACCCCAGGGAAGAAAACACCATGTCTCTCAGGTTGATAAGAAGTGAGCAATCTGACACAGGCCACCCCACAGGAACGGGACAGGGACATGACAAAAGTTCTGACACATCCTAATTAGCTTTAAAGATTTAACTGAGACTTCTAAGTTACAAGTGTGTCTAACTTTTGGCACCCTATGCAATCAACAGAGACAGAGAGCCCATTCTATGGGACAGATAACGCTTACGTCACCTTTGACTATCCATAGAGCCCAAAACCTCACAGTGTATGTAAGGTGAGTGTCACGTCACTGGTGTGAGAGAAAATGTCTGTATATGTCACATAATATATCTGATAATCCAACTGAATAAAAGACACCAATACAGTGTTTTCCTGTGAAAAATACTATTTACAACTTCCCTACTTCAGTGAAAATAGAGAGACACAAGGAAAGAGACTATACCCAGGGACGCAGAGCACCAACGACTTGATAGTAACAGCGGTGTTTCCTGGAAGCAGTAGTTGCTTATGCAACACTAAATACTGGCCCTTCTCGTTGATATTAGCAAGCTCCTAATAATTTAGGAAAGGCTTATGCTCTCTTAAGGAGTCACTGCAGTATGTGAGAACCTATGTCCCCAGGGACAAAAGCCTGAGTCTCATCAGAATACCACTTTTCCTCTTGCTCCCAGGCTGTAAAGCCACTGAATGAGCAGGACCCACTGAGCTGCTCCTTACCTTACCAGGACTGTGAAGGTGACATCAGAAGAGAAGCCAGGAGGCGAGAAATTGAGCAAAAGAGGCAAGACATAGTAGAAGAAAAGGGAAAACCTCAAAAGGATGGACAGACGTCAACACGGGAAAGCAGGAGAGCAAAAAGCCATAAAAATAACACTGGCTAGCTCAGCATACAGCTGCAATAAAGAATTGGCTTCTGAAGCATAAAACCAGTTTTTGTAACTTCTTCATATTTAATTCTCTTTTGTTTTCCAGCTTTGAGGAAAAATATTACTTGTTTGGCTGTGTATCCAATTCAATGTTACGATGGTGTTTCCATAACCAACTTAAGGTGCTTATCAGTTAGAAAAAACAAAGCAATACCAAACCCTTCTCCCTTCCTTTCAATAATACTTATATTAGTTGAATTATTAAATGCCATTTGAGGTAAGCTACAGTCCAGGCAGCCTCTACTGAGCAGAAACCAATGCAACAAACCTTAAATGAGATTATTTCATATCTGTTAAGTAATGTGATGCACTAGCAGCTCTAGAAAGGGGAGACGTCAGCTCTGGATCTGATTCTGCAGTCTGGGCTCACGTAAGTAACAAAAACCTCGGGCGATAATTCTTCAGCCTACCTTTCTTTTCAATTGCCTCCACTATCTTGATAAGAATCGGTGGAGCAACATCAGGAGGTGAAAACTGCTCCGTAAGATCTGGAAGTGAAAAAGCTGTAAAAGAAAAAGAAGAAAAATAAGCCAAGCTACAGGTGAATGTAAATTCTGTTTATGAAAGTCATGACACATAATGCAACCAGTTAATTTTTAAGTATGGAACAAACATCCACTTGTCAGGCCGAAATGAGAACATTCCACAAGTAATGAGAAAGCAGAATAAAAATTATGACAATTGCATTTTTATAACATTTTCTTTTAGGGACCTCAGTCAGTCCTAGAATCACTCTCCATATTGCCAGAAAACACAATAAAAGTTTGCAGTCTATGGATGGGCAGAAATACAACGCAAGGAAGAAAGGACAAATTTTTTTGGTCTGAAACGTTTACATTCAGCATGTACCAGATGAGGGAGCTAAACACATCACCATCTGGAGTTCCTGATCCCCTGGGTAAAACTGACTTACAAAGGCCTGAAACAGCAGTAGAAACAAGTATTTCACACTCCTATAAAAGTTCAATAACTTCTGTTTGCTTTCAATTTTCAAGCATAATATTATCAACAGTACATTTTTCTTGAAGCAAGAATTTTCTTTTCTACAATGACTGGTTAAGAATAAATAGTGGTATAATCAGAAAGGGACACTGCAGATTCAAACTAACCTGCATACGGACTTTACACAAAGTTAGTTTTCACGCAATCCAGTTTCTTCATGGAGAGAACATACTGTATAAAGGAATGTTCTGGCTCTGTGATGTGAGGGATGATCTATCTCTAAACACACTATTTTTGCCAAAAGAGTAATTCAAAAGTTTTAGAGCAGTCCTGTTTAAGTCTTGGAAAGCAAGAACGTTTACATAAAGATATCATTAAACTACTGCCAGAAACATCTGGCATAGTTTGATGGATTATGATTGATAAACAAAGCTTAACCACTGAAGTAAAAGTTGCCAGTTGCCTAAGTGATGGCAATCTCTGCCTGTTTAAACTCACCATGGACAAATAGAGAGCAATTCTTAAACACACATTCACATATGTGCCTGTGTGCATATGCATACACACATGCATGCACATGTACACACTGTATTTCTAGAAACTGAACAAAATTATGAGGATAACTAAGTAGAAGGAGAAAAAAGAAAAAAACACAACAGCAAAATATGAATAGAAAGTTTTTAATGAAAAACTTAGAGAGACAAAAAATTAAATATACCACAACCAAGAAAGAGAAAGCTGACAATTTTGGCTGAGAATTCACCCTATTTTGGAAGCAACAATTATATAAATTTCTGAAAAGGCAAACAATTTAAAAGTGGTGAGACAGCAAGGAAGGTACAGAAGAAGTTTGGAAATGCAGAAAACTGAGGAGAGAAATGAAAGACAACTAATAATAATTATTTAAAAACTAGTAATGGAAGTGGGAGCATACTGGGACACTGAGACATGTCCCTCGCAAAAAGAAGCAGAATGGTGGTATGATAATGATGGAATAGTTTCCAGTCCATTCATAACTAAGAAGGACATTAGAAAAACATCTGTTAGTCATAACAGTTTAACTTAGGAGGCCCAGAAAATGAGCATTCAGGAGTCCCAAAAGAGTTGCCTAAGCAGATCTCTGGCCTGCTTATGTTACTTTTTAATGACTTGTGGAAAATCAGAGCAATTCCTGGGGATCAAAAGAGTTCTAATGCCCAATTCGCACTCTGAAAGGACAAGTAAGATCACTACACACTAATTACATTATCAGTCCTGCGCAAAATAAGGAAAGTGTGATACCAGACTCATGCAATAAAGCAATAAAAGACAGCACTGTAACTAAGCATTGTCTGCATAGCTTTTTAGACTATAGGTTCTGTTAAAAACCACACTACTTCCTTCCTTGGTGGCACCTTAGTTAGCTGAAAAATACAAATGAGTAGACATAATAAACTCTAAAGTTTTGTCAGATAGTTGACTTAGTATTATTATTATTATGACTGTGATTAAAAGCTAAACTCAAAGAAAGCACATTACATAGGTGTAGCTCACCAGCAGATTTCCACGTATATTTATTAGTGCAAAACAAGCTACTCAGGGAAGGAATAGACTTTTCATCTCTTTACCTCTCCAAACCACTTTCAGGTTCCACCTGGAACACCTCTTTTAGCTTAACATCATATATGCTTTATCAAACACAAGTTGGGCTCAAATAGAAGATGCAGCACTCCAAGGAGCCTCTGCTGAGGAATGCCGAAATACAGACCACTTGATTTGTAATATTCAGATCAAATAGTTCCTTTTGACCCCAAATTACAAACCTATCTCATGATGAGGGCAAATCTGCTGAAAGAAAAAATGAAAGATCAGCTCAGGGTCATATCAAAGGGTATGCTATGAAAATGCTCAAATTACGAGATACTCATAGACTCACAGAATGCTAAGGGCATAAAATGCATCCCTTACATGGTAGCAAAGGAAGAATGGGTTTTAAGAATACCATTTACACATTTTTACTTAGGAAAGTAACTTTCCGCTCCCTTAGGTAGCTAGTTACATTGAGTACTTTTCTCCTCCTTGCATAACAGCAATGAAATTGCATCATCTCTGAACAAAGATGCTCATCTCGTAATTCCAGCTGGAGGCAGCATGCAGCAAGAGTCATCAGTCTAAACTGAAACTGAGGAAAGAAAGTAGAGATTAAGAAGGAGAAATAGAGGATGGAAGTCAAACCTGAGAGACATTTGAAACATTTCAGGTGACAGCTCGGCAGTTCAGGGGTGGTCCATACAGGCTACTGAGCAGCAGAGAGAACTATGCTTTCTCACATTAACCAATCCGTAACTTGAAATGATGACAAGTTACACTCCAAATACCTATAAACAAGGTATATTTAGAAAAATAATTTAATTTCCCACTGGATTTAGATTGTCTACATGGGGGATGGGAGTCCAAGCAAAGCAAAAAGGAGAACCCAATGTCAGCGGAAGACTTCAGTTCACGGGAAGAAGCCCTTGCAGGGTGAAGAAAGACACTACAGAAAACTGTTTGTCTCCATGGGACATAAGGAATGGGATGGACGTAGACCTTACCCAGATTACCTAAACAGAGAGTGCCTCTTAACCTGCCTGACGCTCCATGCTTTTCATCTTCACTTTAAGCAGGATGTTAGCTTATAAACTAGGTTTGCATCATCATCTGTTACTGAATCTCTTTGTTGTACAGTATTCTTGGAGCAATAACATTCTTAGTGAAAGTGAAAGGCTTTTGGAAGTTATGCATTTACCTTTACATTTATGCAAAATCTGTAATATGTCTACAGAAGACATATATGTAAAGCAAACGGCACGTTGGTTAAAAGGAAATATTTCCAACACTCCTATGCTACCCTAAAATATGCAGTTGGAAAAATATTAAAATTGCAGGAGTTCAGAGGATTTCTGATGTCTTTTCCTCCCTATATCCCATTCCTTGTCCCCAAAACTGGAAACTTCTATCTACCAAAGACATTGCTGAACTTTTAGATACGAACAGAGCCTTTAAAATAATGACAGTCTATTCATAAGTACATAAACTATAAAATACTTGTGTATTTGACTGAAAACTCAGGATAGTCACCTCTTATTTTAATACTACACACACACTGTGTGTATATGCTTTACAGAACAAAGACTTAAACACATACACACACACAGTGGCAGGTACAAAACCTGCAGTTACCTTCAATGCAGCAATGACAAAAGAATACATCTAAGTCACACACCTATAGTGCCCAGCAACATTGACAAAAACGTTCACTTCATCAGCATATAGGAGATGGCATTAACAAATTAAAATCACTTAACCTCCCACCTGTTCTAGAATTTCCTACTCATTGCGCCGTCTCTGATATAATTAACTAATAGCATCATACCGACTTGCACTTTCTTTTGCACAAAATAGAAAATTATGTTCATTTAAGGGCAAAAGGCCTTACAAAACACACATATGTCAGAAAAAAAAGACTTACAGGACTTATAGAACTGAAGCCAGTTTATAACAATTACACAGAAGACAGCCCAATTTGGAAACACTGCCCTTCAATTTCAAAATGCTGTGAGGAAATGGCAGAGGCTAAACTGACGAAAACTGCACCTAAGTTTGGAAAAAAACAATTTGACTCCCAGAGCCAGAACACAAGTTACCCTTAAAGAAGTCCTGAATTTAGATTAGGTTTTCCAGAAGAAAATTCAGCATGCATATTAAAATCTACAGAGGGAAAAGACTTTTTAGATAGGTCAGTTTTAGTAAAAGCGAAATGCACAAAAGCTCACATGCAACCTCCATTTAGTACCTGATTTCAAAAGTATCTTTTGCTTTGAAGCATGCTGCAGCGCAGCACAGAGGTTTGCAGAACCAAATCCACTCTTAAGAATCTGAGCAACTTTATAGATCCCTTTGCTACAATCCAGTATCAGTTTTTCACTTAAAGCAATCATTTTTTGCCCAAATTCCTGTAATTTTTTTTTAAATTCCACAGTTTCCAAAATATTAAGGTTCTGGAAGCTGTTATACAGTTGTCATGTCTTCTTTCTAGTCACAAGCCTGGTAGCGGGTCTCCTGATAGTAAGGAAGCTTCTGATGACACATGATAAAAGCTGGATTTTCCACTAGCTCTATTTTTACCTTGCCACAGTGAGAACCAATGAGATGAGCCACAAGCCAGGGTTTGCTCCAATCTGCGAACTCTTCCCTCTCCCTGAGACAGACAGGCCTGAACAGCTCTAAGGCAACCGCAACGTGTGGGAGATGAGAGCATACCTTACGTTCAAGGGTTGCCAACACAGCTACAAAGTGCAAGATGAAACCAGCACACAGCTGCACCTTTTGGAAGGCTTCTCAGTAAAAAGAGATACTTTAGAATTAGTACCTGGCAGTGACAAGTGGAAATTTAAAGCTGGAATTTGGCTTCAGATGCTAGAAGAAGAATGAAAATGAATACATATAAAAAAAGAATATAACTTAAAATGTAGCAATACACACCATAGAAAGGAGTTTAATGTCTAAATATTTTACAGGAACTATATACTAACATTACTTGAATTTAGCTTTGAGTCAAGATTACTCCATGCATGTTCTTCTCTTTTCAGAAATGGCATTTGAGTTTGTGCATACATATTGCATTTGATGACAACACAGCTCTACACAAAAGTATAACATTTGAGAGCTCAGGTCTGAAGATTATCATAACTGGCTTACGTGAATGCAGATATACCCTTTATGCATGTAACTGTATCCGCTAACATAGTGGATTATGCATTCACAGATTTACACATATCCTTGTCTGAAAGTTATACAATATGTCCAAATCTGAATGGTTGGACCAGCACTGAAATTAACTATAATAAACATAAGCATATTAGAAGGAATGCCAAGGTAAGGGTCATTGTAAAGCAAGTTGTGATAATGCCTCCAACAAGATTAGCCAGCAAACTACAAAGAAATGATGGCGGATTGAGCACCTAAAATACTTTTGCCAGTGGCACCATCAGTGGCATAATGCATGACAAGTTGTAGACAATGGAGAGTTTTCCACAAAGTTCAACACCCATGCTTGCTATTGAAAATTCTGAGAAACGTGGGAGCTTGCTTTCTTGACTGAAATGCTGTTATTTCAGCAGTTATGTACTCTATGAGGTAAGAGAAACAGAATTCAAAAAACGTTGCACAATTATCACCCATCGTCCTTGAAACAATTTGAATTTCAGTAAGGATCCATAATGGCTGAATTTAATCACTTTTCAGTATATGATGTCAAATTCAAGTGAAGATGCACTGGAAACGAGGGCAGTTTGGCATTCCTGCACAGCCTTTAAGGCAGTGGTATGAATCGAAGCAGTCCTGTGTACTCCTGTGTGCTGATTGCTAGAGACCCCCAGACCACAGACAGCAGTGCTTCAGGAGACTGCACTGAGAACACGCCGAAAGCCATGCCTGCCTAAATATGAGTTCAGATCCCGTAACGCTGGAAGGCCCCAAGAGGTGCCTCCACCTGGGTGACGGCACAGCTCGATGCTTCTCATGGCCCCGTGGTGGCAGCTTGTCCAGATGCAGAGCCTCAGCATCTGCTTTCATCAGCTGGAGAAGAAATGCCACCAGCCTCACAACCCATCAGACAGCAAAACGACTCTTACTGACACAGAACTCCTAACTTTTAGTGAAAGGGCATTTAATGGTCCATTATATGTTTCTTTATAGCCTTAAGAAGCAGCAAGTTCCTGCAGAAACTTTCAGCAGGACAGCATGAAAGATTAAAAAAAAAAAACCTAAACCCTATGGAGCAATTTAGGAAGCAAGCAACAGGACAAGAGGAAATGGCCTCAAATTGCACCAGGGGAGGTTTAGATTGGCTATAAGGAAAAATTTCTTCAATGAAAGGGTTGTCAAGCATCAGAACAGGCTGCCCAGGGAAATGGTTGAGTTGCCGTCCCTGGAGGTATATAAAAAAAGTGTAGAAGTAGTGCTGAGGGACATGGTTTAGTAGTAACTTGGCAGCGCTAGGTTAAACGGTTGGACTTGATCTTAAAGGTCTCTTCCAACCAAAATGATTCTATGATTCTAAGTTTCCACAGAGATCTGTGCTTTGGGTTCAATGCCAGACCAAGACAGAATAAGATGAGTCTGGTATTATAGACAAATACCAGAGAGAAATTCACTCTGAGATTTGAGGACCGTAACCTGGCCTTGGCATTTGCAATTTCAGAGAGCCTAATGTCATTTACCAATAGAACAGGCAAATAGAGTGTTTAGAACTGTCCGACTGCTATTAGCAAAATGTTTTCACTGAGCCAGGATGAAAGACAAGAAGGTGAGAGCAAAGACAAAGAAGTTGATGTCGCTGTGTGTGTCAGATAAACCGAGGACTGCAATAGATAGTAAATTCAGCTGCAACTGTTGGAAGAGAAAAATACCTCTCCTGAGACCCTACTGACCTGAGATGATTTAGTTTGGCTACAGTTAAATTCTCCTGGAGGCTGAAAGCATCACTGCAAATGGCAGGAGGAAGAGCTGTTCAGGGCTCAACCACCTTCTCCAGTATTGGTTTCATTTTTAAAAGACAACGCTATTCGTGGAAAATATGAAAGAGATTTAAGCTTCAGTGAATTTGACACATCATTACAAGTGGCTTAATAAGTCTGTCTACTATTACTTCTTTTATTTTTATCAGATGTCGTCAATCAGGCAGACTGCAGACTCAGAATACCACAGAAGCCTTGGCAGCCGAAGGAGACCAGATCCGGGAGAAACGAGGAGAGGTGAAGACTATCCCAGCACTAGAAAAACGAATAGTCTGGCCCACCAACACTATCAGCCTTCGGGCTCACAAGAAGCCCATTTTTATGGAGGCAGAGTAATGTCTGTGAGTCAAGAATTACTGCAATACGAATGACCTCAGAGGTATGAAAAGGAATAGGGAAATTATGCCTGCTGGTGACCTTACGTGACTGGAGTACAACTGGGAACCTGGATGGAGATACCGCCAATTCTAAAATTCTTCAATACTATGCGGCCAGCACAACCTACTCCTTCTATCAGTCAGTAGATGTTGGGAATGAACTAGAGGACGACGTGACAACTTAATTCAGATGTTCTCTGTTAAACGTATGCTGACGATTTTGGCCACAGAAGGAAATACAGATCTGTACTGAAAAAATGGTTTATCATATCAGCTCTCACTCCTCTTTTTCCTTTATCTTTGATGGAGAAACACCTGAATAAAGCAGAACACCCTTCCTAGGGCATCTCAATGACAACGTTTAACCCTCACGGATAAACAGTACCCTGTTAATATGCTTCTGGACTTCAAATAGCTTTTTTAAGCATCCATACTTCAGTTCTGATCCTAAATCAGTAATACAGAGTGACAAGAACTTTTCCAAGCGGCTTATTCCAAAGGATGACTACTGCAGGAGTTCTAACCAGCATGATCTTCTGAACTCAGTCAGTCCCAGTGTACCACCCAAAACACAAAGCCAGCAATTCCAGAATCTTCTGTGTGAGGTAGGTGCTGACAACAATGCCTATAAACTCGAAAAAGGGCATTTCAAACTGACTTTAGTAGAAAAATGTACACAGCTTCTTATAACATATGTGGCACTTAATAGAATAAGGCCAGGTAGTCATTTTTCCAGGAGGACAAATACATGTATATTATGATTGGGATGTTTATAGTCAAACCAACTGAATCTAGGAGGGTCAGAATAAAAGCTGAATGTTACTTCATTTTATTCTGGCTACATACAATACGTCAAAAAAGACACTGTTACCTATATAAATCAATGCTGTAACTAAGACAAGTCAAATACTTTGCCTAGATAACTTTCTAGGGCTATCAGCACATACATGCAAGCAATGATCTGATTGGTAAAATATCACGTACACGGTGGTTATGCGGGAAGTCTGGGGGGCTGGCAGAACTAATTCCTCTCCTCACCCCCATTTATAAAGTTGCACCAGCTGCACTCTCAGGGATGAGGAGAATAAGGGGCAACTATGGGAACAGAGGGGAAACAAGCCCAAGCAAACACAGATTAGTGCAAGAAAATAATCTATAATCAACAGATGGCAGAACTAGACAGAACAAAGCTTTGATTTGATATAGAAAGTCATACTTTATAATGTACTGATTCTCCTGAAAGAAATCTGGGGTCTCTTTACCCTTCTCTGACACAAAAATGAATGCTTGTCACAAAGCTACTGCCTTAATCAACAAAGAATTCCTCTAAGACAAAAAAAAATGAAAGTGCAAAGAAAAAGGAAAAAAAAATGATGGTGTCTGGCTTGAGGAAAGTTTAGCTGCACCAATAAGCAGAAAAATAAAACCACCAGGCAACATAGTGTAGAGTACTATATGCCTTTATAATAGTTTAACACTTTTAACAGTGGCTGCTAATCATGTTTCACACTTATTAATTTAATGTTTCATAAGGCCCCATTTCTATCATCCGTTGAAAGGGAAGTGATACTGTCTGTACTGGGAAGGAATTATGTACATAATATTCTATCAGATTAAACCTCAGTAACTTTATGAATTATGAGCTGTCAGGCACTTTCCTCATCTGCTACAGAATATACTTCTTAGAAATAGGAGCTATAAATAAGACAACAGATGTTCTTTGTTGGCTTCAACTGAAGCACAGATAATCTTTAAAAAGCAGCCTGTAGTTAAGACTCTTGTAAAGACGGTATTCTGCTTCCCTCTACGGGTGAGCTTTTGCAATACTGCTTTTCAAACTAGAACTGAATTTAGGATTTGAAATGGCTGCAACTATTTACAGTTAGTATTAAGACAATCAGAGAAATGAGCAGCCCTGTTCTGACAAAAAATTGCAATGCTTATGAAAGAAATATTGAGTGCAATATTCTGGCATGCAGTACACTGCATTATAATGCCATACATAACACGTAAACTGTTTTACAAAAGAACCCCCCCAAAAAACCCAAGGAAGAGATGGGAAAACCACCTGCTTATTCAATTGTTCTTTCAAAGAGCTGCGAGATAAGCAGAATCAGTAAAATAAGCAATAAGCAAGAATGTAGTAAAAGATGCCTTTCTGCTCATAAGTAGAGGAGGGCACTCAATAAGCCGAGGAGCACAGGGGGGGGCCCAGGACAGACATCACTGGAGCTGTATCCCAAGCAGGCTGGCACCAGGGCTTCTATACTGCTGCTCTCCAGGAAGGGTGCGTCTCACCTTCCCGTGGTCTGGAGCACGGGGCATGGCTAGAGGCTTTTCTCAGGGGTGGCAGACTGATGCATAATTCCCTCTTACCCCTCATTCTCAGGGACCACCCCAAGCCCTGTGTGATGTGCAGGAGCACAGCGGGTAGCAGTGTGCTCACAGTCCCAAAGAGCATCACTTTAAATGGAAGAGCAGGGTAATGTCTTTAAACAGAACAAGCCGGCACAGTCCTCGGAGCGTGATTCTGAGGACAGAGAAATAAAACATTTTAACAAGCTAACACCTATTATTCATGTCTTGTTGATGTCTGCAGGTTCTCTGTCAGCAGTTTTCAGTCAGACAGATACGAGCAGATGAGAGGTAAAATGTGGTGTGGGTACCAAGGTACTGCAGCCCCACAAGCAAGCAGATGACGACCGAGGTGTCAGTAAGAGAGGGACAGGACAGTGTCAGCCAAGAAGCTGGACCCAGTGAAGTGCAAAACACTGCCTTTTCCATCAAATGAGGCTTGTTATATTCCGTCCTTCTCCTTCAAGATTGCTGCTCCAGGGCTAAAAACGAGCTAAGCTCCGCAAGAATTTGAGTAATTCTGCTCAATTCTCCTCAGAGATACTAACTAGCAATTACAAATTTACCATTCCAGCTTCTGGCAGTGGTTTGACATGATATCAAGAAGGAAAATATATGACACTATATATTCAAGCCTAGTGTAGATAACGCAGGTGTGAGGACAAACAGCACGTTCCACTGGCAGCTGCATCTTGTGACCTACTTATCAGGTTCCCAGTGCAACCTTCAGGGTTATTGTTGTAATTAAACATCCAGATTGCAGTAGTAGTACCTAGAAGCCCTTATCAGAATCGGAACAAAGTTGTGATAGTTCTCTACAAACAAAACCTCCCTTACTGGTCTTATGATTAACTAAGCAATCTCTTAGAATTGATGCCAGCTGCATTCCCACAAACTCTGCCTCGTCTTTCCCAAGGACATAAAAGCCATGCTATTCTACTAAATTCTGCACTCTAGACTTTTTTTAAAAAAAAAGGAACAGTGAAACTCTAGTAAAAGCATAATTTATTCTAAAGAGACTATATGTAAGTTAATATATTTACACGGTGTTTTACTACAGTCACTCTACAAGGAACCAGCAGCAAAGCTCCCCCTGCCCGATGCCTGCTGTACTACATGGACACATAAAAAAACCTACGTGAAAAGAGCATCAAGACCACAAGGTCAAGCGCTCAAAAATTAAGACAGCTGCCTGTCTTTTATGCGAAGGAATGCAGAGGTCCACCTCAAGGGGTACTTGAAAATTTTGGTTCTGGCAAGCCAGCAGAGAGTCATGCTGAGATGATTTCAATGATTTTTCAGGTAAAACTTCACAGATAGAGCAAGTTCCCATGCTGGACTGGAACTGTTTTTACCTAAAAAGCAGTGACATGTATTTTCTTCTGAATAGTCTGGCACTAACCTACCAAGATTACTAACCTGCGTTCCCTTTCCTCATAACCATGGTGATGGTTAGTAATGGTGCTTCAGCAGCATCTGCTCCTTGTAACTGAGATAGGACTGCTGGATGGATGTTCACTGTGAGACACTGGGGATGCTGGAACTCTATCCAGAATGACCTGTCCCACCTGTAAAGGACCCCGTTCCTTACTGCTGTTTCCTTTTTTTTTTGGTAGTGAAGCTGTCTGTTATGCAAGGTCACCACTAGTTTGCAATAACAACTCTGCTTGAGAATATTTTAAAACATTATCTTTTTACTCAATAATCATAATACATAAAAATTCAGGACATTGTGTTGTTTTAGTCTGAAAGAATACTTTGTTTTGCAACCTTTTTGCTGTGGAGAAACTAATGGGGGAAAAAATGCCAACAAGTGCCCCTCAAACTGTCCACAGGCAAGCAATCTAGAGGAAAAGAATAAGCTCTTCACTACTGCAAGAAAAAGATAGTGTGTATTACTGTGCTCAAGAAGTCAAGTTGTTTAGATCTGGAAGATTTACATAAAAGTACTGGCAGAAGCTGCTGACAGATAAAAGCCAAAACAGCTCCTTCATCTTTTGGGAATTATGGGAAACATCTATAAGTACACAGAAAGTTAAAAATACCAAGTGCATAGCAGTCACCCAGAAAAAAAAAAAGGCAAACAATGGTAACAGCAACCCAGCATCAGAAGGACTTTTTTATTCTGAAAACTAATGTATTTCAAACCAAGCCTTTTTCCTCCTTTAAAAAAAAAAAAAAAAAAGCTTAGGGCCCTAGCTATAGCAATAGAAATACAGCAATGCTGAAAGGCAATCTTATAAGAAGGTAAAACTGGGTTAATCCTTACAGCTATTAAACCATGGGCTGATCTGACACAGATACAGAAACAACAACATTATTAGGAAATTCCTGAACTGCATCTACAGATAGTTAATCCCACCATCGTCTTTAATTTCAGATGAAGCAGAAAACTCTCAGTCTATATGTAATAAGATTTTTTGACCCATATCATGCACCTGTCCAGATTTCTCTGCATAGCAATGTCAGCGTTGATTCTCATTCCAATATATTTCACACTATCAAGATGCTATACAAAAAGGATATCACAGAATGTGAAGTACGTATACTTAATGCATGAACTTAAAGATCTCTCTTCCATAAACCACTGTTTGTTCACACTCCACTGCTGAAATAACTTTAATTTAGACCTTAGCAGCTGAATGAATTTCATGGACCTATACAAAGCAGTCCGGGTCTCAACTGATGGGCTAACTGCAACTGGACAAAGACCTTCATTTGTGTACTGCCTAGCACACTGCATTGCAGAAATTCACATTGTGCAAAATCTGTTTATAGGAAGTGTAAAAGAAGAACTGAAAATAACAACAAAGATGGTGCTAATGAAAAGCTAGCTGAAAAACTGGCTGTGTTTTTACATCACCATCTGCAAGCCAAAGATTAACTGAAATCAGGGTTAGGATGCATGGAACAAGAGTTCAGACTGCATCAGGAGTATTCATTTGCAAAGAGACTAAAAGCAAGAGGTAAAGCCTCTCCTTAAGAAAACTCAAGCATAGGAGAAATCTTTCTGCAACCTCTGTGCAACCCTACAGTGTTAAAAAGTTTCTTGGGGTCTAAAACAAAGAAAAATGTGTCCCTCTTCAAAACAAACAGCGTGTTGTGATGGAGTAAGACTGAGCAGAAGAGGCTGAAGTAACTGCAAAAAAATATTTTGTAAGTGGTCTTGGAAAGCCCAAACTGCAGAGGGGCTGTGCAAACTAAAAAAACATACGCACCTGGTTAAGAACTGACAACATGTTTCCTGTGATTTTTAACTCAGGTGGATCAAATGAAAGCTGCTCTTCCAGGGAAGAAGCCAGGCAGGCAGAAGGTCTTTTTATGTCCTCTACAAAGATGCAAGAGGTGAGCAAGAAGCACTCTGACCTTCTGGTTCCCTTCCTTGCCTCTGCCACCAGGCAGCTGCCCTACACTGGCCTACTCCAGCACTGGGGAATGTGCTGTGGTTCTTCTCTGACTTCCCTGTAGAAACTTCATGGGGAGCAGGATCAATGCTCAAGTTGACTGCCTCTGAACTTAGGGGAATACTGAGTGTATGAATAAGCATGCCAAGAAATGCTAATCTGTTGAATATTTAAGTGCTGCAAGTGTACAGACCTTCTACAGGTCACACACAAAAAAACCCAAAATGTTTTTCGCACCATTCTGCTCCTGCCAAGACAGTTAGCTAGTCTTCTAAGTAAGTCATCCACATCTGAAAACAAAATGGCACTATGTATCCATACAGCTATCTCTATTTCCACATATATACAAACAGAGTTTAAAGCTACCATCAGCTGTTTCAGAATGTTGATTACAGGATGCAATAAAGGAGTAAAAATACATCCCTGACTTGCACAAGATGTGATCAAACATGTGGAATGGTCTTCCAGCTATAATTCACTAAGAAACGGGTGGAGGTTTGTGAGGCTGAAAGGCTGCTGGCTGGAAAGAGTAAGCCTTCTTCCACACTGGCCAGAAAGGACTGAGAATTGGCTGCTATTCTGTCAAAAGGCCAGGTATATCCTGGTTGTTTTCCTGCTATCCTACTGGGGCCAGTGGGGGGGGAAGTCTTACATGTCTGCTTTTCTTACTGTGCTACAGAGGAATCCCTTGGTCATCCTGCCACAAGAAACAACCAGTTACCTTTATTTGACCCTACCAGAAGAGAACACCTCTTTCTCGTTTCATTTTACCTATTTAAAGGAATTTATTTATTTAAATGTGGGCCATGCCAAGGAGAGAAAGGATGTCTCACTTGACTCCCAGATGAAGAATCCTTCCAGAAAACCAATTCTCTGTTGAGAACAGAAGGAAGAGCAATGCATTAGTTTTAAACTGACCTAATTTTTCTAACAGGCTTATGACTCCCTGTTTTTAAGCATAGTTCACATGAACTGCCTGCTACATCAGTACAAGCATCTTTCTACCCATCTCTCCTTCTAATTTTACCCTTCCAAAGTTGTACATGAAGCTGGAAAAACTTGTATCCTGATTAGCTCAGCCATGGTACCTTCAGAGAACTTTACTGAGGCTTCACTAAGACAAATCTTAAAAATGGTAGATGCAGCAGAGAGCTGGTGTAACTCACCCAAGCTCTGCCCCACTATCACCAGGTACCTAATTCTTGCAGGAACTCAGAATTGCTAAACAGGAGCCTGCCACCTCCCAAAGGGTTCAGGTATTTCATGGTAAATGTGACAGTAATAGCCTCTTTTAGAGACATCAGTATGAGCAATCATCTAAATCTAGATCTTGCTTTAAGGGAAATGTTTTGTTGTTTGTTTGGTTGTTTGTTTTTTTTTTTTTAAAATAGCATATTTCTTGATCTCTCAAGGGAGCCAGCCCTTCTGCTTCTCTTTTTCTTGTGTTCCACTACATCAGTCAGCTTTCCACCAGTCGGCTTCCCACATTTCAAGCCTTTTTCTCAAATTGAGAAGTCTTAGGAGACGGAGCAAGGCAGCTGGTTATTCTAATGGCATTCAGCTAAGAATAAATAATGCAAAGGACCAAGTGAATATTCTAATCTGTGCTGCCTGCAGTTGCGAAGGGACCCAACTCGAGTGAGAAAGAGCCACAGGTGTAGACTGCTGTAGACACACATACTCAACTTGTTTGGCTGCTGCTTCCAAAACCTTGCAGGATAGTCTCGTTCTAAACTACTATGTATAAAGAGTGGGCTGGTTTTTGGTTTGTTTTGGTTTTTTTTCCCCAAATAGCTACAAATGTCATGTCACCAAATTACATGCAGAAATTTAATATACACTGGGAGTCAATACTGTAGTCTTGCATCAAGCTAATCAAGACTAAGAACAAAATTTCAGAGCCTATTAGAGCATCCACTCATGTCACAGTCTGACAGTGCTTTGTATAGGTTCAAAGCAAGCTGGGTTTGTTGTTTTGTTGTTGTTTTGTTTTTAATTTGAGTCAGGTAAATAAGCATGGATTAAAGATTTCTGACAGGCTGCAAACAGGTGACCAAATCATAGTTAACATGGCAGAAAACTCTGTATTTTCCAGAACATTAAATTCATATTGAAATGAGAGAACTTCATGCTTTTACTTTTGCATGGCTATCAACTTGAGCCCAACAGAAAATTGGAACCACATTTAAGTCTACTTTTTCCTGCTGGCTTTATAGCTTCCCCATGCTTTCTGCACATTGCACGTTCTCTCTGTTTCTCTCTCAGCATTTGGCTTCTTTCTCCTTCTGGCATTCTGTAATCCTGCCAGCCAAAGAGCTTTGCTTTTAATAAGTAGATCTGCCAACTTAAACACCAGTCTCCTAAGGCAATCAAATAATGAAACACACATGTATGTACTTGCACGTAATCTGTCAAATGCCTCTCTAGCCCACTACAAATGATTTTTCCAATTTGGGGTTTTCATAGGAGCATACATCCATACCCTCTCAGTTTTCAAAGATCAGATGTCATGGTTCTTCAGAGTCCCACGTCTTGTTTGTCCATATAAACCCAATGACCCTGCAATTTCCGTATCAGTATCTAGAAGACAGAAAATATGAAAAACCTAAAAACACAAAGGCTGTTCAGACAACTTCATATGGAGTAAGCATATCCTGCAATTTCTCCTACTTGGTGTAAACATCTGGTGCAAGACAGCACAGATTCCTCCACGGCAGAACACTCTACCCATGTTTCTAGTGTGCCTGGAAGGTTAATGAATAACTATTCCAGGTGTCAAGAGTAGTTTTCATACCTCCCCCATTACTCATCCACACTGAAGCCACCTTGGTTTCCACTTTCTAAAGCCGTATTTCCCAAAAGAGAAATCTGATGTTTGATGCTAGCAACGGAGTAATCCAGGAAAAAACTTTGTCTGTCACACTGGGATGAAGTGGCACCGCCACACTTCTTGATTAAATAAGGTTGCAGTTTATAGCATGGCAGAATAAAGATGGTAGCAAAAGCATCTTTGAAGTAACCAGGTTACTGGTTGGTATTAGAAAACTAAAATCATGTTTCAAGGACTATAATTCACTATATAATGTCATCATTTGCAAAAATTCCTGCATTGTGAATCACAACTACGATAGAGTCAAAAAAAGCAAAACTACTACAGATGCACCATAAAAATGTAAAGCAAAAGGTACTTAAATGGTGCATGTCCCTGAAATGCGCATTTCTATTGCAAGACATGCTTTACATGTACAACAAAGTACTGAGAACTCGGAACTCTGAATTCTCAGAATCGGGAAACAAGTGAGACAACACTAAATTACGTCACCACATCTGTTAAATCTGTGCACTCACATTCTAATAATTCTTTTGCTTTTGATGCTTATATTTGGATTCCAGCTGCTGAAGCTGGATGATGCAGGCAGAGGTATGCCAGGAAGATTTGTTCTGCGAGGAATCATGTTGGACACCCAGTACTGAGTAACTGAAGCCAGCCGTGGAGCGAGCAGATGATACTCGCTCCTTGTGACAAATAAAGCCTTACACTGTCAAACCTAATGCAGATCTGGTTCCTGGTTTCAGTTATCTCAATGAACATTTAAGTGTTAGAGTTAAGAGTTCTTTAAGTTAAGAGGTTCCCCCTCAGATTCAGCTTTTTGAAGTGTTTTTCCGCATGGCCTCCCTACTACAAAGAGACTAAACTACCTTAAAACAGTAGTTATTTTTTGTAATTGTCTTTATGGCCTAACTCATTCCTCACAGGAAACTTGATACCACCTTTGCTCAAGAACAGTGTCCTGAAGATGACCGAGTATTTGTGAATACGAAGCTCTATGAAGCTGTTATCAGCCACAGTACCGGGAAGAGCAGAAGAGGCGATGAAGAAACCTGTTTCCAGAGAGGAGCCTGAAGGCTGTGAAGAAAAGGTGGCTTAAGACCGCAAACTAAATAACCAGAATGAAGCAATTCTCATTCAGTGAAGACCTCGAGAATGAACAAAGCAAGGATAAGCAGGAAAAGGGGTCAAGCGACTATGTAATTAAAAACTGTATCAGATGGCATACACTACAAGAAGGTGTAATTACATGTACCAACACAAGTTTTAGATACATAATTTTGCAATCTTAACAGTGTTCTCCTACTATAGTGTAATTCACTATAGATATGCACATGCATCAAAGTAATAAAACTCTGTATTTATCATAAATGTAATAATTTGTTACAATAACAAAATATACAATTAAAATTGTCACTATATCATTTCCTCCATTATAAGAAACCCTCATTCCCATCACACTAGTTACCCAAAAAGGCAGCCCCAAGAAAAAAAACAAACAAGCCTTGCCAAAGTATCTAGCAGCATGGAGCAAATTTTTCATATGCATTAGTGAAGAGGACTGAATACAATGGAAGAAAATAACTTGGTGAAAATAATCTCTATACTGTCATCACCAAATACAGCTAAATGTGCATATGTCCCCCAAATGAAGACATTTCTACTATTAAATTTGCAATTCTTACTATATAATGGACATACAAATGCCTAGAAAGTTAAGTCATCTACACTAAGTGTGTACTAAAGGGAGGAGTTTGGACTAATTAGAAACTCGTTTTAAATCCATCTAGAAGTTACGGGCTCGATACAGGAATTACCGAGGGAAATTCCATGCCCTGTATTAGCCCAGGACCTCAGAAGAGATGATCATAACAGTTTCCCTTCCGTGTCTTCAAAATCTGTGAAACGACAGTCAAACACTTTTCTTTACATGAGTGGTTATTGCGTAGTATTTCATGCACGTTCATATTATATGCAATCTGGTATACTGGAATCTCTTCAGAACAGAGCTAGCATTTGTGCTCCAAACCCTAAAGGCAATGGGAATTTTGCCCGAGAGACATGAGAGTAAGAACAGTGGGATTTGTCCCAATGCTGCTAAACCTTGACTATAGGTCTGATCCTGTTTCTTCTGAAATCAAAATGGGTTTTGCCACCAATTTAAGGGAAAGTAGAATGGAAGCCTGCTACTTCTTGTGTGAACAAGTCTTTTAAGTAAACCAAAAAACCCCAACCGCGTATAATATTTTCAAGAACATGAGTACTTTAAAATAATCTTATTTTTAGTTTGCATCCAAAGGGATTTTGAATAAAGCATTTTAATACCCTGTTTAGAAGACAGCAGCTCACATTAACAAGCATGGGCATGTTCCATCTAAACTACCAGAAAATTTAACACAGTATTTGATTGACTGGCTATTTAGATCAAACAGACAATGAAAAGAAAGAAAAAACAACAAAAAAACCAACCCCAGCCATTCTCATCTTGCTGGCACGTTCTTACTGTGTCATAATAAAACCCTAGATATTTGTCTTAGAGGAAACATCTGGAGAAAAAGCATACCAGTTGCTAACTGTCTTCCCCTTTTTTGCTAAACTGTACACGCAACTCAAACTCCTGCATCTTAAATCTCTGGGGAAAGCACCCACAGCCCACTATCCTTTTCAGTGCAAGTTTTAATAGTGAAGATAAGAGACTTTTAACTATGACAATGCGAGTAGTCCAAAGCAATTATTAGGACTACACACAACAGACGGGCGCCAAATGTTCCTCTAGCAGACAGTCAGAATTCTCCCAAAAGCCAGAAGGCAGCTCAAAAGACATGAGACTTCATGCTAGTTACTCTGTAGTAAACATTGTTAAACCAGTGATTTAATATAACCCCCAAAAAGTGTCCTGATAATAACGGGACTGTAAAAATCTATCATTTCACACAGGGGGCTGCAGCTTACACAGACTAACAGAAGGGTTTTGGAGTTGTCAGCACTGAGTTTGACCCAAGAGGAAGCTAGCAAAACATGAAAGCGGTGGGGAATGCACGCTAACCTTTCAACCAATGGTAATAAATTATAAGTACAGCAGAGCAAAGAGAATTCAAACATTCATCCCTCTGTGCCCTTGAGGACCCCTCACTGACTGAACAGAGGTCCTTTATTTCCAGATATTTGAGATGAAGTTTTTGCTACTTGCTGTTTTGAATATGTGTTCCTTAACACTTTCTCTATTGACCAGGCCAGATTGTGAGGACCACTAAAAAAACCCTTTATTCTCAGAACTGGCTTGCACTGTAACAAAAGGCCTCCCTAAATCTTTCCGTAAGAAAATTGCTTATGTAGGCTAACGACTAGTTATGCTATTCTGGCTTCAGAACAACGGAGTAGATTTGGACTGGCAAAAATGTATTCTAAATTAAACATCTGTACAGATTCAACTCCAAAGTACCCAAAATAGCTTGCTTCAAAATGTCAAGGGATGACATTTTCTGATGTTTCTCTCAAGGGAATGGCTATATTGCAAACAGTGCAATAAATATCAAATGAGGAATGAAAGACCGCGTTACAGTGCGAGGCACAAAGCCTGGTCAGCCCAGAGCATCCAGTTTCAGAGGAGCTCTCAAAGGGCGCTGACCCCTTGCAGAAGACGCAGGCCCCAGCAGAGGTGGAAAGACCATGGGAGCAGATCACACTTTGCTGTGCCCCACGGTGCCCTGGAGCCTCACAGCCCTTTGCCGACCACAGCAGGGCAGATGCCCCTCAAGCATGTGCCAGTCAACCAGGGCGTACGCGGGACAATGACGGAGGGCTTTGCTATGGCCTCTGTCACTCCTCACCTGTGCCAAGCAGCTGTGTCTTGGCAAGGAGACAATTCAAGGCTAAGTTCATAAACACAACAGACATTTTCGTGTCTCCATCCAAGCACAGCACATGAAAAATTGCGAATTAGCAATAGAGGACTGGAATGTGTGGTCACAGGGTTGAACACCATGTGCAAGTAGGGAAAGGACTGCAAATCTTTCCCCTTAACTGCTTATTTCTGGAATGTTCCTGGATAGAAAGATAACGAAACCAGACACAGCTGTGCAGTCTTATCTACCACTGCGCATAATTAGTGGTTTCTTTCATTAATTCCCTAATTTAAGTGCTTTGGTCTACCTCCAGCCAAAAACAGCTTAGGAAGAGGGCTTGGAAATTAAAAGGTAACCTCACAAACTGAAAGCCTTCCCTTTGAGACAGACTGCTGGAGAAGCCACAACATGCTTTGAAACATGGCTCTGTCATGTCTGATACCATTCAGAAGTTCTTCGCCAAGAATAATCCTTGATGCTCATCTGCTACCTACCAATCTTATCCAAGTGGGATGAGGAGATCTAGGAAGAAATCGGTGACAGCACTGAAGTCTTCTCTCCTAACCTCAACAAATAAATTCCACTGTTACATCTGTAAATACGACATACAAAAGCAGTGCAGCCATGCCTCCTGGGAGGTGCATTCCCTCCTCAGACTACAGATCTCAGGTTCCGCTAGTCTCCCTTCCTTCCCAGCTGGTAAGCAGAAGGCTACAGCACAGGGCTGCTTGGACATGTTGGACCCAACAAATCCAATCCCACAGGGAAGAAAGAGCAAGGAAGAGAGCCCTTGAGTTATACCAATCTGATGGGTTTAAGTGCAGTAGTTTGGCTTTTGGCCAGTTTCTTTACTAAGTGTGCATGACTTTGGAAGGAAGCATCACAAACTCTAAAGAAAAGCAGAGTTAACTTTGTCTGGCTTTCCAACATACAGAAATCCAATTAAAAAAAAAAAAAAAAGGCAAAGAAACCCCAGAGAAAAATCAGCCTCGTCTACGCCTTGCCTGTTTACTGAAAAATACAATAGCTGCTCAAGAGCTTCTGCAAGCCGAGCAGACCAGAAGTAACTGCTGTTCCTGCAGCAGATCTGCCTTCTGCAGGAGCATCTTCCCATCCCGGACACCAGCAAGTGATCTGCCAGCATGGATGGAAACTGGCATGTTCAGATCTCACTTCTTGCCCTTGACATCCCCAACCTCTAGTGAAGAAACTGTCTCAGACATTAACCTCTGGGAGATGCTCTGACACAGCAAATGATGCCAAGTGTATACACACAGATCCAGTGGATTATCCAAGCAAGTAGTGTGACAGCTAACTGAACTGTTAAAGACCTTTTTCATCATTCACGCCATAGTTTACATAGTAGTTTTGAGGTACAAGATAGCCTTAAAATATCTTTTTAAAATGTAGAAACCATATGCAATTACATCTTTCCCAAGCTCAGGGCAGTAGCATGTTTTTGAAACTCTGTTCTGAGGATTTTGATTGTAGTCCTTATTACCCAAAAAGCTGTCAGCTTAAATATTATTTTTAAATGCTGTCTTACATGCAAATGATTTTATAAAGTGGATCAATATGTGAAAATAAAGAATGGTGCTTGGTTGCTATTCTTGTGGACTGCTGCACACAGCATTCATAAAAGACTGAACAAAAAGCAGTAAAGTTAGTACAAAAAGTTATACCTGGCAACACTTTACCAAAAGACTTCAGGGAAAGTCCAAGGATGCAGGTATTTCTATAACAAACTGCAAAAAATGTAATACACATCACAAAAGAAAAGAAAATCTCTCCTATTAATAAAACCACAAAACAGGATTGTATTTTAGACATATATTTTGCTGAAAGCCTGAATGGAAGTTAGCAAGCATTAACCACAGTTATGACTTTTTTTTTAAAAGCCAAAAACTCTCTTTAAATTCTCCTAAGTACCTAGATTCTCACCAAAGTATTCTCAGGACTTAAAATCCTTCTCCAGTTAAAATAAATATTTCTTTAAAATCCTGTAATTCCCCTTGTCATTCTCAGCTATGAAAATAAAGTACTTCTTTGTATTCTTGCCTTCAGATTGATTTCACAGATGTTCATCACGGAAAGCAGCTTTGGAGCAAGATGCAGATGTGAAAGAGTGCACAGCCAGCTGCAGTTACAACACCTGTGTTCTTTCACACAAGAAAATCTGGATGCGTCTATGGCATCACACAACTATTTAAGTGGGCACGGTTATTTGCTCAGGGTGCAGAATGATCCATTCTTGGCAAATACGTAGCACCATGTGTTGCTGAAACTCACAAACTGATGTTATCATATGCAAGCCTAAGTAAGAACTATTTGCTAACCAGTGGGGTTTTTTTTCAGATGTTCCTGGATCACAGCTACAGGAACAGATGAAGATGATTCCAAGGGAGAGGAGCAGGCTACTTCACCTTTGCCTTGTTTTAAATCTGCCCCAGGAGCATTCATGTCAGCAGGAGGTATTAACAGACTGAATCAGTATCACAGAAGGCTAAAGAAAGGTAAGCAAAGTCACTCAACATAATGCCACTGTTGTACCTATAGAAAGGCACATTAAAATCGGTGCAATTTTAATTATTTCTCATAGCATCAAAATAGAAGTGTCTTATTCTTTCAGTTTCTTAAAGCAAAGTGTGTAACAAAAGGCAGTATTTTTTTACACTAATTGATACAGCCGGGGAAAAAAGATGCATTTCAACCACATAAGACTTTTCAGGTCTGAGGCCATCTTTGAGGATCAAAAGGGGGTTCTGTGTGCCCCATGTAACACATTTTTCCCAGAAATATCAATTGGTCAATTAATATATCCTTTTCAAAGCTCCCTCTCCCCTTTTCTCTTATCCTGCGACGATTAAAACACAACATGGAAGATGCTGGTTTTGAAGCTCCTTCCTCCCCCTCGCTTCCTTCCTCCTCTACCAGCAGGTGGTGCCATGCATCAACCATGAACTTACCCAGGTCCACTGTTAACGTGCAATTTGTACTAGTACTCGCAAGCGTATCCCTGTGCTCCCTGTGGTGCTTACAAAGACTTTTTTTGTTACTATCATCCGGACTCTATCACTGTGAAAAAAAATGCTCTGCCTCACTTTAATGCAGCTTGCAAAATCTTTGTTTTCATTACCAAGGAAGCAGGTGGCAAGAATTTTGTTTTCAGATGCATGCGCTCATCTGAGAGCTAGAAATTTGCCTTGTACACCAAGAAATGTGACCACAAGTAGCTGGCAAGGCTCTCTGGCAGGAACCTGCCCCATTTCTCAGTGCAAGTCAAAAGCAACCAACTTATGAAGTTCGTGACTGCAGGGCAGTTCTGACAACTGCAGCAGGGCAAAGGCTTATGCTCAAACTGGGCTTATGTAGAATGAATCCAAGGGCTCTGGCTTAAACAGCAAACACATTTACCAAATGAGATAGTGACTCATCACTTCACCCCATAATTTCCTTTTTCCATTTGCCTAAATCAGGAGAGATGATGACTGTGTTCTTCCCAATGGAGGTTCCAGGCTCACGGCATTCCATTCAGTCCTATGTCCCCTAATTTACAAATGTAAATAGTTTTCAGAAAGCCAATCACTCTACTGGCTTTATAGCAAAATTCAAGACAAATTCTACAACATATGCAGGTCAAGCATGCACAAATGGTTTTATGCTCTCCGTCAGTTTGGATCTTTGTCAGACGTTGCATAACCTGGCCTCTGAAAGAAGAGTTTCCAAATGTTCCATGTCATTATCTTTGTGTGATCTGCTGATCTGTATCTGTTCTAGGAGAAGAGCTTAAAGAAAGGTGTTTTGTTTTTTAAAAAAGAAGACATCTATGTTATAGTTTCATCACAAGAAGGAAGAGCTTTGGGTATTTTTAGGCTCTAAAGCAGCTGAAATGGTACAAACTGTCAACATACACAACCCTTTTAAGTTACACAGGAAGTTGCAGGAACCTCCAAGACATCAAAACAGACAAATTATTCATATGAAGTTCTGGTCTGCCCTTTTGCAATCTGACCTTCATTTCAAAGTGGAAATTTAGCATTCCAAGTTAAATCTGAAAGTATTTCTGTCGATCAAAGTTCTACGGCCCAAGGTCTGCTTAAGATCAGCCTTCACAAACCAGGTAGAGAAACAATACTGGATGAACCAACTCTAAACGTATGCAGCCCTGCCAGATGAGCTGAATCGAAGTACACAGAAGTCGGTGGGACTCAGTACAGCTTATGCACTTTTCATTTTCAAAGAGTTGGGCAAGATGGGGCTAAGCAAGAAGAAACACCCATATGTAGCTCCAATTTAAAACAGAAAGCATTTAAAAAAAAAATATTTTTATATCACATCTTTACTGCTTTACATGAACTTCGGATGCCTAGCAGAGGGCATGAAGATGACCCTGTGCTGGGTGTCAATGTTGCAGGTGC
This sequence comes from Pluvialis apricaria, assembly GCA_017639485.1. Lineage (NCBI taxonomy): Eukaryota > Metazoa > Chordata > Aves > Charadriiformes > Charadriidae > Pluvialis > Pluvialis apricaria. The sequence continues at coordinate 25,347,139 of CM030044.1, read as the reverse complement.
CTTGATCCCTCCAGCAGCAGTCAGTCACCCTTGCCTGGTGGGTGAAGAAACCTGCAGAAAAGGCAGGCTGGGCCAGTGAGAGCCTCACACAGCAACAGGAATTAAATCTGCCTTGCCATAGCTCTCACCTGCATCAGGCCTGAAACCGAAAGGTACTAGAGACTTCCTGCAGCTCTTGTATTGCCTTTATTTTCATATCTTTTCAGATGCAAAAAAAAAAAAGCTCCATAAACTCAGAC